>OX451738.1:804362981-804988593 GCA_948472305.1 Vicia faba | reverse complement strand
TTCAAAAATCATCATAAAAAATATTTTAGACCACTTTTTCAATATATTTTCATTTTTTGATTTTTATTTCATTTTTTATCATTTTTCTTGATTAAATAAATTCATGAAGATAATTAGGGTTTTTAATATTCTTTTGAGTCTTGAATTTTATTTTCCTATTCTTCTAAATGAAAAAATCCCAAAAAAAATATTTTTGGGCTCTCTCTGAGTTTATTCTTGAAAATATTTTTTTTCCTATTTTTATAAAACTTTTAGATTAAAAATTAAATCATTTGTTGGGCATATCATCTTTTTCTTTTGGGATAAAATTCAAGAAAAATATACTTTCTGATCCTTAGAATTTTCTTGACATTTAGGTTATCTTACATCAAGTTTCATTTATCTTATTGGGCATTTTAGAGCTAATTGATTAATTTTGAACTTAATTTCATTTTTTAGGGTTTTTGCTTGATCATTCACACTAATTGATTTAAATTTCTAACTTCCCATGCCTATAAAATCAGAGATGAGGTTGTTTAGAGTGATTGAACAAGTTGAGGTCATAAATTTTTTTTAATGGAATTTTACAATGTGATTTCATATTTTTCACAAATTATTTCCCAAAATAATCTAGTTTAAGCCTTTTAATTGCTATTTTCCATGTTTGCATTCAAAAATAAAATTTCCACATCAATCCAAGAACTCTAATCCCCATTCCTGACTTTTACAGGCCTTTAGAAAGTTACGTTTTTAATTTCATATTTTTACAAGTTATTTTCCTATTTTTGATCTATTTTTTTACTTAGGTGTACATTTAGGGTTTTACCTTTGACCAATGCTTATAATTGAAAACTTTTTTACATAATTATTGTTTAATTCTTGAAATAGCATGTGATACTGACTTGAGGCTTATTTTAAGACAAATTCTTCAACCTCATTGGGTCTTGGGTGTTGATAGGTTGATAAACCAAATCTACTAAAATGGACAAATGATGTTGATGATATTTAAAACTCTAAATTCATACATTGTATCCTTTCCCTCTTCATCCTATCCCCCTTTCTTATTTACTACATGTTATGGGATAATGATCTCTATATCATTTATCCAAACATGAATTACATAGATTACTATTGACCGACCTCAAAATAGATGCGACTTCTACATAAGTCCACTTACGATTGCTTAACATAACACTAAATTTTGTCCTGATTTGAGAAAAATTATCATTCGTGGCCCAAACCTATGTTTACAAGCCCAAGTATGTTAATTTGAACCCTTTGATCCAATAACCATGAGATTCATTGTTAGGAGGCTTTGGTTCTATCAATCCTCCAATGGATCTTCATCAATTTTGGTCAATGTGGATCACTTAAACATCATTCATCATTAAATGTTTCCTTGAGGATTCTTAAATGGAAGATATACTTGAAAAAAAGCAAATGCAACTTGTTCTTGAGAGGCTTTGGTTCTACCAATCCTCTAATGAGTTCCAAATTCAAGTTCCAATATGGTCATCCAACTAACCATTAACTTCTAACAATTGACTTTATTTTTTCTTTTATCTTATTCCCTTTACTTTATGAACTATTTACTTTAGAATTTACATTTCATGTTTTTTCATCTTTGCTCATTTGAGCATTTACTTTTATGCCATTTTTGTTTTTCTCACTTTAACTTTTCTTTTCCTTTTGAAGATACTTAATAATCAACTTAAACCATAAAAAAACATTAATGATACTTGGACTACTTGGTTACTATCCTTGGCATTATAGAGTATTGGACTTCTTGGACTTAGGAATAGAAACCTTGACTTATGTTGGAGACCTTGTAATCTTAATTGATATTTTGTCTGGAGTTCTTGAGGTATACATCAATACATTGGGGTGTTTTTTTGTGTGCAGGTTATTGTGATTACACACTTTGTCTGTAATTTGGAATTCATCTGTATACAGCCGTTATTGTGCCCAATTTTTGTGAAGACTTAATACATTTGAAGTTTGTTCTTCTCAAGAGGTTTAATATCCTTTCTTGGTTTCAATACAAAGAATGGTAATTCTATATAGATTCATAATGTCAAGTGTTGGCTTCTTGTTGGTTAGATGGTTCCTTTCCCTATCTTTTACCTTATGCTTTAGGATAGTGCCTTCATCTCCTTCCATCTTCTTAAATTTCAATAATCTTCTCCCTTCTTTTGAAAACTCTTCTTGTTTCTAAACTTGAACCACTTTCATATTAAATTAGGACTTAGGTTCATGCATTTTCAAAACATCTTCTTAAACAAACTCCAATCAACTTAATAATACCTTGACATTTTTGTGAGAAGACTAAAAGTCAATCAATCTCATTCAAACCATTTTTCCATTTTGGCTCTTATCTTTAAAATTTTATCAAAAAGATTAGACTCTTGTCAATCCTTGTAGTGATTCAAACAACTATACTTCTACAATATGTAGTGAAGTGAAATATTTTCCACTTGGGTGTTAAGTGAGGCATTGTTGATTTTAAAATCCAAGCCATAACCTCCACTTTGAGATGATGCAACTTCTCGTTTTTCATGATTGTGGGTTGTAAGTATGTTTTCCATACGAACAATGGTGATGATGTCCTATCTCATAAAATCAACCAACATATTTGTTTCAAATTTTTTAAAGAGGAACTACGTGTACCCTAATCCACTATTGCACGGTAGGTGGTACGTAGGCACTAAAGGTTTGCAACCGCGGCGGGTGAAAAAATAATAAACATACTTCTTTTCTCACCTCCACCATCTATTTTTATACAACATTTTATAGCCAAAATATACAGATTGTAAAAAGAGGTTCTTGCATAGTACCGTAGATGTTTAGGGTGCTAATACCTTTCCTTTGCATAACCAACCCCTGTATAATTTTTATTTTGATCAGTATAATTTTTTGGTTAATCCAATGGCTTAGTCTTAAACATTTCTACCGCTACAGCATGGCTGGTGTTTCTATGCCTAAAACCTTGGCAAAGTTATTGCAGGGGCGAAGGCCGCGCTTGAGGAGGTACTTATTCATATTGTCCATTGTCGGGACCTGGACCGCTTCTTTGTTAAAGCATTCAATATATGCTCGCAGAGACTCGTCCCTGCCTTGTATGATCGCTTCGAGCGAAGCTTCTGATTTAGGGTTTCGACAGAAGGCGATGAAATGCCTTGAAAATATCCTCCCGAGTTATTTCCACGAGGTGATGGATTCATCACGGAGGCTCTTGTACCATGCCATCACCCCCTTCCTGAGAGTGGTTGGGAAGAGTTTTCATTTGATGGCTCCCCTGACCCCTCTATAGTCGAGGAGAGCATCAATATTCTCGATATGCTCGTCAGGGTCTGTTGTTCTATCATAGGTCCCTAAAGTGGGCGGCTTCTCCAGGCCGACAGAAAGTGGAGCTTCAGTAATCTCTCTCGGTAGTGGGAAACGGGGCTCGTCATCCTCACTATCGATGGGAGATGAAGGAGGAGAGTGATAGTTTCTCCCCCGTCGGTTGTCACGGTCCCGTCGGGGGGGAGGGGTTCCTTCATTTATGCTTTGGCTCGGAGAAGGCAGTCGAGCTCGGTCGATTATCCTGTTGTCCTTCCTCTTCTTAAGCGAAGGGGATTCTTGATCTCTGGGAGGAGGTGTGTGATTGCGTTTCTTGAAGAAAGAAACGTCACGCCTCTCCTTTCTAGACGGTGGGCTATGTTTGGGTGGTGATGCAATAGGGGAGTTTTGTTGTTGGGCTCTCCGAGGAGGAGACCTTTATCGTCTGTTCTCCCAGGCACCTAAACTTTGATTTTGTTGTTGGATGAGGGCGTTGGTTTGATTTATATCAGCGACCAGTGCTGCCATGGCTGGGTCGGTGTTGAGAGGGATAAGAACTGGTTGCATGACTACTGGCAGTTCCTCAGCAAGATTCTTGGGATGTTCCTTATCCAAGAATTGGTCGTCCCCGCATCGGGAATCTATAGAATATAGAGACGTGGTTTATCTGTCCCAGAAGCCCAGGTTATCCTCAAGATTAGGGTGTTCCTGACTTCCGTCGATTTTGTGAGCAGGGGAAAGTATGGTCTTTCTGGACATGTGAAGATCATCATGGTCGGCCATTATTAGAGAGATGAATCTTGAAAGAGTTGCTTTGATCTTAAGTTTCGACGAAAAAAAGATAGGGAGAGCAGTTTCCCGTAGACGGTGCTATTGATCTTGCTGGTTGATCAGAACCTGGAGAGCGGCCGATAGATGATCTACAGTCGGACTGTAAGCTATGGAGAAAATGGGGGTTGTACCTGCAAGGCACTCCAATCATCAAGTAAGATCGGGAACATAGAGGTAAAAGCATAAATATAAGGTAGTGAGTCGTGAATATTCAATACCTGGCCCTCAGAGGTGTGAGGGTTTACATAATACCCCTGGCGCATGGACATTGGTTCCTGATTTCTCACCTAGATATGCGGGTCAGTGAAATTAGGTAACTTCCAGGACTTAGTTGAACCAGGCAGATGTGCTTGCAAATAGTTGTTAGTCCCGGGGAGAGGGTGAGTTATGGGCATCTCTCTGGTCAGTTCCTGGTGGTCTGCACATTGTAGATGTCGGGAAGACAGAGAGGATGCCCATCGATCATCTTGGGCCAGAGGTGACACTGAAGGGCAAATGGATGACGTGCTCGACAAGAGAAGGTCGTGCGGGTGATCCGGGTTATGGTCGGGCGAGCCGTACCCATGGAGATCTCTGGGACTGGGCCCAGTTAAGATGTCGGGCCATAACAAAATAGGTTTAATGGGAAAAGAGGAACCTAACTCGGGAGAACCTTCATCAGATTCCACTCATTCCAAGTCTAAACCAAAGATGTTGAAGAAAATGTCTCAACAACATGGCAAGAAAAAATTTACTCACACCAGAGAGAAATCTCAACCCTGGAGATGTCATCACAGTGGAAGGCTTAGTCATATAAGACCTTTCTATTTCAAGTTGTATGGGTATCCTAAAACCTCTCCTCTTCCCAAAATTGAACATATTGCCCAAAATAGGAAAAAGAAGAAACAGTGGGTTCCCAAGTCTAATGTTGCTAGTTTCATAGCTCAGAATTATCTCAGAGTATCAACCAAAGATTACTGGTACTTTGATAGTGGTTGTCTAGGCACATGACAAGTGTCAAGAATCGGTTGGTAGATATCAAATTTCATTCCACTAATTATGTGACTTTTGGTGATGGAGCCAAAGGTGAAATCAAAGGAGTTGGTAAGCTGGAATGTTCAGGAGTCCCTAAGCTTGATGATGTGTTACTTGTTAAAGGGTTAACAACTAACCTAATAAGTATAAGCCAATTGTGTGATCAAGGGTTCAAAGTAAACTTCACCCAGACAGAATGTCTTGTTTGAAATGAAAAGAATGAAGTTATTATGAAAGGAATCAGATCTAAAGACAACTGTTATTTATGGGTTCCCCAAGAGTTGAATTTCTCTTCAACATGTGTTTTAGCCAAAGAAGCTTATCATAGGAGATCTAAATAAAGGAGTTACTACTAGATCAAGAGAAGGGGTTTCGAACTCTTTCTTTGTGTCAAAAATTAAACCTAAGAATGTTAAAGAGGCCCTAACTGATGAGTTATGGATTAATGCTATGTAGGAAGAGCTAGAACGATTCAGTAAAAATGAAGTTTGGGATCTAGTTCCGAGGCCTGAAGGGACAAACGTGATTGGCACTAAACAATGTACAAGAATAAATCTGATGAAAAAGGGGTGGTAAATAGAAATAAGGTAAGGTTAGTTGCACAAGGATACACTCAAATTGAAGGAGTTGAATTTGATGAAACCTTTGCTCATGTGGCCAGACTTAAATCAATCAGACTACTATTGGGAGTTGCTTGCATTCTAAAATTTAAATTATTTCAAATGGATGTAAATAGTGAATTCTTAAATGGCTATCTGAATGAAGAAGTTTATGTGGAACAACCTAAGGGGTTTGTTAATCCAAGTTTTCCTAAACACGTGTACAAACTAAAGAAAGATTTGTATGGATTAAAGCAGGATCCAAGAGCTTGGTATGAGAGATTGACATAATTTCTTGGTGAGAATGGATATAGGAAAGGAGGCATAGACAAAAATCTTATTGTCAAGGAAGAATAACGGAAGATCATGATTGCACAGATTTATGTTGATGATATTGTGTTTGGTGGGATGTCAAATGAGATGGTTCAACATTTTGTCAAGCAAATGCATTCACAATTTGAGATGAGCCTTGTTGGTGAATTAACCTACTTTCTTGGTCTGCAAGTCAAACAAATGGAAGATTCCATATTTTCATCTCATAGCAAGTATGGTAAGAATATAGTAAAGAAGTTTGGGATGGAAAATGGCAGTCACAAAAGAACTCATGTTCCCACACATCTGAAGTTGTCTAAAGATGAAAAAGGAGTAAGTGTGAATCAAAGTCTCTATAGAAGTATGATATGCAATCTTCTATATTCCATAGCTAGTAGAAATAACATTGCCTTTGTTGTAGGGGTGTGTGCTAGATATCAAGTTGATCCTAAAGTTAGCCATGCCAACCATTTGAAGATAATTCTTAAATATGTGAATGGGACAAGTGACTATGGTATGCTATATTCTCATGGATCTAGTTCCGCCTTAACTGGTTATTGTGATGCTGATTAGGAAGGAAGTGCTAATGATAGAAAAGTACATCAGGAGGATGCTTCTTTCTGGGAAATAATCTCATATCTTGGTTCAATAAGAAGCAAAATTATGTGTCTCTGCCCACTGTTGAGGCTGAGTATATTGCTGCAGAAAGTAGTTGTTCTCAATTGGTTTGGATGTAAAAAATATTAACAGAATATAATGTCAAATAAGATGTCATGATATTATTCTGTGACAATATAAGTTCCATAAATATATCAAAAAAATCCTATTCAACACAGCAGGACCAAACACATTAATATCTGTCATCATTTCATAAGAGAGCTTGTTGAAGAAAAGATTGTTTCCTTAGAACATGTAGCCACTGAATTACAACTGGATGACATTTTTACTAAGGCTTTGGATGCAAACCAGTTTGAGAACTTAAGAGGAAAACTAGGGATTTGTATATATGAGGGTTTGTAGCAATTAAGGGTGTGTGGGAATATCATTAAAGTGATATTATATTATTTATGTTTCCAAAAAATCAAATTTCGTAAGCAATCATTTCAAGACTATCTCAAATATTTCCCCACACGCTAAGACATCACTTCTTTCTAATTTCACAAACTCTTCATTCTCCTTTACAGAAAAAGAACCCTTGTCATTCTTCATCTCTTTGCTAAAAAACTTCAATGATGTCTCAACATCATAAACCGTCTCCCTCAAAATCTGTCAACCATGTTGAGAAACTCTCCCTTGACTGAGTACTTGATTCTACTCCTCTAATAACTATCCCGCCTCTTGAGAAGAAGGTCAAGAAACCCAGATCGTCACATGCACAGAAGTCCAAAGACGATGTTAACACTTCTAAAGGTAATACTTCTACTGCTACTGATGATAGGACAAAATAAGACATTGTTAATGTTGATAGAAGCATTAGAAGACTAGTAGATAGAGTGTTAAATGAAGGTTTCTCTATGCCTGGGATTTCTACTCCTTTTGCTCGTATGCCTGCTTCGGATGACAAAAGAAATAACCCTAAAAGTGCTGCTGAATCATCCATCTTCAAGAAAGATGCTGCTGAAAGAAAACTTGACAAGCTTACTACTTCTACTCTAGAGGAAGAGGAAGATGATGTTGAAAAAGATATTGAGAAGAAATCTCTTGCTAAGGAAGATACCGCTGGCTCCAAAGCTGTAGAAAATCAAAATGTTGAGAATATGGTTAATGTTGATGAGCTGTCTGACAATGAGCTCATTTCTAATATGATGCCTGGAATTGCTAAAAGGCTCAAATCTAGGAAAGTGAAGGATGTGAATGTCACACCCCATGCCAATATTATCAAGAAGAAAACTATGTATGGTTCCCCAAAGCCTGGAAGTAAAGTTGTTCCTCCCTCCAACAAAAGAAAAGTTAGACCTGATGACTCCTCAGATGATGATGGTGATGAGGATATCCAGAACATTTCTCCTGTGAAGAGATCTAAAAGTAAGAAGAAAGTTGTATTAGTTAAAGAAGCTGACTCTGATTATGATGTCGAGAAAGATGTCTAGGACATCTCTCCTATTAAGAAGTCTGCAAGCAAGAAGCTCTCTGTTAGGGTACCTGATGATCCTCTTGACAACATTTCCTTCCATTCTGTTCGGAATGCAGAAAAGTGGAAATATGTGTTTCAAAGAAGAATTGCCCTTGAAAGAGAATTGGGAGTTGGTGCTCTGGAATGCAAAGAAATTATGGAACTGATATCTTCTACTGGGTTGATGAAGACTGTTACCAGGTTTGCAAAATTCTATGAGACTCTTATTAAGGAATTCATTTTTAATATTCCTAGTGACTGTGTTGATCATAAAAGTAAGGAGTATAAGAAGGTGTTTGTTAGAGGTAGGTGGTTAGAATTTCCCCTGCTGCCATCAATAGATTTCTGGATAGGTCTGAAGATGATTATTGTAAGCTGGAAGTAACTGATAATCAAGTTTTCAAAGCCATCACTACTAACCAAGTGAGTGAGTGGCCCATGAAGAATAAGCTTCCTGATAGCAAGCTAAGTGTGAAATATGATACCTTGCATAGAATTTGAGCTGCTAACTGGGTTCCTACCAATCATACCTCAACCATTACTATTGGCTTAGGAAAGTTTATTTATGTTGTTGGAAATAAGAAACTATTTGATTATGGTGCTTACATTTTTTATCAGACTAATAAGCGTGTAGGAACATGTGCCATCAAGATGCCTGTTTATTTTTCATCCCTTATTTGTGGAATTATTGTTAATCAACATCCTGGAATTTTGAGTGGTAGTGATGTAGTTTGCAAGAGGGAGTCTTCTCTAACCCTGCACTTCAAGATTTTTTCAGGAAAACATGTCCGAGACATTGTTTTGACATCTGCATCTTTTGAAAACAAGATCTCAACCAAGATGGCATGATTACTGAATTAAGGGAAGCCTGCAAAGAACTTGATGATATGATCAGAGTTAGCTCAGTAAGAAAGCTAACCTTTGAAAAGATGATCAAGGAGCTGCCGAAGGACATTAAATTTTGCTGATAAAATGAGCACTGAAGAAGGAGATTCTTATGAGGAAGGAAGTTTCGGCTCTACCAAGTCTACTGGTCCTGAAGACAACTAGACAATTTGTTGTTTGACCCCTTTGTTTATTTTTGGAACTTGTATGTGCTTGGATTCTATGGTTTGTACTTATTTGGCATATTCTGTTACTGCTATTCTCTTGAATGCATGTTTTATTTGGCATATTATGACTAAAAAAGGGGAGAGAAACTGACTGAATGACCACTGACTGAGGGGGGCTTATTACTTAAGGGGGAGCCTCTTGTGCTTATTACTTGAGGGGGAGAATCATGTCTCAGAAGATGTTATGACATCTTCCTATCCTAACGGCTAACTGAGTTACTTTTGCTAACTTCTAATTGAGTTTTTTTGTTCTGCTTATGATGCTGCTCTTATAATGTTCTAATAATCTACTCAAATAATGTTTTAGCTAAAATTTGCCAAAGGGGGGAGTTTGTAAGTGTTTATTGGTAGCAACTTTGGTAAAACAATGACTTGATAATGTTTTGCTAAATGTCTTGACAATTGAAGAAAACTGGTTTTGAATGATGTCAAAGCAAATGTCTTAACATCTACCTCCTGAACTGAATGTGATTCATATCTGTTTCCTGTTTCTGTTTCCTGTTTTTATGTGCACCATTATTCAGGATTTGTGACTCATAGTTTGCGAAAAATATGGAGGAATATTTTTCTATTTGCATTATCCTTATGGATTATATCTTGGCCTATTTTCATGGACATATTCAAAAGATTGGAATATTTGTTTTTCATCCCAAGCCCACAGCTGCCCCTTTATAAGGACTTGCATCCTTATTCATCAGATGGCAACTTTTGAAGAAGAATATGTTCCTTCTGTTTTAGAAGTCCAAGTATTTTAATTGTAATACACTATAGTATTGGTTTAATACTTGAGTTGTTAGTTGTGGATCATTCATAAGCTTTGAAGTATTGAATAATTAAAGTCTTTAAAACTTAATAATTATGTTGTTCTTCACTGTTAGTGATTAAAGGTATTTGAGGAGGGCCTCATACCTAGGCGTGTCTTAGGTAGAAGTATAGAACGGGTAGTGATTAAGTGATTAGATCGTAAACTGGCTGTTTACTGAGGATCTATGAATTGATACTATTTAGTGGACTTGTTCCAGGCTTGGTAGCCCCCAGAGTAGGTGTTGTTGTACACTGAACTGGGTTAACAATCCCTTGTGTTTTTATATTTTTATTATTGTTGCATTTTACATTATCCTCAGATATTTGTGTCGCGACATCTCCTTCGATATCACATATCTGATACCAGAATTTCAAGTCTAATCCTTTGAGAATATTTTTAAAGTAAAAAGCCAAAGTGGCAAAAATGATTTGAATGAGATTGATTTACTTTTAGTCTTCTCACAAAAAAATTTCAAAGTATGATTAAATTGGTTAAAGTTTGATTAAAAAAATAATTTTTGAAAAGGGAATGGACCTAAATCCAAGTTTATTATGAAAGCGGTTCAAGTTTAAAAACAAGAATAATTTTCAAAGGAGAGAGAAGATATTTGAAATTAAAGAAAGTGGGAGGAGATGAAGGGATTATCCTAAAGCATAAGGTAAAAGCTAGGGAAAAGAACCGTCTAACCAAAAAGGAGCCAACACATGACATTATGAGCCAATGTAGAATTCACATTCTTTGGATTTGAAACCAAACAAGAAAAGATAGAAAACCTCTTGAGAAAACCAAAATTCAAATGCATTAAGCCTTCACAAAAATTGGGCAGAGTAACGGCTGTATACAGATGAGTTCCTTATCACAGGAAAAGCATATAATCAGAATTACTTGCACACAAAGAAAACAAATAACCCAATGTCTTAGGGTAAACCCCAAGAACTACAGACAATATTGCAATAAAAGTCACAAAGTCACAAGGTCACAAGGTAGGTCAAGGTATCTAAACCTAAGTCCCAGAAGTCCATCACTCCATAATGCCAAGGATAGTAACCAAATAGTCCAAGTAACATTAAAGTTTTTTATGGTTGGAGTTGATTATTAGGTATTTTCAAAAAGAAATGAAAAGCTCAAGTGAGCAAAATAAAAATGACATAAAAGTAAATACTCAAGTGAGCGAAGATAAAAATAGCATGAAATATAAATGCTAAAATAAAATGGTGCATAAAGTAAAGGCATAAAATAAAGGGCATAAAGTTAGTTGAATCTTGCATTTGAAAACTCATTAGAAGATTGATAAAAACAAAGCCTCTCAACAACAAGTTTCATTTGCTTTTTGTCTAGTATATCATCTGTTTCAAGTTCTCAATGTAACAACATATGATCAATAATGTTTAAATGATTCACTTATCGCAAAGTTTTTGAAGATTCATTAGAAGATTGCTAAGACCAAAGCCTCTTAACAATAAATCTCAAGGTTATTGGATCAAGGGTTTCAAATTAAACATCCTTGGGCTTGCAAACTAGGGTTTGGGCCACGAATGATCATTTCTCGAACCAAGACAAAATTTAACGTTATGTTAAGCAATCATAAGTGCACTTATATAGAAGTCGCACCTATTTTGAGGCTGATAAATAGTTATCTATTTGCCATATGTTTGAAGAGATGATATGTAGATCATCCTCTAACAACATTTAGCACAATGAGAAAAGGATAAGATGGAGAGGGAAGGGATAATAGTTGAATTAAAAATTTAATCAAACTATCATTAAAATCATTCATCCATTTTGGTGGAGTTAAACTCAACACCAAAGATCCAATGATGTTAACGAATTTCATGATGAAAAGTTAAATAGTTAGAATATACACAAAAATAGAAATGCATTTAATAAATAAAATAAAAAGGAAAATGATTTTTAAAATGCTTTTAAAATGAAAATAAAAGGTAAAATAGAAAACTATATTAAAAGTATCAAAGAAAAATAAAATAGTCCATAGAAAAATCACAAATGACCTCAAATATTTTTACAAAGTTTTGGTAATGTTTTTTAAATCAGAAAAGTATTTTTAAACTAATTAAAATTACTCAAATAAGTGAAAAAAGATAAAAAATAGTAGAAGTCAAAATAGAATTCTAGAAAAATTTCAGAAGGTCAAAAATAAGGAAAATGATTTATATAAATAAAAAAACAAATTTTAAAAAAAGTCAAAAAGTATTTTTAAAACAATTAAAATAAAGCAAACAAAACAAAAATTATGAAAAATATCAAAAATAAAAATAAAAATATAAAAAATATTCAAAAAATCAGAAATAATTCAAAGTATTTTTGTATATTTTTTCCAAATTTTTGGATAAAAAATAAAAGAGTTAGGAATTTTTAAAGATAAAAGTAATTTAAAAAATAAATTTGTAAAATAAAACAAATTAGAAAAAACCACGTGCGTTGGATCTTCCTCACTAATACACGCTGGAAAATCCAATGGATCTGAGGTGAGGGAGCATCATGGACCCAAGGCAGAGCGCGGGGATGTAACACAACAAAATCCAACCAATGAAAATAAAACAATTGGCATATTGTCATTTGTTGAAGAACAACACGTAGGTCGTCTTCAACCTTCAGCCTCCTGCAAATAGGGAAAATCTCAAATGCTTGAATCTGTAAATTTACGCATTCATAGTGGTACCATTAGATGCGTCTACTTGAGAAAATAACAACCATATGCTCGCGAAAAATTTATATAAAGCATAACATAGTCGATTTGGAAAAAACCAAAGATGTTTGAACCTATTGAAATTGAAAATCAGAAGCATCAAATGCATTGTTTCACAAAAATTGAGTTAATAGCAAGCATCGATGAACATCATAGACACTTCCAGTAATTTGAGTTAGAAGATTTGGTGCCTTAAACTACCGGAACAAAGTCAGATGAAGTTTCTCTTTAAATGGACTTGGCTAGCACGATTCCGGGCACCTCAAGGCTTGATTCTTCTTCTGTTAGCTTCAGGGAAGTTCAAGGATGAAAGATTAATGAAGAAATTTAATTGAAAAATGGAGAAAATGGGAATTCAAAATCTCAGAAAAGGGGGTTATGGAGGGAGTTTGATAGAGTGATTTTGGCTCTCTAAGCTTGCGAAAATGAGTGGAATAGAGTCTGTATTTATAGGATAAGTGAATGGGATCAAGAGGAGGCGTGAATGATGCAATTTTCCTTGAGTTCGTTCTCACTTGTGATCATGAAGAAAGTGTGATCACATGTGCATAAAACTCAATCAAACGATGTGTTTTATCCTTCTAAATGGTCCAAACAAATTTGATAATCAAGTTTAAGTGGAAAACATGTGGAAATTTGGTGATTATAAGTTGTATTATGGATTTCAACTTCTGACTTGGAGGAAAAGATCAGTTTCAAGTGGATGTTTTTGAATCCATGGTATTCACAACTCAAGGGGTCTTAAGGCATTATTTTTTAAGCAATTGAAAGATAAGGTCACAAACCTTACAATGTGCAGAGAATGGAATCAAGTGGATGCATGAGCTAAAAGTTGTGATGAATCAAAGTTGAGAAAAAGATGTCGACTTTTATACTTAGAAAAGTTTCAAGTTTTCTCTTTAAAAATGACCTATAATGTTTTGATTCCAATCAAGGCCTTCCTCCAAAATCCTGCTTTGATCAATGATGCTAGATTGAATTAGACTTCCCAAAGAGCATTGTGAAACTTGAATCACTAAAAAATACCAAGTATTGAAAAATTTATGGTCTTGCAAAATTGGTGAAAATTCATGAGATGATGTATAATCTTTTGCATCCTTAGGGAATCTTCCTTCCATTTTTAAGCTTTGCACATAAAAGAAGAGTTGAATTTCACATCCTTAAGATCATTTTGGAAAAATAATGGGCTCAAGAAGATAACAATTGCCCAAGTTATGATCTTTTGAATTCACATAAGGGAATTTGATGGCCTATCTAGAGGACATGTAATCTTTCTTCATCATTAGGCATCTTCCACATAAAATCTTCTTGAAACTCTTAAATTTATTTGTGGATAAGCCTTTAAAGAGAATCATGTATTTGGAATCACCAAAGAATACCAAAATATGAGCAAGATATATCCCTTAGAAGTTCAAAACCCTAGCTCCTAGAGCACCAAGATGTCTTGGGAATCTTTTTCAATTTTGACAAACTTTCTTGCACAAATACTTTTCTCATGTAAATAGAAGTTGTTGAGGAAGATAATGAGAAACCATAACAACCATAACCACTTCCAAATATTAACAACTGAGGAGATAATGCACTTGTGATCAAGAAAACAAGAACTTGTCCAATTAGGTCAAACTTCTTAAATCAACTCTTGAATATTTAGACTTCTTTTGACAAATTAAGGCATTATGAACCATATTAGCCATTTTCATGATATCACTTCAAAGTATCTTCAATGATGAATCTTTAATCTCAATGAAGCTTTGTTGAAGAAGGAATGTAAATAAACTCATGAACCTATAGATCAACCTGATGAAATGTGTTGTGCTCTCACCTATAGCATCCTCAATTAGAGACAATATTCATTGTATTTATTATTTACAAGTTAATTAAAACAAAACAAATATTATCACAATATACAAGTCAAGGTGATTGGTGATTCCCCATGAGCAAACCTAAAGATAAGGAGAAGAACCAAACCCTAGTGTGATGTTATTGTGATTGAGTTAATATGAGATTATAGAGGAATATTAGGGGGGAAAATTGGAGCACAACACTATGTCTATGATATCAAAGTTTTTTGGTTCAAATATCTCTCTCACTTTATTTAGGTCAAGTTTTCCTCAAGGTTGGTGGTTGTATTCATCAAGATGATTCATAGGTTCATGTGTTTATTCTCATGCCTTCTTCAACAAGTTTCATTGTTACTTAAGCTCCACATTTGAGTTTGATTCAATATAAAATCATTTAAATGTCTAATTTTATTTGTCATTCTCTATTTTTCAAAGAAATTTCAAAAGATTCAAGGTTGATTCAACAAGTTTGACCTAATTGAGCAAGTGCTTGATTCAGTGATCACAAATGCATAAATTTCTCAATTTTCAATATTTTGAGTTGGTTCTTTTTTCTATTGTTTCTTATCATAATCTACAACAACTTATCTTCACATGAAAAGATCCAATTATGCAAGAAACATCATCAAAAGTTGAAAGGGGTTTCAAGTGATTTTGACACTCTTTGAGCTAGGGTTTGTTGACTTCCAAGGACCATATCTTAATCATTTTTTGAGATTTTTTATTGATTCCAAAGCCATGATTATCTTTAAAGGGTCCTTAACAAGTTCTCTTCATGGGTTAAAGACTAATTTTGAGTGGATGATCACTAATGGTTGAAGAAGATTACAAGTCCTTTGAAAAGGCTATCAAAATCTCTTGTGTGACTTCAAAGGATTATAACTTGATCATCTTTTATCTCCTTGAGCTCATTATTTTTCTAAAATAATCTTTTGGATGTCTACTAAAACTTTGGTTCAATATGCAAGACTTGAAAATGCTTGGAAAGTTGTTTAAGAATTGAAAAGATTATAGGTCTTTTGTGAATTTCCCCAAATTTGTTCATCATCTTCCAAAGACTATAACTCTTTAAATTTTTATGGTTTTTGAGTGATCTCAATTCCATAATTAAATTAAAGAGGTCTACTTCTTTTCATTTTCAAGTATCAAGAGCTAATTATGAATGGAAGGACATATAATTTTGAAGAACATTATAGGTCATTTTAAAGCTCAACACTTAGAAATATTTCTAAGTACAAAAACCCGTATGTTTTTCTTGATTTCAAAGTTGGATAACTTTTTGCTCAAGCATACATACGGAAACTTTAAAAGCATATTGCCAAGATTGATCATTCAACTTTCCAAATAATCCAAAATTACACCATAAAGGTTCCTGAGTTGCTTCCACCACGGCTGCAAAGTCAGTACCTTGAAACTGAAGTTTTCTCTCAAAGTCATCATTTGATACCATAATGTGATCTATAATCACCAATTTTTTGTATGTTTTTTACTTAAACATGTTTAACAAACTTGCTCATACTTGTTTATGCATCAAAACACATGAATTGAGTGAGTTTTCATGGATTACAAGTCACATTTTTCTCATGATGCAGGTGCACACGAATTCCACTCATACTTTATCATTTCTCTCACTTTTTGTTTCCATCATGCTCAAATATAAATAAGGGACACATTCCAATCATTTCCTCAAGCTTGAATAGCCAAAGAAGCTCTGCCCAAACCTCACAAAACCTCTAAAATTTTCGAATTCATTTTCTCATTTAGAGGCTCTTTCATTCCTTTCTTTTGATTTAGTTAGCTACATTGGATATCTCTGAAGCTAACCATACTCTTACGACTGAGAATCAGTCACGAAATCAAGCTCACCAAGTCTAGTTTCAGAGCTCTAAAATTGAGTTACAACAGGTAAGTTCCTCCATCAATTCTCTTTAAACTTGTTAGTACAATGTAGCTCTCATCACTCTGATACTCATAGCATCATTGGTTTTTATCTGGAAGTGAGTTTTGCTCATGAATTTTCAAATCCCTTTTCTATTTTTTTCTTCTGGTTTTTTCCAAAATCGACTAAGTTGTGGTTAATATAATTTTGTTGCGAGGGTACCATTGGAACTGACATGAAGAAACAAAGAGAATAGAATTGGTATGTTCCTCTAATTTTACAGTTTGAGAAACTTGGTTAATGGTTGGCTAGAGGTTAAAGACGACCTCGCTGGTGTCTTTAACCAATGAGAAATTATCACGCGTTTTTAAAAAATCTGTTTAAAATAAATGATCCAGTGTGATATTCATTGATGACCATATCATGCACATCGCATCAAATCCCTTGGATATGCTTACTAATGCCTTTTGACAATGATCTATTGGTCCACATTTATTTGAGTTTTATTTTTATTTTTTGATTTTTGTTTTAATTGTTTTAAACTTATAAAAACTCGTAAAAAATCATTTTCTGACTTGAAAATTATGAAAAAATTCACAAAACCATTTTCAAATATTATCATTATGATTCTTATTTTTTCACAATTGTTTTTTGTGATTTGGTATTTTTTATGATTTTTCACTTTATTTGACTTGTTTTAATTATTTATGTAAGAAAGTGGGAGAATTGACTTGGTTTACATTTTATCGCAAAGGTTGCGGATAGCTAGAGTTGCCACCGACTTTTCTTTTATCCAATAAGGAAAGTGTGAAAAGAACAGGAAAGACCTCTAAATATTTTGAGTTCGGGGGGGGGGGGGGGGGGGGGGGGTAGGTTATGAAAAAGGAAGGGGTTAGCATCCTTTTCATCCGTAGTTATCTACGGGCTCTTAATTGCTTAGCTCACTTTGAAAATTTGTTTTTGTGTGTGTTTTGAAAATATTTTGTGTGAAATATTTTTTGTTTTTAAAGGCTTGTGAGCAAGCGATTAACAGTTTTACCCATTCAAGGTTGTTCTTGTACTTTTCCTTCTCCTCTAGATAGTGTTATCTGTACCATTAGTTGGTAGGTAGCCCTATCCGTTCGATGTGAAGGGACAATCGTAGTGTCATCGTACCGTCATCGTACGGTCATCAAAAGTAACTAGAAAAGATGCTTTAGCAATTTCGTAAGGGAATAGATAATTTTTTGAAAGGCAACATTGAAAGGGTCATCAATGGACTATGGTCTTTTATTCAAGGGACTTTGCTAAAGCGTTTTTACGTTCGAGGAACATGAATGTTGTTTTCTGAAGGAAAAAGAGGGAGGTTACCCTGGAGGTGCGGGTGTGCAAATGTGTTTGTTTCTGTTATGCTTATCTTGACATTAGGGTTTTATAGTGTTCACTTTTATCTTTTTATACAAACCCTAGTTACTAAGCAATAGTATAGTAAATATAAAAAAAGTAAAACACGGAAAGTAAAGTTCCTATGCTATTACATGGCTTTAGAGAAATTAGATAATAGTAAAATGCGGAAAATAAAAACCTATAACTATTACATTCTGGAGCAGTTACATAATAATGGAAAATGCGGGAGATAAAAATTACATTCGTGCAACCTATACAACTTGATCTATGAAATTACAATAAGAAAAACGAAAGAGGGAAACAAAATGTTTTTTGGCGATTTTTTATGAAAAAAAAGGTTTTTTTATGATGATTAAAATAAATCCTAAAAAAGATAATTAATTTGAATTAATAAAAGAGTTAATCGATTAAATAAAAAAACCAAAAACCTAATTTAATTAGGGTTTGTAAAAAAGGGTTTTGTTTTTATGGTTAAATGAAAATAGGGTTAAGGGTAAAATAGTTAATGTTAGCCAAAACTATGGTTAAAAAGAATGACAAAACATGGTTAAAAATAGAAAACATGGAAAAATGGCAGGGGTGTGTTTTGAATCCACCCCATTTGCTTCGTCAATAGTGCAGCTTGCCACCAGGCCAAGCGTGCTTTGGTGTATATCCATTGTGTGCTACACAAAATGTAAGAAAACTGTGAAAATTATAAAAACCAAGAAAAAAACACAAAAGCAAGGGATCGAACCCACGCCCTGGTAGAGTAAATCCTTAACATGTGCGCGCTTTCCACTGGGGTGGCTGTTACATCTGGACCAGAGAAGCGTCATAGCCCTAGCTCCAGTCGTCTTCTCCGGTGAGTACGTTTCTAATCCCTACAAAATAGAAAACGTTAGAGGTTCCAAAGCATCCTACCCCCTAATTCAGGCCTTGAAATTTTAATGGAAGCATTAACTTTGGCCAAATTGTGTTGTAGAAAGAGATATAACGTAAATAACCCAAAATGGTGCAAACATGGCATTAATGGAAAAACAGTGATGCATGTTCATGCATTTCAGGCCCTTTGGATCTTCAAGATTGTTTAATTCTTACCCTACATAACTTCAGAGATTGTTTGGAAGTGTTGGCTTCCTTGGAAACAGGTTGTAAGATAGGATTTCACTTTGCCCTAGTTTTGATATTTTTTGGAATTTTGGAAAGGTGATATTGTGCAAGGTTTTCGTGTCATGCTTTGTCTGAAATACATGGAATATATAGGGAGGAAATTAGGTCAAACAACTGGGATTGGATAAATTCATAGGTTCACATTAAGGCCTATAACACGCATGGACCTTGAAACACAAGCCCACTAGCCCAAAAATTCAAGTTTGGTTACTTTAGGTTTCATGCATTTTCTCAAAATTTCCCAACTCGCACCAATCATAACTCTTTCAATTTTTATCATTTGAAAGGGATCCTGGACTTTTTGGAAAGATTAAGATGTCCCCTACAATCTCTATGTTCGTCATTTTTCCATGTGAAGATTTATCTTGATTTAAGTTGCCTTGAAAAAAAGTGTCTTTTTGTTGACTTTTAAAATTACCTATAATGTTTTGGCCCATATCTCTCAAATGAAGCATTTTTTGGACTTGAGATTAGAGAGAAAAAGTTGTTGATAATTGAATTTACTTCAAAATGAGTTTTGGTTGAGAAAAGTCTGATGAAGTAAATGGAAGTTATGTGATAACGCGAAATCATATCATATATTTACCATAAAATTTATCCGTTTTATGTCGTATTTACCCGATTAACTCTCGAATATTCCGAGTTCTGTATGGTTTTATGCAGGTACAACATATCTCAGCTCAAACTAAGAAGAAACGTGAAATGCGCGAGATTGCGGCCAAGACCAAAGAAAAAAAGATAAATCTGTTAAGAAATCCATTTTTTGCTGATGTTACGGTCGTCACGCCCTTGCCACGACCGTAAGACGCTTCAGAAGAGTGTGACGGTCGTCACACCCCAGCCACGACCGTAACGCGCTATTTCATGCAAATTGTGCGTAACGCCCCAGCCACGCCCGTAACAAGCTTATAGGTATTAAATTTTGAATGTGGTCAAGCAACAGAACGTGGTAAAGCTGAATGAAGTGGTCAAGCAAAGCATGCATACGTGCCTAAATTTTCTCCAACTTCCAAGGCCACTTTCTCCTCATTTTTCTCAGTAAAACCAAGAATTTAGGAACTCAGATATTTTTCCAACCGTACTTTTATTCTCTATATATAGCTTAGACTTAGAAAGAAAAAGAGGAGAGTTTTAGTTCACAAAAACCTTGCGGAAGCTCTGCCAATTTTTATTCTCGATTTTATTTCCGAATTTCGTCCATTTAAGTTTTCATTCCGACGTTCCAATCTTGCCGGCTTGTGGAAGAAGGATCTCGGATTTTATTGCTTTTCAGGTTTTTATTGTATTTTATATAATTGCAAATTTTATTTATGTTATATTTTTATTCTTTATTTATGATGCATGTGTTATTGTTTTCTGAATTTATTTCCTGCTTTTTAATTCCGAACATTATGAGTAGCTAAACACCCGTAGTCGGGGTGTGATGAAATAACCGAATAAATTAATGTTTTTTCTAAGCTAAAACCTTAATCAACTTAATTTTTGGCCGTGACTTTTTATAATTAAAAATTAAGCTTTTTATTACGAGAGTAAAGAAAGTGAAATAGGGAGAAATCAAGACCACGAGAGTGTGAGGTTTTAACCGGATAGCTAAAGTTAGGCATTCGATTTAAATACAGCGAGAGCGCTTTAAAACGAATTAGACTTATTTAGTTTTCAAAAAGATGCTTTCTAAACACTTATGGACTAGCGAGAGCAGACATTTGGCTTTAGGAGTATGATCCGAGGTAAGACCACGAGAGTGTGAATCGAGGGTTTTTAAACTGATAAGTACTACAGAACAATTAAGTTAAATATTTTTATATGCTTAGGTACAACTTAATTCGCATAGGTTCAAATCATCACGCTCCGACCACTTTAATATTAATTCCCTTAATTGAATTTAGTTTCCCTTTTGTTTTAAACTTCTAAAAACCAAACGTGACAATTTCCGCCTTAGCTAAACAACCATGTTCTTAACACTAGAGTGATTACGAAGTCCCTGTGGGTTCGACATCCTTTTATTACTACCGCGATAGACTGTGCACTTGCAGTTAAGATACCGTTAGACACATTAGGTCGATCGCAGACACATCAAGTTTTTGGCGCCGTTGCCGGGGACTTTAGTTTAGTCACTAGTGTAATCTGAAAACAACGTTGTCTAGACTAAGGCAACTTTTTATATTTCCCTCTGTTGTATGCCAAACACTCGTTCTCAAAACGAGCCTTTGCATTTACAAATTAACGATATCGAGCGTTACTTAAGATTAAGACGCCGAATTCAAGAATACCAATCTCTCAATAATCTTCCTCCGACTAAAATTCTTGATATCCCATTATCGGAATCTACCGAAGAATCGACAATGGCTGACGTACCAAATCCGCCGCGCGCTCTTAAGGACTATGCAGTTCCTTCGCAAGCGGAGCCTCACAACAGCATTGCCGCCCCTGCTATCGCTCGAAACAATTTCGAGTTGAAACCTTCGCTTCTATCCGCCGTTCAGCAGAACCAATTTTCTGGATCCCCTACTGATGACCCTAACCTACATCTGTCAGTGTTTGTGCAGTACGCAGACACTGTAAAAGCGAATGGTATAAACCCCGAGGCGATACGATTGCGCCTATTTCCTTTTTCTTTAAGAGACAGAGCCCGAGCCCGGCGCCAATCCCTTCCTTCAAATTCAATCACCACATGGGATGAATTGAAAAAAGTCTTCTTGGCTAGATATTTCCCACCAAGCAAAACTGCTATGCTTAGAGCTAACATCAATGGTTTTAGACAAAAAGATAACGAATCACTTTTCGAAGCATGGGAACGTTACAAGGATATGATTAGACTCTGTCCTCATCATGGTTTAGAAGAATGGCTAATCATTCATACGTTCTATAACAGTCTGTTGTATAACACTAGAATGACTATAGACGCCACTGCTGGTGGCGCACTGATGGATAAACCATATGCCGAAGCAAATCAACTTATGGAAAGTATGGCCCAAAACCACTATCAATGGGGAAGCGAAAGAGCTAATGTGGAGAAATCCCAAACCAAAGGTGGAATGTCTGAAGTGAATATTCTAGACCAAGTCAATGCTAAAGTGGAAGCTCTTACCCAAAAGCTAGAAAACCTTACCACTACTCCTGCAGCTACCGTAGCTGCAGTTGTCCAAACTTGCGATCTATGTGGTCTTCAATCACATCTTGCTCCAGAATGCCCACTTCTAACAAGAGTTCCAGCTGAACAAGCAAACTATGTACAAGGGAACCCTTATAGCAATACCTATAACCCTGGCTGGAAAAATCATCTGAACTTTTCATACAAAAGTAACAACGCGTGATACGCGCCTGTACAAGCTCCTGCCACACCACCCGGTTACCCAAAAGCTATCCCAAATCATCCTGGTAATGGACCTAATGCTCCTAGGAAATCTAACCTAGAAATCATGATAGAGCACTTCGTTGCTTCCCAAGCTCAGACTAATAAAGACGTTATGAATCAAAATTTACATACTAATGAGCAGATAAAACAATTAACTAGCAAGGTTGATGCTTTAGCCACCCATAACAAGATGCTTGAAACGAAAATTTCACAGGTAGGTCAACAACAAGCACCTACTGCAGCACCGGCTGGAATTTTTCCTGGTCAACCACAGCCCAACCCAAAAGGACATGCTAATGCTGTGATACTGAGAAGTGGAAAAGAACTCGACGGACCTGTTGACCCGAGACTAGAAAATCCAGCCATGTACCAAATATAGAGCGAGCCGTCTGAAAAAGCCAATTAACCTAGAGAAAAAGAAAAGGAAAGCGAAACGCAAGAGGCAGTGGAGCAAGAGAAGCCTTATGTACCTCCACCACCTTATAAACCACCAATCCCGTATCCTCAGAGACTTACAAATTCCAAAACGATGGGCCAGTTCAAGAAATTCGTTGAACTTCTGAAACAACTCAATATAACAATACCTTTTACAGAAACCATCACTCAGATGCCCTCGTACGCTAAATTTCTCAAGGAAATCCTATCCAACAAGAAAAAGATATAAGATAACGAAACAGTTACACTCACTGCCGAGTGTAGCGCGATCATTCAAAACAATATGCCTCCTAAGCTAAAAGACCCAGGTAGTTTCTCTATACCTTGTAATATTGGAAAATTTGTCATAGACAAAGCCCTATGTGACTTAGGAGCAAGCATTAGTGTCATTCCCTTATCTATCTGCAAAAAGCTAGAGATGGGAGAACTCAGACCCACGAAAATGTCCGTCCAATTAGCCGACCGATCGGTTAAATACCCTATAGGTATACTGGAAAACGTTCCAGTTAGAATAGGTCAATTCTATATCCCGACCGATTTCATCATCATGGACATAACCGAGGACTCAGTTACCCCTATCATACTAGGAAGACCCTTCCTAGCCACCGCCGGAGCTATAATTGATGTAAAGAAGCGCAGACTAACGTTCGAAGTTGGGGAAGAAAAAGTGGAATTCATCCTTACTCAATTTTTACAAGCACCAGCCATGAACGACACATGCCATCTTATAGATGTCATAGACAAGTGCGTAAGGGAAATGGAAGCAGAACAGACAAAATATTTCGAGATAATGGAAATCCAAACCCCTCCAATATTCGAAAACGATGACAGTCTAAAGGAAAACTTAGCACTAACGCCCAATCATATGCCATGCACGAAGAACCCCGGTGTAGAATTGAAATTTTTACCTAAGAATCTAAGATACAAATTCCTTGATACCGAACACACGCGACCAGTAATAGTAAACTCCAACTTAGGGAAGCTCGAAACTGAAAAACTTTTAGGCGTCCTAAGAAGGTATCCAACCGCACTAGGGTATAACATATCTGATTTGAAAGGAATATGTCCTTCAATTTGTATGCACCGTATTTTGCTAGAAGAGGATTGTAAAACCTCTAGAGAACCTCAAAGAAGGATTAACCCAATTCTTAGCACTGTAGTCAGAGATGAAATTACAAAGCTTATGGAAGCTGGAATTATATACCCGATCTATGATAGTAAGTGGGTGAGCCCAGTACACGTGGTGCCCAAGAAAGGAGTTATCACCGTTGTTAAGAACGCGAAAGGCGAACCAATAACTCAAAGAGTAGTCAATAGACATAGAGTGTGTATAGATTATAGAAAACTAAACAAAGCCACTCGAAAAGACCATTTTCCTCTACCCTTCTTAGATCAAATGCTAGAACGGTTAGCCAAACATTCCTATTTCTGCTATCTAGACGGTTACTCCGGATTCTTTCAAATCCCCATTCACCCTGACGACCAAGAAAAGACTACTTTCACGTGTCCGTATGTAACGTTCGCATATAGACGAATGCCCTTCGGATTGTGTAATGCCCCAGCCACCTTCCAACGATGTATGATGGCAATCTTTGCGGATTTTATAGACAACATCATGGAGGTGTTCATGGATGATTTCTCAGTGTGTGTGGGGAGTTTCGAAGGATGTCTGTCAAACCTAGAGAAAGTCTTAGAAAGGTGCGTAAAAGTAAACCTCGTGCTCAATTGGGAAAAATGCCATTTCATGGTCAGAGAAGGAATCGTGCTAGGACATGTCATATCTAATAAAGGGATTGAAGTTGACAAAGCCAAAATAGAAGTCATAAAAGAACTCCGACCGCCTAAGACCATTAGAGAAATACGAAGCTTTTTAGGACACGCCGGTTTTTACCAGCGATTCATTAAAGATTTCTCAAAAATTACTAAACCACTTACCGGTCTGTTAATGAAAGACGCTGAGTTCATATTCCACGATGATTGTCATAAAGCGTTTGAAACTCTGAAATCAGCCCTTATCACCGCACCAATCATGCAACCGCCCAATTGGAATTTACCCTTCGAAATCATGTGCGACGCGAGTGATTACGCTGTAGGCGCAGTCTTGGACAGAGGAAAGACAAGAAAATACACGCTATTTACTATGCTAGCAGAACGCTAGACCAGGCCCAAATGAACTATGCCACGACTGAGAAAGAGTTATTAGCATTCGTCTTCGCGCTTGATAAATTACGTTCCTATCTAGTAGGAGCGAAAATCATCATCTACATGGACCACGCTGCTATAAGATATCTATTAAATAAGAAAGATGCAAAACCAAGGCTCCTCAGATGGATCCTTCTTTTGCAAGAATTTGACTTAGAAATTAAGGATAAAAAGGGGACCGAAAACGTCGTAGCGGATCACTTGTCAAGATTGGAAGATATAAAACCCGAACAAGTGCCGATTAACGACGATTTTCCATATGAGGATCTGATAACCCAAATAAGGAACGACCTAGCTCATTTCAACCTAACCGAACCAAAACCCTATGAAGCCGTAAAAGCAATCCATGCAACCATGGGGCTGCCATGGTATGCTGACATAGTTAACTATCTAGCTGCAAACGCGCTCCCACCAGATCTTACTTACCAACAGAAAAATAAATTCTTCCACGATCTCAAACACTACTATTGGGACGAGCCCTTATTGTTTAAAAGAGGACCAGACGGAATCTTCCGTCGATGCATACCCGAGGAATAGATAGAAGATGTCATTTCTCATTGTCATTCGTCTCCTTACGGGGGACACGCAAGCATCTCCAAAACCTGTGCAAAGATCTTACAAGCTGGCCTATTCTGGCCTAATCTGTGGAAAGACGTCCACATCGCTGTTAGAAATTGCGATCGGTGTCAATGCACCGGCAATATTTCAAGACACGATGAAATGCCTCAAAGGGGAATACTAGAAGTAGAAATCTTCGAAGTATGGGGAATCAGTTTCATGGGACCCTTCCCATCTTCTTTTGGAAACAAATATATACTCGTCGCGGTTGATTATGTCTCAAAATGGATCGAGGCCATAGCCTCTCCTACAAATGACACCCGAGTAGTAATCAAACTCTTTAGAAACATAATTTTTCCAAGATTCGGCATACCGAGACTCGTCATCAGTGACGGTGGCTCCCATTTCATCTCAAGAATATTCGACAAATTACTTTTTAAGTATGGAGTAAAACATCGTATAGCGACGCCATACCACCCACAAACCAGTGGACAAGTCGAAGTATCGAACAGAGAAATTAAGCAGATCTTAGAAAAAACTGTAGCCACAACCAGGAAGGATTGGTCATCAAAGCTCAACGAAGCTTTATGGGCCTATAGGACGGCCTACAAGACCCCTATAGGGACTACACCCTTCAAGCTCGTATACGGAAAATCCCGTCACCTCCCAGTAGAATTAGAACACAAAGCGTATTGGGCAATTAAAACGCTCAACATGAACTACACTGCTGCGGGGGAAAAACGAGTCCTGGATTTAAATGAATTAGAGGAGTTGAGATTAGATGCTTACGAGAATGCTAAAATATACAAAGAAAGAACTAAAAAATGGCATGATAAGGGTTTGGCTAGGAAAGAATTTAGTGTGGGAGATGTCGTGCTATTATTTAACTCAAGACTTAGGCTTTTCCCTGGTAAATTAAAATCGAGATGGTCGGGTCCATATGAAGTTACGAGAGTGTTTCCTAGCGGAGCGATAGAAATTAAGGGTAGAAATACTGACCCGTTTATAGTAAACAGGCAGCGGTTAAAAATATACAACAACATTGAAAATAGAGACTATACGAATAGTCTAAGACTTTTAAAATTACCCGATATTTCACCCGAATAAATCTGCTAGGCACTATGTCAGGCTTTTGACATTAAAAACAGCGTTGAGTGGGAGGCAACCCACCTATTTGTTAATTGTTAGTTATTATTCTTTTCATTTTTGCATTTATTTCTATTTAAAGTTTCATTTTCATTTTCTTTCTTATGTTATAATTTTCATGAAAACTGCTGCTAATTTCAAAAATAATCTTACTTGCCACAGGATTTCTGAAAAGTTTTTGTTTCTCTTGTACCTTCTCTTCTGACTAGTTTCCCTAACAATATCCATGGAACCAAAGCCACATAATTTCTTAGAAACCACCTTTAGGGGTATAAACCAGAAAAGAAAATTCGAGGAATTGTCTAAAAGAAACATTGGCATAACACTTTATCATGATGAACCCACTATGAATGCCCTAGGTATATTAGATAGTGTTATGTACTTGTTTAACCAGTTGGGGTGGGAAAAAGCCCTTATTAAGACTAGGTTTGCCACCTACCGTGAGCTCACCTTTGAATTCCTAAGCTCCCTAGTCCATTTACCAGAACACGGGAAAGGAACCCGTAAAGGATTCATAAGTTTCCGTCTCTTCGGCATTAATTTTGTTTACAATCATAAGGACCTAGCTGACTTGTTAGGATTTCCTAGCGGCCCTTTTGCCTTTTCCACTACCCAGGTTGAGCTGATGGACATTGAGCTAGACTACTTTTGGGGAACTTTGACTGGTAATTATCATCCTGATCCGGATAACATGGATAATGATGAAATTCATAACCCTGATATCCGCTATTTCCATAAGATTCTAGCCCATACTGTATTTGGGAAAGAGGAGAACCAGACTGCCGTGTCTAAAGACGAGATATTTTTACTGTATTGTATGCACCAAGGCCACCCCGTTAATGTCGTACCCTTCCTGATGCAAACCTTTTACCGCATTATAGATAACCCTGATGAACCAATCATCATAGGCGGCCTGGTAACAATGATTGCACATGCCCTCGGCCTAAGACACCAGCTGAATAGGTGCCCGCATTTTGGTACGATCCGTCCCATGAATCTTGCTTTTTGCTTTAACCGCCGAATGATAGCAAACCATGCTTACCCACCTTATGATTATCTGATAAGAGATGAAGTTGTAAACTTATTTACCCTTCCGAACCATGACAAAGTGAGCGTCCATAACCGTGACAACTGGCTTTATGAGCTAAACCCGCCCGACCAACCTCCTACACCTGAGACACCACAAGATTACCAAATTTTTAATGATATTATGTCCGATATGGGTGACCCCGAGACTCCTCCTGGTTATTACGAAAATGTCAACATGGCGGAAGCCCATGCAACCCCTGAAACAACAACGAAGGATTATACTGATAACCTTAACAAAATTGCCACCACACTTAATACCTACCAGACTAACATTAATGGATTAAAAGATGAAATAAAAAGCATGCGTCTGGAAATAATGGGATTAAACGACATAACCGTGGAGCAATTTTATCATATTCATAATTCACTCGAAGAAATTAAAGCAAAGCTTGGATGAAGTCACGAATGGAAGCTGCAGTTTTTATATTTCATTTTGTTTTGTTTCTAGGAAGTTTCCAATTTCTGCACACTTTCAGTTTCGTTTAAATTTAGAATAAATTTATCTTTATGTAATTTTTGAGTTTATGTTGTTGAACACGCAGTTTTACGAAATAATCGTTTCAGTTATTTAATACTGGTTTTCTAGTTTCCTCTGCACGAATTATACTGCTTTACATATATTGCAGGTTTTTACTCTAATTGCTGATGGTGTGATGTTTTGGAACATATATGCTTGCATTTTCTTGGTATACCATTGAATTTATATTGCTATTAAAATGCCTTTGTGTAGAGATAGAATGTTGCAGACTTGATACAGCACAGTCTGTTAAGAAATTGCATATTTTGCAGTCATTACGATCGTCACATCCCTCTTACGCTCGCCACACGCCTTTTAGCGTGTTACGATCGTCATCCCTGTGTTACGACCGTAACACGGGTTACATCAGTGACCCTTGTAGCAGACAGTAGCGCTTCTTCTGCAAACCTTCCCTCTTCTTCACTATTTCAAAACCTTCACACTCCCTCCATAAATCCCCACTCACACCACTAAACTCACATTACTTTTCATCCTTCCCAATATTTTTCCTCATCATTGTATACATCTCACAACCGATACCTCACAAACTCCATCCCACAACCCAAACCCACTATCTCTAACGCTTTAGAATTCTAAAATGGCAAACATCAACCAACAAATCCCAGGCATCTACCTACGCGATGGTGAAGCAGGTGAAACCCAGCGCACGAGGTTCTTGAAGTTCCAACGCCGAGGCATCCATCCCACGAGGTTCGTCGACATTGACTGCCTCCGAGACCTCGGGTTACTTGAAAGTGTCCAACACCTCCTCCAGAATGTCAACCTTTGGACCCTATGTAGCCAGCCCCAACCAACGTACAAGAATATCACCCTCGAGTTCCTCAGTTCATTTTGCTACATCACTCCGAATGGCCCAAGAAATCAACTTACCGGTGTGGTAAGGTTCCGCATCTTCGGCATCGAATACGATTTCTCTCAGAATGCATTCGGTCGCCTACTAGACTTCTGTACTGATGAAGGCGCTCACCTCCGTGCGCCAGACACCTTCCATGAGGAATCCTTCAACCTTTGGCATAACTTGACTAATAATCGGGCTAACTCCTACGATCACCTCAATGCTACCCAAATCCATAACCCCGCCATTCGCTACTTCCACCGCATCTTATCCAACACCATTTTTGCAAGGGATAGTAACCACAAGCTTAACCCCAAAGAGCTGTTCTTCATGCAATGTGCGTTTACTAATCAGAAAATCAATGCCGCACCATTCCTCTTGGCCCATATCCATTCTATTTGCACTCGCGGCGGCAAACCCTTCTATTTCGGAGGGCTTGTCACTTCTATTGCATTGGCCCTGAATCATGGCGACACCCTTGCCCATATGCCCTCCAGAGCCCCGGTCTTGCTTACCTTAGACCATTGCAAATCGGCTCATCTCATTTACAAGCGGGACGACGGCCGGTTCCATCCACTGATCCGTAACGTCGTTTATTCTAACATTGTTTTGCCTTGCAGGGACCGTATCGATCCGAATAACCGAGCCAATTGGCTATTTGATGCCCCTGACCGCCATGCTCCCGTGCATGATGCCCAGCCAACTGCTCCAACTGACGAGATCCAGGAGGAATTGGACCGCGAAACACCTGCTCTCGACATTCCTGAGTCCTCTTCTGCACCACCTCCTTTTACTATGGAGGACGTCCTCAGAGCCCTCCATCAGCAAAATCAGATGGCTGTAGCTCTTGAAAGTGTAGGTGTTTAGTTATTGGCATGCATTTTTTGTAAAACCAGGTGTGTGAATGTCATGACTAATGTCATAACATTCTGATTTATTAGGTACTGGTTTATTAGGTACCTTTGCAGAAAAATAGTGGCATACAGGTACTGCTGTTTATGAATGTGTATCTGAGAATTTTGCAAAAAGATCACATTTATTGTCTTCTCAGTAAATAGGAATTCTGATGTCATAACAAATGTTAAGACATCCTGTACTGATCTAACAGTAGTACAATTTGGTTAATTCTGAGATTTTTCAAGAAGTTGGCTCATTCCTTCCAGAACAGAATCTCCCGTTGTCTTTGGGTTAACCTAGCTCAACCCTAAACTGGTTGATAAAGTCTTGTGACCAAGTCTTATGGTTAAACCTAATTAACCCTAGCTTTTTATGGAAACCCTAACTGAAGAAACAGCTGCTATATATTCAACAGGTATGCTGTTTGGAAAACATCTCTCTTGGACTGAAGATCAATTAGAAACTGTATAGTTTTAACTGCTATAATCCAAGCAATTATCATTGTGATAAGTGACTTGGAATAGGTTTTGTTTGTAAGGGTTTTTGTATCACTCAAAGCTTTGAAGCAAGAGTGTTTTGTGACTCTTGACTAAAGCTTTGAAGCAAAGTCAAGTTAGGTTTATGTATCACTCAAATATGTGAAGAAAGAGTGTTTGTGTGCTTGATTAAAAAGCTGTGAAGTATAATCAAGTGTATGTTTTGAAGAGTGTCTTCATTAATTCATTAGTCAATTGTTTTAAGTATCACTGTTGTGATTGAGGGGGAGTGAGTAGGAACTCAGGTTTAAGTTGTACTTAGATTGAAGTTGCATTGGGTAGGTCTTAAGTGAAGGAGATAAACTGGTTGGTTTATTCCTGAATTAATATCTCTTATAGTGGATTTCCTCCCTGGCTTGGTAGCCCCCAGAGTAGGTGTTGTTGCACACTGAATTGGGTAAACAATTGACTGTGTTCTTTACTATTTTTGTATTTACTGTCTTATAGAAAGTCAGATACGGTGTCATAACATTGAACGTGACATTGAGTATCTGCAGCCAGAATTTCAATTGGCATCAGAGCAGGCACCCTGCCTGTATTACTGGGTGAGATCTAGGGATATCACTTTCTGGCAATATTGACAAAGAAGGAGTTTTTGGAAATAGACCACCCATTCTGGATGGAACAAATTATGACTACTGGAAACCTCGTATGATTGCCTTCTTAAAATCTCTGGACAAAAAGGCTTGGAGAGCTGCTGACAAAGGATGGAACCATCCCACCATAACTGAGAAAGATGGGACAATCAGTCTGAAGCCTGAGGAAGAATGGAGTAAAGAAGAAGATGAGTTAGCCCTGGGTAATTCCAAAGCTTTAAATGCCTTGTTCAATGGAATTGATAGAAACATATTCAGACTAGTACATCAATATGAACTGGCCAAGGAAGTTTGGGACACTCTCAAAACTACCCATGAGGGCACTTCCAAAGTAAAAATGTCAAGGCTTCAGATGCTGACTACCAAGTTTGAGAATCTAAAAATGATGGAAGATGAAACCATTCATGAGTTTCACATGAACATCTTGGAGATTGCCAACACCTCAGGAGCATTGGGAGAAAAGATGTCAGAAGAAAAATTGGTGAGAAAGATTCTCAGATCCTTGCCTAAAAGATTTGCAATGAAGGTAACTGCCATAGAGGAAGTCCAGGACATCAGCAAGTTGAAAGTGGATGCACTTATTGGGTCTCTTCAGACTTTTGAGATGGGGATCACTGAAAATGGTGACAAGAAGAACAAGAGCATAGCACTTGTATCCAACACTGATGTTGAAAACAAGGAGGATGAAGTAGAAAATATCTCAGAAGCTATAGCCATGCTTGGAAGACAATTCAATAAACTTATCAAAAGAATAGATGCAAAGTCAAGGTCTAATGTTCATAACATCCCCTCTGACATTGACAGTTCCAGCAGAAGACCAAGGTCAGAAGAGAAGGGAAATCAAGGCAGAGGAATTCAATGCCATGGTTGTGAAGGATATGGGCATATTCGAGCTGAATGTCCTACCTTTCTTAAGAAACAAAAGAAAGGAATGACTATTACCTGGTCTGACTGTGATTCAGAAAGTAATTCTGAAGAAGAATCTGCCAAACTAGTTACTGCACTAACTGGTGTTTGTACCTCTGAAAGTGACACTAGTGATGAGGAAGTAACATTTGAAGAACTGGATGATACTTACAAGAAATTGTGTATCAGAAGTACTGAAGTCTGTGTGCAAAATGAGAAACAATCAAAACTCATCATAAAGCTGGAGGCTGAAAAAAGGGCAGACCTTGAAACTATAAGTCATCTAGAAGGGGAAGTTCAAATGCTGAACTCAAAACTAAACCAGATGACCAAATATGTCAAGATGCTGACAAATGGAACAGACAAATTGGAAGAAATCCTTCAGGTTGGACAAACTATGGGAAACAAGTCTGGTCTAGGATCTGTGGCTGCAAAGAAATCAGGTGCAGACATGAAGATCAGGTCTAATAAACAAATGTCAAAGCAGATGTCTCAACATAACTCTCAACATCAAGAACAGAGACATATGAAGAAAAGGTACCAAAGATGGAGATGTCATCATTGTGGGAGGTATGGCCACATAAAGCCTTTCTTCTTCAGATTGCATGGATACCATAATCAGAACTCAGGTGTCAAACCTAAGTCTAAAAAGGTACCACATACTCCTAAATGGAAGAAAAAGGCTACTGCCCTGATAGCCCACACTTCCCTGAGGGTCTCTGCAAAGGAAGACTGGTACTTTGACAGTGGGTGTTCTAGGCACATGACTGGAATCAAGAACCTCCTCAATAATGTTAAACCTCACACCACTAGTTTTGTGACCTTTGGAGATGGTGCTAAAGGTGAAATCAAAGGAGTTGGTAATTTGGACTGCCCTGGAGTTCCAAACCTGAATGAAGTACTACTGGTAAAAGGCCTGACTGCTAATCTCATTAGTATCAGTCAATTGTGTGATCTAGGATTCAAGGTCAATTTCTCAAAATCTGAATGTCTTGTAATTAATGAAAAACAAGAAGTTGTAATGAAAGGAGTCAGATCTAAAGACAAATGTTACTTGTGGGAGCCTGAGAACACTAATTTCTCCACTGTGTGTTCCATTGCCAAAGAAGAAAAAGAGGTGAAACGGTGGCACCAGAAACTTGGCCATCTTCATCTAAGAGGAATGAAAAGGATTATCTCCATGGAGGCAGTCAGAGGGATTCCAAGACTGCAAATTGATGAAGGGAGAGTTTGTGGTGAATGTCAGGTTGGTAAGCAGACTAGGATGTCACATCCAAAGTCGACATCTGACCACCTCTAAGGTTCTAGAACTGCTTCATATGGATCTGATGGGACCAATACAGGTGGAGAGTCTTGGTGGAAAAAGATATGCCTATGTTGTTGTGGATGATTTTTCCAGATTCACCTGGATTAACTTCATTAGGGAAAAATCTGATGTATTTGAAGTTTTTAAAGAATTGTGCAAAAGAATTTAAAGAGAAAAAGAAGGGTGTATTGTCAGAATCAGAAGTGATCATGGCAAGGAATTTGAAAACAACAAGTTTGATGAATTCTGTTCCTCAGAAGGAATTAGTCATGAATTTTCTTCTCCTATAACTCCTCAGCAAAATGGAGTTGTGGAAAGAAAAAACAGGACCATACAGGAATCTGCCAGAGCAATGATACATGCCAAAAGACTTCCTATGTATTTTTGGGCTGAAGCTATGAATACAACCTGCTATGTCCATAACAGGGTCACCTTGAGAAAGGGAACCTCATCCACCATATATGAACTCTGGAAAGGAAGAAAACCAATTGTGAAGTACTTCCATGTGTTTGGTAGCAAATGCTATATTCTGGCAGATCGTGAACAAAGAAGAAAACTGGACCCTAAAAGTGATGAAGGCATATTTCTAGGATACTCCTCAAACGGCAGAGCTTATAGGGTATTCAATTCCAGGACCAAAGCCATGATGGAATCAATAAATGTCATGATTTATGATTATCATGAGGAAACAGATGTCCCTTGTAATGTTGAGACATTCTTTGAGACTTCAACTCAACAGAATGTTCTACCCAACACCACCACTGCAGAATCTGAATCAAAGGAAGCTAGCAAGATCCCTTCCATCAGAATTCAGAAGGATCATCCAAAAGAGCTCATCATAGGAGATCCCAACAGTGGATTCATTACAAGATCTAGAGAAATCATCTCAAACTCTTGTTTTGTGTCTAAAATTGAACCAAGAAATGTCAAGGAAGCTTTAACTGATGAGTACTGGATTGGAGCAATGCAAGATGAATTGAACCAATTCAAGCAACATGAAGTTTGGGAACTAGTTCCTAGACCTGAAGGAACTAACATCATTGGCACAAAATGGATTTTCAAGAACAAATCAGATGCTGAAGGAGTTGTCACCAGGAATAAAGCACGACTTGTTGCTCAAGGATACACTCAGGTTGAAGGGGTTGATTTTGATGAAACCTTTGCACCTGTAGCCAGGCTGGAATCAATCAGACTCCTATTGTCAATTGCTTGTCTTCTGAAGTTCAAGTTATTTCAGATGGATGTGAAAAGTGCCTTTCTAAATGGGTACTTGAATGAGGAAGCTTATGTGGAACAGCCTAAAGGCTTTGTGGATCCAAACCACCCTGATCATGTCTACAAATTGAGAAAAGCTCTATATGGCCTGAAACAAGCTCCTAGAGCATGGTATGACAGGTTAACAAAATTTCTCTCATACAAAGGATATAGAAAAGGAGGCTTGGACAAAACCCTCTTTGTCAAAACTGAATGAGGGAAGTTGATGGTAGCCCAAATATATGTTGATGACATAGTGTTTGGAGGAATGTCAAAACCTATGGTTAAACATTTTGCTGACCAGATGCAGGCTGAATTCGAAATGAGTCTCATGGGAGAACTGACTTATTTTCTTGGACTGCAACTCTCACAGATGGAGGACTCAATCTTTTTATCTCAAAGCAAGTATACAAAGAACATTGTAAAGAAGTTTGGTATGGAGAATGCCAGTCACAAAAGGACTCCTGCTCCTACTCATTTAAAGCTTTCCAAAGATTCAAGTGGGGTTAAGGTGGATCAAAGTCTGTACAGAAGCATGATAGGAAGTTTACTGTACTTAACAGCCAGCAGACCTGACATTGCTTTTGCAGTTGGAGTTTGTGCAAGATACCAAGCTGATCCTAAAGTCAGTCATATCAACCAAGTGAAGAGAATTTTGAAGTATGTGAGTGGTACTTACAACTATGGTTTGCTATATTCTCATGGCTGTGAACCAACTCTGACTGGTTATTGTGATGCTGATTGGGCTGGTAGTGCTGATGATAGAAAAAGCACCTCTGGAGGATGTTTCTTCTTGGGAAATAATCTGGTTTCCTGGTTCAGCAAGAAACAGAATTGTGTGTCTCTCTCTACTGCTGAAGCTGAATACATTGCAGCTGGTAGTAGTTGTTCTCAAATGATCTGGATGAAATAGATGCTTACTGAGTATAATGTCACACAAGATGTTATGACATTGTACTGTGACAATCTGAGTACAATCAACATTTCCAAGAATCCCATTCAGCATAGTAGGACCAAACATATTGACATAAGACATCACTTTATCAGAGACCTTGTAGAAGAGAAGACAAGTAAACTGGAACATGTTGCCACTGAGCTACAGCTGGCTGACATTTTTACCAAGGCACTTGATGCAAATCAATTTGAAAACTTGAGGGGTAAGTTGGGTATTTTCCAACATGAGGAATTGTAGCAATTAATTTTGCTTAAAACAAGGGTTGAAGGAGTTATGCTTGTTAAGTCTGTTCTGATTGGGTTAAACTTATATTTTCCCATTTCCTTCAAAATTTTTAAGAAGTTGAATAGACACTCTTTTTCCTCCTTCCCCTCTCGTCTCCGCATCAAAACCCAGTCTCTCAATCAGAATTTTCTCTCCAGTTGCTATTGGTCTTCTAATACTATCAAAATGTCTCAAACACCATCATCATCCAATACGACTATTTCATCCTCTTCCTCTGATCAAGATTCTAGGGCAATCTCATCTTGCCTGGATTCTGAAGTCCTGGAGATTGCTCCTCTTAGAGAAGTGGAAACTAACCCCACCAAGGTCAAAGGGGTGAGAACAAGGCATGCAGGAAGGTCCCAAGCTACTGCCTCTGGTAATCCCTCTCATCCTTCTTCTTCTATTCCCTCTGAAATTGCAAATAGGGAAGGGTCAGCCTATGTACGTCAAGCAATAGCTAAAATTGTTACAAGAATTCTGAATGAGAACCACTTAGTTCCTGGCATTTCTGTTCCTTTAAATCAAGAAAGTTCAAATGCTGAAACAAATCCAGATGTCTCTAAGGATGTTGAGACATCAAACAAAGAGAAGAATGCTGATATTGCTCACAAGAAAAGGAAGAAGCCCGAACCTTCTGAGTCTGATGACAGTGCTTAAAGGTTGGTGGAGTTGATGCTGGTTCCTGGTGGAGTTTGCAAGCGTGTTCAGACTTTAGTTGTTGTTTTTTTTTACTTTGTTTGGGATGACTGTATAACTTTTAAGAAAATGTATCTTTGGCCTATTTGTGGCTAAAGAGGGGGAGATATATTTTGGTAGACATTATTAGACTCTATTTTTCTGCAGTCATATTTATTCTACTGCTATCTATTCTCTGATTGCTTAGGGGTAGCCAAAAATCTGCCAAAGGGGGAGTTTTTAGGTGTTTAGTTATTGGCATGCATTTTTGGTAAAACCAGGTGTGTGAATGTCATGACTAATGTCATAACATTCTGATTTATTAGGTACTGGTTTATTAGGTACCTTTGCAAAAAAATAGTGGCATACAGGTACTGCTGTTTATGAATATGTATCTGAGCATTTTGCAAAAAGATCACATTTATTGTCTTCTCAATAAACAGGAATTCTGATGTCATAACAAATGTTAAGACATCCTGTACTGATCTAACAGTAGTACAGTTTGGTTAATTCTGAGATTTTTCAGGAAGTTGGCTCATTCCTTCCAGAACAGAATCTCCCGTTGTCTTTAGGTTAACCTAGCTCAACCCTAAACTGGTTGATAAAGTCTTGTGACCAAGTCTTATGGTTAAACCTAATTAACCCTAACTTTTTATGGAAACCCTAACTGAAGAAACAGCTGCTATATATTCAACAGGTCTGCTGTTTGGAAAACATCTCTCTTGGACTGAAGATCAATTAGAAACTGTATAGTTTTAACTGCTGTAATCCAAGCAATTATCATTGTGATAAGTGACTTGGAATAGGTTTTGTTTGTAAGGGTTTTTGTATCACTCAAAGCTTTGAAGCAAGAGTGTTTTGTGTCTCTTGACTAAAGCTTTGAAGCAAAGTCAAGTTAGGTTTATGTATCACTCAAAGCTGTGAAGCAAGAGTTTTTGTGTGCTTGATTAAAAAGCTGTGAAGTATAATCAAGTGTATGTTTTGAAGAGTGTCTTCATTAATTCATTAGTCAATTGTTTTAAGTATCACTGCTGTGATTGAGGGGGAGTGAGTAGGAACTCAGGTTTAAGTTGTACTTAGATTGAAGTTGCATTGGGTAGGTCTTAAGTGAAGGAGATAAACTGGTTGGTTTATTCCTGAATTAATATCTCTTATAGTTGATTTCCTCCCTGGCTTGGTAGCCCCCAGAGTAGGTGTTGTTGCACACTGAACTGGGTAAACAATTGACTGTGTTCTTTACTGTTTTTGTATTTACTGTCTTATAGAAAGTCAGATACGGTGTCATAACATTGAACGTGACATTGAGTATCTGCAGCCAGAATTTCAGAAAGAAAGCATCAGGAGCAATATGACACTCTACATGTGCAAAACGTCCAAATCCTGAGCGGCCAGCGCAACGTCAACGAGAAGCTAGACGAGGTTTTCTCCGAGCTAAACGCCTTACGCATGGACGTCACCGCTCTTGGCTCGCATGATACCGACCTCGAGGCCACACCTACCCAACGATCCCGCACACGTAGCAGAGGCAGAGGCCACCAGTAGTTTTCTTTTGTTTTTGTATTTCCTTTATTTCCCTTCCCGTCAGTTTTCTATTTGTATTCCTTCCTAACTTATATCATGCCATTGAGACAATGTCTGATATAGTGTGGGAGAGACGTTATATTTTCCTTCATTTTGTAGTAAATTTATGGTTATTCTATGATATTTTCAAGTTTTTCAAGTTTTCCCCGTATTTTAAGCCATACCAAAAAAAATTCTTTGCTCGCATAACTCGACATACCTACCTTAAAGCGGAAACCTAGTTAGAAAGACGAGAACGAGTAAACAAAATCAATACGACTATGACACCGTGAACATCCTACTTATGCAACCCGTCTAAACGAGACGTTATATGTACACCTCGATTTTTAAGTTCTGAAGTAACCCCTAGTAGTTTATACTAGCAGTCAGCACCGTCTGGACACAAACCACGTGGGGAGCCGATGAATATAAGTGTTTGATGCCTAATCTTCTCATCTCGATGCTAAATAAAGAAAATCGTGTGCCAAAAGACAAAGATCGCATACGAGACATAAGTATAAGAGAAGAAGTCCATTTAAGGTTGGTTCAGAGGTATCTGGTTCTGAACTTGGTAGGGCGTGCTACGGCTCGATCCCCCACAACCTCCAATTTGGAAAAATCCAGGGTAACCACATCCGTGTACCAGACCCCGCGACAGAAATAGGATCAAAGTCACTAACCGGCTACTACACTACGCGCGTGAAAAGATAAAGGGCTTAATGTGATTGCGCCAGAACGAAACTGGGCGAAAAAGCACGAGAGGATCGAGGTTTAAATATGACGAAACGATTAAGCGGTTTGTTAAGATGGAAATACGCGACTCAATTGTGTCATTGCAATATCACTGACGTTTTACTCAAGTATCGACCGACTAACGATTGGTTTCCTGTGTTTTATGTTGAAAACAAAAGGTATGTCATGCACGTGCGCCTAGCGAACACTTGTCCGATTTTTTACGACTATTTGCTTGAGGACAAGCAAAGGTTTAAGTATGGGAGGATTTGATAACGCGAAATCATATCATATATTTACCATAAAATTTATCCGTTTTATGTCGTATTTACCCGATTAACTCTCGAATATTCCGAGTTCTGTATGGTTTTATGCAGGTACAACATATCTCAGCTCAAACTAAGAAGAAACGTGAAATACGCGAGATTGCGGCCAAGACCAAAGAAAAAAAGATAAATCTGTCAAGAAATCCATTTTTTGCTGATGTTACGGTCGTCACGCCCTTGCCACGACCGTAAGATGCTTCAAAGAGTGTGACGGTCGTCACACCCCAGCCACGACCGTAACGCGCTATTTCATGCAAATTATGCATAACGCCCCAGCCACACCCGTAACAAGCTTATATGTATTAAATTTTGAACGTGGTCAAGCAACAGAACGTGGTAAAGCTGAATGAAGTGGTCAAGCAAAGCATGCATACGTGCCTAAATTCTCTCCAACTTCCAAGGCCACTTTCTCCTCATTTTTCTCAGTAAAACCAAGAATTTAGGAACTCAAATATTTTTCCAACCGTACTTTTATTCTCTCTATATAGCTTAGACTTAGAAAGAAAAAGAGGAGAGTTTTAGTTCACAAAAACCTTGCGGAAGCTCTGCCAATTTTTATTCTCGATTTTATTTCCGAATTTCTTCCATTTAAGTTTTCATTCCGACGTTCCAATCTTGCCGGCTTGTGGAAGAAGGATCTCGGATTTTATTGCTTTTCAGGTTTTTATTGTATTTTATATAATTGCAAATTTTATTTATGTTATATTTTTATTCTTTATTTATGATGCATGTGTTATTGTTTTCTGAATTTATTTCCTGCTTTTTAATTCCGAACATTATGAGTAGCTAAACACCCGTAGTCGGGGTGTGATGAAATAACCGAATAAATTAATGTTTTTTCTAAGCTAAAACCTTAATCAACTTAATTTCTGGCCGTGACTTTTTATAATTAAAAATTAAGCTTTTTATTATGAGAGTAAAGAAAGTGAAATAGGGAGAAATCAAGACCACGAGAGTGTGAGGTTTTAACCGGATAGCTAAAGTTAGGCATTCGATTTAAATACAGCGAGAGCGCTTTAAAATGAATTAGACTTATTTAGTTTTTAAAAAGATGCTTTCTAAACACTTATGGACTAGCGAGAGCAGACATTTGGCTTTAGGAGTATGATCCGAGGTAAGACCACGAGAGTGTGAATCGAGGGCTTTTAAACTGATAAGTACTACAGAATAATTAAGTTAAATATTTTTATATGCTTAGGTACAACTTAATTCGCATAGGTTCAAATCATCACGCTCCGACCACTTTAATATTAATTCCCTTAATTGAATTTAGTTTCCCTTTTGTTTTAAACTTCTAAAAACCAAACGTGACAATTTCCGCCTTAGCTAAACAACCCTGTTCTTAACACTAGAGTGATTACGAAGTCCCTGTGGGTTCGACATCCTTTTATTACTACCGCGATAGACTGTGCACTTGCAGTTAAGATACCGTTAGACACATTAGGTCGATCATAGACACATCATTATGCTTGGTCAAAAATCAGTTGACTTTTTCTTAAGAAAACCTTAATTTAGTAACTTTTGACTTTTGATGAATCTTGAGTTTTCTTGATGAATCATGATCAAATCTTGATCAAATGATGAATATGACTTAAATTAGGATTGTACTTGTGGGAGGAAGTGTTGGAATTCTGAGGCGGATCTCTTAACTGTTAGAATATAGTTTGATTCTACAACCCTTGTAAGAGTTTTGATGATAACAAACACTCAAAGAACAATTATGCTCCCTAAATAAGTATTTTGTTTTGAAGAGAAGTTCTGATGTAAAAAGAACATAAGATGAGTTATATTGTTGTTCAAACTCTAATTCAACATATCTTATATAAAGAAGTTCTAATGCTACAACTTCTGAGTTCACTAAAAGCTGTAAAACAAGAAATCCATTATTCTGATTCATATAGTTCTGGGAAGAAGTAAAGGATTCCCAATGGTAACATTGATCTTTTGAAGCATTCTAAAGCAAGCATGTTCTAAAGCGTTACCTTTCATTTATGGTTATTCAAAAGTAACGGCTAAAAGAGGACAATAATCTTTATTTTTGGAAAGTTCTTTAATTACTATTTATCAACATTCCAAAAGATTCTCACATGCGTTGCCTATATAAACAAGACTTGAAGGATAAATCCTTTACGATTTTGCTGTGCACTAAAAACGAGATATTTCATCACCTTCAACTTACTGAATTCCATTTGTGTAAAACATCACTTGTGTGTTACTGTTTTGTTAGAAAACGCATCTTGTAAACCGTGATACGGTGGGAGAACTGACTTGGGTGTTTTGCGTTTGATCACAAATGTTGCGGTTAGCAAGAGTCGCCACCAACTTTTCTTTTATCCAAAAGGAAAGGCTGAAAAGAACAGTAAAGACCTTTGAGATTATTTCTTGAGTTCGGGGGGTAGATTATGAAAAGGGAAGGTATTAGCACCCTTTTCTTCTATAGTTATATATGGGCTCTTAGTCTCTTTCTAGATCACTTGCCTTTGTTTTAATGTGTGCTTGTGGCGTGTGTTTTTGAAAGTATTTTGAAAATATCTTTGTAATGGTTCTTGTTTCTATAAGAACGCGTACAAAGTGTTGTATGTAAAATAGCTCAAAGAGGTGTTTGTGGAATGTGTTTTTGAAAGATATTTTGAAAAGGTGTCTTCATTGTAATGTCTCTCGTTTCTATAAGACCGCGTACAAAGTGTTTGTGTTTTGAAAAATATTTCAAATGAGTGCGTTGGTGTATAAAATGCTTTTGTTGTGACCAAGCAAGCAACTAGGAGCGAATCTACCTACTCAAAAGGTCTTAAATGGTCTTTTCCTCCTCCTTTAGATGTTGCTATCTTACCTTTGATTGATAAGAAGCCCCATCATTGGATGTGAAGTGACGGGCATGGGTCATTGTGTAGCCATGATAGCAATGTTGAGAGATATCTTAGCAATTCTCTTTGAGGGACTAAGATCATTTTTGAAAGGCAACTTTGGATAGCGTCATCAAGGGACTATGATCTTGTATTTTTTATTTGTTTTTGCTAAGATACCCCACATGCATAACATGGCTATTTTAAAAGGCAACAAAGTGAATTTACCCTAAGGGTGTAAGTGTGCAAGTGTGTTGATTTACATGCTTTTAATCTTTGATTAGAGTTATCTACTTGTTGATTTTTTTATCTTCCCATACAAATCCTAATTACTAGCATTTATATGAAAGTGATAAATTGCGGAAAGTAAATTTACTACGCTATTACATCATTAGGGGGATGGGGTATACAAATTTACAAATGGGGAGATGAAAGCGAATAAACCTAATTTACTATTACAAAGCTTTGACAATTACATAATTATAGTGCGAAATAATAAAATGTACAAAGAAATATAAAGAGAAAAGAAATTTTTTTTATGTTTTTTTTATGAAAAAAAGTTCCAATTGATTTGAAAAGAAATTAATTAAAATCCTAATGTCTAAATCAATTTAATCAAAATAAACCAAATTGAAATAAAACCTAAGTCTAAATTTTAAATTAATTTTAAGAAAAGAAATTGATTTTAATAAGAATATGTTTTTTTGTCTTTTTTTAGTTTTGAAAAAAAAATAAAACAAAAGTGTATGCTTACGTATTTAAATAAAATATTATTTTTTGATTTTTTTATATGAAAATAACAATAATAAAAGTATAAAGAAAAAAAAAGATTGAAAAAAGTTTTATGAGCTGACACGTGAGCTTATGTATTGGCTCATCCATATTTCGTATTGGCTCATGTGTCGGCTCATGTGTTAGCTCATGTATTTTTCTTACTCCTGGAAGTCAAAAAAACTCAGTATGAGTCGACGCATACTGGTTTCGTGTCGACTCATAACCAATTCGTATCGATGCATACGTGTTTCGTGTCGATGCATAACCTGTTTTGAACATAGTATGTGTTGACTCATAGCATTTCGTGTCGATGCATAACTGCTGTTTTTTGTTTTTATCACTATTTTTCTACATGTAAAAGTCAATTCTCAACACATGGGTAGTGAAAATGAAAAGCAAGCATATGGTTAGCTTCAAGGCAATGATATCTATATTTTACCTTCACAAATGAACCATTATTGATGCTTGTATGGAGAGTTCAAAGTCAAGAAAACTTACCTTGAAACTGAAATTTGTGCATTGAGTTTGAGCTGATGTATGGACTGTTGTTGAGCTTTGGAAGTGATGATAGTGATGTTACAGAAGTTTTTCTTGTGTTTGAACAACTTCTATATGATGTATGTGGAGTGTTTGGATGGTTTGTTTGGAGAAAACTTGCAAAGTATGAGATTCAAAGATTTGGACTTCAAAGCTCAAAAATGGAGGTTTTGTGGACAATTCTAGTTTTTGACAGCAAAAATGATTTTGAGTGTTAATCTCCCCTTCTTTTTTCTGACCCCTTTGTCTTGCAATTGGCCTCTCTATTTATAGAGAAGGTTTGAGACTTCAAACAACTCATATTTTGAATCACATGTTATGGCTATCTTGCTTGTTTTTGAAGCAAGCATGAAGAACATATTTCCAATGCTTGTACCAAGTTATCTAAAGTGGTTGATCACTTTAAACACGTTTGTTCTGACTTGTAGAATTTGAGTGTGATTAGAAAAACAAGTTAGAGGCTCAATAAATTGACTTTATGATTAAAGTGAACTTTGCAAGAATGGCAATGGTCCCTTTGTGCCAAAAATGGAAAGATGCAATGGACAATACTTGAACCACTTGGATAATGGTTTCATCAATTGTATAAACATCTGATTATGGATTTATTTGCAAGTCAAGAGGCCTGCAAGGTGAAGATTATGCAGCATGGCTAAGATTTTGGTTCCTTGTTCATCATAAATCTGCCTTGTAAATCAAGAATGCATGTCTAACTTCAGATCCTTGAATCTCCTAGCTCAAATATGATAAATTCATGCTCTTGGATGTTTTGGAAAGTTGAAACACCCCCTATAACTTTCATGTTGGCCATTTTTACAAAATCATCTTGTAACTATGTGAAAAAATGCCAAGAAGATGGGATAAAATACTAACCAAAACTGCTGAAAATTTCTCTAAGTGTTTATTCAAAAATGCCATGACTTCATGAATTTTTAACTCAAAATCCAAGAATTTCTATAAAAAGTCTTTCCCTGCAAAGTTTTAGATGTCATTGAGATCTACAACTTTCATGTTGGAAGTTTTCCTTGAATCATCTTGCATCATGGTGAAAAGTTGGCATAAAGAAATGAAATTATCATGTATAAAAAACACTTAGAAAAATTTCTAAGTCTTGAAGAGTTTGAATTTTCACATTGACTTTTGACTTTCTTGATGATCAAGTTTCATATTTTTGAAGGTCTTGATGAATTTTGATCTTTGAGACTTAATGTTGACCAAAAAGTCAAAGTTTAACTTTTGGTGCTACAGTTGACTTTTTCATCAGAACAACTAATTTTTGGTCTCTTGGCCAATTGACTGAGAAGACTTGAAACTTGACATGAGCATTCTTGAAGGTACATAATGATCCAAGAACGTCACTTGAAGTATTAGAAGTACAATTGTCCTTATGCAAATTCAAACCCTAATCTTGAGGTATCAGTGTTGAGGAGATGGCTTGACCTAGTCAATACTGGTGCCAGCTTGAGCTTTTGCAGATCTTTGTGAGAAAATTCATGAGAAATGAGAGGGAAAATTTTGGGTTACAACATACACGCTTTCAAATATTGTATTGTGTAATACCTTGAGAAAACCTGGTTGTGGTTTAAACTCAAGAAGACTTTGACGGTTGTCATCATATATTAGTAATCAAGTATGATTAGTGGATTAAGACCTCGTTGAGAGAGGCGAAAATCACCTTGGCGGGATGACTGGAGTAGTTTGAGTTTAAACGAACCAGGATAACCAACTTGTCTTTTACTTTAAGTTTTAAAAACCCCAATTTGAACCCCCTTCTTGTGTTTTCCATTCTTCAATTGGCATTAGAGCGCCTGGTTCCGAGTACAAACACTTCACCATGTTAGAAAAAGATCCAAGCAAGAAAAACACTATGGTGGGACCAAGTCAGAACATCAGCAATGATTATCATGATGAGAAAGACAGAATCAGTGGAAAACCTCCAATCTTTGATGGTGAAAACTTCGATTACTGGAAAGACAGAATTGAAAGTTTCTTTCTCGCTCATGACACTAATCTTTGGGATATAGTGACTGATGGGTACATACATCCAGTTGACGAAAGCGGTCAGAAGATTGACAGAAAAAGAATGACAATTAAAAGAAGGAATTCAGAAATCATCACAAGGCCAAAACAATTCTCTTGAGTTCTATCTCGTACACATGGTATGAGAAAATCACAAATAGAGAATCAACAAAACACATGTTTGACTCCTTGAGAATGACGCATGAAGGAAACACGCAAGTCAAAGAAACCAAAGCTCTTGCTCTCATTCAGAAGTATGAAGCTTTCAAAATGGAAGAAGATGAAACCATTGAAAAAATGTTCTCAAGATTTCAAATTCTGGTTGTTGGGCTAAAAAGTTCTAGATAAAGGGTACTCAACTGCAGATCATGTAAAGAAAATCATCAGAAGTTTACCTAAGAAATGGAGACCCATGGTCACAACTCTTAAATAGGCCAAAGATTTGAACAAAATCTCTCTCTAAAAACTTGTCAGCTCCCTGAGAAGTCATGAGATAGAGTCAGAAGAAGATGAGCCCTATAAGCAAGGTAAGTCTTTCGCTCTTAAATCTAACAAAAATATGAACCGAGAGTTTTGCAGGAAAAAGAAGAAAACTCTGGTTGATCCTCATCAGAAGAAGACAAAGTGCCTCTTCTCTATAGAAGAATCAATCATCTATGGAAGCACGTGTATAGGAAGTTCAAAACTTCCAGAAGAACAAGAAATCATTCTGAACCTCTGGATATACAAAATCAAGTAACAGAGACATTGTTTGCTATGAATGCAATGAACAAGGTCATTACAAGAGCGATTGTCCAAATCTTCAAAAAGAGAAACCCAAAAATAAGCTCTTTAAATAAAATAAGAAAAGCCTCATGGAAACATGGGATGACTCAGAATATTCTGAAGCTAAAATAGAATTAGAATATGAAAGAGCCAACATAGCCCTAATGGCCAATGTATGAGATGATACTAGATCATCTGAATCAGAATCAGACTCAGAGGTAGAAGAGGTATTCTCTAAGTTTTCTAGATCTCAATTAGAAGAAAGCCTGTCATAAATTCTTGAAAGATATTAGCCACTTCTAGTCATAAACAAGAACCTGAAAAAGGATCTAGTTTCTGACTCTGAAGAAACTAAGAAACTGAGAACAAAAAACTCTGAGTTTAAAGAAAAAATTTCTAAACTCGAAAATAAATTACAAAAGGATCAGAAAGAAACTTTCTCAGAAGTTCCTAGTGATTTTGATAAGATCATAAAATAATATGATCATAGCTTTCAAAAATTTCTTTCTAAAAACATATATAGGAGCAAGATGGCTTCAATGATCTATGGAGTTAGCAGAAATGGCAGAAAAGGAATAGGATACAAGGGTAAAGTATATCAACCTAAGAAGGTTAAGGATATGGTCGTAAAACACACACCCCTTTATTCTCACTTCATTTATGGGCACACACATGACATAAAGTATACTAGTAATATTTTTTCTGCTAAACTAAAATTCAAACATAACTTTCGTAACTCTAACAAACAAGGACCCAAAAAGATATGGGTACCTAAGGACAAAATTGTTTATTTTGAAGATGTATTTAACATCAACATTGAAACACCAATCTTGGTACCTGGACTTTGAATGCTCTCAATACATGATGGGAAGAAAGCATATGTTCCAAAGCCTGAAGCTTAAATCTGGAGGCTACGTAGGTTTCAGAGGCAATCAGAAAGGAAATATTATTGGCTCTGGTACCATTGGTAACAATACACTTCCTTCTATAACTAATGTTTTGTTAGTAGATGGATTAATGCATAACCTGTTATCCATAAGTCAATTAAGTGATAACTATTATGATATAATCTTCAATCAAAAGTCCTGTAAAGCAGTGAGTCATAAAGATGGATCTATCCTATTTAATGGAAAGAGAAAGAACAACATATACAAAATAAAACTTTCTGAACTAAAAAGTCAGAATGTAAAATGCCTCTTGTCTGTTAACAATGAGCAATGGGTCTGGCACAGAATATTGGGGCATGTTAGTATGAGAAGAATATCTCAAATTAACAAACTAAATCTGGTCAAAGGACTTCATAACCTGAAGTTTAGCTCAGAGGCACTGTGTGAAGCATGTCAAAAAGGCAAGTTTGTAAAACCTTCTTTAAAAATATAAAATGTTTTTTCTACCTTTAGACCATTAGAACTTATGCATATAGATCTATTTGGACCAGTAAAAACTGCATCCATTAGTGGCAAGAAGTATGGATTAGTGATCGTAGATGACTATAGCAGATGGACATGGGTAAAGTTCTTAAGACACAAGGACGAGTCACATTATGTGTTCTTTGCTTTCTGCAACCAAGTCCAAAACAAGAAAGATCTTAGAATTGTTAAAGTCGGAAGTGATCATGATGGGGAATTTGAAAACAAAAAATTTGAACTATTTTTTAATGAGAATGGCATCTGTCATGATTTATCTTGTCCTAGAACTCCTTAACAAAACAGAGTTGTAGAACGAAAGAATAGAACTTTACAAGAGATGGCCAGAACCATGATCAATGAGATTAACATTTCTAAGAACTTCTAGGCAAAAGAAATTAACACAATGTGTTATATTCAGAATAGAATCTACATAAGACCTATTTTGGATAAGACTCCATATGAACTATGGAAAAACAAAAAGCCCAACATTTCTTATTTTCATCCATTTGGATGTACTTGTTTTATTCTAAACACTAAAGAACATCTGAACAAGTTTGACTCTAAAGCACAAAAGTGTCTCATGTTAAGATACTCTGAACGCTCAAAAGGCTATAGAGTATATAACATAGAAACACGAATTGTCGAAGAGTCCATTATTGTCAGATTTGATGATAAGCTTGGCTCTTAAAAGTCAAAGCAGGGTAAATTTTTTGCAGACATAGAAGTTCAATTTATACGTACTAATGACACTACATCAGAAGTTTCTCACAAAGAATTATAGTCAACTCCAGAAGAAGTTGTCACAAACATTACAGCAACATCTGAAGATCCTTTCCAAAAAGACAATCCAGAAGAAGTTTAGCTAATCCAGAAAACAAGATTCTGGGATAGAAAGAAGACCCAATCAGAACAAGATCTACATTTAGAAATTTTGAAGAATCTCTCATGGGATTAGTGTCTCTGATTGAGCCAACATCCATTGACGAAGCCCTTCTGGACAATGACTGGATACTTGCAATGCAGGAAGAATTAAACCAGTTCATCAGAAAGGATGTGTAGGATCTAGTTCCTAAAACAAATGGGTTTAACATCATTAGAACCAAATTAGTATTTTTTTAAAAACTAAATGAACAAGGATAATTTGTCAGAAACAAAGCACGACTAGTGGCACAAGGTTATAGTCAGCAAGAGTGGATAGACTATATAGAAACCTTTGCTCCAGTTGCCAGGTTAGAATCTATCAGAATTTTAATTTCTTTTGCAGTAAATAACGACATCACTCTTTATTAGATGGATGTTAAAAGTTTGTTTTTAAATGGTTACATTGATGAAGAAGTTTAGGTGCACCAACCCCCTGGTTTTAAAAATTCAAAACTTCCAGATTATGTCTATAAACTTAAGAAATCATTATATGGTCTGAAACAAGCGCCCATAGCTTGGTATGAAAGACTAAGTCATTTTTTGTTAAAAAATAATTTTACCAGAGGGAAGGTGGACACTACTTTATTCTGTAAACTATTTAAAAATAACATTCTCGTTTGTCAAATTTACATAGATGATATTACTTTTGGATCTACTAAATCCTCTTTAGGAAGAGAGTTTGCTAAGTCTATGCAGGCAGAATTTGAAATGAGTTTGATGGGAGAACTCAAGTTCTTTTTGGGTATACAAATCAATCAAACTCCAGAAGAAACCTACATACATCAAAGAAAGCATGTCAAAGAACTTCTGAAGAAATTTGACTTGTCAGAATGTAATCCACCCAAAACTCCTATGCATCCCACATGCATTTTGGAAAAGGAAGAGGTAAGAAAGAAGGTAGAACAGAAGATCTACAGAGGTATGATTGGTTCTCTATTATATTTAACAACTTCAAGACCTAATATTTTGTATAGTGTCTGTGTGTGTGCTAGATTCCGATCAGATCCTAGAGAATCTCACTTAACGGTTGTGAAACGAATTTTCAAGTATCAGAAAGGTACTACTAATCTTGGTCTTTGTTATAGAAAAACCAAAGAATACAAATTAGTAGGGTACTGTGATGCATAATTCGTTGGACACAAAATAGAAAGGAAAAGTACTTCTGGAAGCTGCCAATTTTTGGGAGACAATCAAATCTCGTGGTCCAGTAAGAGGAAATCCACCATTGCATTGTCAACTGCTGAAGCTGAATATATAGCAGCAGTTGGATGCAGCACACAAATTCTCTAGATGAAAAGCCAACTTGAGGACTTCAACATATAAGAGAGTAACATTCATATTCTCTGTGACAATACTTCTGCTATATGTCTTTCAAAAAAATCCCATTTTACATTCTAGGGCTAAGAATATAGAAATTAAACATCATTTTATTACGGACTATATTCAGAAAGGAATTCTTTCGTTAAAATTTATAGACACATACCATCAATGGGCTGATTTTTTCATTAAACCCCTTTCTCAAGATAGGTTTAACTTCATTCTGAAACATCTCAGCATGAAATTATCCCTACAATGATAGTTTTCTTTATGTATATGTTAACCCTCAGAAATTTATTCCTTTATTTTTTTTCATGAACATCTTATCAATAGGTCTTCAAAAGTAAGAAGGAAAGTTGTATCAGGATCTATCTAAGAAGATCTGAACGTTCTCAAAATGGTTCATTTCAAAGATAGAAGTTTGTAGTTCACAATATCAACATTTGTCAACTCTACGCAAGGTTTTCCTCTAAGGCTGAACACGTGTTCAAATTCTGAAGAGACCGAAACATTGATTTGATGCATTGAGACTCGTGTCATATCGGTAATTGTTTCATATCCTTACGCTATCCCTCTTTTCAAGAATCATTAATGCACATAATCATTTTTTTCTTTACTAATTAATTCTTCTATTTTCTTATATATATATATATATATATATTTTACTTTGTTCACCTTCACTATCACATTTCCACTCTCGATTTCTTTTTCTCTATGAAATTTGTTCAATCTTTCAAAAACCCTAAAAAGAGTCTATGTGAACAATGGCTTCCTCTCAATAACTTTCTCAAAGCTCTCAAAGCATTCCTGCCTCTTCTTCATCAACAACAGAAAGGTACAAAGAACCCTCAAGAACTCTCCTCACTCCCATTTATTCGCTGGAAGTTTTGTGTGAGCTCATTGTAAACTTCATTAGCATGAAGGAAAACATATATGATTTAACCCCTGATGTTGAGTTCCAAGGATGGACCAATTACTTTGATCGCCTAATGGGTCCAGTTTTTCCAATACTTGTTAAAGAATTCTGGATTCACGCTACAACTTCTTATCATAAGGTCACTTCTTTCGTGATGGGAAATAAAATAGTCATCTCTGAAGATCTCATTGGGAAACTGATAGGTCTAGACGGAAGAGGTATTCTTTGATGTGATATGGCTAACAAAGGCTCTGACCTAATAAAGATTTCAAAGGAAATTTTTACTTCTGGCCAACCATCCAACAAAATCAGAGATCTGAAAGATTACCTCAGAATTTGGTCAAAAATCATTTTGGGTTGCATCAACCACAAGAAACCTACAATTCTATTAGACTACATCAATATTGATCAACAATATCTTTTGTACTTCATAGCCACCAAAGCAAAGGTTAATCTTCCATATCTTCTGTTCAATCATCTGAAGACCAGCGTCAAAGAGACAAGAGAAGAAGAAAGAACAAAGAGAGATTAGATCCCTCTGGGAAGACTCATTTAAGATATTTTGACAAAAAACAAACTGATAGAACATCTGACTGAGGCTCAACAAGCCAGCACTCTGGAAGCTTGTGCTGGTAAACCTCTCAATGCCAAGAATCTGAAGAAGATGAAGAATATTGAAACCATCAAAAAGGACCCAACAAAAACCACCAAGAAAGTCATTACCAATAGAAGAGTACCTCTGAAGGATTTTACACTGTTCACTCAAACATATGTTTCTCCAGATATTGTTCTCATGTATCTGGAAGCTTGCAAGAGGCATGGGACAAATGCAGAAGTGACCATCCGTGATCTGAGACAACAACCTCTGTAACTTCTTAGAAGACTGTCAAAGCTGCCAAAAAGAAAGGTAATCCATCTTTTATTTCTGTTATTAAATTAGTACTGTTTTTAACATCTGAAAACCCTTCTTCTCCAAAACCCATAGAAGATCCATCGTCTCAAACCTTTGATGATTTTGACATAGAATTTGAAACCACATTATCTCTAGACAACCTTATGAACAATCCACCTTCTACCCATCTTGACCAAAATCAGCTAGAACTTGCATAAGTTCTCTCTGATATTGATCAATTTGATCCGCTGTTCGAAGCTCCCCACACATAAAATCCAAATCGTGACTCTGATACCACAAAATCCATCCCTGTAATCACCTTCCATCTCATGGTCTCCAAACCACAAATAAATCCATCAACATCTTCACAAAATCTCTCCATTCCAGATATTCCATCTCCTTATCAATCCACTCCATCAAACTCACCAAATTCACCCATTGTTATTTCTGACTCTCCCTCTCTAAACAATCACCATGAAGATCCTCTTAGAACTGTTATAGACTTAGAAGCTTTGGACAATCTTGTCACAAACTCTCAAAAACATTTTGTGCCAAAACCAAAAATCTTGAAAGCAGATGTTGGTAAATATTTGCTGATTTTTGAAACAAAAATACAGGAATGGGTTAACTCTCTGAAGCTAGCTTGCTTAGAAAATCTCAATCCAGTTGCTTCTGATTCTCATTAGAACCAATTAAGAAAATGGTTCAACTCTGAATCTCTGAAATTAAAGGATTTTTGAAATATCTCAACAGAACTTCTATGATCACCTGAATATCTTCAAGGATCAAGTTCTGCGACACTGGGAAATGAAGCCACTCCTTCTGCTGGACAATAACAATTGGGAAGATCATCAACCTTCAGAATATGGTAAACCATCCTCTGATCCTTTTCCTCTGGTTATGTTTCAAGACAAAGGCAAGGAAGTTAAAGAAGCTTCTGAGTCAGAATCAACCACAACTTGCTCTAAAAAAGTGGTACATTCTGCTGAAATACCTTCCTCTTCTCTTGTGCTGTGAACTCTGGAGGAGCTGAAGAAAGAAAATGTTGTGTTTAAAGGAAGTCTAAATAAGTAGGATGAAACATGCAATGAAATTAAGGGAATGCTTGGAAAACAAGAGGAACCAAACAATCAGATCAAGAGTCTCCCTAATCACACGACTTCCACCTCCTCAAACTTAGTTCTGAAATTTGTTTTCTTCATTGTGTTTCTTATTTGTTCCCTTGAATCTTTTTGAATACAACATGTCGTTTTATTTTATAAAGTGTTTTTATTGCTTTTCGAATCTTGACAAAAAAGGGGGAGAATATAAGATATTTCGAATATAACAGTATTGAGACTCAGTCTCAAACATTTGGAATATCATAACTTCTAATGTTCTTTTCTGAAAGCAAAATAGGAACAAACTCTGTTGAGGACAAATTTGGACGCATCAAAAATCTTTTTCTCAAAAACTCTGATTAGAATAATCTTCAGGGAAGTATTTCTTCTCTATACGAGTATTCAACTCAGTGGGAGACTTTAAAGACTTTATGTTCTTTAAGTTTCTTTTAAAATATCCAAGTTTTTGTCATTATCCAAAAGGAGGGAGATTGTTAGAACATAGTTTCATTCTATAACCCTTGTAATATTTTTGATGATAACAAACACTCAAAGATAAATTATGCTCCCTAAATAAGTATTTTGTTTTGCAGAGAAGTTCTGATGTAAGAAGCACGAAAGATGAGTTATATCGTTGTTCAAACTCTGATTCAACACATATCATATAAAGAAGTTATAATGCTACAACTTGAGTGCACTAAAAGCTGCAAAACAAGAACTTCGTTATTATGATTCATACATTTCTGGAAATAAGTAAAGGAGTACCAAAGGTAACATTCATCTTCTGAAGCATTCTGAAGCAAGCATGTTCTGAAGCGTTACATTTCATTTATGGCTATTCAAAAGTAACGACTGAAAGAGGACAAAAATCTCTATGTTTGGAAAGTTCTTTAATTACTATTTATCAGCAATCCAAAAGCTTCTCACATGTGTTGCCTATATAAACAATACTTGAAGGAGAAATCGTTTACGATTTTGCTGTGCACTAAAAACGAGATATTTCATCACCTTCAACTTACTGAATTCCATTTGTGTAAAACATCACTTGTGTGATACTGTTTTGTTAGAAAACACATATTGTACACGCTTTTAAATATTGTATTATGTAATACCTTGAGAAAATCGGGTTGTGGTTTAAACTCAAGAAGACTTTGACGGTTATCATTGTATTTATGTAATTAAGTTTGATTAGTGGATTAAGACCTCGTTGAGAGAGGCGAAATCACCTTGGCGGGTGGACTAGAGTAGTTTGAGTCCAAACAAACCAGGATTACCAACATGTCTTTTACTTTAACTTTTAAAAACCACAATTCAAACACCCTTCTTGTGTTTTCCATTCTTCATTAGTGTTATCAACTTTGCCTTCAATAGATGTTGTAATGCCTGAGACAATGTCATGTTGATCTTTGTAAATTATCTCCTGGGTGCGTCTGACCTACACTGATTGCCTTGTTGATGTTGTTGCACTGACGCATGATTAGAAATTAGCACAACTCTCACAAACTGGTTGTAGTCATTTCTAGCACGACCCTTCTGGCCATACACAACATTAGTTTCTTTTTTACCATTGAACATCTTCTTCACAGTACTTGAAGATGCAACCACCTGAATATTTCCACTCTCGATTCTACCTTCAACCTGTTCCCCTGTTAATATTAGCTTAGTGAATCCGGCTGAAGAGCTTCTGATCAGATGATTTAAGAAACGAACTGTCAAAGTTCCCATAAACATATCAACTAACTCTCTATCAGATAAAGGAGGTTTAACTCTTCCAGCTAGATCCCTCCATTACCGGGCATACTCTTTAAAGCCTTCATTCGAGCCCATAGCCATACTTTGTAATTGCACTTGAGTTGGTGCAAGATCAGCATTGTACTAGTATTGTTTGTAAAAAGCAACAACCAAGTCTTCCCAAGTACGAATATTGGTCCCTTTCAATTGATAGAACCATTCCAATTGTGTTCCCGGCGAGATTTCTTGAAAGAAATGCACCCATAACTTCCTATCAGCAGTGTGGGATTGAATCTTCTGGACATAAGACCTTAAATGAAGCTTAGGAAAAGAAACACCGCCATACTTTACAAAAGTATGGACTTTGAATTTGTGAGGAATAACAACTCTAGAGACTAAGCCCAACTCTTAAAAATCCAACCATGGAATTCTCTGGATCTCCATAGCATTGAGACAATATTCCAGTTGTTTGTATTTGTCATCAGCAGGAGGATACTGTTCATTAGAACCCTGGGTGTTATTCTCCTAAAATTTCACACTCTTATCATCTTCCTCTTGGTTATCATCTTCATTTGATGGGACCTTAAAATATAGAGCCCACTTGACCAGACCTTTGAATCTTCTATCCATATTAAGGATGACGGCTGGTTTCTTAGTCTTTTTCTTCCTCTATTTGGTGATGAGGGCCTTGAGCTCTTCTTGCCCTTTGGCTAAGTCCAGGAACATTTGTTGAAATTGAGTGTTCTGAGCTTGAAGATCTTTGACGGTTTGTTCGAGAGCCATCTTTTACTTAAATAAACAACAAGAAGATGATAAAACCTGTCTTAGGAAAACATGTTATGTGATGATATGTATGGTATGTGGATGCATATGCAATGGTTTCAAGGATCTTGCGGGATAAACAAAAAAGAGATGAAATAGTAGAAGTTAATTCTGCATCTTTGTCTGAAGAGCTTCGGGTCTTCATCTTTGAATGTTCCTCTATAAGAATCAAGCTCATCATGTTAAGTGGGTCCTAGCTTTTGACTCACGAGGACGTACTTTGATCTTGACGGCATCTGGCTAGAGGAAAATAAATCCTCTTGTCCCTTTATAGAAGTCTGGTTCATGATAATCCTACACCACAAGTCCCTAAGATCCTTGAAAAGGGTTAGTGAAAATGTCATGGTATGAGGTTATGATGTCATGTTTAAACAAGATAGCAAACACAAACAAATCACACAAAGGCCTTAGGTTTAAAGGCTTGCATGAGGTCGGTAGGTAAGTACCCTTTTCTGTTGAAGTTCAGTTGGCTCAACATGTCCTAAAATAGTAACCGGGTTCTAGGAATTTCATATCACGGATCTTTCTCGAAGGTTTTATTTTAGTAGAGCAACTGACTTGCCACCAAAATATCCCGCGAGTCGAATCTCAATGAGTGTAGCATCAAGTATCAACCAACTCTAGACTCCACCAAAGCCGACAATCTCACTACCTTTTAATGGCCAAGATGGGTCAATTAAGGTTCTAAAAGTCATTTAGTGCTTATGACACCACGCGGAAGCCCAATGTTACCCTCGACTGACTCAAGGAACATCGATACAAACCAGAGTGTCACACTAACGTAGCCATCACTTCAACCTTATCGGTCTACACCGTATAATTTCCATGATCTATTTCTACTTACCTAAGGTATCCCTAGATTCAGTTGTAGGACCTTTGCAAGAAATTCAACCCAAGCAGCCCTCGATTTTAAAGCAAACTAAGAAGATAAGTAAAAGAAAGTAAAATTGATCTAAGACTCTAAGGTAACCCCTCTTTTTAAGTATCTCCCCAGCAGAGTCGCTAGTTCTATAATACGGTGGGAGAACTGACTTAGTTTGCATTTTATCGCAAATTTTACAGATAGCTAGAGTCGCCACTGAATTTTCTTTTATCCAATTAGAAAAGGGTGAAAAGAACAGGAAAGACCTCTAAAGATTTTGAGTTCTGGGGGTAGGTTATGAAAAGGGAAGATGTTAGCACCCTTTTCATCAGTGGTTATCTACGGGTTCTTAATCGCTTAGCTCACTTTGAAAATTTTCTTTTTGTGTGTATTTTGAAATTATTTTGAAAATTTGCCAATGGAAGGTGAAACTTTGTAATGATTCTTGTATAAGTCCTCAAGAATGCATACAAAGTTTTTGAAAGTGTTTATGTGAAATGTTTTTTTTTGAAAGGATTGTGAGAAAGCGATTAACAGTTCTACCCACTTAAGGTTGTTCTTATACTTTTCCTTCTCCTCTAGATAGTGTTATCCATACCATTAGTTGGTAGGTAGCCCTATCCATTGGATGTGAAGGGACAAGCGTAGGGTCATCGTACGGTCATCGAAGGCAACTAGTAAGGACGCTTTAGCAATTTCGTAAGGGACTAGATCATTTATCAAAATGAAACTTTGAAAGGGTCATCGAGGGGCTATGATCTTTTATTCGAGGGACTTTGCTAAAGTGTCCCTACGATCGAGGGAAATGACCATTATTTTTCGAAAGGCAACAGAGGGAGGTTACCCTAGTGGTGTGGGTGTGCAATGTGTTTGTTTCAGGTATGCTTATCTTGACATTAGGGTTTTCTAGCATTCGTTTTTATCTTTCCATACAAACCCTAGTTACAAAGTAGTAGTATAGTAAATATAAAAAAAGTAAAATGCAGAGAGTAAAGTTCCTACGTTATTACATGGCTTTGGGGGCAATTACATAATAGTTAAGTGCGGAAAATAAAAACCTATAACTATTAAACTCTGGAGCAGTTACATAATAATGGAAAATACGGGAGATAAAGATTACATTTGCACAACCTATACAACTTGATCTATGAAATTACAATAAGAAAAAGGGAAGAGGGAAACAAAATGTTTTTTGGCGATTTTTTATCAAAAAAAGGTTTTTCATGATGATTAAAATAAATCCTAAAAAAGCTAATTAATTTTAATTAATAAAAGAGTTAATCAATTAAATGAAAAAAACCTAAAACCTAATTTAATTAGGGTTTGTAAAAAAGGGTTTTGTTCTTATGGTTAAGTGAAAACAAGGTTAACGGGGAAAAGAGTTAATGTTATCCAAAAATAGGGTTAAAAAGAATGACAAAACAAGGTTAGAAATAGAAAACATGGAAAAATGCCAGGGGTGGGTGATGAACCCACGCCCTTTGCTTCCTCAGTAGTACAACTTACCACCAGGCCAAGCGTGCTTTGGTGTCTATCCACTACGCGCTACACAAAATGTAAGAAAACTGTGAAAATTATAAAAAACATGAAAAAAAACACAAAAGGTAGGGATCAAACCCACTCCCTGGTAGAGTAAAGCCTTAACATGCACGCGCTTGCCACTAGGGTGGCTGTTACATCTGGTACCTAAGTGAAAACAATTAAAAATATAATAAACTCAAATAACTGGACCAGAGAAGCGTCAGAGCCCTAGCTCCGGTCGTCTTCTCCGGTGATTACGTTTCTAATCCCTGCAAAATAGCAAATGTTAGAGGTTCAAAAGGACCCTACCCCCCTAATTCAGGCCTTGTGATTTCAATGGAAGCATTAGCTTTGGCCAAATCACGTTGTAGAAAGAGATATAACGTAAATAACCTAAAACGGAGCAAACATGACAGCCTTCGATTTGTCCATTATGGTGCCCATGTGATGGGTCTATCCTGCGTTGTTATACGTCAGAAATAAGTTAGTATTGTTAGTATGCATTAAAATGTAAAAAATAAAATAAAAATAAAAATTCATGCAAGAATGACAACACAGTGAAGTATGTTCATGCGTTTCAGGCCTTTTGGATCTTTAAGATTGATCCATTCTTACCCTACAAAACTTCAAAGATTGTTTGGAAGGTTTGGCTTGCTTGGAAAGAGGTTGTAAGGCAGGGTTTCACTTTGCTATAGTTTTGATATTTTTCAGTATTTTTGAAACGTGATCTTGTGCAAGGTTTTTGTGTCACACTTTGTCTAAAATACATGGAATATACAGGGAGTAAATTAGGTCAAACAAGTGGGCTTGGACCTTTGTATGGAAGCCTTAATTTTATCTTATTTTATTTTGAATTTTAAATAAATAGAAATTAAAATAAATAGAATAAAAATCCAAGGGGTGCATGGAAATTTAGAGGTTCACATTGAGGCCTATAACATGCATGGACCTTGAAACACAAGCCCACTAGCCCAAAATTCAAGTTTCGTCACTTTAGATTTCATGCATTTTTCTTAAAATTTTCCAACTTGCACCAATCATAACTCTTACCATTTTTATCATTTGAAATTGATCTTTGACTTTTTGGAAATATCAACATTATGCCTACAATCTATATGTTGGTCATTTATGCATTTGAATACTTTATCTTGATGTAAGTTGCCTTGACAAAAAGTTTCTTTTTGTTGACTCCTGAAATGACCTATAATGTTTTGGCCCATATCTTTCAAATGAAACGTTTTTTGGACTTGAGATTAGAGAGGCAAAGCTGTAGAGAATTGAATTTCCTTCAAAGTGAGCTTTGGTTAAGAAATATATGATGAAGCATGTGGAATTTATGCTTGGTCAAAGTTTAGTTGACTTTTCCTTAAGAAAACCCTAATTTAGTAACTTTTGACTTTTGATGAATCTTGAGTATTCTTGATGAATCATGATCAACTCTTGATCAAATGATGAATATGACTTCAAAATATTTATGTTGACCAAAAATCTTGAAGTTTGACTGTATGATAACCATAATTGACTTTTTGTCCAATACAATTGATTTTTAGTCATTTGAGCAATTGACTGAGTAAACTTATGATGCAAGGCTTGAAATTTAGCATGGACATTCCTTGAGACATATGAGAAACCGTGAAGTCCACTTGAGGCATTAGAAGTCCAATTTTATTTGAGGAAAGTGAAACCCTAGTTTTTAGGTCAACTTCTTAAAAGGAGGGTTTGTCTGATCAATCTTTGAGTATCTTGCAATTAAAAACCCTTGAAGAAAATGGGAGGGCAAATTTTGGGGTACAACATGTTAAAAATAATTTTCTTGATTTTAAAATTCTTAAAAAAAACATGGAAGGATCCAATGACATTCTTTTAAATATTTGTGACCTCATTTTATTTTTATTTTTTAATTTTACTATTTTTTCTAAATTTTGCTTTATTTATTTATATTTTAAAAATAGTTTTTAACTTTAAAAAATTCTTAAAAATTTTGTCAACACTTATTGACTCATGTTTGACCTCTGATATTTTTTTTGGATTTTTATTTGGTGTTTAAATACATGTTGTGTATTTTAACAATTATTTCATTTTTATAAAACATTTATATTTTTTTATAATAAATACATTTTATTAATTTTTTATTGATCTTGATTTAGAAACACTTTAGTGTTATTTTGGGACAAGTTCCTCAACCTCATTGGATCTTGGGTGTTGATAGATTGAAAAACCAAATCCACCAAAATGGATAAGTGATGTTAATGATATTTGAAACCCTAACTTCATCTGATACATTGGTTACACTATCACTCCCCCTCTTCATCTTATTCCTTTCATCTTTTTTCTTGTGCTACATCTTTTTTGAAAATGATCTACATTTAATTTCTCTAACATGTTTGGTACATAGATTGCAATTGACTGACCTCAAAATAGGTGTGGCTTCTACATAAGTCCACTTACGATTGCTTAACATAGCGCTAAACTTTTCCCGATTCGAAAAATGATAATTCGTGACCCAAACTTATGTTTGCAAGACCAAGTATGTTTAATTTGAAACCTTGGATCCAATAACTTTGAAGTTCATTGTTAGGAGGCTTTGGTTCTATCAATCCTCTAATGAAATTCATGAAATTTAGTCTAAGTGAATCGTTTGAACATTGTTGATTATATGTGGTTGTCTTGAGTACTTGAAATAAATGATATACTTGACAGAAAGGCAAATGAAACTTGTTGTTGTGAGGCTTTGCTTTTATCAATATTCTAATGAGTTTTCAAAATCAAGCTTCAAGATGGTCATTCAACTAACTTTTTGTTATAGTTGACCTCTAATTTCTAATTCACTAACAATTAACTTTACTTTATGTCTTTACTTTTATGTACCATTTATTTTTTAGCTTTTACATTTTATGTCATTCTTATTTTGCTCACTTGAGAATTTATTTTTGTGTCATTTTTCTCTTTGCTCACTTGAGCTTTCTTTTATTTAAAAGAAACATAATAATCAACTTAAAACCTTAAAAGACTTATTTCTTTGTGGAATATTTGGTTACTATCCTTGGCATTGAGGAGTTGTGGATATCTCGGACTTAGGATTAGAAGCCATGATACTTGGGAACCTTGTTGCTCTGTTGTTATTTTGTCTGAAGTCCTTGGGGTTTACTCCAAGGCATTGGGTTAATTTTCTTTTTCTGCAGGTTATTTTGATTTTATGCTTTGTCTATGATTGGGAATTACTCAGTATACAGTCGTTACTCTGCCCAATTTTTGTGAAGACTTAATTTATCTGAAGTTTGGTGTTCCTCAGAGGTTTAGTATTTTTGCTTGCTTGGTTTCAATCCAATGGATGAGAATTCTACATTGACTTCTTTATGTCAAGTATCCGCTTCCTATAAATTAGATCATCCCTTTATCTCCTCCTATCTTATTTAATTTCAAAAATATTCTCCCTCCTTTTCAAAACTCTTCTTGTTTTTTCAAACTTGAGTAGCTTTCAAAATAAAGTTGGACTTAGGTCCATGCATTTTCAAAAATCTTTTCTTAATAAAACTTTAATCAATTTAATCTTACTTTGACATCTTTCTCAAGACTAAAAGTTATTAACCTCATTCAAACTATTTTGCCACTTTGGCTTTTTACTTTAAAACTTTTCCCAGAAGATTAGACTCTTGTTGATTCTTGTAAGGACGTAAGCTACTATACGTCTACAATATGTAGTGAAGAGAGTTATTTTCCACTTGGGTGTTGAGTGATGGATTTTAAATCTAGGTTGTATCCTCCACTTTAAGATTATGCAAATGCTCCTTTCTCATAATTGTAGGTAGTAAGTATGTTTTCCACTCGGATATGATGAGATGTCTATTCTCTTAAAATTAACCAACACACATGTGTTTTAAAACTTTAAAGGTGAACTACGAGTACCCTGGTCCCCTATTGCACGAATGGTGGTGCATAGGCACTAAAGGTTCACAACAGCGGCAGGTGCAAAATTATAGAAAATACTTTTTTTCTTATCTCCACCATCTATTTTTCTATACACCTTTTATAGCCAAATAAACACAGATTTTCAAAGAGGTTCATGCGGAGTACCGTAGATGTTTAGGGTTATAATACCTTCCCTTGCATAACCAACCCACATATCTAGATTCTCTCCCCCTCTTTTTTGGGTTTATTCGCTCTTTTCCCATTTCCTTTAGAAACAATAAAGCCCAGTGGCAATTTTTATTTGACTTGTACGAGTTAAGTCAATCCAATGGCTTAGTATCAACATTTCTACCGCTACATAATGCAAGGACTAGGACTCAGTTTGACGCTATTGCAATGACCTACATTGAATTGTATCCTGCAATGGTGCATAAGAGTTTGATTACAACTTTTCCTCTGAAACCTACAAATCCTCTTCCAGCCAGATTCAGATCTGATCTCCACTGTGAGTTCCATCAGGGAGCTACTGGTTACGATTTAGAACATTGTTATGCACTAAAGTCCATCGTGCAAGAATTTTTTAGGCCTAATATTCTCTCTTTCAAAGATCACGGTCCTAATATCGATACAAATCTATTTCCAGGCATGACAAGTGAAGCTTCAATCAGAGCCAAACTATCTTCCTAAAGACAATATTTCAGACATGACAACTCATCCTTGTTACTGATTAGTCACTAGGCCATGTTTCCTTATAATTTCTTTTTCTTGTATTAAACTGATGCTTTCAAACTTTGTTTGTACTTTCATGTTAATTTTAATGAAATGAGCATTTCCTTGTTTTGATTCAATTCATTTTCATTTACTGCTTTCAAATATATTTCTCCTATTTACTTTCTTTATCACGCTTTTGTTTATGCAAATATTTGAGGGAGGATGATGAAAATGAAATACCCATAATTGTTGTTGGTATGCTTTCGAATAAAACTTTGCTGATGATGTATATGCATTGTTTCAATTCCCAAACACTGGAGAAATAAAGAAGGTAATCCCTTGTCAACCCCTTTGAGCCTAGAAGTTTGAGTTTCTTTCTATACATAAAAACCCGCAATCTTAACCTAGGGTAGGGTAGTTATCCATTAATTTGTCTGTGCATTCAAATACAAGAGAAATCATTCAATACACCTTTCAATAAAGGTCACGATCATGCTTTCCTTCGCACACCTCAAAAAAGTGTCGAAGATGTTCTGAAATCAAAAGTGACATTGATGGTTCCCCGTAATCATTAAACTAGACAGTCACTATCTTTCCAAAAAGAAAAAAATGAAATGAAAAGTCAAAAGAAAAGCCTGCTAAGTCAAAACCTATGAAGGAGACTTAGGCAAAAACGGGGGCATCCTATTGATTGTAACCTCAAATGAAACAGTTCAGGAAAAAGTTAGGGATTAAAAAACAAAAATTGGGTCGACAAAATTCCTCAACAAAAACAACAAAATGTTATAAGGTAGAAGTGACTTCCATTTCAAAGAATCCCTTGGTTTCTGAGCCATCGTCATCATTGTCATCAGTATAATTCCAAAATATTTTGGAACCTGAATGCATAGTCTGAATTAACTGCGCATAGGACTCAAGAACATCACGATGATTGGGTTGGGTACAAATAAACTTTGAGCCTATATCCTCTGCTTACTAAATTGAGAACCATACCACGTTATAACCCTCAAAATACCTAATTGAAGTCAGGTTTCTTTTGAAAGCATACTACAACAAGGTTGCATAAACTGACTCGTAATATCTTTTGTAAATCATTTGTCCTGGTATCATGTATTTGCTTTCTATTTCACTTTAAGTGTCTAAACCATTGTGTTTTGACCAGTGATTCATTTTCTATACATCAATAACAACATTCCAAAAATGATTTTGATTTCAAAACTTTTGCATGAACTTTGTGTTAAAATTACAATGTTTGAATAAACAATTTTTCTTGCAAAATAGTTTTCCTCATCAAGGAGTTTCAAACAGTGAGAAACTTGGTCAGTGATCCTATCAGGGGAAAGTATATTCTAGATCTTGTTGTGAATCAGTTCAAGATTTGTTGCTCAGTGCAAGTTATTCTTAGAATTGGTTAATCAGAAGATCATTTTCAAGACTCATACTGGGGAAATCCTTTCCCTCAGTCGTTTTCAAGAACTAAAGCCTTGATCAGTTTTTCCCAGCAACAGTCGACTGAAGCCATGATCAGTTTATCCTCAGCAATCACATAATTTGGGGCAACCCCCAAGGAACTATTTATGTCCTTCCTCAAAGGATCATCAAATAGATATAATTTACAAGTGTGATAGAAGTGTTTCTCAAGATTTCTTCTTCCGAAAAATAGAGTTTTCAGTGTTCCCCGTGTTGAGGAATCAAAGTTCCAGCCTTACCCTTCCCAAAAGAGTCAAACTCAGTTGTCGTAAACGCCTGAATTACATTGATCATTTATATATCATGCATACAAATATTTTTTCATCCTCATTTGAATTTCCTAATGTCTTATTACTATCAACATCTTATCTCGTAGTCAAAGTCCAACTTACTTGCTAACTACCATAAAAAAAATTGTCTGCCCTTTCCATTCAAAGCCAGTATTGAATGTGGTAATCTTGATTCCATCCAAAGCCATTATTGGTTGTTGTGATATTTTTTCCAATCCACTCTTGGATTTCCTTATCGTAATTCCTAGAAAGTGGAAGATCTCAACAAGAAGAGATAGCCTGTATTTGGTCCTTTTCCAGGTGGAAGACTTAGATAAAGAAGAAACCATACCCATTCTAAAGGGGGTTTATCTAATTCCTAGCAAGTGGAGGATCTCAATGTGTAATGTTCTAAAGCTCAGAACAAAGCCTCTAACCAATGTGTTTGCATTTAATTTATGAGTGTAGAAAGCATTAGAACCTGTAAACCAAGTAAAAGCATGATCCAAACTGATTTTCAACTTGTATCAATGTGAAAAATGCCATGGACAAAAGTGAGAAATGGACATTTTATTTTCTCCGATTCTCCCTAACCACAAATGATCTTGGAGTGTTCTTGGACATTTTGGAAAGCTTTCAACATGCTCTACAATCCATATTTGAAATGCATTTTGAGATTTCAATTGGAACTATGTGAATATTTTCCATGAAGACAGGTCAAAATCTTGCCTAAACTAGGGCAAAATTTCAGTAAGTTGAAAGTTTCATGGACCCTTATTTACAAAATCATAACTTGAGATCCAAGCATATTTTGGGAAAACTTTGTGAATAAAAGTTGTAGATTTTGTGGAGGACTATAACTTTCATGTTGGAAGTTTTGTTTGAATCCAATTGCATCATAGTGAAAAAGTTGGGAAAGGTTGGGGAAAAATAAGAAAATTTCATAACTTAGAAAATTTCTAAGTTATGAAAATTTTCCATTTTAAACCCTAATTTTCAAAATTAGGTTTCTTGGTGAACAAGTTTCATGTTTTGACACATCTTGATGAAAAATGACCCTTGGCACTTGATTTTGACCAAAAAGTCAAAGTTTGACTTTTCAGTGTACAGTTGATATTTGATCAGTTGACTGGAAAATTCATATGTCAATCCAATGCAATTGAGATCTTTTGAACCTTGTGATTAGGTCAAGGTGATTCCATTGAGTCCTTGAATCCATGCTTGAACCCAATTTGCCATTGGCTAGGTTAAAAATCAGAAATTGCCCTTATGCAGTCAAAACCTTAAAAATGACCATTTTGCCCTTTTGATGATCTGGTCAATTTTCTTGAGTAGTTGTGGTCCAAACTTGATCAAATGGTTCATATGAGACTATAATGTTGATATGGATAAAAAATTATGAGGTTTGACTGTAAACTGGCCACAATTGACTTTTTCCTCAATACAACTGATTTATGGGTCAACTATCCAATTGATTGGGCAAAAATTTGATTCAAAGCTTGAAACTTGGTATGAGCAATCTTATAAGTCCAACATGAAGTATGAAAGTCACATGAGGCATTGAAAGTCCAAAAATCCTTGTGCAAACTCAAACCCTAATTTCAGGTCAATAGTGCAAGGAAGTGTCTTGAGCAGAGCAAACCCTAATCCTGTCTGGAGTCCAAAGAGTCTTGTGAGGGGAAATATTGATAAAAAGAGAGGGAAAATTTTGGGGTAGAACAGCTGCCCCTGTTCAATCTTCTTGAACCTGAAGAGTTAGATTGGCGAGTTTGCCGTTCATGACTCGAAGGTAAAAGATGATTGGACACTAGAGTGCCCGTAAATTTGCACTCGTCAAAATGTAGTTGAGGAAATGGGCTTAAATATGCCATTTAGAGATGTGATAGAATCTTGTTGGAGATGGGCTTAAAGATTCCATCCAAGAATGTTTGTTGAATTGTATGTTGTAAGTCAGAAGAATGAGTATCAGAATGGTATCCATGTCTGGAACATAATCTGAATTGTATCTGGAGACTGAGTTGGTATGACCAATGGAATGGCGTACGTGTCTGGAGCGTATCCGAGCTGTAACTGTACTTGAATCTGAATGAATAACAGAATGACTTCCGTGTCTGGAGTGTATATGTATTGTATATGAGTTTGGAATCTGAATAAGCGATAGAATGACATCCGTGTCTGGAGCATCTCTGGGCTGGAAAAAGTCTGAATGAGTGACAAAATGGCTTCCACGTCTGGAGCATATCTGGACTGTATCTTGAGGTTGAGATCTGTATGAGTAGCAGAATGACTTCCATGTCTGGAGTGTATCTGAACCGTAACTGGGATCTGAATAAGTGACAGAATGACTTCCGTGTCCGAAGTGTATCTGAACTTGAAATTGATAGTTGAATCTGAATGAGAAATAGAATGGCTTCCGTGTCTGGAGCGTATCTAATTTGTATCTGATTATTAAAGTCTAAATGAGTGACAGAATGGCATCCATGTCTGGAGCGTATCCGTATTATATCTTGACTTTGAATTCTAAATGAGTAATAGAATGAACTCTGTGTCTGGGGTGTATCCATACTGTATCTGAATAAGATATCTGAATGAGTAACAAAATGACTTCCGCGTCTGGAGTGTATATGTACTGTATCTGAAATCTTTGAACATTTGTTAAAGATAGCTTTTAATCTTATCCTGAAAAGGGTAAAATGTTAGCTGAAACACAAAGTTATGTTGCATGAAATGTATGATGCAATAAAAATGTGTTTTATCAATGTTTATGATATATGAATGTAATGTATGCGCATGTAAGCTGATTAGCTATTTTGCTGAGGAAAATAAATCCTTGATGGCTGGAGATAATAAAATCCTTGACTGCTGCCGGGGAAAATAAATCCATGACCATTGCTGGAGGTTCAAAATCTTTGATTGCTGAGGATGAGAAATCCTTGCTGATTACTGGTGGGGACAAAAAACACTTGGCAACTCGCGGGGATTATCAAAAACTTTGACAGCTTATGTGGGGATGTGAGAATCCTTCACGACTTTCCTAGGGATATAGGGATCCTTCAAGTCTTTGGAGTTGGAATTATGATAATCATTCTGTTGTGAAAATAATGCCAAGTGTTGCTTGAGAAACCTGCTTGGGGAATCCTGAGAACTTTGATGACTATGGCTGGGGATTACACCAATGGGAATCTTTACTCGGCTGGGGAATAAGGAAACTCTGACAATCTCTAATGAGGATTAAACAAAGGAAAACCTTGATCTGATGGAGGATAAGGAAGACTCGGATGGCTTCTGCAGGGAACTAAGAATGAGAAACTTCGATCTCCTGGGGAAATTGAACCCTTTGGGGCTTCACTTGGAGAAGTGAGAATGAGAATCTTCGATTTGTAGGGGATTAAAAATTCTGAAAAATTCATGCTGGGAAGTAATGAAAACTCTGGCAACTTCACTGGGGAATTAGGAATGAGAATCTTCAATCTGCTAGGGGAATTTGAATCCTCGGGGACTTCAAGCTAGGCAGTTAAGAATGAGAATCTTCATTCTGTTGGGGAGTAAAAAACTATGTGGGGAATAGCTATACTGCTAGGGAGTAGCTATCCTGCTGGAAAGTAAGTTCAAGACTCTCTGGGGAAATTAGCTTATTCCTGTTTGGAAAAAGTTCAGGAGTTTGGGTTGTATGCCACTCTACTGGGGAATTATCCTAGTTTGGGGATACGACAAAATTTAATTGTTATCTGGTTGATTCTCAGACTTTAAGACAACTTGATGGGGAATCTGGATGGTTTCTGCTGTGGATAGGTAGTTGGAAATTTGACTCTGTCGGGGAAGAAGGTTTCATCTCCACTGAGGATCTGTAGTTCAAAGTTTTTACTCCGCTGAGGATTGGGAGTTTGATGTTTAACTCTGATGGGAATTAAGGTTTTGAAAATATAACTCCGCCGGGGATTGGGAGTTTTAACTCTGGTGTGGACTTTGAAATTTAATTCTGCTGGGGATATGTATTTCAAGGTTTTAGCTCCGCTAGGGATCTAGATGATGTACAATAGGGGATTTCTCTTGGAATATCCTAAAGATGTTTTCCTATCCTTTCAACCTGTTAGTAATTATTCTTTCACATTTTTTTTATTTGTAAACAGTGATTATATTCAAATGCATATGCTCATTAATAAATCATTGGACATTTTCGAATAAAACATAAGTGTAAAAAAGAAGAAAAGGCAAATAGTTTTCTGCACTTTGAAGTATCTTTGTATTGACTTTGTATAAGTATTTTGTACAAAGGAAACAGACATCCTAGTAAGAGAATGTTGTTATAAAAATTGAGAAAAATTTATACAAAGAAAGATGGCTATGTGTAAAAATTCCATGGGGTTCCCATTCTGCTATAGCCTTCGTAACTCTGGATATCTTGTCCATTCGCTGCTTCGTCTGAAGATGATTGAATTGATCAGAAGCCAGGAGCTTGTCTTGTGAAGATATTTTCCTTAAAGTGGTCCGACGAGACATAATCATACGCTTTAATTCCCTAACTTTTTCCTGGACCTCCCTTTCGGGTTTTCAGTCCACCGGGAAACCCTTTTTTGCCCAAGTCGCCCTTTCGGGTTTTCAACTTGCCGGGTGTACAGATTTTTTTATTTATCCCTAATTTTTGCCTGAACCGCCCTTTCGGGTTTTCGATTCACCGGGATGCCCATTTTTGCCCAAGTCTCCCTTTCGGAATTTCACCTTGCCGGGTCAATTATGCGTAGTATCTTTTGACTATGTCTGCGTTCGTAGGGTGCGGCAGGTCGTCGCCGTCCATGGTGGTCAAGATCATTGCCCCACCAAAAAAGATGTTTTTGATCACAAATGTTCCTTCGTAAGTAGGAGTCCATTTGCCCCTGGGATCACTTTGCGGCAAGATGATCCGCTTGATTACAAGATCCCTAACTTGATATACCTGGCGCCTGACTTTCTTGTTGAATGCCTTAATCATCCGCTTTTGATACGTCTGACCATGACAAACAATAGTAAGTCGCTTCTCATCAATCAAGTTAAGTTGATCAAGTCGGGTCTGAATCCAATCGTCTTCACTCAAACCAGCATCTTTCATGATTCTCAAGGAGGGAATCTGAACCTAGATAGGCAAAACAGCTTCCATGCCGTATACCAAAGAATAGGGTGTTGCCCCAGTTGATGTTCGTGCCGTGGTACGGTACCCGTGCAAAGAAAATGGTAACATCTCATGCCAGTCCTTGTAGGTGATTGTCATCTTTTGTATGATCTTCTTGATATTTTTGTTCGCAGCTTCGACACCACCATTCATCTTTGACCGATAGGGAGATGAATTATGATGTTGAATCTGGAACTGCTCGCACAAGGCAGTGATCATAGTATTGTTAAGGTTTTTACCGTTGTCTGTGATGATCCTTTCGGGGATACCATACCGGCAAATGAGATTCTGCTTGATGAAGCGGGCAACAACATTCTTTGTAACAGACGCGAAGGAAGCGGCTTCGACCCACTTGGTGAAGTAATCAATGGCCACCAGGATGAAGCGGTGTCCATTGGATGTTGTAGGCTTGATCTCCCCAATCATGTCGATTTCCCACATAGCGAATGGCTAAGGAGCTGTTAAGACATTGAGAGGAACTGGAGGTATATGTACCTTGTCTGCATAGATTTGACATTTGTGACAAGTCCTGGAATGTCGATAGTAGTCAGCTTCCATGGTAGACCAGTAATAGCCTGCCCGTAGAATCTTCTTAGCCATCGTATGTCCTCTAGAGTGAGTGCCAAAGGTACCATTGTGCAGTTCAGCCATGATCTTCTCAGCTTCAACCTTGTCCACACAACGGAGCAGAATGCAATCATGATTGCACTTGTATAGGATACCATTGCTCAGGAAGAACTCAGCTGAGAACCTCTTTAAGAACTTTTTGTCGTTGACTGAAGCTACTTCAGGGTATTCTTGAGCCTCGAGATACCTTTTGACTTCATGAAACCATGGTCGGTCCATTACTTCTTCGGTATTAATCTCGTGACAATGTGTAGGTTTGTACATCCGTTCAATGGTGATATGGGGAACCTCATTATCCCAGTTAAGTTTAAACATGGATGACATTGTAGCTAGCGCATCTGCTAGCTGATTCTCTTCTCGCGGGAAGTGCTCGAAGGTAATCTGCTCGAAATGTGGTAACAATGTCAAGACATGTTCTTTGTAAGGGATGAGGTTTGGATGTTTATAATACCAATATCCTTTGATCTGACTGATGACCAAAGCTGAGTCCCCAAACACAATCAAAGATTTGATTCCCAAGTCAATAGCGGCCTTGAGACCAAAGATACAAGCTTCATACTCGGCCATGTTGTTGGTGCAGCTGAAGCAGAGTCTGGCGGTGAAAGGTGTATGGTAACCTTCCGGGGAAATGAGTACCGCGCCGATACCGTTGCCAAGTGCATTGGAGGCACCATCAAAGTACAGGGTCCATCAGGATCCTTGTTCAGGTCCGTCATACGGTCTGAAATCTTTAACATTGTCCAATGTCATAATGTCCTCGTCGGGAAAGTCGAACCTCATGGATTGGTAATCTTCGACAACTTGATGGTCTAGATGATCGGCTAGTACACTCCCCTTTATAGCTTTTTGGGTCATGTATTGTATATCATATTCTGTGAGGATCATCTGCCATCTAGCGATTCTTCCGGATAGAGCTGGCTTTTCAAAGATGTACTTGACCGGATCCATCTTAGAGATTAGCAAAGTGGTATGAGTCAACATGTGCTGCCTTAGCCGGCAAGAAGCCCATACCAAACCGCAACAAGTTTTCTCGAGCAGTGAATATCGGGTCTCACAGTCGGTAAACTTTTTTCTAAGGTAATAAATGGCATGCTCTTTTCTGCCAGACTCGTCATGTTGGCCCAGTACGCACCCCATTGAATTCTCTAGGACGGTCAGATACATGATTAGGGGCCTTCCTTCAACGGGAGGCATCAATATAAGAGGTTCTAGCAAATACTCCTTGATTTTATTGAAAGCAACTTGACAGTCGTCATTCCATTTAACCACCTGATCTTTCTTCAACTGCTTGAAGATTGGTTCATAGGTAGATGTTAGGTGAGAAATGAACCTTGCAATGTAGTTTAGGTGTCCTAAGAAACCTCTGACCTCCTTCTCAGTGCGAGGGGCAGGCATTTCTTGTATAGCTTTGACTTTGGCAAGATCAACCTCGATGCCTTTGTTGCTGACTATGAAACCCAAGAGTTTACCGGACCTGACTCTGAAAGTGCACTTGTTAGGGTTCAGTCTGAGCTTGTACTCTTTCAACCTGACAAACAGCTTTTGCAGATGGTTGAGGTGTTCTTCTTCAGTTTGTGAACGGGATATCATGTCATCTACGTAAACCTCTATCTCATGATGTATCATATCATGAAATAAAGCTACCATGGCGCGTTGATAGGTTGCCCCGACATTCTTCAGTCCGAATGGCATCACTTTGTAAAAGAACATACCCCACTGTGTAACAAAAGTAGTTTTCTCCATGTCTTCAGGTGCCATTTTGATCTGGTTGTAACCTGAAAATATGTCCATGAAAGAAAATACCTTGTGTTGAGCTTTATTGTCAACCAAGATGTCAATGTGCGGTAGTGGAAAGTCATCTTTAGGGTTGGCCCTGTTTAAGTCTCTGTAATCCACACACATTCTTACTTTGTCGTCCTTCTTAGGCACGGGCACAATGTTAGTAACCCATTATGGATAGGAGGTAACAGCAAGAAATCCAGCATTGAACTGCTTCATAACTTCTGCTTTGATCTTTTCAGACATGTCGGGCCTCATGCGGTGAACTTTCTACTTAATTGGTGGACAATCTTCTCTCGTGGGCAGACGGTGTACCACAATATCTGTATCAAGTCCCGACATTTCTTCGTATGACCAGGAGAAGATCTCAACATATTCATTCAACAATTGAATTAAGCGCTCTTTGACACTTGGCTCTAGGTTGGCACCCACTCTAACTTCTTTTCTGTCTTCCTCTGTACCCAAGTTGATTTTCTCTAACAACTCCTCGTGAGGTAGAATAGCCCTTTCTTCCTGTTGTAGTAGTCTAGCCAATTCTCTCGGCACTTCACAGTCTTCATCACCTTCGTATTCGGCATCGTAGACCAGATCTTCAGAGTCACTGAAGGTCATAGCAGAATTGTTACCCATGGAATCCGGAATGGAAGGGTACCTGCATTGGATGTGTGTAAGGGATAGCCATATTTAAACAAATAAAATGTAAAAAGAAAGAAAATGAACATAAAAGTTTATATGTGAAACGTCCATGATTTATTAAAATGGCCTATGAAGATGAAAAATCAAACCCTTACAAATGGACCTATGTACCTCGGGTAAGGCACAAGGTTAAAAGTTTACGAATTGTTCAAGAATTATTATAAACCAACAGAAATGTTTGAAAGATAAATTACTGATTGATGAAAGTAATGGGAACAAAGTCCTTGGCCTCCCAATTGCATAGTCCTCCTTCAATAGTAGGGAAAATCCAGTCTTCTAAATTTCTCTCGTCTTCACTATCCTCCAAAGCATTGACTCCATGATGGGTGATCTTTACTGGTGGCCCTCCAGCCCGGGAGCGGCATACAGACTTTTGAGCAGAAGCAGTGAAACCCAAGCCGAATATATCAGATTTAAAGGGAAAGTCTGGAAGTTTCCCCCAGATTGTGCTTCCTCCTTCTTCAATCACAACCTCTGCATCTTTGAGAGACGACATCCACGGCGTAGGCCTGGTAACCATAGGTACAGAAGACACTGCCTTGGTTGCTGCAATCTCATGAGCTACCTATTCAAAATGCTGAAAGGGGGTTTCGATGAATTCACCATCCAATTCCACATAGCGAAAAGAATTTAGATGGCTTATCATGTATTCCTCTTCGCCGTGAACAGTTACAATTTTCCCCTGGACAGGGTAATTGAACTTTTGATGCAGAGTTGAAGTGACGGCTCGAGCATGATGAATCCAGGGTCTTCCCAATAAGCAAGAATAGGAGGGACGGATGTCCATGACATAGAATGTGGAGTTGAAGGTTTCAGTTCCCACTTTAATCGGGATGTCCACCTCCCTGTGGACCATCCTTTTAGAACCATCATAGGCTCTGACAATGATGTTTCTGGGATTCAAAGTTAAACCTTCATAATCTAGCCTATCCAACGCTTTCTTTGGTAAGACGTTCAGCGATGAACAAGTGTCTACCAGAACGTGGGCCAGAGTAGTCCCTCTGCATTCCACCGAGACTTGCAAAGCGTCATTATGTTTTCTCCCTTTGATTGTTAGATTGGCATCGGAAAATCCTAGACCGTTATCTGCTGTTAGGCTAGCTACACATTCTTGAAACTGATCCGCGGAAGTTTCCTGGGGCACATGGGCCGTCTTCAAGAATCTGATCAAAGCTTTGGAATGAGCCTCTGAACAAAGCAGCAAGGCCAACATAGAGATCTTTGAGGGGGTTTTCCCTAGTTGCTCCACAACATTATAATCGTTTTTCTTGATTATTTTCAAAATCTCTTCCATTTCTTTTTGAGAGGTTTCAGGGATGATCAACGGCTGAGCCCTCGTCCTGACGGGCTCTTCTTGGATCCCTTTCCCTCCATCATCAGCAGCAGCAGAGGGGATAACCACATGAGTCACAACTTCTTCAATAACTGGAGTTCTCGCAGATATGTTGACCGGAACAGGGGTAACCTTAGGAGCAGCAGAGGGTCCGAAGATTGCCTTTGGAGGCGCAATCTCCAGAGAGAAAATTCTTCTACTGCGGGTGATTTTACTCGTTCCAGCAATGTTTCCAATGTCGGAAGTCTCTTCATCAGAACTCTCTTCAGTTGATTCAATTTGTTTAACACCATGGTAGAAGATCTCTCCCTCATAGTTCCACGGTATTGATTTGTTGGACTTGTACGGGTCAGGCCCCAGCATGGTTATCTTCAAAGGTACAATCTTCAGATCAGATGTAATCTTAACAGGTCTTTTGGAGACCTTGGAAAGATTGGCGGATATGGTAATTATCGAAAAATCATTGACAAGAGTCGGTGTAACAAGAGTCTTTTCAAAAAGTATCTCTTGGTTATCCATTAGGCGATGGATGCCTAACTTCAACAACGGATAGTCAGTTGGTAAGGAGGAACAAATGCAGAAATATTCTTCACAACCTGGGAAAATCCCAGCCTTCAGCAAATTCAACTTGATTATCGGTAGCGGAGTCATCAAATCATCAACAGTAGCAACAAAAAGATCTTCTTCAATAACATGAGCATTGTGGCCATGCTTTGGCATTGGAGCAGATATCACATTAGGTTTTTCAGGGGCGTTGAATTCAACTTCTTTAGCATCTATCAAATCCTGAATCTTATTTTTAAGGGCCCAACAATTGTTGGTGTCGTGCCCCAGGCTGTCTGAATGATAAGCACACTTGGCATTTGAATGGTAGTAAGGAGAAGATGTATTCGGATTCTTCAGCGCCTCTTTCAAACTTGCATGGTTTAACTTTAAGAGATGGGGTAAAACCTAAGCGGGAGTCATATTGATCCGGGTGAATTTTCGTGCAGGCCTTTCCACCCTTGCTTGATTGGTTCTGGGTTGATTGTTTCTAGGCTGATCAGCTGCAGACTTCTGAATCATTACGTCCCCCACCACTGGTCGGCGCTCAACTCTTCCTTGGCCTCTCTGGGAGTAGACAACTGAGACTTCTTTCTTTGCTAGAAAAGTCTTTTTGATGGCAGTGGAAGCAGATGAATCCTTTTGAATTTTCCCGCTCTTGATTCCGACTTCAACTCTCTCACCAGTTAGAATCAACTCGGTGAACCTCGCAGACGAACTTCCAATCAGGTGATTGAAAAAAGGGCTTGACAGTGTACCCAATAACATATCTACCATCTCCCTCTCGGATAGAGGTGGTTGTACTCGTCCCGCCAAATCTCTCCATTTTTGGGCATACTCTTTGAAACCTTCATTTGAGACCATGCCCATACTCTGTAATTGAGTACGGGTTGGTGCTAAATCCGCATTATATTAATATTGTCTATAAAAGGCAGCTGCCAAATCCTCCCAATTGTGCACATCAGACCTCTCTAGCTGGTAGAACCAATCTAACTGCGTCCCCGAAAGACTGTCCTTGAAGAAATGAACCCATAGGTATTTGTCAGAAGACTGCGATTGGATTTTTCTAACGTAATATCACAGATGCATCTTTGGACAAGAAAAACCATCGTATTTAGCAAATATAGGCACCTTAAACTTAGGGGGAATCACAATCCCAAAAACTAACCCTAGCTCTTCAAAGTCCAGCCCAGGCACTCTTTGTACCTCTATGGCAGCCAGACGTTCTTCCAGATTCTTGTACATGTCATCTGCAGGAGGGTACTGTTGTTCAAAATAGTCTTCATCCTCCTCTTCTTCTTCTTCCTCAGACTCAGATTGCACTGCAGTTCTTTTACCCTTTCCTACCCCTTCATCAGATGTTGAGGGGAAATCCAGGACCCTTCTAGCTTGACCTTCAAATGTTCTACCCATAGTAGCGACACCAACCCTCTTCTTTTTCTTTTTCTCCTTTTCCTTTTCCAATAGAGTTTTGAGCTCCTCCTGACCCTTAGCCAAGGTCATGAGTAGATGTTGGAACTGTGAATTCTACGCTTGTAAGTCCTTAACCGTCTGCTCAATATCCATCTTGCTGAAATAAACAACAGAGAGATAAGGAAACCTGGTGTGAAGACCTGCTTATGCATATGATGAATGATATGTATTCATGTAATGCATTCAAGGATTCAGAAATTCAAATTTGTTTTAAACCAAAAAGAACACACGTCATATTAATAAGATAGAATTTGTTAGTACATCAATGCCCCATGGGAAAAATAATACATAATTCTAATGTAAAAAGACGTTGCGCATCCTCTTTGGTGCGATGTAGGTGTTGAGAGTCTTCTCTTCATGAAGTTGACGAGTAAGTTCTAAAACCTTCTTCTCACTTGCGTAGAATTGGGCTTCAAAAGTGTCACGTTCTCCTTTGAGTTGTATCCAACTCCTTTGTAAATCTTCGAGTGATGTTGGCATGTCAGGATGTAGGAGGGTGTATGGAACCTCTCCTTCTAAAACGGTCTCTTTGATCACAGGAAGAATGTAGAGGTAAGGCATCATAAGACTTTGGGCGCGGGTTCGTACCCACTTGAGGTAAGGCTCAAGGGGGATGGAATTCTTGTGTCCCAAGGTCTTACTGTCCACCTTGTTGGGCATCCTCCAAGCTCAGATAAACCTTTGTCGAAGTCCTTGATCATCGTTGTCGAAGTCAAAAACCAAGTCTGGAATCAGCATGTCATGTGGGCCATCCCTTCGGGCGTACCCTAATTGTCTCAGAGCCAAGCAGGGGTTGTAGGTAATGCCTCCCCCAATTCCTAGTAGAGGGACATTAGGGAATTTCCCACAACAATCAATGATGATAACATTTTCTCTGGATCGAGAACGCCAATGAACATCTGAATGTGTAAGAGTCATCAATCGTTGTGACCACCTCAAACCTTGCTCATTCTTCAAGACTGATTGGGGAAGATGAGAAATAAACCATCTTGCCAGTAGAGGAGTACAGCACATGAGAACACTTATTTTCCTCATTGTTCGAGTGTGAAAAGAGTGGAAGATATCCCCAAGAAATGTAGGCACCGGGTTGCGAGCCATGAAAATTTTGACAGCACTTACATCTATAAGTTGGTCAGGGTTTGGGAACAAGACCATCCCATAGATGAGAAGAGCTACAATCTCCTCAAAATCTTGTAAGTCCAATGAATTCCAACAGCTTTGGGCCTTCTCAAATAGAAACTTTGACAAGAAACCTTTGACACCACTTCTAGTTTCCCAATGGCCTATGATATCAGATGGTTGCAAGTGTAGGGCTTGAGCAACATCTTCAGGCTTTGGATCTCTTTCCGTACCGTTGTAGGGTAGTTGATGAAGAATAGGAATCCTCAGGAGTTGAGAAAATTCCTCCAAAGTAGGCACAAGCTAGTAATCAGGAAATGTGAAGCAGTGGTGTAGGGGGTCAAAGAACTGGAAGAGAACTTTCACCATGTCTTCCTCAGTGTTGGTGTTGACTAAGTTGAGAAGACGACCATGCCTCTCGGTGAATGGAGAATTCTCAGGAATCCTTGAAGCCAGCTCCTTAAGTTGAGGAGGAATTCTTACAAGGTTGACTTGAATTGTTTTCCTGCGAAGTGAATCCATTACCTACAAAACAGGAACAAAGATGAAAATCCAAATCCTTGAAATGGTTAGTGGATGCATATGGTGCTTCATGATGTCCATGATGTTAAGCACAAGTATATATGTACAAACAAATCACACAAGTTCCTAGTTTCAGGCTTGCATGGGGTTTCATAGGTAAGTACCCTCTTGAAGTTTAGTTGGCTCAACCTGTCCTATAAATAGTAACCGGGTTCTAAGGAGCTCAATATCACTGGATTATTTTCTGTGTTCATTGTTTCAGTTTAGCCACTTTACTGGTGACCGAAATATTCCAAGAAAATAACCCTCAATGAGTGTAGTATCGAGTATCTACCAACTTCGGACTGCACCAAAGCCGGTCATCTCACTACCCCTAAAAAGGCCAAGTTGGTCAAGTAAAGGTTTTAAAGGTCCATTAGTGCTTCATGACATCACTCAGCGGCCCCGTATTCTCTTTGATTAACTCAAAGGCTATCGGTACCCACAAATATGTCGCACTAATATAGCTATTGCTTCAACCATGTCGGTATACCCCACACAGTTTCCATAACGTATTGCTATTTACCTATGAATGTTTCCCAAATCTGGGTAGAGGATTCAAACCCAAACAATAGAACCAAATGTAAAGAAATCAAGTCAAGCAAGATAAGCATGTAAAGGTTATCTAAAACCCTAAGGTAACCCCACTTTTAGATTTATTATCCCCAGCAGAGTCGCCAGTTCTGTGATGCGGTGGGAGAACTGACTTGAGGTTTTGCGTTTGTGTTCGCAAATGTTTCGGTTTAGCAAGAGTCTCCACCGACTTTTTATTTTATCCAAAAGGAAAGGTAAAAAAGCACAGGAAAGACCTTTGAGATTGTTTTTGGGTTCGGGGGGTAGATTATGAAAAGGGAAGGTGCTAGCACCCTTTTCATCCATGGTTTTCCATGGGCTCTTAATTACTTGTTTTAGATCACTTGCTTTTGCTTTTCAATTGTTTGAAATGGTGCTTTTGTGTGTGGTTTTGAGAGTATTTTGAAAATAGACCTTTGTTTAGGCAACCTTTGTAATGATTCTTATTTGAATGTATACAAAGGTGTTTGTCTTTTGAAAAATGTTTCAATGTTTGAAAGTTTGTTTTGGGAAATGTTTTGAAATTGTGTTGTGTTTGTTTGAAAATAGCAAGGATGTTTTGCAAGTTTGATCAAGTAACTAAGAGTTGTCTACCCTTCTCAAAGATCTTTCCTACACATTTTTAACCCTTTGACATTGTTGTTTTACCATTGTATTTAGTAAACAACCCTATCTTTGGATGTTAAACGGGACAGGCGTGGGTCCTCTTATGACCATGATAGCAATGGTGCTAAGTATCTTAGCAAGTTTTTTGAGGGACTAGATAATTTGTCTATAGGCAACCAAGATAGCGTCATCGAGGGACTATGATCTTTTTGTTTTGTTTTGTTTTTGCCAAGAAACCTAGCATGCATACCATGGCCATTTTTAAGGCAACAAGTGGATGAAACCCTAGGGGTGCTTGTGTGCATTGTGTTGTCATTTTTCATGCATTTTTGTCTTGTGTTTAGTCATGCTATTTGTTTTGATTTTGGTCTTTGCATACAAACCCTAATCTTACTATCATGCATATCAAAGCGATAAAATGCGTAAAAGTAAATCTAAGACTATTACAACATTATTATGGAGAGACTGGTACAAGTTTGAATAAGGGGATATTGCTCAAAAATAAAGCCCTAAAACAATTACAACCATATTGAATTTATTTGTACAAATAAATAAATAAGCAAATATTTAAATATGCAATTAAATATAAATATGCAAAAATGTTTTTGTATTTATTTTTATGTATGTAAAAATAAATTTATTTATGTATCAAAACTAAGAAAAAATAAAAAATGATTATTTTTGAAAGGGTAGAAACCCTAGTTTTTGTTTTAAGAAAATATATATTCTATATTATTTATTTATGTACAAGAAAATAAATAAAAATATATACAAAAGTGTTAAAAAATTAAAATGTGTGAGAAAATATTATTTAAGTGTATAAATAATAAAAATAAAAATATATGATATTTTTGTATTATTTACAAATTTTAATTAAGAAAATAAAGTAATATTAACCTAATAATTATTTATTATGCAAATAAAAATAAAATAAAAATATGATAAAATGCCAAAAATAAAGAAAATATTTTTTTTGATTTTTAATGTTAAAGAAAAAATAATAAAGTCAGAAAATAAAAACAGAAATGAAAAAATATGCAAAATAAAGAAATGGGCCAAGGGGGTGCAAAAAGCAGGATGGGGTTGTCAAAAGCAAAGCAAGCCAAGCCCAGCCCAGCTTCCACTTCGTCCCTGTCCTTTGAACAAGAATGCGCGCTTCTGCAACTCAAACCGTATCTCCTGCATACGTGCTTTAAAATAAAAACTTGCAACATGAAAGTTATAGCTAATCATCACACGATTCTAACCATATAAAAAACTTAATCTAACTCTAAGAAACCAGGGAGAATTTTGTCACCCCCAATTTCTGACCTAAAAAATTCAGCAACTTCAACATCCAAATTCTCCTAGCTCAGCTAACATAAATGAGTTCTATGCATATGTACAGTTGAAGGACATTAAGGGCTACATGTTTGCTTCACAAACCTAAGCCTAATGATTCCTAAATAAGGAGATAGAAGTTTGAAAATTATATGTTTCAGCCAAGCTTGGATATGGCAATGTAGGAGTTTTGGATGAGGCTTGATGGTCGTGTTAGCTTTCCTGAAGCTCACTCAACCTTTCCCAATGCTTAGCTTGCTTTGAAATGGCCTAAATGTGCTTGTAGAACTCAACCTGCAAAGCTTCAAAGTAAAAATGGTGAAGTGTGAAAACAAGGTTACATTTGCTTTAGAATGGTCTGGACAGCTTAGGTGTATTATTTAGAATGTGTTTGAAGTGGTTTGGGACAAAAGGCACGAGTGGATTTTGTTTTGGAAGTTAATCTGCAGAACCTGCCCTGTTTTTGTAAGAACTTGTGATTTTTGTGCTTAAGGGTGTTTGAGAGGCTTGTAACTCGTGTATTAGGCTTGGTATATTATGCTGAAGTTTTTTGAAATTTGCACAAAGTTTTCTCTTATCAGATTACCAAGTTGTGGAGTTTTTACACACTTGCTTGCTTTTGAAGAAAAGTTGGAATTCACAATGCTAAGGCCTGTACAGGCTAGCTCAAAGCCTGCACATAGTTGGTACCAATTGTCTGATATTCATGGACTTTGTTTGCATAAAGAAATCAGGTCCATGGCTCAGGACAAACAAAATTGCAAAAGGTGTGCTTTATGGAAATGGTATTGTTGCCTTTTTGCCAAAAATGGATTAATTCAATGTGTAATGTTCTAAAGCTCAGAACAAAGCCTATAACCAACGTGTTTTCATTTAATTTATGAGTGTATAAAGGATTAGAACCTGTAAACCAAGTACAAGCATGATCCAAAATGATTTGCAACTTGTATCAATGTGAAAAATGCCATGGACAAAAGTGAGAAATGGCCATTTTCTTTTCTTCGATTCTCCCTAACCACAAATGATCTTGGAGAGCTCTTTGACATTTTGGAAAGCTTGCAACATTCTATACAATCCATCTTTGAAATTAATTTTTAGATATCAATTGGAACTATGTGAAAAATTTCCATGAAGATAGGTCAAAATCCTGCCTAAACTAGGGCAAAATTTCACTAAGTTAAAACTTTCATGGAACATTATTTACAAAATCATAACTTGAGATCCAAGCATATTTTTGGAAAACTTTGTGATTCAAAGTTGTAGATTTTGTGGAGGACTACACCTTTCATGTTGGAAGTTTTGTTTGAATCCAATTGCATCATGGTGAAAAAGTTGGGAAAAGTTGGGAAAAAATAAAAAAAAATCATAACTTACAAAATTTCTAGGTTATGAAAATTTTCCATTTTAAACCCTAATTTTCAAAATTAGGTTTCTTGGTGAACAAGTTTCATGTTTTGACACATCTTGATGAAAAATGACCCTTGGCACTTGATTTTGACCAAAAAGTCAAAGTTTGACTTTTTAGTGTACAGTTGATTTTTGATCAGTTGACTGGAAAATTCATCTGTCAATCCAATGCAATTGAGATCTTTTGAACCTTGTGATTAGGTCAAGATGATTCCATTGAGTCCTTGAATCCATTCTTGAACCCAATTTTCCATTGGCTAGGTTAAAAATCAGAAATTGCCCTTCTGCAGTCAAAACCCTAAAAATGACCATTTTGCCCTTTTGATGATCTGATCAAATTTCTTGAGGAGTTGTGGTCCAAACTTGATCAAATGGTTCATATGAGTCTATAATGTTGATGTGGATCAAAAATCATGAGGTTTGACTGTAAACTGGCCACAATTGACTTTTTCCCCAATATAGCTGATTTCTAGGTCAACTGTCCAATTGACTAGGCAAAAATTTGATTCAAAGCTTGAAACTTGGTATGAGAAATCTTATAAGTCCAACATGAAGTATGGAAGTCACATAAAGCATTGAAAGTCCAAAAATCCTTGTGCAAACTCAAACCCTAATTTCAGGTCAACTGTGCAAGGAAGTGTCTTGAGTAGAGCAAACCCTAATCCTGTCTGGAGTCCAAAGAGTCTTGTGAGGGGAAATCTTGATAAAATGAGAGATAAAATTTTGGGGTACAACACTATGCATTCATATCATATCATATACAAAAAAATGTCAAAAAAGAGCTCATTACATTCATTCATAGCATTGCATCAAGGGACGCAAATTGGATGCTTTAATATTTAACTATCTCCCACTATGATTATATGAAGATTAACCGTCTTTATATCATCTGGTTGAAGATATTTAAATAGGGGCAGCTGTTATACCCAAATTTTTCCCCTAAGATCCTATATCATCTCATCTCATCACAACGCATCAAGATCACACATTTGGGTTGGCTATCTCTGTTACTTATTCTGCTAGCTTTAAGTTTTCTCTCAAGGGATCGCCAAACACCATAATTATTTATCTTGTATATATGTGTTTTATATTTTACTTACCTCTAATCAACATATCAAAAATATATAATTTGTTTTCTCGTATATTTGTGTTTTGTAGGTACCGAGCCAAAGCACCCAACCAACCGAGTTTTCTGGCATTTTTCTTCTATGGAAATTGATTACCCCATTTATGGTAAGCGATTTCCCTCACTATTTTTATGCTAGAATTTCTATTTTTTCCAATGGAAATCGATTACCCCATATGTAGAAATTGATTTCCTGAGGCGAATTTTGAAAAACAAAAGGTAAATTTTCATGTTTTTAGCATTTGGCTCTATTTTCTTTTTTTTGAGAATATTCTTGATTACCAAAAAAAAATTCCCCACCTCATTATAATTAAATTTCACCAGACACCTTCATTTGATTACATGTGCACCACTTGATTCAATTTTGGCTCCAAAAATCAATTACCAAGCCTAATTTTGGTTCCAAACCAAACTCTAAACCACCACTAACCCCAAGCCTAAACTTTATAAATAGGGCCCTTATTTCCCTCAATTCTCAAGCTTTTGATAGCCAAATTCATCTTGCAAAAAATTCTCTCGATTCTCTCCATATACCAAAATTAAATCAAAGCTCCATTTTCATAAAAGTTAGTAAGCTTTCCATTGAAGCTTACTAATCTTTGAGCTAAACCTCTATCCAAACACTTTTTCTTCATTAATTTTCTAAATCAAATCTTGGGAGATTGATTCTTGAAGCATGTTTAGAAGTGGTTTTGATAATTATCTAGATTTACCTTTGGTAAGTTGGATCTTCATCTTTCACAATGTGATCTCTTAGTGATCTTTCTGGTTTGATTCTTTGAGCTACTTTTTATTTATTCCATTGATGCTATTTTCTCATAATTTGATGGAATTTTCGTGCTCAATTAAATCCAATATCATAAAGTGTTTGATAAAAAGTTTGACGAAGAATCCTCTGTTTAAAATGTTATTTTTCTAAAAATTTCGTACCAGAAATCAATTCCCCATATTTAGGAAATCGATTTCTCTCACTGTTTTTTGCACCAGATTTGAAAAATCAGCACAGGAAATTAATTCCCCTATTTAGAGAAATCGATTTTCTGAAGGCAGAATGTAGTTTTTGGCTCTGTTTTGGGACTGTTTTGGTTCCTTTTCTTTTTTCTACTCTGTTCTTTTGTTTGTTACTTTGAACTACAATTTTAAATTTCCAATTTCTCTTTAAATTCAATGGACTTGGGTCCATATGAAGTTGGATAAACATTCAATAATTCAAAACTATCTTAGAGTGAATTATTTAATTTATTCTTGTTACTTTGAATTAGTGATATGTTTAGTGCTTTAATACATCAATTATGAGTGATTGAACTTGAAGAGGAAATAACTTTGAAGATGTGGTCCAATGTGATTTTTCTCCCCCTCTCCCTCTTTCCTCTTATTTTTGGTCGATGAAGATCTTCAATATCATTGGAACTTTTGTTAAGTTCTTGATGAAGATGAGACTATTCCCTTTTTTCTTTTAGTGTCGCATGGCTTTTGGAGAATTATCTACATATCATTTCTCTAGCATGTATTAACACAAAGATTGCTATTGAACAGCCTCAAAATAGGTATGACTTCTACATAATTCCACTTACGATTGCTTAACATAACGCTAAATTTGTCCCGAATCAGAAAATGATCATTCATGGCCTAAAACTTGATGTTTACAAGCCCAAGGATGGTTTATTATTTGACTTTGGTTCAAACCCTATGAAACTTGTTGTTAGGATACTTTGATTCTATAAATCCTCTAATTAGTTTTCATTAACTTTGTCTAATGTTCATTATTCAATCATTATTGATCATACTTTGTTACTATTAACCATTAACTTACTAACCATTAATAATTAACTTTACTTTATGCCTTTACTTTATGTACTTATCTTATGTGTTTACTTTATGTCATTTACCTTTAGCATTTACATTTCATTCTATTTTCCTTTTTCTCACTTGAGCATTTATTTTTATGTCATTTCTTCTTTTCTCACTTGAGCTTTCTTTTTCTTTTAAAGACACTTAATAATCAACTTGAACCATAATAGACTTAAGTTCTTCTCAGACAATTGGTTATTATTCTTTGCATTTTGGAGTTGTGGACCTCTTGGACTTAGGATTAGAATCCTTGAAACTTTGAGACCTTGAGACCCTTGGACCTTGTGTTACTTATTTTTTATATTGCTTGGGTATTGATAAATCTTCTGTGTGAAGGTGTTATTTTGTTGGTCTTAAGTTATCTATATGGAACATTGGCTCAATATTGAATACCTTTCTTTGGGTTTTAAACCTTGGGTTTCTTTGATACTTCTTTGCTAAGTGATTTATTTTCACATGGATGATTGGTTTACTCTTGGTCTATTCTATGCTTGTTGCTTTAACCCAAAGGATGGGAATATTCTACAGTGACTATTTTATGTCAAGTGTTGGCTTCTTGTTGGTTAGACCTTTCCTTACCTTAGCTTTAACTTTCTGTACATAGGATAGTCTCTTCATATCCTCCCATCTTATTTAATTTCAAAATATTCTCCCTCCTTTTTCAAAACTCTTCTTGTTTTTAAACTTGAATCACCTTCATAAAAACTTGGACTTAGGTCCGTGCATTTTCAAAATTCTTTTCTTCATAAAGTCATCAATCAATCTTAATCAAGATATGACTTCTTTCTTCAATTCTTAAAAAATACAAAACAAATCCAAACCTTTTGGTTGCTTTGGCTTTTCTCTTTAAAACCTTTTTCTTAAAATGAATCAACACACAATGCTTTTAAATTTTTTTGAGAAAAGCTACGAGTGCCTTGATCCCCTATTGTATGAAAGGTGGTACGTAGGCAAAAACGTTTGCAACCGTGGCAGGTGCAAAAATTGTAAAAACCACTTCTTTTCTCATCTCTACCATCTATTTTATATATATTTCTTTATAGCCAAAACACACAGATTTTCAAAGAGGTTTATGCGAAATACCGTAGATGTTTAGGGTGCTAGTACCTTGCCTTCGCATAACTAACCCCTGTACCTTGATCTCTATTTCATTTTGCGTTTATACGCTCTTTTCCAATTTCTTTGGATAAAATAAAAGTGTGGTGGTGACTTCATTGATATGAGTTGAGTCAATTAATGGCTTAATCTCAAATTTTTACCGCTACAGATTCCATCAACGATGAGAGTGTCAATTCCACGTGTGTACTCGAAAACCTTACGCTTGTCACAAATGGAATGAAAGTGCTCGCAGATCCAACTATACATTATCTATTAAGAAATACAAGAAATATTTATATATTCAAGAGACTCATATAACCAGCAAGTTTTCGAGTCTCAAAGGTAGTAGTAACTCCAAGGGTATGATAGAGAATCATTATATCATCACATTCCCAAGACCATCTATGAAATCTAAGGTCTATGAACATGGGTGTGTACCTCACTACTATTACAAATAACGCTTGTAATGTCAGACGTGAAATGCGTTTGATGTCGGTAACAGAAAGGAGGTCAATAAGCTCGTTATAAAAGGTTACTCCTTATCAACTCGAATATTAAAACGCCTAGGGGTCAAGTTCACGGCACGTGGGTTCGATTTCCATCATCAACATTTTTATTATTTTCATAAATAAATGACTCATCCCATATTAGCACCCGGTGTTTTGTAGAAAAGAGGTAACATATCAATATTCTTACCTCGGTTTCTTGTGGAAACTGAGGGGTTAAGATTTAATTTTTTTCTACTATCGTTTGCACCTAAATTATCGAACCATATTACAGAATACAAAATCATATTTTACAAATTTCTGAAACAGAGACATTGTACATTTTTCCAATTCCTCAATCTGAAACAGAAATATTCATTGATTACACCAAAATTCAAACCCAAAGTGGCACACACTTTATAATTTTATATCAAAATTAAAACAAATGATTAATTAACAAAAGCAATAAACCATTTACTTACTAGTTTTCCCATACGCCCTCTTCATGATCACGGAGAATAGCATGCACATCATCTAAATCATTTTATTTAGATGATTAACCTACACGTGTTGCTAAACATGGAGTCTCATAGTTAAAATCTTGATTTTCGTCAGTACTATCGGGAAGATATTTTCCTTGAAGAACAATTGAGAATCTAGTGTTAGATGGATCAGTGACATAAAAAACTTGTTTTTCTTGGTTTGCCATGATGAATGGTTCGTTCTTGTAATTTTCCTTTCGAAGATCAATCCTTCTGAATCCAAATTCATCAGTTTCTACTCCAATTTTATTGTGAATCCACTGGCACTTAAATAAAGACACTTTAAAATAAACATAGTCAATCTCGAAAATCTCCTCAATGATCCCAAAGTACGCTCTAAATGCTAGTATTAGAGTTTTATCTTTGGAACTATAAAAGTACATGTACTCAGCCTCAACCATAACACCACTATTTTGCATGGTGCTACGATCATCCTTTGATTTTATGCAGAACAAATATTTACTAATGTCGTATGCACTCCAAGTAATCACATTAAACTTAGGAAAACATGTCAACCATTTTCAATTATCCGATGCACCACTCTCTTTAGAAATATTTTTATTAAACCAATCTATGAAAGTTTTGTTATGCTCCGTTAACAACCATTTTACATTCATCCGGGGGTATTTTTCCTTTATAAGAGCTTTGTGCACGGTCAAATAAGGATCAAATTCACTAAGGTTATTCAATATATAAAAATGTGCTTGAAGAACTACTTGTCGACTAAATGTATTAACATTTAAACCTTGAATACCTCTACCATCATAAAATTTGTCATGATGAGACTCAGGAACTCCTTTACCGTTCACATCTGACAAATAGTTTGTACAAAACTCAATAGCTTCTTATATGATATACCTTTCTACGATCAAAGATTCTAGACGGTGATGATTTTTGTATACCCATTGAAAATATTCATGTAACGCTTAACCAGATACGTCCACCACAAATAAACTGGACCACAAATTCTAATCTCCATTACTATATGAACAACTAAGTGAACCATAATGTCGAAGAATGATGGAGGGAAGAAATATCTAATTGGCACAAGATAATTGCAACTTCGTGTTCCAATTAATCTAAATTTCCAGGATCTATAATTTTACTACATATAACATTAAGGAATAAGCACAATCTGGTTATAGTCACCCTTAAATTTCTTGGTAAGATACCACAGATAGCCAGTAGTAGAAGTTATTGCATCAAGACATGACAATCATGAGATTTTAAGCAAATTAATTTGTGATCGTTCTCTGACACATGTTTCTTCACATTTGATGAGTACCATTGTGGAACTTTAATACTCTTCTAACAATCGCAAAAAAATATTTCTTTTCTTTTTTAGACAGAGTGTGACATGGTGGAGGCAAATATGTTCTATTTCCTACTTCTTTTGAGGCTAATTCTTGCCGTATACCCATCAGAACCATATCTTCATGGGATTTCTTAGTATATTTTGTCTTGTCTTTAATGTTGAGAAATGTTCCAATCAAACTATCACATACATTTTTATCCATGTGCATCACATCAAAACAATGTCATACATCAAGACTGGACTAATATGGAAGATCAAAGAACACCGACCTATTTTTTCCAAGATTTTTTCTCCAAAGGCTTTTTTTGTTTCATTCTAAAGACAACTTTAATGTGTTGTTGTATTCTATAAACTTCCTTCCATCGCACACTTTTTCATCTGCATGCCATCTAGTATTATTTGTGTCACTAACATTAGCAAATAATCTCTTGAACCTTGGAATTACAAGTAGGTACCACATCACCTTCACATGAACACCCTTGCTAGTTGCACCATCATCTTTATCAAAACCATTTCCCTTATGTTTGTAGCGCGACACCCCACACCTCAGGCACTCGTTCAAGTTTTAAACCTCTTCCCTATATAAGATTCAATCATTAATACAATAACGTATTTTGACATAGTCCAAACCCATTGGACACAATATCTTATTGGCCTCATAAGTACGGTTTGGCAACATATTACCTTCAGGAAGCATTTCTTTCAACAATTCAAGCAATTCAGTAAAACTTTTATCAGTCCATTCACCTCTTACCTTAAGATTAAATCATCTCATCACAATTGACAATCTTGTAAAACCTTTACATCCATGGTACAATGAATCTTTCAAGTCTCTTTGCAAAGTATCTACCATACTATCTTTCTTGAAAGAATCTACTCCAATATCACAAATGATGTCTTCTAGATTACCAGTCATGCATTTATCATCTTCAATTGTTTGTGACAAAGGTCTCTTTTTTGTCCCTTCACCATGCCATAACAATTTTGTGTAATTTTGAAAATTTTCATCACAACCATAATGATTGAATATAACATCCCTTGAATGTTTATTCGTATTATAGCATTTCATACAAGGACACCAAAAAATCCCATTATTATCAAGAAGGTTTTTTTTCTCTTTAAAATCAAGATTTTATACCAATCCATTCTCATACTCATTACTTAATCTATTGGCTTTCATCCAACTATGACCCATAATCACATTAAGATTCTGAAAATAAAATAAAAATAGTACACTTTTTATTACATCAAACTATGTGTAAGAAGTGAAAAAGAAATTGGAAAACATATAGATCTTTCCAACTTCAAAGAGAAGAAAACATATAGAATTAAAGAACCAATAATGGTCAAACTTGACATCTTTTGGATTTTAGACTTTCAAGGATCAGAGAAGATGAAAGATCATAAGAAACAATATATACACAAAATTCCTCTTTGAACCAAAACCCCAAAAGAAATTCATCCAAAGAAATTAGATAAGAAGAAGAATCAAAATGAGTACTTTTGTTGAAGATTTCAACAATGTTGTTGTGCAAAACCCTACTCAGAATCAAGAAGTGGAAAGAATACACTCTTGTGCAACCGAACTATTGAGACTCATGAGAGCTCTGAGTAAGAGGATTTTGAGAAGAATAAGAAAGGAGAAAATGACAGTCTTCATCAATTCTGACAATGAGGATGAAACAATTTATACTTTGTCAAACTATCTCTCAGCAAGAGGATTTAGATATGATTATTAGCTTTTTTATAAGGATTACCTTATGAAACTTTTATTCAGCTTAAGTTTTATCTAATCAAACTAACTCTTAGTATGATGTACCAAAACTAAACAATCCACAATAATAATTTGCAACAACAAGAACAATAGTAATGGAGAAAAACAAAAATAACATACTGGAGAACAGTGGTAAGAGAGTTTTTTCGTTTTCTATGGCTCCTTGTAGAAGAAGTGTTCTTTCGTTGGCTGGAGAAGAAGTGTTTTTTCGCTAGGACTCGAAAAGAAAATGAAAGAGACAGAGGGGATAAAATTATAAAGAGTATTTATCTCGGTTTTACTTAAAAACGAGGTAACATATCCAACGTAAAATCTATACAAAATAAAGGCTCATTCTTGTTTGCGAAAAAAAATGGGAGTTTTTATCTCGGCTTTACTGAAAACCGAGGTAACATATCCAACGTAAAATCTTTAAAAAATAAAGACGCCTTTTTTGTTCCATATAAAAACATTAAATAACAGGAGCTGGGAATCTAACCTCAAACATTGAGCATACATTTATGTTAGTTTTATAAATATCTGAGGCAACATATTTATCATTAATTTTTTTTAAATAAAACAATGTGCTTTGTTCACATGCACCCGCCGTTTTGTTTTGTACGTTATGAAAACTTCGTCATGAAAAGTATTATTTGTTGTAGTGCACATACATGTAGAGATGTGATTTATCTACTAAAATAGTTTATCCAACCAGATATAACATGTATACTTTGGCGGCCTCCACTAATGATGAATAAGTGTTACGAAGCCAAGAGATACGAAAATGAACACCCTTGTTAAACCTAAAATCCTCTAAATGTTCACCTCGTGCAATGCCCAAGTATTTCTCTGCACTCACAGTATCTAGTTCAACAGTAATTAGTAGAAGGGTGAAAAAGTTACCTCTGGAAAGGGGGATGAAGTAGGCTACAGACATCATCCATAATATTCGTCATCTTCCCAAATGGAAGATGAAATGAAGATGTCTCCTCATGTTATCGCTTTACAAAAACATATAACAAAGGGGAGTCAAGCATGGTGTGCGAACATCCCACTATATGAAACAAGCCATCATCATCTACTAAACTTAGGACCTTTTCTAGAATATGCACAACTGATTTTTTCCAACTCATCCCATTAGTATGGACCTTCATTGGAATGTGGTCCTGCCAAATTATTTCATAAAATATTAGTTATTTTAAATTAATCACTAAAATCAATTCAAAATAATTATAAGTCTCTCTACTATAACTGGAATGCAACATGATCACGGTATCATGTTAATACTGTCAGCTTGAAGCGCCCTTCTAGGAACCCTTTAAATGTTTCATGCTCAGACAACACTGCATAGTCAAACACCTCAGCATGCACCTTATGATCATCAGAAATCTTGAAAAATTATGTCAACTGCCCCACTATGTATTTATTATCTAACATTCGAAAATAATATAGTTATTATTTTAAACACAACACGTGATTCAAATACTTGGTCATATACAATGATTTAAGTTTTTCCCACATCAAAGTCATAGTCTTTTTCCTAGCAACTTGCCTTAGAACTTTATCTCTGAGGCATAAGATAATAAAACTCATGACATTATCCACTATCATGACCTTTTAGGCTTGTGTTAGGCATGCAATCATTGATGCCCCACCCTTCAATGCTTAAAAACAATTTTTTGAGATATGATTGTCTACATTTTCACTTTTCACAACTCAAAATTGTAGTTTCTGGAGAACTTCTCCATTTTTCAATTAAAACCCATGATTCTACAAAACCCTTAGCTCTATGTTGGATGCCACTAGTTGCAAAAAGTCTATAAATTCTAAAAAATTGGTTGATAACTTGAAACATGCAAAGAAATTTAACGTGTAGGGAAAAAAATAATGACAACCAAAATTTATAGCTTCAAGCAACACACTAACATGATAAGAGAATAGACAAATATACAACAAGTTAGAAGAATAGAAAATACATGAACACAAAGAAATTTATTTACCCCGTTTAATCTAACTGATTTATTTCAGGGCAGAGAAGCTCTCTAATTCACTATAATTCCAATACTAATTTGCAAGAGATTGTAAAATAGTTACAAAAAATACTCACATAAGTTCAAAATAACAAACCCTATTTTCTACCCACGTGTTTCTAAATCTCTTAAACTCTCTATACATGAACCAAACAAGCACAAGATGTTTAGAAGTGTTTCTCAATCGTCATAAATACCTACATAAGTTTTCCAAATTCCAAGAACACAATCATACGAATTTTTACTCTTGTCTCTCTAAGTTTCTTTTATGACTGTCACCTTTTCTCTTTGTCAGTCAGACTATATTTTCAATGTTGTGAAAACAAATGTGATAGAGATTCCTCTCGTTCCAGGTTTGAAGATCTTTCAAATATTGATAGTTTAGATGATTTAATGGGTGGTGATTCTCGCAAGCATTTAAACATTTAAATTAATGACTGTAAAATATAAGAGATATATAATTTTAGAGAATGTTTATGTATACCTTGATTTGACATCTCTAGTTCTTTATATAGAGGTCTTATTAGGGTTTCTAGAGACCGATAATTCTAGTTTTAATAATCATTGTCTGAGTAGATAGATGTTAGTATTTAATTTGTCATGTTATCTAACAATCCTCCTTTTATATCTAGTGACTTCTAGGCTAGGTCTATGTTTGGTCTACAAGTCCTTGAACCTGTTTCTCGAAAATAGATATCGAGACCAATATTTTGTCCTCTAACGTCATCGTCTTAATGTCTCTCTACCATAAATATTTTCTCTATTTAGAGTTCATGACTATATTGGGCTCATTCTCAATTGGCCAAGTTTGACGCTGAGATCAAGTAGAAACAATTTCTCTCTAAGCCTACTTCAGTGTAGTCAGGGAAAGGCTTGCAATTTATTTTTGATCTTTCCTACCATATTGTTTTAGAGCTTGAGGTTTTCTAATTTCTACCGGTCCTTGATCACCTCTTTTAGTCCCAAAATGTGATGTAAATCAAACTTCTCTTTCCCGTGTTGCATTTCAATTTTGAGTATCATCCTTGATTTTTGAACTATTCCCTAGACTTTGGTCAGGTTTTCCGTGGTTTGGACTACTTGTATCTCTTTTGTTTACTATGATATTTTTCAATCATTTCCTTAGTGCCTCTAGACAAGTGGAATTCTATTTTCTAGGCACTAAACTTAATTATTTAATTGGAGAAAATGAACTACTCACTTTTCTTGAGACAAGTGTCAATTACTAGTTCTTCAATGGTATCTAGAGGATCAATATATATTATTACCTTTGATTTATTTTATCTTTTTACCTTCCTGTTTTTCTCTAAACATTTAAGTCTCTTCTTAGTTTCTTTTTCATTACTTGTGGTAATTCCTTTCTTTTGATGAGTTTTTTCTGCATTTTTTAAAGGGTTAAATATGTTTTAATCTCTATAAATATTTCAATTTTGGCTTTTAGTCCTTATAAAAAACGTCGAGTTTTAGTCTATATAAAATTACTTTTGCACGCAGTTTTAGTCTCTGTAGAGGGATTAAAACTGCGTGCAAAAGTAATTTTATAGGGACTAAAACTCGACTTTTTTTATAGAGACTAAAAGCCATTTTTAATAATTTTATAGGGACTAAAAATATATTTAACCTTTCTTTAAATATGAACTTGATTTCTTTCTTTATGGCGCACTTTTTTAATCTCCTTTATTAGAAAATGTGATTATCGTGAAGGATACATTGTTTCATGTTTTCTCCAAATATATAAGTAGGATTAGGGATTCAATTTTGTTCTTTTAACTTACTAGGCTAGGTGGGTAAGATCACTTTATTTGAAATGTGATTTCTTTTAAATTTTTCATTTGCGAGGGATAATGTAAGAAACTCCTTGCATAGGGTTTTCTAGGAAAAAGTTGATTGACATACTAATTTTTCTTGGACAAGTGATAATGGGTAATTCTCTGTGTTTTCCTTCTGGTGGTTTCATCATCCCGAAAGAGATGAGTTGTTTGGGAGCTAATATAAACAAAATGTTTATATGATTTCATTATATTAATTTAGAACCTAATGGTTTGTGTCATTTGGACTCTCGAACCTCATTCAGTGAACCCGAGGAATTTTCCATGTTACTTTCTATCCAAATGACCAGATTTATTGGTAGTTTCCATTTTTTTATTTCCTATGTATGATATAAATTTCAAGGATTATGGTTTCTATTTTTAGTTTAACTCGCTTGAATTTCAGTTGTTGTTAAGTGTGATGTTGGTTCCTTATATTGATTTTCCCTCTTTCATGTAGTAACATTTGATCTTTCTATTATTTGTGTGCTCGTCATCAGATATGGCCCTAGGCCGTGGTAATTTGTGAAATTTTTCAAATCATGTGGGAATTCCCTGGTAATAGCCATGGTATGGTTACTTATAATTCATCTTATCCCTTATTCAATAATCTTCCTTTGCATGTTGAGGACTTCCAATGTCATTTTGTAGTTCTTTACCTGTTTTTCCAGAACAACTCATGAGTGTATATATTATATTGGTACCCATTGTTAGTCTCATTTTCTTCATTTTTGGACGAATTCTCATTTCACAATGATTTTAGAGGAGTTTTGTTTTGGTTCATAGAATTTATCGGATGAGAATTAGGTTTTATACCAGAAGATTAAAAGTTATTCTAATTGTTTTGTTACATGTGTTCCATTTCACCTTATTAATTCTTTGTTTTTGTTGTTTGTAGTGAGGAACATAACTTTGGTCAACTCTTGTTATAGTAATGTGTATGTGCTTCCCTTCCTTCTCTTTTTGTTACTTACTTTATTTCTTTCTTAAATCTGGGGAGACTAACCAGTAGACTATTCCAGATCAAATGGGATGTGAATATGCTTCTTCAGGTTCTTATCTTGCTACTGTATAACATGCTCTATCTTGTGCTTCATTGAAGATGAGAAGCGCTTCATATAAGAACCAAAAAGAGGAGACTCTGTCATCTCCAAAACGGTTCTACTCGTTTAGCTTCCCCATAGTCAGTGGTTACCTCAATTGTGTTTACAGTTGGCCCGCCATGCGGAGGCATGGGGTTCATCTTGATATTAGGCTTGTCAAAAGTGATTTTTTGGGAGTCCAACAAATCTTGAACCTTATGTATAAAGGCCCAAAATTTTTCTATGGTGTGACTTGGACACTTGGCATGATATTCGCACCTTGAATTAGCATCATATTTTGACGGTGTGGCATAGCGAGATGATCAAATCTTCTCGGAGGCGTTTCAAATCTATTTTTTTGTGGTTCTTGTGGAATTACCAAATGGCTGTTGTGCTTTCGGATGTGATGCGACAACATTAATTTCTTCCTCCTTCTTTTTCGAGAAGTTAGGAACATACTTCATTGAACTACAAGGAGTACTAGATGATGCTCCTTGTATCTTTTCTCTTTTCACACCTGCTTCAATTCTTTCACCAATTGTCACCAAATATGAGAATCCTGAAGAGAAACTTCCTACCATCTTGTCATAATATAGGCCTTGTAGCATACTCATGAACATATCGATCAATTATTTCTCCATGAGGGGTGGTTGTACACGAGCCTCCATTTCTCTTCATCGTTGAGCATACTCTTTGAAGAACTCATCTTTCTTTTGAGATATATTCTGGATTTACACGCAGTTAGGATCCATATCCAAGTTGTACTTGTATTGTCTCAAGAAAGCATTATCAAGATCTGCCCAAGTTTGGATATGGACTCGCTCCAATTTCATATACTAATCTAGATATGCCCCACTCAAATTGTCTTGGAAACAATGGATCATCAACTTCTAATCTTGAGCATAGGCATAGATTTTTCTGCAATACTTGCGTAGATGGTTCCTTGGGCATGTGAGTCCCTTATATTTTCCAAAGTTAGGTACTTTAAATTTAGGAGGGATCACCACATACGGAACTAGACCCATTTCAAGAGAATCGATGTCGAAAGTGTCGTAACCCTCCACAACCTTTAACCTTTCTTCAAGAGATTTAAACTGAGTGAGCACCACAGGGTTTTCAGCAATGTTGACTTGGGAAGTCCTTTGAGGCACTTGGTTGATTCCTTCTAAGTCATGGTCTCCATATTGCAGGTCTATGTAGTTGTCCATGTTGTGTGGATTGTTAACTGGAATCTGTAAGGTATGAGATGCCCTACCATCGGAGGAGGTTGGACAAAGCCTTCAGTCTCTGCTTGCTTGAACTCTTGTACAGCAATGGTTGACTTTAAAGGACCTGATTCTGGTTCTTGTCTTGGTTGGTGACCGCTCGATGCACCAATCGTCTGGGCTACTTAATCAAAGGCTACCTTAGGAATTTGATGTTATTTTTCAATGATGTTCTTAAAGACTAGCAGAACTTGGATCATGTCTCTTTTAACCGAGTCAATGCTACCCTTCACTTGCTCCAACTTGGAAGACACCTTGATTCTGTTCGATCTATTCCATCACTTTCTTTTGATGAGCTCTGGTTTAATATGGAGGTCGGAGAGGCGGTGCTTGTTTACCAATGATTTAATTGGATATGATTTTGAAAATGAGTTTTATGTATGAAATTTCTAAATGTGGTGCTTGTGCATGTATGGATGCGTATGAATATGCTAAGATTTTATGTCTTATTCACATTGGATTCCTTTTGTTCTTCCTTTTACATATATATATATATATATATATATATATATATATATATATATATATATATATATATATATATATATATATATATATATATATATATATATATATATATATATATATATATATATATATATATATATATATATATATATTTAGAAATTCCGTGAATAAGGCAAAATAAAAAATACAAAAGAAATGAATATTTTGAAATGCAACGATGTATGTATGCATGGTGATGTAACATGGTGGTGAAATTGTGAAAGGTATCATTAGTTGGTAGGTTCCTAGATTCGTCCTACGAATATTCTACCCTCCCCAGAGATGGTTTGCTTAATAGTATCATGGATAACATCAAAGGGTAGAGGCACAAGGGCCTCCCTTAGGCGGAGCCTCTTTGTAGACCGAAACTTTTGTCTCTTAGCGCGTATAAGGTCTCAGCATGAGATTTTCTTTTTGGGTTATACAAAGAGTCATAGGTTTCTTTCCAAAGTCCTACCCCATAAAGATTCTATCCCTTTGAGAGATATTTCTTTTTAGGAATTCCACCAACTGTAGGAGTAGTAGTCGCAAAAACTCATAGGGATGTTAAACCCCCTTGGCCAATTGACAGTCCTTCTTTCTAAGGTTTGATACTTTTAAAAAAAATTAAATCCAACCACATTAAAATAATATGATAAAAAAATTTAAATAAATAGAATATAAACAATAAAATAAACAAATATAGAAACAAAAAACTCCAAAAACAGAAAGACATCCTAGCAAAACCCTAAACCTAAAAGAGGAAAAACTCTAAACCCTAGGGTTATGTCCCCAACAGAGTCTCCAGTTGTCGTAACTGGAAAAAAATAAGAGTCTCCACCATTAATTTTTATTCCAACGACGGGGGAATAATGGGTAACCCTAATTTTGTCAGATATTCTAAATTCGTGAGTCGGTTAGACGAACAGAAGGTGTTAAGCAACCTTCATCTCCTTCGTTCTCAAAGGGCTCCACTTTTAGGTTTAAGGGTAAGTTAGGAATTTGATAGTTAATATTTCTATAAGTTCAGAAAATAATTTAGGTTTTTAGTTGTGAACTCGCCTTGATTTTAACCGCGTGTCGACGTATCTCCTTATGAAGAAATAGAGTCCAATTTCGTAGTTCGAAAGTGTTTGTTTTTTATGGATAGTGGAAATATTTTGAGTTCTCCTTAAACCTTTCCTGAGTTTGAAAGTAGTGTAGTCGTAGACGCAGTTCGCAGTTAATGAAAAATAGATCCACAGTCCTTTTTTTAAATTAACATTGAAATTAAAATTGAGTTAGTAGAAAAAAGTCAGTATTTTTGATTGGTCAACTCTCTTAGGTGCATAATAAAAAAAGGGTTTGAATGATTAAATTTCTTTTAGAAAATAGGGTTAATATTTAAAAACAATTAACAAATAACTATTTTCATATTATTAAAAATATATTAAACATTTTTAATATTACTCCAATATCTATTCATTAAATTAATTTATATGACAACAAATATTTTAATGCATAAAATGATAAAATTATTATGAGAAATAAATTAGTAACTATAAATATAAAAACAAAATAAAAAAAAGTAAAATATTTAATTAATTTATGCAGGGGGTGTATTTTATTTAGGATTAGTAATTCTGGGTGTGTAAATAGGAAGGGCTTGAGCCTAGAATTTTACTTTAGTCCAATAAGGATGGGGGTGCAGGCTTAGTTGAAATTATTAAACTAAGTAAAAAGTATGTGTGAATAGAAAGGGCTCCAGCCCAAAAATTTGTGTAAAAAGCTCTGAATAAATCTTGATTCACTTGGAGTCGTGTGGGGGAGGCACATGGTATTATGGTGTGGTGACTGGATTTGGAACATTCGATTTACTTAAAGGGCCATTAGAGGCTAGCTCTAGAGACTTGATTAAAAGTAAGGCGAATGGGGGGCTAAGATGGAGGTCTGGACGAGGGTGTATGTGAAATGCGTCGCATGGGATTTCTTTTTAGCAACCCAATTGCGAGACCTCTTAATGGCCACTTGTTGCAATCTGGAGGCATCATGGAGAGAGTATATGTTTTCATTTTAACACAACAGAATAATTTTCCTTTTTTCTTTCACTTTCTAACTCTTATCATCTGCTATCTCTTCTCTTCATCCTCTCATTTTCTCTTTAACCCACCCCCACATACCACCACAACAACAACCGCGAATCGGCATTTTCCGATTGAAGATCAATTGGAAAATTATTCCTCAACCTGCAAAAAATACCCAGACACCAAGAATACCAAATCGCCTAAACCATAACCCTAAGTTTCTCTTAGATATAAAATAAACTTCAAACAAATATAACCTCACAATAACATCAATCACAACAAAATATAAAGAAAGTAGTCTACCTCCTTGTCCTGAATTTTTTCAAATTGATTCTTCTTGTCTCTTTCTGATCTCCTTTCTTTTTTCTACTTTGCAGGTACGGAGGAGTTAAGCTCAAAGATTTAGGGTTTCAGTTATGAAACCCTAAATATTCAGATGGAACGAGCTATGGTGAAGTTGAGGGACCTACAACAACACAAAGGGGTTTCTCCCATATTTTTTCGTCCCTTTTCTGTCTTAGGTCTTTAGAATTTATATGTTTTAGGACTTTCAGTTACATATTCGAATTAGGAAATTTTATAGTGATTGATTCATTCAGAATTAATCTTAGGATTTGATTAGATTTTTATTTTTTTTATTTTTTATAAGATTTGATTTAAGATTGCAATTAGAAACTGTATTCTTAGGGTTTTTGTATTCATCGACGTATCTGACGATTTTACTTTTACATTCATATAAATCATCATCAATAAAGATCTTGCAATTGATTTGTTTCGAAGATCTTTGATTGCCTTTTGAGTAACATATTGGATGTCAAACTCAAATAGTAACATTTGCCATCTGGTTATTCTTCCTGTAAGAGCTGGTTTTTCAAACACATACTTTAGGTGATCCATTCTCGCTATTATCCATATGGTATGAGTTAACATGTACTATATCATTCATTTAGTAGCCCAATCCAAATCCCAACTAGTCTTTTCGAGGAGTGAGTACCTGGTTTTGCAGTCAATTAATTTCTTGCTAAGGTAGTAGATTGCATGCTCTTTTCTACCTGTTTCATCGTGTTGCCCCAATACAAATCCCATCGATCCTTCAAGCACTGTTAAGTACATGATAAGTGATCTTCCAGGAACCAGTGGCATCAACATTGGTGGCTCTTGTAAATATTATTTTATCGTTTCGAAGGTTGTCTGATAATCATTATTCCACACTATTGTTTGATCTTTTTGAAGTAATTTGAATATAGGCTTGTACGTAGTAGTTATGGGTGATATGAACCTTGAAATGTAGTTCAATCGTCCTAAGAAACCACAAACCTCTTTTTCTATTCTCGGAACTAGTATTTATGGTATGGCCTTCACGTTGTTAGGGTCCACCTCAATACCTCGCTGACTCAAAATAAAACCCAATAATTTTCCTGACTTGACACCAAATGTACATTTGTTCGGATTCAACCTCAGTCTAAATTTTTGTGGACGTTCAAATAATTTCTACAAGTGAATGATGTGATCCTTATCTGTATGGGATTTGGCCATCATATCATCTCTTTATACCTAAATTTCTTTGTGGATCATGTCATGAAATAATATGACCATGGCTCCCTGATAAGTTGCCCCTGCATCCTTTAGACCGAATGGCATTACTTTGTAATATAAGGTGCCCCAATGACTCATGAAAGTAGTTTTTTCCATATCCTCGGGTGCCATTTTGATCTGATTATAACATGAGAAACCATCCATGAATAAGAATACCGAAGCTTGAGCTTTATTATCCACAAAAACAAAGATGTGAGGTAACGGGAAATAATCTTTGGGACTTGCTTTATTTAGATCTCGATAGTCTACACACATGCTTACTTTACCGTCTGTTGTACCGCAAAATTTGCCCTCTCTTTTTTACAAGAAATCACACTTTAGGTTTTCCCTGATTTTTCAAATTGGTTTAAGAATCGGTCAAACAGACTTTTTCTAAGTAAATCCAAGATTAGGGTTTCCATTGATTTTGAATCAGTTCAAGCAGATTGTTAGGGTTTGGTTGAGTTTGGCTCAGGGTTTGATCAAACAGGCGCTTCTTAGACAATAAATCAAGAATTAAGGTTTGCACGCGCATTTTCAGAAGAATTTGAATCCACAGTGTCTTAATTGGATGTCACACTGCTTTGACGCCTGTTCAAAGTTTCAGTTTGTTTTTCAAAGTCTAAACATCTGGGATAGAAGCTGAGGCTTCTGATTGAGAGTTTGAAGTTTTGGTTGATCAGTGAGGTGAAAGACGTATGGACGTTTGTTTGATTGACTGTGCATTGCTATTGGTTATTTGGAACGCCGAGTTTATTATTGGTTAATGCAAGACAGTGAGATTGCGATGTTTGTTGATTATTCATAATTTCTAAGTTAAGATTATTGGGATAATTCCAATTATTATGACTCGAGAAATTTAAATAATTAAATAAGCAATTGCAGAAGAATTAAAAAAAGATATTTGACAAAGAAAGATTTTTATTCATTTTTAATTGTTTGTTACAAATATTATTTGAACACTGTAAATTTATTTACAGCTGTTTACAATAATGTTATTACAATGATTAAAAATAAATTAAAACTATATCCTAAATTTCTTGAGGTCTTCATCTTCTACCGCTGCTTCCTTTGCCCGACTGGTGTTTACCTGCAAAAAGAGAAGAAAGAAGTCAACACAGGTAAATTAAAAAAAAGCATTTTCAGACAGTTAATCATAAAAACTCATCATTAAAAGTGTTGGTCGGAATCAGTTTGTTCGTCCTCTCTGCAAATCGCAAGAAGACTCTCTTCTTGGTTCACAAAGAGGGAAAGAAAATATGTTAGCAAGCATATGAATTAAAATACAAGGCTGCATAAGGAAATGCCAAACAAGTTGCATAAATCCAAACTGAATTGCATTATCAAACTAGGCAAACCAACTTGTCAAAATGGGCAAACTAAGTGCAAAGCTGTCAACAAAACTGTCAAAAAGAGATGTCAACCAAGCTGCCAAAAGATATCAAAGCTATCAAAAAACTGTCAACAAGTACACAAAAGATATGCAGGAAATCTGGAGGTAAGGAGATATGCAGAGAAAAGCCAAAATGCAAGCAAAGCTTTCATCATTTCCCAACCAACACTTTTTCAGAAAATAAGTACAGTTTAAGCAATAAAAAATGATTTTTCTGTGGAGAGAGAGAAAAGAGAGAAAAGTAGAAGGCTTACAGTTTCAGGCAGGCTAGAGATAAATAAATATAACAGATCAGAATTGTCAAAAGGGGGGGGGGGGGGGGGGGAAGAATACACAAGAGATATCACAAAAAGAACTACAAACTGTAAACACATAACCATAACCTCCAAGTTTACAAACTGTTTCAGCCTGCCTCCAACAAGCTTCAAACTACCTCAAACCAGAAGCAAGCCTGAAACCTGTTACAAAAACAAGCCTTGAAGCCTGTAAAAACCAAGCTTGCATAAGCCCCAGCCTGTATCAGTAAACAAAAACAGCACAGCCAAACCTGCTTTCAAGCAAGCAAAAGTATCAACCTGCATAAAACAAAACTCCAAACTATCTCAAGCCTGCCTCAAGCTTAAGGACCTGTTACAGAAGCAAACCTTTCAAACCTGCTTGCCTCAAAACTGATACCATACAAAGCCTGTCAAAAACTATACAGCATTCAAGCTTGCCTTTAAACCTGTTAAAGCCTTCAGCTTTCCTAAATCAAATCCAAACATCAACTATTGCAATCCATCATCACAGGGTCAAACAAATAAGCATATCAAAAGCATCTCAGATTCAATATTATCATCATTGATAAAAAGCCAACTCAGAATCAAAGCCAAAAGAGAGAGGAAAAGCAATCTCAGAGTTATAATCATCAAGTTATCAGAACAACAATAAGCAAACAATCTCAGAATAATCATCATTGAAAAAAGCCAGAAAGCAACTCAGAAGCAAAAAATACTGAGGCAAAAGCAACAACAACATCATCAAACTCAGAAACGGGCAAGCAAGCAGAAGAGGAAAAGAAGTTTCAGAAACAGATGCCCTAGGGTTTTCAGATTACAACATTCATCACTAAACCAAACAAAAGCTAAAAGATATGAGGGTATCAGACAAACCAGAGCAAAGCTAGCATCACCAGTCCCTCACCCGGCCGCCTAAGACGCCTCCTGTCCCCTTCTCTTCCTCTCTAACAATGAACCCTAAAGGTAGTAACTCCTCGCTTTTCTTTAATATCTCACACAAACAAATAACAGAAGATCAAAACGTGTCAAAAGTAAAACATGCAAGAGAAAATATGAAAACCCTAAGAGCATAGGAATGAATCGTTACCTTTTTTTCTTTCCGTCGCCCTGAGCAACTGTGGAGAGAGGGAGATGGACGCTGGCGCTCTGGCAGCTGAGGCGGTTGGAGGAGCATCAATGGCCTTTGCTTGAGAACGAGAAAGACGAAGAAGAAGAAGGAGAGCGGCGCCGTTTGAAACATTGTAACCCTATTCTGAACAAAACAAAGTTCAACCCTAACAACAAAACTAGTGAAATGCGTTTTGGGCCTCTGCCCCATTAAACTGTTAAAGCCCAACGCATTGCTGGCATTACACCCCCCCTCTGGTTCTCCTTCAATTTTAATTTGGGCCAACCCTTTTCCTTACAGCCCATTTATTTCTTTCTCTTATGTTTATAACTAATACCTTTTTTTATTTATTTTCTTTTTATATAATATAACCTATTTTGTTAAATAAAAACAATACATTAACTTTTTATACAAAATTTTCTTAAATGTTTCATTTTTATTTTAGAACAATTAAAAATGTATAAATCTTAGGTTTATTAAGTTTAAATAATTTTTTTTCTTTATTAAAACCTTTTCTTGTGTTTAATTAGATCTTGTACATAAAAAAAACATTAAAAAATACATAAATAATATTTTTGTTTTGAGTTAAATAAATTTCTTGTATATAAAACATTAACAAAAATATGTAAGTAATAGATTTTATTTATTAAAGTTAAAATATTTTTTCTTTTAAGAACTTCTTGTATATAAAGCATTAACAAAAAAACACAACAATAAATAATATAAATACTTAATAAATACATTAGGTTAATATTTGCATCATTTGTAAATAATCACATACATTGCATAATACTTTTATTTCTCTTTGATTCTTATACTTTGCTATACTTTTACATTGAGAATGCGATTCGATTTGGTTGTAAATAATATTTGGACACTACTATCCTGATAAGACTCATCCCCATTTGTAAATATTTGAACCCCCATCCCCGGATACTTATTTGTAATAGCTTAGACTTTAAATTCCCCTAATTTATCGCTTTCTATATACTGTATAGTAATTAGGGTTTGTATGCGAAGATTCAAAATCAACCGCTAGATAACCTAATACAAGACAAATGCATGACAATCAATACACAATTCACACTCGCACCCCTAGGGTTCCTCCACTTCTTGCCTTAAAAAATGGGCCATGTTTGCATGTTGAGTTCTTTGGCAAAACAAAACAAATCAAATGATCATAGTCCCTCGATGACGCTTTCGAAGTTGCCTAAACAAAATGATCATAGTCCCTCAAGAAAATTGCCAAAGACACTTGACACTATTGCTTTCATGGTCTAAACAATGACCCGCGCCTGTCCCGTTAACATCCTAACGCAAGGTTGTTCATCAAATACAATGGTGAAACAACACTGTTAAAAGGGTTAAAACATGAGAAAGATCTTTGAGTAAATTTAGGGGTAGACAACTCTTAGTTACTTGATCAAACTTGCAAAACACACTTGCCTACTTTCAAAACACACTCCACAACACAACTTTCAAAACAACTTTCAAAAACATTGAAACATCTTTTCAAAAAGACAAACACCTTTGTAAAACATTCGAGTAAAGAATTGTTACAACGGTTGCCTAGACAAGGCATCTTTTTCAAAACATTTTCAAAACCACACACACAAGGCACCATTTCAAACAATTGAAAAGCAAAGGAAAGTGATCTAAAACAAGTAACTAAGAGCCCATGGATAACCATGGATAGAAAGGGTGCTAATACCTTCCCTTTCTATAATCTACTCCCCGAACCCACGAAAAAATCTCAAAGGTTTTTCCTGTGCTTTTTAACCTTTCCTTAGGATAAAATAAAAAGTCGGTGGCGACTCTTGCTAAACCGAAACATTTGCGAAAACAAACGCAAAACCCAAGTCAGTTCTCCCACCGTATCACACCGTCCTTCTTGGGCACTGGCACGATGTTAGCTATCCAAGGTGGATAGTCTGCCACAACTAGGAACCCAACATCAAATTGTTTAAGGACTTTTCTCGAATCTTGTCAGACATGTCTGGACGAGTTCTTCAGAGCTTCTGTCTAACTGGAGAACAACCTTCTTTGAGAGGTAGTCTATGCACCACAATATCTTTATCCAATCTTGGAATATCTCTGTAAGACCAGACAAATATATCCACGTACACATTCAAAAGTTTGACCAGTCTTTCTTTGACGCTTTTCTCCAAGGTTGCACCTATCTTGACCTCTTTCAGATCTTTTTCTGTGCCAAGGTTGGTAATCTAAATAGATCCTTGGTACAGTTGTATATTGTCATCCTTTTCCTCTAATACCCTTGCCAATTCTTCGAATGGTTCAAGATCTTCTTCATCCTCCTCTTCAGCTTGGTTAATTGGTTCATTAAAATCATATCGGATAGCAACAATAACATTATCGGTGGGTTTAGATATGGATCTGCACATTTTATCATGGATCATCTTAGAATGTGAATTTGAAAAATGTATATGAAGAAAATTATTTCCATTTTGAAAAATAAAATGGAAATGTAAGAGAAAGACAAGGATCTTAAATGAATGCAAAACATAACTCTTATTAATTGAAAATACTGTTTGAAACAAATGAGGGCCCTTACAAGATACCCATATGCCTCGAGCGTGACATAGTTTCTTTTAAAAATTGAAAAAAATACTTTTGAAAGAAAAATATCTCTGGACTCCACAACTGTCCAATTCTTGAGTTCTTCGTCTGGAGCACATTCGAGGATGAAGTTGGACGCTCATATGATGTTGATCTTGTTGGATATCATTTCTACTTGTCCACTATGCTCTACTCCTTTGCCGATGAAGGTTTCCTGGATGGGAGGAAACTGCACCTTGCCTTACAGAATAGCCTTTGACGGTTCGTAGCCCAAACAAAAACGATGTTTCCTCTCAGGTATCTACATAAGTTTACCCTAACATTTTGAGGTATGATCTTCCACAGCTGTTTGCAAATCTCTCCACGAAGTCATGCTATGTTTCTTGATTTTCTCCATTTGTAGGGTTACTGTAATACGGTGGGACAATTGACTTGATTGTTTTTCTTTTGATTGCAATTGTTGCGAATAGCAAGAGTCGCCACCGACTTTTCTTTTATCCAAAAATGGAAAGGTTGAAAAGAACAGGAAATACCTTTCGAGATTGTTTCTTGAGTTTGGGGGGTAGGTTATGAAAAGGGAAGGTGTTAGCATCCTTTTCATCCGTAGTTTTCTACGGGCTCTTAGTTTCTTGCTAGATCACTTACTTTGTTGGAAAATGTGCTTGTGAGGGGGTGTGAGTTTGAAAATATTTTGAAAACTTCTTTGTAATGATTCTCGTCTCAATAAGAATGCATACAAAGTGTTGGTTTTTAAAATAGTTCAAAGAGGTGTTTGTTTGTGGAAGATGTTTTTGAAAGTGATTTTGAAAAGTGCCTTTGTAATGATTCTCGTCTCTATAAGAATGCGTACAAAGAGCCTTGACTTTTGAAAATGTTTCAATTGAAAGTGTTGGTGCGAAAATGGTTTTTTAGTTGTGAGCAAGCAAGAAACTACGAGCATCCTACCTACTCAAAAAGTCGAATGTTCTTTTCCTCCTCCTTTAGATGTTTCTATCTTACCATTGATTTAGTAAGAAGCCCCATCGTTGGATGTGAAGGGACGGGCTTGGATCATTTGTATAGTCATAAAATGAAATCTATGAGACGTTTTAGCAATTGTCATATAGGGACTAGATCGTTAACCGAAGGAAACATCGAGGGTCATCGAGGGACTATGATCTTTTATCGAGGGTCTTTGCTAAAATGCCCATATTCCAGGGACATGACTATTTTCCGAGGCAGCAAGTGAAATTACCCTAGAGGTGCATGTGTATGAATAATGTGTTTAATTTTCATGCATTCGGTATTTGATTAGGGTGATCTACTTGTTAGTTTTATCTTTCCATACACCCTAATTACTAACATTTGTATAAAGTAATAAAAATGCAAAAAATAAATATCCTACACTATTGCAACTATATTGAATAGCATAAAAGTATAAAGACGAAACAAATTAAAAGAAGGGAAAATAAGTTTTTTGATCCAGGAAGAATGCAAGTTCGATTCTACTCTTCTTGGCCTCTTTCGATTTGGTCCTAGTCAGTCAATGTGAGAAGTAGCCTTGGATTCATCCTTCTGGCTGCTTCTTTTGATTGGGCCTGGAAGTCAGTGTGAACACCCTTCACTTCTCCCTTCTTTCTCCTTTGTTTTGACTATGAAGCAATATGGGCCTGCAAAGTAGGAATGAGTGTGTATCCTCCGCTCACGCCCTCTTTGTATTTCGTTTGGGGAGTCTGAAGCAGTAAGGGGGCGAAACCTAAGGCTTCGTTTCACACAAAACCTTTTCTTTTGTTGGAGGTATGTACAGGTTAGTTTTAACGCATACTTGGAAAAGAAAAGCAAGCAATCGAAAGGACACAAATAAAAAGTGAACAAATATTATTTAAATGCTTGAAATGAAAATATTAGGGTCAGAGTGACTTACCTTGCTTGAAGCTGGGATGCGTGTGTTGGATCTTGAGTGGCTCCTCTGAGTGCTCCTAGATTCTAAGGAAAGAAACAAAGGTGGTGTTTCTAGTGTTGGATTCGAAAGCCAATAAGAGTGGAGTTTGTGTTTGTTGTTTCTGGATTCGAAGGAAAGGAAAAGGTGTGGAGTTCCTTTGCTAGATTCGAAAGAAATTACCAAGTGTCGGGTTGGTGTTTCCATGGTTTCTGGATTCGAAGGGAAGAAGCAAGTGTGGTGTTTCTTTGGATTATGGGTTTGAGAGTGTGTTAAGTGTTTGAGAGTTTTGAGAGTTTAAGAGTTTTTTTTTAAGATTCTTTCCACCCCCCCACAAAATTACTCTTTAGCTTGCAAAATTTTTCTCTATTTATAGAGAAAAGGTTAGAGATGATGAAGTAACCAGGTTTGTAGGATAACAAACCATGGTTTGGTTGAAACAAAAACAAGTTTGATCCCTTTCGTTGTTCCTAAGTTTCAAGTACAAGTGGGGGCCTGTTGTCTGTTAGGGGCAGGATATTGGACTTATGCTTTTGGAACTACTTGCGTTCAGACAAAAATAAGATTGGGAGCTGATTTTGTGACTAAAGTACTCTTTATGAAAAAAAGAGTACGTAGTTTTTTGCTATTTTATCCAAGAATAGTATTATCCAGTAGACAAAGCTTCGAACCTTTATGTAATGCATCACCAATTTGTGTAAGCATCTGATTATGTAATGATTTGGAAGCAACTTAGCTTGATAAGTGAGATTTGGAGGATAAGGCTATGAGATTTGCTCAATGTTCTTCAAACAAGCTTACTTCGAAGGGTTCAGATTGGATTCAAAGTAAGCTACTTCGAAGGGAACCAAATACTCCAATTGAAGCTTTGTGTGAAGGTGTCTCTTGTCCAATCGAAGGCTTAGCTTCCAGAGGTCACATGGCCAAACAAAGGGTGTATACCAATCTTGCACAAATAATCTAAATGTTCAAACGAAACAGGAATGAAGCTTTCCCAAAAGAAGTCAAATTCTCAATCGAAACAAGAATCAAGCTTGCTCAAAAGAAGTCTAGTGCCCAATTGAAACTTGCATGCAAGAGGTCACACAGCCAAACGAAGGATGCATGCAGGAGGTATCTGCTTTGTGAATCAAAGCAAACATGTTGGGTGCAAATGGTGCAATCGAAGGATATATGCAGGAGGTAAATTGTGCAATCAAAGAAAACCTTTAGAAGGCCATTGCCTTTTGAATCGAAGGACACTTTTCAGAAGGTTATTGCCTTCTAAATCGAAGGAAGCTTTCATTAGATTGTTGACTTTCTGAATCGAAGGAAGCCAACATGAGGCCTTTACTTCCTGAATCAAAGGACGCTTTTCAAAGGGAGATATTGTCCATTCGAAACTAGTATGAAAATAGCCAATGCATGAGGGAAGTTCCTTCCTTGTGATTTGAAACAAGCAGGAAAGAAACCTTTTCTTCCTGGATCGAAACAAACACTATAAAGGGCCATTGCTTTGTGAATCAAAGCAAACATGTAAGGCGTCATTGCTTCAATCAAAGCTTGCATGCAGGAGGCCATTTGCTTTGTGGGAACTAGCAAGGGAAGCCATTTCCTTGCACAGGCAGGCATGCAGGAGGCCCTTGCCTTGTGTATCATGTAGGAGGTTAATGCTGAAGGTGGATTCGAAGCAGACATGAAGGTGAATTCGAATTAAGCATGGAGGGAGTTATTTGTCTAATCGAAGCTTATCCGATCTAAACAGGCATGCAGGCATCAAATGTTCAATCGAAACAGGCATGCATGCAACCATTTGTCCAATCAAAACTTCTCCAATCGAACAAACATGCAGGCATCAAATGTCCAATTGAAACAGGCAAGCAGGCAGCCATTTGTCCAATCTAAGCAAGGGAAATCAAAGCAAACTTGTTATTCCTTAAAAAGATAATTTTTATCTCTTTTGCCCTTTTTTTAACAGTTTCCTCTTTAACTTGATGTTGGAAAATCCAATTGTATTTGTGTAAGCTTAATTTTTTTAGAATCCTTATGAGAAATGCCTTGAGAAAAGAGAGGGCAAATTTCGGGTTACAACAGTTACCATTGAAACAACTTCTGGAACTTGGAATAGTGTTGCTATGCAATCTTAACCCACACTGATATATCTATAGCACTTTATGTGACTTACAAATATTTCCTTCTCTCCATCGATTATAACCAAACTTCCTTCAACAATGAACTTCAATTTTTGATGCAGGGTTGAGGTAACATCCCCTGCCGCATGGATCCGCTCCCGAGAAAGCATGTATATGCTGGTTTTATATCCATCACCTGAAAGGTAATGTAGAACATATGCATACCAATCTTGACAGGATGATCCACTTTTGAAAACACTGAACTTTGAGAACCATCGAAAGCTTTAACTATCATAGACTTGGCCTTATGACAACACTGTCTAGTGCTAGCTTCATCAAAATGGCCTTTGGTAGTACGTTGAGGGAGGAACCCTTATCAGTGAGTACCCTGGATAGGTTGGTCGTTCTTATCTGAATAGAAATGTGAAGCGCTTTGTTGTGAGCTCCACCTTATGGAGGCAACTCACTGTCATTGAAGCCTAAGTGTCACCCAGATGTTAGATTCGCTACGACTCTATTAAACTGATTTACTGTAATCTCCTTTGCAACACGAAAAGAACTTATAATCTTTATTAGAGAGTCTCGATGCGATTTTGAATTGATAAGAAACGAGAGTATTAAAATATTAGTCGGGGTTTAGTGTAGCTGATCCACCATCGTATAATCACTTTTCTTGATTATGTTCAAGAACTCTTCTGCCTCTTGGTTGGTAAAACTCTTGCTTGGAGGTTCTTATTCTTGACTTTCCTCCACCATAACTTTTACCTTATCCTTAACCATATTATCATCTTTCTTTTGTTGTTCGGGACCATAGATTCGACCACAACGGGTCATGCCCCCTGTCCCTATGACATTTGTAATTGCAGATCCTTGGATTATTGTTGGCTCACATTCTTGCTTTTAACCATTTACATAGACAATAGAATTATAATCCCACGGTATGGCTTTGTCACTTTTATAAGGAGTGAGAGATGGCCCCCTAATCACCATTGTAGTCTTTGGAATCACTGGTATCCTCAGAGTCTGACGTGGTATCTTTACTGGTATTTTTGTCGTACTTGACTCTCCCCAAGGAATTATAAGAGTTTTCTTGGAAATACTCGGCCCTTAGGAAGGAATTACTAATGGCTTCTTCGTATTACCATTGATCGCAACTACATATTCTTCTATAGGGCATCGCCCGAATTGGACTATCCATTGATCCACCAATTTCTATAACATTTCTTAAAAGCATCATTATGTTCCAATAGGAAACCATGTTCAAAAAGATATTCCTTCAGGAGATCTATCAGAGTTTTTACTCGTGAAGCTGCCCCATGGTCAGTGATTACCTCAATTGTGTTCATAGTTGGCCCGCCATGCGAAGGAATGTGGTTCTTCTTTTGATATTAGGCTTGTCAAAAGTGATTTTTTGGGAGTCCAACAAATCTTGAACCTTATGTCTGAAGGCCCAACATTTTTCTATGGTGTGACCTAGAGAGTTGGAATGATATTTCCACCTTAAATTAACATCATATTTTGAAGGGAGTGTCCCAATTGGGGGAGCTAATGGCTTCATCTCTACCAAAGATGCCTTGAGTAGGTGTTATAGTAACTAATTGTGTGGCATAGGGAGAGGATCAAATCTTCTCGGAGGCCTTTCAAACCCATTGTGTTGTTGTTCTCGTGGAATTACCAATAGTTGTTGTGCTTTCAAATGTGATGCGACAACATTAATTTCTTCCTCCTTCTTCTTTGAGAATTTAGGAACATTCTTCTTTAAACTATAAGGACTACTGGATTATGCTCCTTGTATCTTGCCTCTTTTCACACCTACTTCAATTCTTTCACCAATTGCCACCAAATATGAGAATCCTGAAGAGACGCTTCCTACCATCTTGTCATGATATAGGCCTTGTAGCGTACTCATGAACATATCGACCAATTATTTCTCCATGAGGGGTGGTTGTACACGGACCGCCATTTCTCTCCATCGTTGAGCATACTCTTTGAAAGATTCTTCTTTCTTTTGAGATAAGTTCTGAAGTTGCATGCGGTTAGGAACCATGTCCAAGTTATACTTGTATTGTCTTAAGAAAGCGTTAGCAAGATTTGCCCATGTTTTGATACTCGACCCAATTTCATATACTAATATAGAGATGCCCCACTCAAAGTATCTTGGAAATAATGGATCACCAGCTTCTGATCTTAAGCATAGACATGCATTTTTCTGCAATACTTGCATAAATGGTTCCTTGGGCATGTGAGTTCCTTATATTTTCCAAAGTCAAGTACTTTGAATTTCAGAGGGATCAACACATCTGGAACTAGACCCACTTCAAGAGCATCGACGTTGAAAGCATCGTAACCCTCCACAACCTTCAACCTTTCTTCAAGAGATTTAAACTGAGTGAGCGCCACAGAGTTTTCAGCAATATTAGCTTGGGGAGTCCTTTGAGGAACTTGATTGATTCCTTCTAAGTTATGGTCTCCATACTATAGGTCTATGTAGTTGTCCATGTTGTGTGGATTGTTGACAGGCATTTGTAAGGTATAAGATGCCCTACCATCAGAGGAGATGGGACAAAGCCTTCAGTCTTAGCTTGCTTGACCTCTTGTTGAGCAATAGTTGACTTTAGAGGACTGATTCTGGATTTTGTCTTGGTTGGTGACCGCTCGATGCACCAACAGCCTAGGCTACTTCTTCAAAGGATACCTTAGAAATTTGATCTTGTCTTTCAATGATGCTCTTTAAGGCTAGCAGAACATGGCTCATGTCTCCTTTCATCTAGAAAATGCTACCATTCACTTGCTTCAAATCTTCTTGGAAGACATCTTGATTATGTTTGATCTGTTCCATCACTTTCTTTTGATGAGCTCTGGTATGATATGGAGGTTGGAGAGGCGATGCTTGTTTACCAATGATTTAACTGGAGATGATTTTGAAAATGAGTTTTATGTATGAAATTTCTAAATGTGATGCTTGTGCATGCATGGATGCATATGAATAAGCTAAGATTTTATGTCTTATTCACATTGGATTTCATTTTGTTTTTACTTTGTTATACATATAATTTTTTAGAAATCTCGTGAATAAGACAACATAAAAAATACAAAAACAATGAAAATTTTAAAATGCAATGATGTATGTATGCATGGTGATGTAACATGGTGGTGACATTTTGAAAGGTATCCTTAGTTGGTAGGTTCCTGGTTTCATGCCTACGGATATTCTACCCTCCCCAAAGGTGGTTTCCTTAAGAGTATCATGGATAACACCAAAGGTTAAAGGCACAAGTGCCTTTTTTAGGCGGAGCCTCTTTGTAGATCGGACCTTTCGTCTCTTAGGTCGTACAAGGTCTCACCATGAGATTTTGTTTTTGGGTTATACCAAGAGTCATAGGTTTCGTTTCAAAGTCCTACCCAACAAATAGTTTATCCCCTTGAGAGATATTTCTTTTTAGGAATTCCACCGACTCTAGGAGAAGTTGTCGTAAAAACTCATAGGGATTTTAAACCCCCTTGGCCAATCTACAGTCCTTCTTACTAAGGTTTGATACTTTTTTTATGAATTTAAATCCCACCGCAATAAAATAATGTGATAACAAAATATAAATAAACATAATATAAACAATAAATTAAACAAACATAGAACCAAGAAACACCAAAAACAAAAAGAAATCCTAGCAAAACCCTAGACCTAAAAGAGAAAAAACTCTAAACCCTAGGGTTGTGTCCCCAATAGAGTCGCTAATTGTCGTAACTGGAAAAAATTAGAGTTGATTTGTACCCCAATTTCCCCCCCTAAGGTTCCTCTATCATATCATATCAATTCAAACACAACAAGATCACACACTAGGGTTTGGTTCTTCATCCCATCTCCAGGTTTGTCCATGGGGAATCACCAAACACCTTGACTTGTATTTTATGATCATCTATGTTTTGTATTGATTAAATTTTTAGTAATAAGTACAGTGAATATTTGTTCTAATTGTTGGTATCATAGGTGAGAGCACAATACATTCCATCAAGTTGATCCATAGGTTCATGAGTTTATTTCCATGCCTTCTTCAACAAAGCTTCATTGAGATTCAAGCTTCATTACTGAAGATATTTTGAAATGATATCATGAAAAATTATATTATGATTCATCATGTCTCAAGTTGTCAAAAATAGTTCAAAGGTACAAGGGGTTGATTGAAGAAGTTTAACCTAGTTGGACAAGTCTTTGGTTTCATTGATCACAAGTGCATATCTTCCTCAATTATCAAGATTTGGAAGTGGTTTTGGTTGCTATGGTTTCTCCTTATTATCCTCAACAACTTATATTTACATGACAAAGTATTTGTACAAGGAAGTGTGTCCAAATTACAAAGGTTTCCCAAGGCATTTTGTTGCTCTAGGAGCTAGGGTTTTGAAATTCCAAGGGGTATAGCTTTCTCATCTTTTGGTATTTTTGGGTGATTACAAAGACATCCTTCTCTACAAAGAGATATCAACAAATCAATTCAAAAGTTTAAAGTAAATTTTGTGAGAAAGATACCTAATGATGAAGAAAGATTACAAGTCCTCTAAACAAACCATCAAATTCCCATATGTGATTTCAAAAGATCATAACATGGTCAATTTTTATCACCTTGAGCCCATTCTTTTTCCATATTGATCTTAAAGATGTGAACTTCAACCCTTCTTTTAAGTATAATGTGTGAAAATGAATGGAAGATTCCATAAGGATGCAAAATATTATAGGTCATTTTATGAATTTTTGCCAATTTCAACAAGTCATAACTTTCTCATTTTTTGGAGATTTTAAATAGTTCAAGTCTCAAAATGTCATTCAAGAGATCTACTTCATGCCATATGATTTGGTCAAGAGAAAATTTTAAATGGAAGGCCGTGTTTGGATGCCAGACATTATAAGTCATTTTTGAAGGAAAAAAGTTAGAATTTTTCGAAGTACAAAAGTCAACCTCTTTTTCCCAACTTTGACTCATCATAATTTTCAGCTCAAGAATCCAGTTGATTCCATTCTTTTCACATTGTTAAGCTTGTGATCTCATCTTTCTAAAGCTTCAAAAATCACGTCTTAAGACTCCTTGAGATGAGAATGCCATTGATTTGAACTTGGTAACTTGAAACTGAAGTTTCTTCAAAAGTCAGAATTTGAAATCCTTGATTTAGCTTCTAAAGAAATTTTTCTGCGCGCTTTTGCTTCTAAACATGTTTAGTGAACCTCCAGAAGTGATTAGCATATTAAAATTCAAGGTTTGGATGAGTTTTAATCAAATTAGAAGTCACACTTTTCTTGTTTGCAACTTCACACGATTTCCCTCCAAACTTCACCATTTCACATGCTTGAGCCTTCAATCAGCTTCCCTATAAATAGATGATCATACCTCATTCATTTTCTCAAGCTTAGAAAGCCAGAATCACCCTGCCAAACCTCCTCTTGAACTCAATTTTCTGCAACTTCGAATTTTCTCTTACAACCTTTCTCAATCATTTTTCTTTGTCAATTCACCTTCCTTGAACCTCACTGAAGCTAACAGAAGAAGAATTAAGCTCTAAGACTTCCTAAATCATGCTAGCCAAGTCCAGTTTCAGAGCTCTGCAACTTAAATTCAATAGGTAGATTCCTTCACCAATTCTCTCAAACGTTGATACTGTTATGAAGCTCTCATCATCCTGATTCTAGTTGCAACACTTGTTTTGAACTGGAAGTACGTTTTGGAAATGAAAATTTCAAATTCTTTTTCAGAACTTCTTTTAAAAAACGACTGAGCTACAATTTATATAAATTTTTCACGAAGGTACCATTGGAATCGTCTTGAAGAGACGAAGCAAATGGTACTGGTCTCGTGTCCTAATTTTACAGTTTCTGGAACCTGCAGATTCGTTGGCTGGAGGTTAAAGATGACCAACGTGTCATATATCATCCAATGAAGGCATGCCACATAGTCTTTCAAATCTGATTTAAATAATTGATTCCATGCTTTATTCACTAAAGACCATGATATGCACAACTCGTGTGATCCATTGGATTAGCTTACTAACGCGTTTTGACTCTCATCCATTAGTCCATATTTTTTTGACTTTATTTTGATTTTTTTGATTTTTATATTTAAATTTTTTTAAATTTCAAAAAATCATACAAAATTCATTTTAACTTCAAAAAAGCTGAAAATATTACGAAGAATACTTTTGATTTTTCTCTTTCTAATTATAATTTTTTCACAATTTTATTTTGTGTTCTGATACTTTTTATAATTTTTCACTTTATTTGAATTGTTTTAAATGCTTAAAAATACTTTTCTTAATTTTTAATTCTGAAAAAAATATTGAAGGATCCAATGATCTTTTGAAAAATATTGGTGACCTCATTTTATTTTTATTTGACTTTACTATTTTTCACAATTTTTTGTTTGTTTTGCCTATTTCTTTTAATTTAAAAAATAGTTTCTGACTGTAAAAAATTACCAAAAATTTTATATAAATATTTCAGCTCATTTCTGATTTTTCTATGGTCTTGTTTGATTTTTCTTGGATGTTTTGAATATAGTTTCTATTTTATACTTTTATTCCCCCTTTTAACCCTTTTTTTAAATATATTTTTCTCTATATTTTAAATATATTTTATCTTGTATATATTCTGGCTAATCTTGGACTATGAGATTTTGATCATGAGTTTATTAACATCATTGGATCCATGGTGTTGAGTTTAACTCCACAAAAAATGGATGAATGATTTTAATAATAGCTTGATTAAAATTTTTGGTTCAAATGTGGTTTAATTCTTACCCCATCCCTCTTCATCTTATCCCCTTCTTATTATACTAAATGTTATTAGAGAATGATTTCTATATCATTTCTCAAAACATATGGTACATAGATTGCTATTGACCGGCCTCAAAATAGGTGCGACTTCTATATAAGTCCACTTACAATTTCTTAACATAGCGCTGGATTTTGTCCCGATTTGAGAAAATGATCATTCGTGGCCCAAACCCATGTTTGTAAGCCCAAATATGTTAATTTTAACCCTTTGATCTAATAACCTTGAGATTAATTGTTAGGAGGCTTTGGTCTTATCAATCCTCTAATGAATTTTCATCAACTTTGGTCAAATTGGATCACTTAAACATCATTGATCATTTATTATTGCCTTGAGATTTTGAAATGAATGATATACTTGACAAAAAGCAAGTGAAACTTTTTGTTGAGAGGATTTGATTTTATCAATCTTCTAATGAGTTTTCAAATGCAAGTTTTAATATGGTCATTCAACTAACCTCTAATATCTAACTCATTAACAATTGACATTATTTTATGCTTTTATTTTATGCTTTTCTTTAAGCACATTTATTTTGGAATTTATATTTCATGTTATTTTCATCTTTGCTCATTTGAGCATTTACTTTTATGTCATTTTTTATTTTTTCTCATTTAAGCTTTCATTTTCTTTTTGAAGATACCTAATAATCAACTTGAACCATAAAAAACTTTAATGTTACTTGGACTACTTGGTTATTATCCTTGGCATTATAGATATTATGGAATTCTTGGAATTAGGATTAGAAGTTGTGACCTACTTTGAGACCTTGTGACCTCAAATGTTATTTTGTCTGGAGTTCTTGGGGTTTACCCCAAGACATTGGGTTGTTTGTTTGTTTGCTTTGTGTGCAGGTTATTGTGATTACATACTTTATCTGGGATCGAGAATTCATCTGTATACAGTCGTTACTCTGCCCCAATTTTTGTGAAGACTTCATGCAATTGAAGCTTTATTTCCTTAAGAGGTTTATTATGTTTTCTTCTTTGGTTTCAAATCAAAAGGATGGAAATTCTACATTGACTCATTGTGTAAAGTGTTGTATTCTTGTTGGTTATATGGTTCTTTTCCCTAGCTTTTACATTATGATTTAGGATAGTCCCTTCATCTCCTCCTATCTTCTTTAATTTCAAAAATCTTCTCCCTCCTTTTGAAAATTCTTCTTGTTTAAAAACTTGGACCACTTTCATTATAAATTTGGACTTATGTCCATGAATTTTCAAAACATTTTCTTAATCAAAATTTAATTAATTTAATAATACATGGACTTTTTTTTTTGAGAAGATTAAAAGTCAATCAATCTCATTCAAACCATTTTGCCATTTTGTCTTTTTACCTTAAAATTTTCTCAAAAGATTAGACTCTTGTCAATCCTTGTAGTGATGCAAACAACTATACTTCTACAATATATAGTGAAGGGAGATATTTTCCATTTAGGTGTTGAGTGAGGCTTTGTTAATTTTAAAATCCAAGACATATCCTCCACTTTGAGATTATGCAAATTCTCCTTTCTCATAATGGTGGGTAGTATGTATGTTTTCCACTCGGATAATGACGATGATGTCTCGTCTCTTAAAATTTAACCAACACACTTGTGTTTTAAATTTTTTAAAAGATGAACTATGAATACCCTGATCCCCTATTGCACGGAAGGTGGTACATGGGCACAAAGGTTCGCAACTGCGGCAGGTGTAAAAATTATAAAAAAATTATTCTTTTCTCATCTCCACCATCTATTATTTTATACAACATTTATAGCTAAAACACACAAGTTTACAAAGAGGTTCCTATGAAGTATCATAGATGTTTAGGGTGCTAATACCTGCCCTTTGCATAACCAACCCTCGAACATAGATTCTCTCTCCCTCTTTTTGGGTTATTCGCTCTTTTCCCATTCCTTTGGAAACAATAAAGTGCGATGGCGATTTTTATTTTGATCTGTGCGAGTCAAGTCAATCCAATAGCTTAGTCTCAACCTTTATACCGCTATAGTTGCCACAATTAATTTTTATCCCAAAGATGGGGGAATAACGTGTAATCCTAATTTTTTCAAAGATTCTAAATTCGTAGCTTGATTAGACGAAGGGAAGGTATTAGGCAACCTTCATCTCCCTTGTTCTCAAGCGGCTCCAATTTTAGGTTTAAGGGTAAGACGGGAATTTGATAGTTAATATTTCTATAAGTTGAGAAAATAATTTAGTTTTTTAGTCGTGAACCCGCCTTGGTTTTAACTGTGTGCCTACGTATCTCCTTAAGAAGAATCAGAGTCCAATTTCGTAGTTCAAAAGTGTTTGGTTAGTTTTTTTTATGGATTATGGAAATATTTTTGAATTCTCCTTAAACCTTGTTTGAGTTTGAAAGTAGCATAGCCGTATACACAGTTTGCAGTTAATGAGAAATAGATCCACAATCCTTTTTTGAAAATAATATTGAAATTGAAATTAAGTTAGTAGAAAAAAGCCAGTATTTTTGATTGGTTAGCTGTCTTAGGTGCATGATAAAAAAAGGGTTTGAATGATAAAAAAAAGGTTAGAATATAGGGTTAATGTTTAAAAAAAATTAACAAATAACTATTTTCATATTATTAAAAATATATTAAACATTTTTAATATTACTCTGACATTTATTCATTAAAATAATTTATATGACAAAAAAATATTTTAATGCATAAAATGATAAAATGAATATGAGAAATAAATTAGTAATTATAAATATAAAAACAAAATAAAACAAATAAAAATAAAAATAAAAATATTTAATTAATTTTCGCAGGGGGTGTATTTTATTTAGGATTAGTAATTATGGGTGTGTAAATAGGAAGGACTTGAGCAAAGAATTTTACTTCAGTCCAATAAGGCTGGGGGGTGCAGGCTTAGTTGAAATAATTCAACTAAGTAAAAAGGGTGTGCAAACTGAAAGGGCTTCAACCCATAAATTTCTTTAAAAATCCCATAATAAATCTGGGTTCACTTGGAGTCGTGTGGGGGAGGCACATGGTATTATGGTGTGGCGACTAGATTTAGAACATTCGATTTAAATAAAAGGCCATCAGAGTCTAGCTCTAGACCGTTGATTAAAAGTAAGCCGTATAGAGGGCTGACATGGAAGTCTGACCGAGGGTGTATGTGAAACGCATCGCATGGGACTGCTGTTCAGCAACCCAATCGTGCGCCTGTTAATGGCCACGTGTTGCAATCTGGTTACATCATAGAGAGTCTATATATTTTCACTTTAACACAACAAAATCATTTTCCTTGTTTCTTTCTCTTTCTAATTGTTATCATACACTCTCTCTTCTCTTTATCCTCCCGTCTTCTCTCTAACCCACCCCCATATACCACCACACCAACCGCCACGGACCGACATTTTCCGGTTGAAAATCAACTGGAAAATTCTTCCTCAACCTGCAAAAAATACCCAGACACCCATAATACCAAATCACCTAAACCCTAACCCTAATTTTCTCTTAGATCTTAAATAAACTTCAAACAAATATATCCTCACAATAACATCAATCATAATAAAATATAAAGCTAAGTGGCCTACCTCCTTGCCGTGAAAATTTTCACAAATTAATTCCTCTTGTCTCTTTTTGATATTCTTTCTTATTTCTGCTTTACAGGTATGGAGGAGTCATGCTCGAAGATATAGGGTTTCCGCTGTGAAACCCTAAATATTTAGATGAAACGAGCTTTGGGGAAGTTGAGGGATCCGCGACAAGACAAAGGGGTTTCTCCCAGATTTTTTCGTCCCTTTTTTGTCTTAGGTCTTTAGAATTTATAGGTTTTAGGACTTTCAGTTACAAATTTGAATTAGAAAATTTTGTAGTGATTGATTGATTCAGAATAAATCTTAGGATTTGATTATTTTCTGATTTTTTTAATTTTTTAGAAGATTTGATTTGAGGTTGCAATTAGAAATTTTATTCTTAGGGTTTCTGTATTCATCGACGTATCTGGACGATTTTACTTGTACATTCTTATCAATCATCATCAATAAAGATCTTCCAATTGACTTGTTTTGAAGATTTGATTCAAATTTGTTTTTTGGACTTGGACTTTAGAAGTTGCTTAGTGAAGAAGAAGAATAGCAGCCGCCGCTGGTAATTTGGATTTCTTAACCCATGATTGACCTTAGTTAAACAAAACTCAACAAAAATTAATTATAATATTAACAATAATATTAATAACTAATATTAATAATGATGTTCCCAATTTCCAATATTAATAATAACATCATAATATAGTAATAATATAATCAATAATAATAATGGAATAATAATAATTGAATAACAAAAAGACAAAAAGATGACTCTGGTCAACTCCAAACAAGACCCTCATGGGCCTCAAAACCAAATGAATCATTGTGATTCTAAAAATTAGCCTTGAGTTATTATTATAACAGACACCCCTCCTAATGTTTGAACCCCTTTTATATCTAGAAGCAAAATTTAAAAATAAAACTAATCAGCATTTACAATAACAACTAGTGTAATGTGAATATAAATCAATTAGAATTTTAACCAAAGAATATAATAACACCAAGATTAAGAACAAAAAAGAACAAATTGGTTAGTAATACCAGTAGTAAATGAAATACAACCTTGTAGACCTTTACATTCAAAGGATAGGTGTGATACGGTGGGAGAACTGACTTGGGTGTTTTGCATTTTATCACAATTATTGTGGATAGAAAGAGTCTCCACCAAATTTTCTTTTATCCAATAAAGGAAAGGGTGAAAAGAATAGGAAGGACCTTTGAGATATTTTCTTGAGTTCTGAGGGTAGGTTATGAGAATGGAAGGTGTTAGCACCCTTTTCATATGTAGTTATCTGCGGGCTCTTAGTTTGCTTGCTAGATCACTTTTGCTTTGTTTGAAAATGTGCTTTGTTGTGTAAGTTTGAAAATATTTTGAAAACGCCTTTGTTGCGGCAAACATTGTAATGATTCTCGTATCTATAAGAATTTATACAAAGTGTTGGTTTTGAAAATAGTTCAAAGAGATGTTTGTTTTTTGAAGTTGTTTTGAAAGTGTAAGTGTGGAAATGATTTTAGTTTGTGACCAAGCAACTACGAGCGTCCTACCTACTCAAAAGGTCTTTGTTCTTTTCCTCCTCCTTTATATGTTTCTATCTTACCATTGATTGGTAAGAAGCCCCATCTTTGAATGTGAAGGGATGGGAGTGGGTCAATCACATAGTCATAGAAGGAAACTTATGAGACGTTTTAGCAATTTCATAAGGGACTAGATTGTTTAACGGAGGAAACATCGAGGGACATCGAGGGACTACGATCTTTTTATCGAGGGTATTTGCTAGAACACCCGTATTTGAGGGACATGACTTTTTTCTGAGGCAACAAGTGAGGTTACCCTAGAGGTGCACGTGTGTGAATAATGTGTTTGATTGCATGCATTTTTGTCTTTGAAATTAGGGTTTTCTAATGGTTAATTTTATCTTGCCATGCACACCCTAATTACTAACAATTTATATTAAAGCGGTAAATTACGAAAATTAAAATCCTAAGCTATTACATCATTTGGGGGATGAGGTATACAAATTTACAAATGGGGGGTGAAAAGCAATAAAAGTCCAAATTATTACAACGATATTGAATATTAACGAAAAAAACAAAAACAGTGCAAAAGAGAGATAAAATAAATCTTTCGACAACACGTGTCGAAGCATGCTTATATGCATCGAACGTGTCATTCTTTCGACCCTGAAATGCCAAATCGAATCAGTGTGAATCGAAGCATAATGTTATGTGTCGAATCACACACCCTTCGATTCACACACGTTTTTTCCTTTCTGTTCGGGCCTGTAAAAAAATATGTGTCGAAGCCTAAGGCTTTGTGTCGAACCATGCTGTAATTCTTCACTCCAACATTGTTTTTATGTCTGTAGAGGTTAGTTCTTAACCTATAATTGATAAGAAAAGAAGACAAGCAAATGTTTATCTTTGAATGCAATGGTGATTACATGTTATCTTTGAAGATGAATCATCAATGATGCTTGAAATGAAAGGTTTAAAGTCAAGAAGACTTACCTTGAAGTTGGAATGTGATTCTAACTTGAGCGGTTGCCTTGAAGGTTCTTGGATTTGAAAGAAAAGAAAAGAGGGGTTGTGTTTTTTGGTTCTGGGTTCGAAAAAAATAACAGAGGTGTTGTGTTTTTTTCTTCTGTATTTAAGATTATTCTAAGGTTTCAGCATTAGTGTTCTCTCCTCTCTCTTTTTTCTTCTTCTCCTTTTTCTTGTCCAAAAGCCCCTTTGTGTGTTGTGAGAACATTTTATTTTATAGATGAAGTTTGGCTAATATTTGGGAGGGAAAATAAATGAAATTTGAACAGTTTGGGTATGTTATTTTCATAGCTTTCGAGGTGCAGCTCTTATATGCTAGTTTGGTGCAAATTAGGAGCAGCATAACAAGATTGTTTTGCAGCAGTTTTGGAGTGTTATGGCAGCTTGGTGCAAGGCTATTTTATAGCAGTACAACAAACTATTTTTGACATGGTTTTCGGCTATTATATGGACAGTACATTAAACTTAGGCTTGGAAGCATATAGGACTTTTTTCAGCAGTCTTCGACCAAACTCATCAAAAGACGAGACAATATTTGTTTCCACCAATTGTGTGTTCTTCGAATGGACCACCAATTGTATGTTCTTCGAATCCACAATTTATATGTTCTTCGAATCCACCAATTGTATGTTCTTTGAATGGACCACCAATTGTATGTCTTTCAAATCCACCAATTGTATGTTATTCGAATCCACCAAACTTCGAATGAACTACAATTTGTATATTCTTCGAATGGACCACCAATTGTATGTTCTTCGAATCCACGAAATGTATGTTCTTCGAATGGGAAACCAGATGTATGTCCTTCGATTGTACCACATTCATCTGAATGTACCACTCGAAGCTTGTGGATCAAAGAAAGCATGGAGGAAGCCATTACCTTGTGGATTGAAGCAATCATGAAGGAATCCATTGCCTTGTGCATCGAAGCAACCATGAAGGAAGCCATTGCCTTGTGGATCGAAGCAAGCATGAAGGAAGCCATTGCCTTGTGCATCGAAGCAAGTATGAAGGAATTCATTGCCTTGTGGATAGAAACAAGCATGAAGGAAGCCATTTCCTTATGGATCAGAGCAAGCATGAACTTCTTCGACTTGTCAAAATATGCCAACCACTCCTTTCAACCAATCATGTTGCCTGAACCAGATTTTGAATTCAACATAGTTACATGCATCTTCACACCCTTTTTATCTACTTTGCCCTTGTGCAAACTTCAGCTTTTGAAAATCTTTGTGAGAAATTCATTGAGAAAAGAGAGGGCAAATTTTGGGGTACAACAATTTCCCCTGTTCAATCTTCTTAAACCTGAAGAGTTAGATTGGTGAGTCCGTCATTCGTGACTTGAAGGTGGAAGATGATTGAACACTAGAGTGCCAAGAAATTTGCACTCGATGATGTGTTAGTTGATTATGTAGGGAATGTTCTTAAAGATGCCATTTGGATAGGTGATGAAGAGTTGTCAGAGATAGGCTTACAGATGCCATCCATAATGACTGTTTGTAGAAATATGAAGAAATATCAAAATAAATCTATGGTCGATTTATACTAAAATAGTTTATGTAGTGGGATGAGTATCAAAATCAAATCCATAACTGGATCATATCTGCCTTGTATCTAAAATATGTACTGAATGAGTGTCAGAATGACATTCGTCTCTACATCGTATCTGAACTGTATATGAAAGATATATTGAATGAGTGTTAGAATGACATCTGTCTCTGGATCGTATCTGAACTGTATTTAAAAAATGTATTGAATGAGTTTCATAATGACATCTGTCTCTGGATCGTATATGAACTGTATCTGAAAAATGTATTAAATGAGTTTCAGAATGACATCCGTCTCTAGATCGTATCTGAACTGTATTTGAAAAATGTATTGAATGAGTGTCAGAATGACATCCACATCTGGATCGTATCTAAACTGTATTTGAAAAATGTATTGAATGAGTGTAAGAATGACATCCATCTCTAGATAGTATCTGAACTGTGTTTGAAAGATATATTGAATGAGTGTCAGAATGACATCCGTCTCTGGATCGTATCTGAACTGTATTTGAAAAATGTATGGAATGAGTGTCATAATAACATACGCATTTGGATCATATTTGAACTGTATTTGAAAAATGTATTGAATGAGTGTCAGAATGACATCCGTCTCTCGATCGTATCTGAACTGTGTTTGAAAGATATATTGAATGAGTGTCAAAATAAAATCCGTCTCTAGATAGTATCTGAACTGTATTTGAAAAATGTATTGAATGAGTGACAGAATGACATCCATCTCTGGATCGTATCTGAACTGTTTTGAATGAGTGTCAGAATGACATCCGCATCTAGATCATATAATTGTCAGAATCTCATCTGTCTCTGGATCAAATCTGAAATGTTTCTAGAAGAGAATCTAGAATAAGTGTCAGAATGTCATCCGTATCTAGATTGTATCTGAACCATTTCTAGAAGAGAATCTGGTATAAGTATCAGAATGTCATCTGTATCTGGATCGTATCTGAACTGTATTTGAAATAATCTGGAATAAGTATCAGAATGACATCTGTATCTAGATCGTATTTGAATTGTTTCTAGAAGAGAATATGGAATAAGTATCAGAATGTCATCCGTCTCTGGACTGTATCTGGACTGTTTCTGTATGAGACGGAACCCGTGTTGGATTGCTTCATGACGAGCCCGTGTGAAGCTGTATCTGGAAATCTATGAGAAGGAACCCGTGTAAGATTGCTTCATAATGATCGTGTGAAAAGCTGCATTTGGAAATTTTGAGAAGGAACCCGTGTAAGATTGCTTCAGCTGGTCGTGTGTAAAGCTGCATTTGGAAATTTTTAGAAGGAACTCGTGTAAGATTGCTTCAGTTGGTCGTGTAGATAGTTTCCATGGTTTGTTTCGGGAATTAATCTCTGACCTATTTGAGAAAGAAAGATAGTTTCCCCTGCTTGTTTTGTGAGTTAATCTTTAATCTTCACATGTAGATAATTTTCCTGTCTTGTTTCAGGTATTAATCAGGAACCTGCTTTTTGTTGGTCGTAGAGATAGTTTCCCTGCCTTGTTTCAGGAATTAATCTCTAACCTATTTGAGAAAGAAAGATAGTTTCCCCATCTTGTTTCGTGAGTTAATCTTCAATCTTCTCAGGTAGATAGTTTTCTTGTCTTATTTCAGGTATTAATCTACAATTAGTTGTTCACAAATAGTTGTCCTGTCTTGTTTTGAGGTATTAATTCAGAACCTGCTTTTTCTTGGTCGTAGAGATAGTTTCCCTGGCTTGTTTCAGGAATTAATGTCTAACCTATTTGAGAAAGAAAGATAGTTTCCCTGGCTTGTTTTGTGAGTTAATCTTTAATCTGCTCATGTAGATAGTTGTCATGTCTTATTTTAGGTATTAATCTACAATCAGTTGTTCACAGATAGTTGTCCTGTCTTGTTTCAGGTATTAATCTGGAACTTGTTTATTTGTTGGTCGTACGGATAGTTGCCCGGGCTTGTTTCAAGAATTAATCTCTGACCAGAAATGATTGTGGTATTTACGAAAAGAGGATTTTTGTTGATTAACTTTTCCCTGTAAGGAAGAGGGTTAGTTGCATGCAGATGTATGCATGGCTTGATGATGTTCTCAAAATAAATGAGATTATGTTGTATGCATTTATGATGTATGTAATATGATGTATGAATGTGAAATATTTGTTAAAATGTATCTTTGTCTCGAAAAATAAATCCTTGACAAATGCTGGTGAGCCTTGGGAAATTAAATCCCGAACTGCTGCTTGGGATAAAGAATGTATGTATCTTCAAACTTTGTTTAGGATGTTTCCACTGGGGATTCCTGTTTTGTTGTTTTGAGGAGAAATCCGCTGGGGAAGATTGGCTTTGGCTTGAGAAATCTTTGTGGAGAGTGTTGATTTCTTCTTGGGGAAAAGAGTTCAGGAGTGTGATACGGTGGGAGAACTGACTTGAGATTTTGCGTTTGTGTTCGCAAATGTTTCGGTTTAGCAAGAGTCACCACCGACTTTTTATTTTATCCTAAGGAAAGGTCAAAAAGCACAGGAAAGACCTTTGAGATGTTTTCTTGGGTTCGGGGAGTAAATTATAGAAAGGGAAGGTATTAGCACCCTTTCTATCCATGGTTATCCATGGGCTCTTAGTTACTTGTTTAGATCACTTGCTTTGCTTTTTCAATTGTTTGAAATGGTGCTCTGTGTGTGATTTTGATAGATGTTTTTGAAAAGAGGCCATCGTTGTGGCAATCTTTGTAATGATTCTTGTTTGAATGTATACAAAGGTGTTTTTGTCTTTTGAAGAGTTTTCAATGTTTGAAAGTAGGGTTTTGAAATTGTGTTGTGAAGTGTGTTTTTTAAGATAACAAGGATGTTTTTTGCAAGCTTTGATCAAGTAACTAATATTTAAATGTACAATACTTAAGTAAATACAATAAATAAATATTAAATAAAATGCATTTACGCAAAAAAGATTTTTATGTATGTAAAAAGTATTTTTAATGTGAAATGTAAATAAATAAAAAGTTAATTATTTTGTTCTTTAGGGCAAAAACCCTAATTTCTTAAATAAATAGTATTATTTGTCATTTATATACAATAATGTATTAATTTGTACAAAAAATAAAAGTATATTAAAAAAAGGTATTTTTAGTATAAAATATTAATAACAATAAAAATGTATTATTTTGTGTTTTTTGTTCTTATTATTCAATAAAATATTATTTATATATATATATATATATATATATATATATATATATATATATATATATATATATATATATATATATATATATATATATATATATATATATATATATATATATATATATATATATATATATATATATATATATATATATATATATATATATATATATATATATATATATATATATATATATATATATATATATATATATATATATATATATATATATATATTAAATATATGAAGTGTATGAAAAAGAAAAATTAATTATTTAAAAAATGTATATATTTCAAGAAAATATTTTCAAGTGTGTATAAAAATAATAAATAAAAATAAAAGTATTTTTTACATTTATTTATACATTTAAACAAAAATAAATATAAAGTATTTAATATATTAATACTAGAAATAATTAATATAAATGCCAAATAAATATAAAAATTTATGAAAATATTTTTTAAGTATTTTTTATATTTGAAAATAAAATATTAAGGTCAGAGAAAAAATAAAAATGCAAAAATAATGAAAATACAAAACAATGGGCCAGGGGGTGCTGAAAGTGAATTGAGAGGTGTCAAAAATAAAGAAATCCAGGCCCAGCCCAGACTTCATCTTCAACCTCCAGAAGTTTGAAAAACGCGCGTTTTCCACACAAACTTGTATCTGATGTTTCAGTAATCCTTTGACAAAACTCAAAACATGAAACTTGTAGAGCATCAAACAACGAGTCTAACGATATAAAAAACTTAAGCTAACTCGAAAAAGACCAGAGAGAATTTCTCTGGCCCTAATTCTTAACCTAGTTTTTTCAGAAAGTTCATGAACAAGATTCTCCTAGCACGATTGATATAAATGAAAACTAAGCACATGTATGGTTTCAGGGCTATGAGTACAACATCTTTCATTCACAAACCTAAGTCTAACTATTCCTAAATAGAGAGATAGAAGTTCATGAAATACCTGTTTCAGTTGACTTCGAGCTGGACAATGCAACAACTTCCAAGAGTGCTTGAGGTTCTTTTGAGCTTACCTGAGGTCCAATGAAGCCTTCCCAATACTTGGATTGTTTTGAAGTAGCCTGAATCATGCTACAGAACTCAACCTACAAAGCTTTGAAACAAAAATGGCAATGTGTGTTAATGGTGTTACAGCTAGCAATGGAGGTCTAGGATAGTTCAGGTGAGTTGAGTGGAAGATATTGGAACAAGTTTGAGGCCAAACGCACGAGGCAAAGTGGAGATGGAGGTAATTCTGCAGGGCTTGCCCTGTTTTGTAGAAAAATGAGGATTTTGTATACAAGGAGGTTTTAGGGGTCAAGGGCTCGTGCTTCTGACTTGTGAGGATGTGCAAAACTTGTTTGACAACTTTGTTCTTGTTGGTTTTTTCAGATGTGAGAGATACAAACTTTTGGCCCTTTGACTTGTTTTGAAAGCAAAGTTGGAAGTGAAGTTTGATAGGCCTATACAGGCTATCTCCAAGCATGCACTAACTTCTTGTACTATGCCTAAGATTGTGGAGCTTGTTTGCTGCAAAGGAAGAAAGTCCAAGGCTCAAGAAAAAGCAATTTGACATAAAGTGCCCTTTATGAAAATGGAAGTGTGGCCTTTATGCTTAAAATGGCAATGTTCATTGTACAAAGCTCTCTTGATCAGAACAATGCCAATATCCAATGTATTTGCATTCAATTTTGGAGTGTAAGTTGGTTTAGAGGCCTGTAATCATGTACTAAGCTATCTTGGTCAGATTTGCAACTTGGTATGAACATGTATTGGCCATGGATCAAAGTGAGTTTTTGCCAACTTCAAGCATTCGATTCTCCATAACCACAAAGGTGTTTGAGTAGTTCTTGGACAATTTGGAAAGCTTGCAACATGTACTATAATACATCTTGAAATGCAACTTGAAACTCCAAGTGTAACTATGTGAAAAATGGCCAAGAAGATGGGTCAAAATCCTGCCTAAACTAGGGCAAAATTTTTTTAAGTTAAAAGTTTTAGGTACCCTTGTTCCAAAAATCATAACTTGAGATACAATCTTCTTTTGAGAAAACTTTGTGAATAAAAGTTGTAGACTTTGTGATGAACTACAACTTTCATGTTGCAAGTTTTGTTTGAATCCATTTGTATCTTGGTGAAAAAGTTGGACAAAGTTAGGAAAAAATGAGAAAATTTTATAACTTAGAAAATTTCTAAGTTATGAAATTTTTCCATTTTAAACCCTAATTTGCATTTTTGGGTTTCTTGATGAACAAGTTTCATAATTTGACATGTCTTGATGAGAAATGACCTTTGGCACTTGATTTTGACCAAAAAGTCAAAGTTTGACTTTTTAGTATATAGTTAAATTTTGATCAGTTGACTGAAAAATTCATTTGTCAATCCTATGCATTTGAGATCTTTTGAACTTGTTGAATGGTTCAAGGCAATGTCATTGAGTCCTTGAGTCCATGGTTGAGCTTGATTTGCCATTGTCTAGGTCAAACAGTCAAAAATTGCCTTTGTATAGTCAAAACCCTAAAAATGACCATTTTGCCCTTTTGATGATCTGATCAAATTTCTTGTGGAATTGTTATCCAAACATGGTAAAATGGTTCATATAAGTTCATAATGTTGATGTGGGTCAAATTTCATGAGGTTTGACTGTCAATTGGCCACATTTGACTTTTTCCCCAATACAGCTGATTTATAGGTCAACTGTCCAATTGACTGGGCAAAAATTTGAATCAACGCTTGAAACTTGGTATGGACAAACTTGTGAGTCTAATATGAAGTATTAAAGTCAATTTGGGCATTGTAGGTCAAAACATCACTGTGCAAACTCAAACCTTATTTAGGCCAACAGTGCAAGGAGGTGTCTTGAGCAGAGCAAACCCTAACTTGATCTTAAGTTCCAAGAGTCTTGGGATGAAAAATGTTGATGAAATGAGAGGGCAAATTTTGGGGTACAACAGTTTCCCCTGTTCAATATTCTTGAACCTGAAGAGTTAGATTGGTAAGTTTGCCTTTTGCGACTCGAAGTAAAAGAGGATTGGACACTAGAGTGCCCGTAAACTTGCACTCGTCAAAACATAGATGCAGGAATGGGCTTAAAGATGCCATTTGGAGATGGTATAATCTTGATGGAGATGGGCTTAAAGATGCCATCCAAGAATGTTTGTTGAATTGCAATGTGGTAGGCCAGAAGAATGAGTATTAAAATGGTATCCGTGTTCGGAATGCATTTGAACTGTATCTTGAAGACTGGGTCTGTATGGGCAAAAGAATGGTGTCCGTGTCTGGAGCGTATCTGAGAGGTAACAATATTTGAACTTCGAATGAATATCAGAATGACTGCCGTGTCTGGAGTGTATCTGTATTGTATCTGAATTCTGAATGAGCGATAGAGAAATATCTGTGTATGGAGCATCTATGGGCTGGGGGTATATTCCGAATGAGTGACAGAATGGCAACCGTGTCCGGAGCGTATCTGGACTGTATCTGAAGTCGAGATCTGTATGAGTAGCAGAATGACTTTCGTGTTTGGAGTGTATCTGAGACTGTAACTGGGATAGGTGACAAAATGACTTCCACGGTGATTGCACTGGGGAGAATCAAATTGATGGTGTAATGGTTAGGATGGCATCCGTTTCTGGAGCGTATCTGAACTTGTGATCGATAGTTGAATCTGAATGAGAGATAGAATGGCTGTTGTGTCTGGAGCGTATCTAGTTTGTATCGGATTGCTGAAGTCTGAATGAGTAGTAGAATGACTGTCGTGTCTGGGGTGTATCTGTACTGTATTTTGACTTGAAATTGTGAATGAGTAATAGAATGACCGCCGTGTCTGGGGTGTATCCATACTGTATCTGAATAATTGTTATCAACAGCCTTTTAATCTTATCCTGAAAAGGGTAAAATGTTAGCTAAAACACAACAATTATGTTGCATGATATGTATGATGCAATGAACCGTATTTCATCAATGTTTATGATATATGAATGTAATGGATGTGCATGTAAGTTGAGTAGCTGTCTTGCTGAGGAAAATAAATCCTTGATAACTGGAGATGAAGAAAACTTTATGCTGTTGGGGAAAGTAAATCCTTGACCGATGCTGGGGATTCCAAAAATCTTTGAATGTTGAAGATGAGAAATCCTTGCTGACTGGTGACTACTTGGAGATTAAAGATCTCTGATTGCTGAGAAGGAGAAATCCTGAGACCACTGCTGGAGATTGAAAATCCTCGGTGATTTGTGGGGATTAACAAGGCCTTTGACAACTTCTGCAGGGAATGAGAATCCTTCATGACTTTCCTGGGAAATAGGGAAAACTCTGAAAAATCCCTACTGGGGAGTTAAAACCTAGGAGGCTTCTTCTTGGAAAAATGAGACCGAGAATCTTCGATCTTGCTGGGAGATAACTCTGTGGGGAGAATGTTCACTAATCTGGCTCCGCTGGGGATAGGGTTTTCAGGGTTCCACTGGGGATCTTGAAGCTTAACTCTGATGGGAATTTTGAAACTTAACTCGGCTGGGGAATCAAGTTTTAGAGTGCACTGGCTCCGCTGAGGATCTTGAAGCTTAACTCCGCTGGGGAAATAGACTCCAAATTTTAGCTTTGTTGAGGATCTTGATGATGTGTCGTGGGGGATTTCTTCTGAAATGGCACAAAGATATCTTCCTACATCTTCAACCTAACAGTAATTATCCTTTTTCAATTTCGTTTTATTTGTAAGCATTGATTATATTCAAATGCATATGCCTATTTAACAAAACATTGGATGTTTTCAAATAAAACAAGTATAAAAAGAAAAGAAAGGCAAGCAAATTTCTGCATTTTAAAGTATCTTTGTATTTAATTTTCGTGAGTATCTTTGTACAAAGGAGACATACATCCTAGTAAGAGAATGTTGTCGTAAAAATTGAAAATATTTTATACAAAAGAAAGATGGCTATGTGTAATGATTCCATGGGATTCCCATTCTGCTATAGCATTCACAACTCTGAATATCTTGTCAATTCGCTACTTCGTCCGCCGATGACTGGATTGATCAGAAGCTTGGAGCTTGTTGGTGAAGAGATTGTTCCTAAAGTGATCTGACGAGATATAGTCATACTCTTTAATTCCCTAAATTTTGCCTGGACCGCCCTTTCAGGTTTTTGATCCACCAGGAAACCCTTTTTTGCCCAAGTTTCCCTTTCGGGTTTTCAACTTTCCGGGTGTACATATTTTTTTTATTTTATCCCTAATTTTTGCCTCAACCGCCCTTTCGGGTTTTCGATTCACCGGGATTCCCTTTTTTGCCCAAGTCGCCCTTTCGGGTTTTCAACTTGCCGGGTTGTTTTATGCGTAGTATCTTTTGACTATGTCTGCATTCTCAGGGTGCGGCAAGTCGTCTCCGTCCATGGTAGTCAGAATCATTGCCCCACCAGAAAAGATGCTCTTGATCACAAATGGTCCTTCATAAGTAGGAGTCCACTTGCCCCTGGGATCACTTTGCGGCAAGATGATCCGCTTGATTACAAGATCTCCGACATGATATACTTGGCGTCTGACTTTCTTGTTGAAAGCCTTGATCATTCGTTTTTGATACGTCTAACCATGACAAACAGCAGTAAGTCACTTCTCGTCGATCAAATTAAGTTGATCAAGCCGGGTCTGAATCCAATCGTCTTCACTCAAACCAGCGTCCTTCATAATCCTTAAGGAAGAAATCTGAACTTCCATGGGTAGGACAACCTCCATGTCGTATACCAAAGAAAAGGGGGTTGCCCCTGTCGAAGTACGTGCCGTGGTACGATATCCATGCAGAGAAAATGGTAACATCTCATGCTAGTCCTTGTAGGTGACTGTCATCTTTTGAATGATCTTCTTGATATTTTTGTTCACAGCTTCAACAACACCGTTCATCTTCGGCCGATAGGGAGATGAATTATGATGATAAATCTTGAACTGTTCGCATAGAGCGGTTATCATAGTGTTGTTCAAATTTGTACCGTTGTCTGTGATAATCCTGTCGGGGATACCATACCGGCATATGCTGTTCTGCTTGATGAAGCGGGCAACCACATTCTTTGTAACTGAGGCATAGGAAGCTTCTTCGACCCACTTGGTGAAGTAGTCAATAGCGACCAAGATGAAGCGATGTCCATTGGATGTCATGGGCTTGATCTCTCCAATCATGTCAATGCCCCACATTGCGAATGGCCAAGGAGATGTCAGAACATTGAGAGGAACAGGAGGAATATGTACCTTATCGGCGTAGACTTGGAATTTGTGGCATGTACGGGAATGTTGATGACAATCAGCTTCCATGGTAGACCAGTAGTAGCCTGCCCTTAAAATCTTCTTAGCCATCGTATGTCCGCTCAAGTGGGTGCCGAATGTGCCACTGTGTATCTCAATCATGATCAACTCTGCTTCAACCTTGTCCACACACCGAAGTAGAACACAATCATGGCTGCGCTTATAAAGAATGGCATTTCTTAGGAAGAACTTGGCAGCAAATCTCCTTAAGAACTTTTTGTCATTGATGGAAGCTCCTTCAGGGTATTCTCGAGTCTGGAGATACCTTTTGATTTTATGAAACCAGGGTTGTTCCACTACTTCTTCGGTATTAATCTCATGACAATGCGCAGGTTCATCCATTCGCTCGATGGTAATTTGGGGAGCTTCGTTATCCCAGTTGAGTTTAAACATGGAATACATTGTAGCCAGAGCATCTGCTAGCTGATTTTCTTCTCGCGGGAAATGCTCGAAGGTGATCTGCTTGAATTGAGGCAACAATGTTAGGACATGTTCTTTGTATGGGATAATATTAGGATGCTTGGTGTCCCACTCTCTTTTGACCTGGCTGATAACCAAGGCCGAGTCCCCAAATACGACCAAATATTTGATTCCCAAGTTTATAGCAGCCTTGGGACCAAAGATGCAAGCTTCATATTCAGTCATGTTGTTGGTACAACTGAAGCAAAGTCGGGCAGTGAAGGGTGTATGGCAGCCTTCCAGAGAAATGAGTACCGCACCGATATTGTTGCCAAGTGCATTTGGAGCACCATCAAAGTACAGGGTCCATCGGGGTCCTTGTTCAGGTCCGTCATACGGTCCGTTACCTTCAATGTTGTTCAATGTCAAGATGTCCTCGTTAGGGAAGTCGAATCTCATAGATTGGTAATCTTCGACAGCTTGGTGAGCTAGATGGTAAGCTAGTACACTCCCCTTTATAGATTTTTGGGTAGTATACTAGATATCATACTCAGTCAGAATCATTTTCCATCTAGTGATTCTTCCAGATAAAGCAGGCTTCTCGAAGATATACTTGATCGGATCCATTTTGGAAATCAGCAGAGTGGTATGAGTCAACATATACTGCCTTAGTCGGCGAGCAGCCCATACCAAAGCACAACAAGTTTTCTCGAGCAGTGAGTAGCGAGTCTCATAGTCGGTAAAATTTTTGCTAAGGTATTAAATGGCATTCTCTTTTCGGCCAGACTCGTCATGTTGGCCCAGTACGCACCCCATTGAGTTATCCAAAACAGTCAGGTACATGATTAACGGCCTTCCTTCGACGGGTGGCATCAGAATAGGAGGTTCTAGTAAATACTCCTTGATCTTATCAAAAGAAACTTGACAATCATTGTTCCATTCAACTACCTGATCTTTCTTCAACAGTTTGAAAATTGGCTCACAGGTAGATGTCTGGTGAGAGATGAACCTCGCGATATAGTTTAAGCGTCCCAAGAATCCTCTAACCTCCTTTTCAGTACGGGGGGCAGGCATTTCTTGTATAGCCTTTACTTTAGCTGGATCAACCTCAATGTCTTTGTTGCTGACAATAAATCCCAAAAGTTTACCAGACCTAACTCCAAAAGTACACTTGCTTGGGTTTAGTCTGAGCTTATACTCCTTCAACCTGGCAAACAGCTTTTGCAAATGCTCAAGGTGTTCCTCTTCTGTCTGTGATCGAGCTATCATGTCGTCTACGTAAACTTCGATCTCATGATGTATCATATCATGAAACAAAGCTACCATGGCGCGTTGATAGGTTGCCCCTGCATTCTTCAGTCCTAATGGCATCACTTTGTAGCAGAAGGTACCCCATTGCGTGACAAAAGTAGTTTTCTCCATGTCCTCGGGGGCCATTTTGATCTGGTTATATCCCGAGAATCCATCCATGAAGGAAAATACTTTGTGTTGAGTTGTGTTGTCAACCAAGATGTCGATGTGTGGCAGTGGAAAATCATCCATGGGGCTAGCCCTGTTTAAATCCTGATAGTCCACACACATTCTGACTTTACCGTCCTTCTTAGGCACGGGCACAATGTTAGCAACCCATTGTGGATAGGAAGTAACATCCAGAAAGCCAGCGTTGAATTGCTTCATTACCTCAGCTTTGATCTTCTCAGACATGTCAGGCCTCATTCGGCGGACCTTTTGCTTGACCGGTGGACAGTCTTCTCTTGTAGGGAGACGGTGAACCACGATATCTGTGTCTAACCCTGGAATGTCTTCGTAAGACCAGGCGAAGATTTCAACATAGTCGTTCAACAACTGCACTAAGCGTTCCTTGACACTTGGTTCCAGGTTGGCACCCACTTTTACTTCTTTTCTGTCTTCCTCTGTCCCCAAGTTGATGGTTTCTAGCAGCTCTTCGTGAGGCAGAATGGACTTCTCTTCTTGTTGTAAAAGTATGGCTAACTCTCCCGGCACTTCATAGTCTTCATCAAATTCATACTCAACATGATTGACCAAGTCTTCAGAGTTATCGAAGGCTAAAACAGAATAGTTACCCATGGAATCCAGAATGGATGGGTACCTGCATTTGTGAGTGTGGGTGTGTGTGAGGGATAACCATCCTTAAACAAACAAAATGCAAAAGGAAAGAAAATGAACACAGCAGTTTATAGATGAAAAACGTCCAATGATTCATTAAAACATGGCATATGATAATGAAGAAGATCAAGCCCTTACAAATGGACCTACATGCCCCGGGCAAGGCATGAGGCGAAAAATAGTGTGCAAATTGTTTAGTTATTACAGACCATAAATGGGAAATTGTTCAAAAGATAAAATTACTGGTTAATAAAGGTGATGGGAATAAAATCCATGGCTTCCCAGTTGCTTAAGCCCCCTTCGACGGTCGGAAAGATCCAAACTTTGAAGTTGTTCTCTTCATCTTCATCTTCAACAACATTAATTCCGTGATGAGTGATCCTTACAGGTGGCCCTCCAGTCTTGGAACGACGCATATCCTTCTATCCTGCAGCTGTAAACCCTAGTCCAAATTTGTCCGTCTTATGGGGAAAATCAGGCAATTGCCCCCATGTTGTACTTTTCCCTTCTTTGATCACCGCTTCTGCGTCCTTGAGAGTTTCCATCATAGGCACATGCCTGGGAATGATAGGTACGTCAACCATTGTCTTCGCAACTGCTACCTCAGGAGAAACTTCCTCAAAATGTTGAAAAGGCATTTCGATGAACTCGCCATCCATCTCCACATAACGAAAGGAGTTGAGGTGACTTATCATGTACTCTTCCTCGCCGTGCACCATTATAATTTTACCCTTAACAGGATATTTCAGCATTTGGTGCAAAGAGGAGGTAACTGCCCCGGCATAATGGATCCACGGTCTTCCTAACAAACACGAATATGATGGACGGATGTCCATCACGTAAAACGTGGAGTTGAAAACCTCTGTGCCTACTTTGATAGGAATGTCAACCTCTCCATGAACCATTCTTTTGGACCCATCAAAGGCCCTAACAACGATGTTACTAGGTTTGAGGGTCAGTCCTTCGTAGTGCAAACGGTCTAAGGCTTTCTTTGGCAGCACATTCAAGGAAGAGCAAGTATCAACTAAGACATAGGCGACAGTGGTTCCCCGACATTCAACTGAGACATGTAACGCGTCGTTGTTTTTCCTTCCTTTGGGAGTTAAGTCAGCATCGGAAAAGCCAAGGCCATTATCAGCAGTAAGACTGGCCACACATTCCTGAAACTGGTCAACCGAAGTCTCCTGGGGTACATGTGTCGCCTTCAAGAACTTGATTAGGGCCTTAGCATGGGCCTCAGAATAGAGCAGAAGAGCCAACATTGAAATTTTAGAAGGGGTCTGCCCTAACTGTTCCACAACATCGTAGTCACTTTTTCTGATTATTTTCAAGATTTCATCCATTTCTTTCTGAGTGGTTTCGGGGATAACCACAGCATGAGCCTTCGTCCTGACAAGCATTTCTAGTATCCTCTTACCCTTATCGGTAGTATCAGCAGATGGTCTTACTTCAGGGGTATCCAATTCTTCAATCATTGGGCCTTGCACATATGGTCCAATAGGTACAGAAGCTTTCAAGGGTCCGAAAACTGCTCGAGGGGGAGCAATCTCCGGAGAAAAGATCCGGCCGCTGCGGGTTATCTTGCTTGTACCCGCAATGTTTCCTATATCAGGGTCTTCTTCTTCAGAAATCTCTTGGACTGCCTCAATTTGTTTGATACCATGATAGAAGATTTCTCCTCCATAGTTCCATGGTATCGTTTTGCTTGATTGGTACGGGACAGGTCCCGGCATGGTGATCTTTAATGGTACATATTTAGAGTTGGGTGTAATCCTGACAGGCCTTTTACAAGCCTTGGGAGGATTGTCGGAAATGGTTATGACCTTAATATCGTTGGTTGAAGTAACAAAAGTAGCAGGAGTAACAGGATTGAAGGTATCAACAGGGGTTTTCTGGAAAAGTATCTCTTGGGTATCCATCAGGCGTTGGACACCTGACTTCAACATTGGGCAATCACCTCGTATGTTCAAACAAAAATAGCAGTCTTTACCACAACCAGGAAAGATCCCAGCTCTCATCAAATTCTCTTTAATCATAAGTAACGGCGTCAACAGGTCAACAACATCAGTAACATGAAGGTCCTCCATAACAACATGAACATTATTACCATGCTTGGGGATCGGGGCAGAAATCACATTGGGCTTCTCATGCGCCTCGAATTCTACTTCTTTGGCATCAATCAAGTCCTGGAGTTTATTCTTAAGCGCCCATAAATTATTGGTATCGTGCCCAACACTGTCAGAATGGTAAGCACATTTGGCATTGGAATGGTAGTATGGAGAGGAGATGTTAGGATTCTTTGGAACTTCCTTTAAACTGGTAAGATTCAACTTCAACAAGTGAGGGAGTACTTGAGCTGGAATCATGTTGATGCGGGTGAACTACCGTTGTGGCCTTTCTACCCGTTGTTGATTAGGTCTCGACTGATTGTTACGAGGTTGATCATTTGACGAGTTTTGAATCATCACAGCCCCTACAGTCGGCCGGCGCTCGTTTCTTCCATGACCCTTCTGAGAATACACATCAGATGCTTCCTTCTTAGCTGGGAAGGGTTTCTTAACAGTTGTGGATGCAGAAGCATCCTTTTGAATCTTTCCACTTTTAATACCGGCCTCGACCCTTTCGCTGGTCAAAATTAGTTCAGTAAATCCCATGAAAGAACTCCCGATTAGATGATTGAAGAAGGGGCCAGACAGGGTCCCCAGAAACATGTCAACTAACTCCCTATCAGACAACGACGGCTGCACCCTTCCAGCCAGATCACGCCACTTCTGGGCGTACTCTTTAAACCCTTCATTGGAAGCCATCCCCATACTTTGTAACTGAGTACGAGTGGGCGCCAAATTAGCATTGTATTGATATTGACGATAAAAAGCAGCTGCTAAGTCTTCCCAATTATGAACCTCTGATCTCTCGTGCTGATAAAACCAATCCAATTGTGTGCCAGACAAACTGTCTTGGAAAAAGTGTACCCAGAGGTCTTTATCAGATGAGTGGAGTTGGATTTTTCTGACATACGATCTCAGGTGCATATTTGGGCAAGACAGACCGTCGTACTTGGCGAATGTTGGCACCTTGAACTTGGGAGGGATAACAATCCCAGCTACCAGCCCTAGTTCTTCAAAATCCAAACCAGGGACCCTCTGCAACTCCATGGCTGCCAGTCTATCTTCAAGATTCTTATATTTATCATCCGCTGGCGGATACTGTTGTTTGGAGTAGTCTTCGTCTTCTTCCTCTTCCTCCTCTTCAACCTCAGATTCAGAAGGTACAACAGCCCCTTTCCCTTTACCAGCCCCTTCGTCAGACGTTGAGGGGAACTCAAGAACCTTCCTAGCATTTCTTTAGAACCTTATTCCAAAAGTGGCTACCCCAGGTCTCTTTTTCTTTTTCTCTTTATTCTTCTCCAGCAGAGCTTTGAGGTCCTCTTGACCCTTTGCCAAGGTCATGAGGAGTTGCTGGAATTGTGAATTTTGAGCCTGCAGATCCTTTACCGTCTGCTTCAAATCCATCTTGCTGAAATAAACAGCAGAAAGATAAGGAAACCTGGTGTGAAGACCTGTTTATGCATATGATGAATGGTATGTTATTCATGTAATGCATTCAAGGATTCAGAAATTCAAATTTGTTGCAAACAAAAAGGAACACTCGTTATATTAAAAAGAAATTGTTAGTACATAAGTGCCCCATGGGAAAAATATTACAAAATTCTTAATGTAAAAAGACATTGCGCATCCTTTTTGGTGCGATGTAAGTGTTGAGAGTTTCCTCCTCATGAAGTCGGAGGGTAAGCTCCAAAACCTTCTTCTCACTGGCATAGAAGCTGGCTTCAAAAGTATTTTGTTCTTCCTTGAGTTGGATCCAACTCTTTTGCATTTCTTCCCATGATGTTGGCATGTCAGGATGTAGGATGGTGTATGGAACCTCTCCTTCTAGAACAGGCTCTTTGATCAAGGGGAGAATGTGAGGGTATGGCATCATAAGATTCTGGGCGCGGGTTCGTACCCACTTGAGAAAAGGCTCAAGGGGGATGGAATTCTTGTGCCCCAGTGTCTTACTATCCACTTTGTTGGGCATCCTCCAAGCTCTGATGAACCTTTGTCGAAGTTCTTGTGCATCATCGTCGAAGTCAAAAACTAGGTCAGGAATCAGCATGTCATGAGGGTCATCCCTCCGAGCATATCCAAAATGTCTTAGAGATAAACAAGGGTTGTAGGTAATGCCTCCCTTAATGCCAAGTAGTGGGACATTAGGGAATTCCCCACAACGATCAATGATGATGACATTTTCTCTGGACCGAGAACACCAATGTACACCAGAATGTGTGAGGGTCATCAACCGTTGTGACCACCTTAAACCCTGCTCATTCTTCAAAACTGATTGTGGAAGGTGAGAAATAAACCACCTTGCTAGGAGAGGAGTACAGCACATGATAACACCTCTTTTCCTCATTGTTCGTGTGTAAAATGAGTGTAAGATGTCCCTAAGCAATGTAGGTATAGGATTCCTGGATATGAAAATCTTGACAGCATTCACATCTATAAGCTGATCAGGGTTTGGGAACAAGACCAACCCATAGATGAGGAGTGCCACAATCTTTTCAAAGGCTTGTAAATCAAGAGAATTCCAGCAGTCTTGTGCCTTCTCAAATAGAAACTTTGCCAAGAAACCCTTGACACCACTTCTGGTTTCCCAATGTCCTTTGATGTCAGATGGTTGCAAGTGTAATGCTTGAGCAACATCTTCAGGCTTTGGCTCTTTTTCCGTACCGTTGTAGGGTAGTTGATTAAGAATAGGAATTCTCAGGAGTTGAGAAAATTCCTCCAAAGTGGGTACTAATTGGTAATCAGGGAATGTGAAACAGTGGTGTAGGGGGTCAAAGAACTGGAATAGAACTTTCACCATGTCTTCTTCAATGTTGGTGTTGACCAAGTTGAGGAGTCTACCATGTCTTTCACTGAAGAGAGAATTCTCTGGAATCCTAGAAGTAAGCTCCTTGAGTTGAGGAGGGATTCTCACAAGGTTGACTTGAATTGTTTTCCTGCGAAGAGATTCCATGACCTACAAAACAAGAACAAAGATGAAGATCCAAACCCTTGAAATGGTTAGTGGATGCATATGATGCTTTATGATGTTCATGATGTATGCACAAACACATGTACAAGCAAGTCACACAAAACCCTAGTTTCAGGCTTGCATGAGGTTTCATAGGTAAATACCCTCTTGAGTTTAGTTGGCTCAAACCTGTCCTATAAATAGTAACCGGGTTCTAAGGAGCTCAATATCACTGGATTGTTTTCTATGTTCATTGTTTTGGTTTAGCCACTTAACTAGCGACCAAAATACTCCAAGAAAACAACCCTCAATGAGTGTAGTATCGAGTATCTACCAACTTCGGACTGCACCAAAGCCGGTCATCTCACTACCCCTAATAAAAGGCCAAGATGGTCAAGTAAGGTTCTAAAAGTTCATTAGTGCTTCATGACATCACTCAGCGGCCCCGTATTCTCTTTGATTGACTCAAAGGCTACCGGTACTCACAAATATGTCGCACTAATATAGCTATTGCTTCAACCATGTCGATATACCCCGCACAGTTTCCACAATGTATTGCTATTTACCTAAGAATGTTTCCCAAATCCGGGTGGAGGATTTCAAACCCAAACAAGAAAGCCAAATGTAAAGCAATCAAAGCAAACAATTTAATCATGCAAAGGGTGATCTAAGCCCTAAGGTTACTCCATTTTTAAAGAATTTATCCCCAGCAGAGTCGCCAGTTCTGTGATACGGTGGGAGAACTGACTTGGGATTTTGCGTTTGTGTTCGCAAATGTTTCGGTTTAGCAAGAGTCACCACCGACTTTTTATTTTATCCTAAGGAAAGGTCAAAAAGCATAGGAAAGACGTTTGAGATGTTTTCTTGGGTTCGGGGAGTAGATTATAGAAAGGGAAGGTATTAGCATCCTTTCTATCCATGGTTATCCATGGGCTCTTAGTTACTTGTTTAGATCACTTGCTTTGCTTTTTCAATTGTTTGAAATGGTGCTCTGTGTGTGATTTTGAAAGATGTTTTTGAAAAGAGGCCATCGTTGTGGCAACCTTTGTAATGATTCTTGTTTGAATGTATACAAAGGTGTTTTTGTCTTTTGAAGAGTTTTCAATTTTTGAAATTAGGATTTTTAAATTGTGTTGTGAAGTGTGTTTTGAAGATAACAAGGATGTTTTTTGCAAGCTTTGATCAAGTAACTAAGAGTTATCTACCCTATTTTACTCAAAGATCTTTCTTATGTTTTTAAACCTTTTAACACTATTGTTTCACCATTATATTTGGTGAACAACCTTGTGTTAGGATGTTAAACGGGACAGGCGCGGGTCGTCGTATAGACCATGATAGCAATTGTGTCAAGTATTTTTGGCAATTTTCTTGAGGGACTTGATCATTTTGTTTAGGCAACTCAGATAGCGTCATTGATGGACTATGAGCTTTTGTTTTGTTTTTGTTTTGCCAAAGTACTTGACATGCAACCATGGCCCATTTTTGAAGGCAACAAGTGGATTGTAACCCTAGGGGTGCAAGTGTGCATTGTGTTTGTTTTCATGCATTGTTATCTTAGGCTAGGTCAAACTAATTGTTAATTTGATTTTTGTATTCAAACCCTAGGTCTAATCATGGCATAATTGAAAGCATTTAAAGGTGCGAGAATTTAAATTCTACACTATTACAACATGATATAGGGAGGGGGGTACAAATTTGAATTGGGGATTATTTTGCAAGAAATTAAATTCTAAATTATTACAACCAAATCGAATGTACAAGGCATAATATTTAAATGTACAATATTTAAGTAAATACAATAAATAAATATTAAATAAAATGCATTTATGAAAAAAAGATTTTTATGTATGTAAAAAGTATTTTTAACGTGAAATGTAAATAAATAAAAAGTTAATTTCAATTATTTTGTTCTTTAGGGCAAAAATCCTAATTTCTTAAATAAATAGTACTATTTGTCATTTATATACAATAATGTATTAATTTGTACAAAAAATAAAAGTATATTAAAAAAAATTATTTTTAGTATAAATATTAATAACAATAAAAATGTATTATTTTTGTGTTTTTTGTTCTTATTATTCAATAAAATATATTATATAGGTATATATATATATATATATTAAATATATGAATTGTATGAAAAACAAAAATTAATTATTTAAAAAATGTATATATTTCAAGAAAATATTTTCAAGTGTGTATAAAAATAATAAATAAAAATAAAAGTATTTTTTACATTTTTTTATACATTTAAACAAAAATAAATATAAAGTATTTAATATATTAATACTAGAAATAAATGCCAAATAAATATAAAAATTTATGAAATTATTTTTTAAGTATTTTTTATATTTGAAAATAAAATATCAAGGTCAGAGAAAAAATAAAAATGCAAAAATAATGAAAATACAAAACAATGGGCCAGAGGGTGCTGAAAGTGAATTGAGAGGTGTCAAAAGTAAAGAAATCCAGGCCCAGCCCAGACATCATCTTCAACCTCCAGAAGTTTGAAAAACGCGCGTTTTCCACACAAACCTATATCTCCTGTTTCAGTGATCCTTTGACAAAACTCAAAACATGAAACTTGTAGAGCATCAAACAACGAATCTAACCATATAAAAAACTTAAGTTAACTCTCAAAGACCAGAGAGAATTTCTCTGGCCCTAATTCTTAACCTAGTTTTTTCAGAAAGTTCATGAACAAAATTCTCCCAGCACGGTTGATATAAATGAAAACTAAGCACATGTATGGTTTCAGGGCTATGAGTGCAACATCTTTCATTCACAAACCTAAGTCTAACTATTCCTAAATAGAGAGATAGAAGTTCATGAAATACCTGTTTCAGTTGACTTTGAGCTGGACAATACAGCAACTTCCAAGAGTGCTTAAGGTTCTTTTGAGCTTGCCTGAGGTCCAATGAAGCCTTCCCAATACTTGGCTTGTTTCGAAGTAGCCTGAATCGTGCTATAGAACTCAACCTGCAAAGCCTTGAAACAAAAATGGCAATGTGTGTTAATGGTGTTACAGCTAGCAATGGAGGTCTGGGATAGTTCAGGTGATTTGAGTGGAAGATATTGGAACAAGTTTGAGGCCAAACGCACGAGGCAAAATGGAGATGGAGGTGATTCTGCAGGGCTTGCCCTGTTTTGCAGAAAAATGAGGATTTTGTGTACAATGAGGTTTTAGGGGTCAAGGGCTCGTGCTTCTGACTTGTGAGGATGTGAAAAACTTGTTTGACAACTTTGTTCTTGTTGGTTTTTTCAGATGTGAGAGATACAAGCTTTTGGCCCTTTGACTTGTTTTGAAAGCAAATTTGGAAGTGAAGTGTGATAGGCTTGTACAGGCTATCTCCAAGCATGCACCAACTTCTTGTACTATGCCTGAGATTGTGGAGCTTGTTTGCTGCAAAGGAAGAAATTTCAAGGATCAAGAAAAAGCAATTTGACATAAAGTGCCCTTTATGAAAATGGAAGTGTGGCCTTTATGCTTAAAATGGCAATGTTCATTATACAAAGCTCTCTTGATCAGAACAATGCCAATATCCAATGTATTTTCATTCAATTTTGGAGTGTAAGTTGGTTTAGAGGCCTGTAATCATGTACTAAGCTATCTTGGTCAGATTTGCAACTTGGTATGAACATGTATTGGCCATGGATCAAAGTGAGTTTTTGCCAACTTCAAGCATTCTATTCTCCCTAACCACAAAGGTGTTTGAGGAGTTCTTGGATAATTTTGAAAGCTTGCAACATGTACTATAATCCATATTTGAAATGAAACTTGAAACTCCAAGTGGAACTATGTGAAAAATGGCCAAGAAGATGGGTCAAAATCCTGCGTAAACTAGGGCAAAATTTTTCTAAGTTAAAAGTTTTAGGTACCCTTGTTCCAAAACTCATAACATGAAATACACGCTTCTTTTGAGAAAACTTTGTGAATAAAAGTTGTAGACTTTGTGATTGACTACAACTTTCATGTTGCAAGTTTTGTTTGAATCCATTTTTATCTTGGTGAAAAAGTGGGACAAAGTTAGGAAAAAATGAGAAAATTTTATAACTTAGAAAATTTCTAAGTTATGAAATTTTTCCATTTTAAACCCTAATTTGCATTTTTGGGTTTCTTGATGAAAAAGTTTCATAATTTGACATGTCTTGATGAAAAATGACCTTTGGCACTTGATTTTGACCAAAAAGTCAAAGTTTGACTTTTCAGTATACAGTTAAATTTTGATCAGTTGACTGAAAAATTCATCTGTCAATCCTATGCATTTGAGATCTTTTGAAATTGTTGAATGGGTCAATACAATTTCATTGAGTCCTTGAGTCCATGGTTGAGCTTGATTTGCCATTGGCTAGGTCAAACAGTCAAAAATTGCCTTTGTACAGTCAAAACCCTAAAAATGACAATTTTGCCCTTTTGATGATCTGATCAAATTACTTGTGGAATTGTGATCCAAACTTGGTAAAATGGTTCATATAAGTTCATAATGTTGATGTGGGTCAAATTTCATGAGGTTTGATTGTCAATTGGCCACAGTTGACTTTTTCCCCAATACAGTTGATTTCTAGGTCAACTGTCCAATTGACTGGGCAAAAATTTAAATCAAGGCTTAAAACTTGGTATGGACAAACTTGTGAGTCCATATGAAGTATGAAAGTCAATTTGGGCATTGTAGGTCAAAACATCACAGTGCAAACTCAAACCCCAATTTAGGCCAACAGTGCAAGGTGGTGACTTGAGTAGAGCAAACCCTAACTTGATCTTGAGTTCCAAGAGTCTTGTGATGAAAACTGTTGATGAAATGAGAGGGGAAATTTTGGGGTACAACAAGGAGTATTAGTTGTCCATTTCTCTACTGGGGAGTTATACTCTTGGTTCGAGAGAATGGAAGTTAACAACTTGTTGGGGATAAAGCAGTTAACTGTTATCTGATCGGCTTCCAGGCTTTGCAGCAACACATTGGGGATAGTGGAAAACTTTACTGGGGAAGAAGAGTTTTGTTAGTGATTTGAAGAAGTTAAACTAATAACTGGTTGGGTCCAGGTTTCGTAGTAACTTTTAGGGATAGTAACAACTCCGTTGGGGATATCAATGACTCTACAGGGGATTAAAGGGTTTTTTCTATTGATTTGTATTGATCTGGCAAATTCGTAGTTTGTTCGGGAAATAAACCCATTTGAAAATCTGTTGGGGAAGTGTTTTATTCTGGCAGAAATCCTCAAGGCTTCCTCTTAAGACAAATTCAGCTGGGGCGAGGGTTTCTAGAGGTTGAAACTCTGGCTGGTGATTGCATGGATCTAACTTTTTGGGGATATCCATGAACTTGGCCTTGTGGGGTTTATACCCTTATTTGTGAAGATTATTCTGTGGTGATAACCTTATAGATGTGGCTCTTGAGACTTTAGCAGGGATCACCTTGTGAAAGGGACTTTGTGGGGATTTGTCATTATCCATAGTAGTAAGTGTTGTAGTTACTGCTATAAAACATTTTCTTGATTATACGTGCCCGTTTGATGGGATTCATGTTCAATGCCCCAAGTGATTTGAATGGAGAACTGCCCCCGGCTATGAGAGATTTCTTGGAATCGTGACTTGACTTCGCCGGATTGGTTTGACAATAATCATGGTATGCCCCTTGGTTATGGAAGATTTGTCAATGGAAGTGGTTTTGTTCATTGAGAGGATTTTCGTTCATTGGATATTCGTCGTATGAATTTCTCTATTTTCAAACAAATTGCTATATGAAAACAGCAGTATTGAAAATAATTCAAATTTTATGTTTCTCTTGAAGTTTTGAAAATGCAGTTTTAACAAGTAAAAGAGTTTTGTAAGAATATGAATTCAACACAGGATTTACAGTAAGCCTTACAGGAGTCAGGATACCTGTTGTAACAGTATGATTTCTAAATAACCCATGCTTCAATTAGGACTTTTAAAGGGTTGTAATGTGGCCTGGTTCACAGTTTAAGACACAAAGGATAAGGCTCAAAGTGTATTTGTACCCGCCCATTCTTCATGATGCTCTTCATCCCTATACTCAGTTAACTGTGCATTTTGAAATCCAATTGAATTTGGAATGACATTTTGGTGATGGTTCAGATACTGAAAGTTTATTCGTGAAGGCAGTCATTTTTTCAACATTGTTCATGTTTGTCAAGGATTTGTAGCGCCCTTTTTTTGATTTACTGTCCCTAATTTTTGGCTGACCGTTCTTGTTTTGAAATTACAGCTAGCGGGATGCCCCAATTTTTCTTAAGTATCCTTTATATGTTTTGACTAGTGGTTTTTCGTTTGAGAGACATTGACTTCCTATTTCACAGGGAACCACCACCGTCTTTTGATTTTGAAGGATGTTTGTGTATGAAGTGAAAACTTGCGGCTGAACGTGCATTTGAACTAACTGAGAAACTACCCTGCCCCAGGTTTTGATTAAAGGTTTCAATTTGTGTGAAAAAGAAAACTCCTACTTGTTAGGCTCAAAGTGGTTGACTAGGGATTATCTTCCTTATAACTCCAGTGTTTAGGAATTTGAAACAACACATGTACATCGTCAGCAAGGTTTGTCCAAAAGCATAGTGTATGAGATTATGGTATTAGTTTCGTTATCCTCCCTCTAAAGGATTGCAACTTTTAACGAAAGTTGAATATCACGAAAACAAGGGAATAAAAGAACAGTTTAAATATAGTGAAAATGAATGGATTAATTCAAGACAAACATATGCAATGCATTAATGAAAGTAACCAAAGCCTGACATAAAGATAAGTGTTTAAACAAAACAAAAAATTACAACTGAAAATTCGAATGAACAAAAATTTCTCCGCCTAAATTTGTCACTTCAGATGTTCTGTCTTTGAGGGGTGACAGAAGAATTCCAATTGACCGTCTTGTGTAAACTCCAACACTCCTTCGTCGATCAGTTCTTGAATTTTGTTCTTCAACGCCCAATAGTGGTTGGTGTCGTGTCCCTGACTGTTGGAATGGTATGCACACCTTTCATTGGGATGGTAACTAGGAGCAGAAGTATTAGGTTTTTGAGGAGGCTCCCTTAATGCAACCAGTTTGGCTTCCAACATATGATGCAACGCTTGGGCCAAGGACATGTTAATCTCAGCAAATTGTCTTCCTTTCTTACACCGACTACCTTGTCATGGTTGTTGCTGGGGGGGGGGGGGGAATAAATGAAATTTGAACAATTTGGGTATGTTCTTTTCATAGCTTTCGAGATGCAGCTCTTATATGCTAGTTTGGTGCAAATTAGGAGCAGCATAACGAGTCTATTTTACGACAGTTTTGGAGTGTTATGGCAGCTTGGTGCAAGGTTGTATTATAGCAGTATAGTAGATTCTTTTTGACATGGTTTTAGGCTGTTATATGGATAATACATCAAACATAGGCTTGGCAACATATAGGACTTTGTTCAGCAGCCTTCGACCAAACTCATCAAAAGACAAGACAATATTTGTTTCCACCAATTGTGTGTTCTTCGAATGGACCACCAATTGTATGTTCTTCGAATCCACCAAGTATATGTTCTTCGAATCCACCAATTGTATGTTCTTCGAATGGAACACCAATTGTATGTCCTTCAAATCCACCAATTGTATGTTCTTCGAATCTACCAAACTTCGAATGGACCACCATTTGTATGTTCTTCGAATCGACCACCAATTGTATGTTCTGCGAATCCACCAAATGTATTTTCTTCGAATGGGCCACCAAATATATGTCCTTAGAATGGACCACATTCATCTGAATGTACCATTCAAAGCTTGTGGATCGAAGCAAGCATGAAGGAAGCCACTGCCTTGTGGATCGAAGCAATCATGAAGGAAGCCATTGCCTTGTGGATCGAAGCAAGCATGAAGGAAGCCATTGCCTTGTGGATCGAAGCAAGCATGAAGGAAGCCATTGCCTTGTGGACCAAAGCAATTATGAAGGAAGCCATTGCCTTGTGGATCGAAGCAAGCATGAAGGAAGCCATTTCCTTATGGATTAAAGCCAGCATGAACTTCTTCGACTTGTCAAAATCTGTCAACCACTCCTTTCGACCAATTATGTAGCCTGAACCAGATTTTGGATTCAACATAGTTACCTGCATTTGCACACCCTTTTTATCTTCTTTGACCTTATGCAAATTTGAGCTTTTGAAATTCTTTGTGAGAAATTCCTTAAGAAAAGAGAGGGCAAATTTTGGGGTACAACAATAGGTTTCCAAATTGTTTTTAGGAATCTCTTGGCCATGATATGAAATCAACAAAGGATTTGTTAAGGCAATCCCAAAAATGGCTTTGAAATATTGTCCTTTCAAATGATTAAATGCTTTCCCTTGTTTGAATTTGAAGTTTCAAGTTATATTGTATAAAAACTCCCTATTTCATATTTGAATGTATCTTGATCCACTTATTGGCTTTTGAGCATAATCACTAAGTTTGGATGCCTTCACATTGCTGGAGGACCTTTGTAGTTCTTTTTGATCCATCAAACCCTAGGATTTTTATATTGAGACAATTGGAATGAAGTAAAAAAGATAATGTTTGTATCACATGCAACCCAATTAATTAGATGAAAAACTTTGCACCTTCATGTCTACAACCCTAATTTGTGAATAAGATCAAAGCAAAGGTACCTCTTCTTGTATGGAACAATAGCTACATGACTTAGGGTTCAACCAACGAGTGACCTTCCTTGCTTGATAAGAAAACATTTAATAAAATCCTTAGATTGCAATGGATATAATACTTTTGAATGACAACTTTCTTATGTTGCAAAATGAAGCACTTTGAATCAAACCCTAATTAAAAAGAATTGATACACTTGAATGATTTGCACCTTGAACCATGGTTGAAGCCATTGAGGTTGTGATGTTGCTTGATGAATTCATCCATGTAGAGCCCCTCTTGAAGTCCACGTGATTAGGGAAATAAACCTAATTCATGTGATTATGATATGCACAAGGAAATTACCATCAATTACTTGGGCTAGTAGTTCTTGGGTTGCCTCTTAGGACAAATTGCATTATAAGAAACTTGAGGCCATTTCATGTGTTTGAAGAAGACAAAAAATGTAGGGGACGAAGAGCCTTGGATGACTTATGTTCAAGCCTTTAGTATTCATCAAATGACCTTGCTATGGTTTAAAACCCTAATCACAATCCTTGCCTCTTCCGTTGAACAAACCCATGCAAAAAGTGTGAAACCCATTGCACAAGTAAAGCCCTAGTCTCCTTTACCTTGGATTCAAAAGACCAAGATTTGTTATTATTGAATGCATGGTATGTTAGATGACCTAGTGGAGGGTATGCACATGAGGAATATGAGATGCATAAGCCAAAAGGTTTAAATTAAGGGTGGGAAAAATTTGGGGTATGACACATGGGAGGTAACCCGTGCTTTTAATTTATAATGTCTTTCATGTTGTTTCATTTTGCATGTTTGGTTTGTTTTAATAAAGAAGGAAAACAACTATAAAAACACACATAAATGCATGAGACGAAGTCAAGTGAGATCTGTTGTTAGTGAATGAGCTAAGGGAATGAGATGTTTTCCATTAGTAAGGATGAAAATGTATTAGATTAGTTCACAAAGATGCAACTTATGTCGATTAAGGATGATTAGAATGACAATAGTTTTTGAGGAGAAGAGAAGTAATGTTAGAGGAAAGATAAATTCAAGAAGGATTGGAATCATGGTTATGACGGAAAAGTATAGACATGAGTTAGGGAGAAATTGGGGAGTTCTATCACCAACCATATGAAGAAAATGTAGTGTTGATATTATGATTAGGATGAGATCCTAATGTGAGATTAAAGGAAAGAGTAAGGATTTATTGATGTGGTCAAAGTCTTCTAACTGGATAAAGGCTTCTTTTGGAATGAAACAGTTTGGATTATACTTGGTGTAGTAATTTTTTGTATTAGAATATACTTAACAATTGTGTTATGCTGCATGCGTGTAAAGGAGACTATGAAATGGATTTTTGGGGATTATGTATCATTGATGAGGTTGAAATGAAGGAAATTAAAAAAAAAAGTTTGTAAGCCATGGAGAGATTGTTGGACATTATGCTTAGGTAACTTTGAGCACAAGGTAAAGGACGTTATTATAGTTGGGTAATGATGATTTATGCCACCATCATGGTTATCGGCTACCTATTGACAAATTGAGGAACTAATCACCCTTAACCTCTTGTTGATAGTAGACGGGATCATATCGAATGAGATAGAATTATCTTGCTTGCTTGATAGTGATTGAATTGAATTGACGTATTAATCAGAAGTTAGTTTTTCACCATTTTGTGTGAACCTAATGCAAAAGTGAACCATTATTTTCTGGTTCATTCTAAAGAGAGTATGAAGATAGATGTGGAACTTGTAGGTCTAATGGTTGACGGGAAATAAAATGAGAACCGTGACTTTGAGCTAAATGATTAGAGTTGCGTAGCGGAAGCGTGAATATGGCACACTTCCTTATGAATTATTAAGAGTCAATGGTTAAATGTTAGATGCCTGAAGGAATGATGCAAACCCACATGTATTCCAGAATAGAAGTGATAGATGGAGGGTTTGTATGTTTTTCGTGTTGTTGACATGTCAATAGAATGTACTGAATTGCGTGTTTGATTGGTGAGACGTAAAATTGTAGTACTGGTGTGTGTCACCATTGTCAACATTATGGTTAAGTTTATATGCTTACGACAGTACTCCCGTGTAATGAAGTGATATATTATATATCCTAGGATGATGGGACTAGGAGTGAGACGAACCGCGACATTCATAACCTGATATCAAGGAGGTACATGGGATTGTTTTCTTCCTTTGGTCGAGTTCACTTACAACAATATCTTCCATTCTATTATTGGCATGGCACCTTTTGAGGCATTGTATGGCCGAAGGTGAAGAATACCTCTATGTTGGTATGAATCAGGTGAGCATGTGGTGCTCGGACCCGAGATGGTGAGAGAGACTACAGAGAAAGTAAGGATAATCCAAGAGAAGATGAAAGCTTCACAGAGTAGACAAAAGAGTTACCATGATAAGAGAAGGAAGGATCTTGAGTTTCGGGAAGATGACCATGTATTCTTGAGAGTTTCTCCAGTGACTTGTGTAGGTCGTGCTTTGAAGTCGAAAAAATTGACTTTTCGGTTTATCGGTCTGTATCATATTTCCGAGAAGGTGGAAAGTGTTGCATATAGAGTATCCCTGTCACCCAATCTGTCCAATTTTCACGACGTGTTCCATGTATCGCAACTCTGAAAGTATATTCCAGATTCGTCGCATGTAATTCTGATAGATGATGTATAAGTGTGGGATGATCTTACTGTTGAAACCGTACCTGTGAGGATCGAGGATCGTGAAATAAAGAAGGTGAAGGGCAAAGTGATTTCTCTAGTGAAAGTATTTTTGGGAGGAGCTACTGGAGAGAATGCGACGTGGGAATTAGAGAGCAACATGTGAGAGGCGTATCTAGAGTTATTCGCAACAGGTAATTTTCTAGGACGAAAATATTCCAAGTGAAGGAGAGTTGTAACACCCTGATTTATTTAGAATTATTTTAATTAAATAATTAAATGATGTAATGTATTTTTTATGAATGAGTGGATTTCATGATGTGGGGTGATGCCTTTTTTGGGAACTAGATGCCTTAGAACTATTGAAGTTGAGTTTATAGGGGTGTATGACTAAAAGTGTAGAATCATGGGAGTGTGTGGAATTATATAGATTACTATTATTATTTTATTATAATATCAGGATTATTATTGTTATTTTATGATGATAATTATATAATTATTTAGTTGGGAAGGTTATATCATTTTTAGGATATAATAGAGTGGGAATAGAGAATTAGAATTAGAACGTGAGAACAGAATGAAGCGTAGAAGTGAGAAGAGGAGAAAGAGGACTATGAGGCTAGGGAAAGAAGATTCACCGTAGGAATCAAGAATCGATAAAAAAAATAAGGTAAGGGGGGATTCTAACATTGTAATGGGTTGCCTAATGGGGTATGGTAGTTATTAGATCCCATGGTTGTATGTTCTTGATTTTCTACCTATTTTGCTTTTTGGGGTTTTTCCCCATTGATGAATTCTTTAATGCATTATGTGTGTAATTGGATGAGGTAAGTTTAATGTAATTGATAGGAAATGTTGGTGAATAATTAGTATGATTAGAAAATACTATTTTTATGGAAATATTGAGAGTTTGGGTTTTGAAAAATGGAAAATCACATTTGAAAATGTTGCAGATTTTTGAGTTCTGCAAGAGTGGTAATCGGATATGCTCTAGTGGAAACCGGTTACCATGTGAAAAATTAAGGAAAATAGGCTATTGTGATAAGCAGTAATCAGTTACCGTAATGTAGTAACCGGTTACTACTGGAAGATTTTGAAAAACATAGCTACTAACTTGTGCTGTACCCGGTAACTGGTATTGAGGTAACCAGTTACTGCTGAAGGATTTTGTGTGATTTGCTAATGTTTCGTGCAGTAACTGGTTACTGGTATTGCAGTAATTGGTTATTGGTATGGCAGTAACTGGTTACCACTGTGTTATACATGATTTTGTAAAATTGAAAACTCTATAGATTTCTCCTTAGGTGTTCGTTTGACACGCCGTTTGGACCACTGGGAAGCTAAAATCATTTTCTATTTTCTAAAAATAAATTATAACTTAGTAGATAATTATTTAACCGACATTGATACCTATTTGTGTGTATTCTTGAGTAATATGTTATAAATAATGTTGTGAATGATTAAGATGACGTTGTATGATTGCTTTAATTGTGTGACATGATATGCGTGATGATGATGATGTCATGTATTTGCATGACATTGAAGAGTAAGAGTAATTAATGTAAAATTGTGTTGTTGCATATCATTGTCGTATGCATTCATGAAAGATGGCCTGTATTGGCAAAAGATGGTCTGTATTGGCAAAAGATGGCCTGTATTGGCGTTTCTGCCCCATGTTGGCATTATTAAGTTGAGGGTTTTTCCCTCTTGGTACCACATGCATTGAGTCAGTTTCATTCTCACTAGATTGCATGAATTTCTACTTGCGTTTTAATGGATGTTTATGTTGTTTATGCAATAAGATTTTATTGATGTGCTTTGTATTATTATGAATAAGAAAAGGTGTGAGGTAAAATAAGTATAATGATGTGTATTTGAACTACTATTCTCTCATTATTATGCTTCCTCTTATATTATTATGATATCTCACTCTTTCTGTTTGAATGTTGCTTCTATGTGGGTGACGTGCAAGTGATTCGAAGTAGCTCGAGGTCGAGGTTAGCCTAAGAGTTACCTCAATTGCATAGATTGAGTCAGTGTCTTCTCTGATACGTAATACTTAGGGGTTTTGCATTTGTCTTATTATGTTGAGAGTAAACTTTGTATAGCTCTGTTGCTTTAAATTTACCTTATGATTATGCTGATTTTCGGATGATGAAAAATACCACTCATGTTGAGAGTTGAGAATAATTATTTATTAATGTTTTCCGCTGCGAATAAATTCAATAGGGTTTAAGACATTGAAGTTTATGATTTTGTGTTACGTATCCTGTTTATTGAGAATGTATGATGTATTACGATGTAACATCTTATTTGTTGATGTTTATTTTAGAAATTATTTTATTCTAATTTTTACTTTAATTACCGATGGGGAAATAGGGTGTTACAATTAGTATCCGAGAAGGTCGGTCCTTTCGACCAAGTTATCGAGTTAGTGTAGTACGACATTTGAATACTATCAACGTGTTGTTCCTTAATACACGACATGTGTGTGAAACATTGTCAGTGCTTTCTTGTTTTTCTAATCACTTGTTTTAAGAGTGGGATTGAAATATGTGGCGGGGGTGGGGGGGGGAGGGAGCTTGTGCTTCTCTGATATGGTTCAGGTGTGAACAATTGGTTTAGTATATCTTGAATTGCATGGGTGCAGGCGTTAGTGCTACTAAGTTGTTTTTATGATTTCGAAGGAAGCATGGATTCGAGAATCATGCCTAGCGGTCAGTTGAAGGATCCTTGAGAGGGAATGATCAGGTACTTGTGATGTTCGCATCTCTAGAAGTGAAGGGTAGTGTTATGACCAATGATATTCCAATTGAGGGTGAGTTCTGATATCTTCCTGGGGGAAATTGTGACTTGAAGTTAGAAACAAATGTTAGATTAACTTAGTGTTTTCTTTGGAGTGAACTGTTTGGAGTTAGACAAAATAATTATGAGTTATTTTGATGAGTCTATCCATATTTTTATGCCGAAAGATATATGTTAAGCAGGTAGGATAAATCTTAGAAGGTGGAGCTCAAATGGTTATAATGTTTTCTACATGTTGATTGTGAAGTAGTTAGTGCTGAGTTACCATTTTGTATGTTTTCGTTGTTCAGAGTAATGCTGAAGTGATAGATTATTATGAATTTTGTTGTTGGAATCATATAGGTATTTGTTGAATGTCGTTAATGTTGTTGGGTATTTGTGAATCACGAGACAAAATTGAAACCCAAAGATATTAGTAGTTGTAGCGGTAGAAATGTGGAGACTAAACCATTAGATATATTTAACTCGTACAGATCAAATACAAATCTCCATTGCGCTTTAATGTTTCCAAAGAAAATCATAAAAGAGTGAATAAAACCAAAAAGGGGGAGAATCTAGGTACGAGGGTTGGTTATGAAAAGGGAAGGTATTAGCACCCTAAACATCTACGGTACTCCACGGTAACCTCTTTAAAAATCTGTATGTTTTGGCTATACAAGGTGTACAAAAATAGGATGGTGGAGATGAGAAAAAAATAATTTTTCCAATTTTGCACACGCCGTGGTTGTGAACCTTTAGTGCCTACATACCACCTTTCATGCAATAGGGGATCAGGGTACTCGTAGTTCTCCTAAAAAAATTTAAAACACACATGTGTTATTTAATTTCAAGAGACGAGACATCATCGTCATATTCGAGTGGAAGAATATACTTACTACCCACGACTATGAGAAAGGAGAATTTGCATCATCTCAAAGTGTAGGATATAGCTTGGATTTTAAAATCAACAAAGCCTCACTCAACACCTAAGTGGAAAATATCTCACTTCACTACATACCATACAAGTATAGTAGCTCGCATCACTACAAGAATCGACAAGAGTCTAATCTTTTGAGAGAAGTTTTAAAGTAAAAATCCAAAGTGGAAAAATGGTTTGAATGAGGTTAATTAACTTTTAGTATTTCAAAAGATGTTAAAGTATAGTTAAGTTAATTAAAGTTTAATTAAAAAAATATTTTTGAAAATGCATTGACCTAAGTCCAAGTTTATTATGAAAGCGGTTCAAGTTAGAAAATAAGAAGAGTTTTGAAAATGAGGGAGAATATTTTTGAAATTAAAGAACATATGAGGAGATGAAGAGACTATCCTAAAGCATAAGGTAAAAGCCTAGGAAAAGAACGATCTAGCCCCCAAGAAGCCAACACTTGACATATAAAGTCAATGTAGAATTCACATCCTTTAGATTGAAACCAAGCAAGCAAAAATACTAAACCTCTGAGAAATACCAAGCTTTAGATGAATTAAGTCTTCACAAAAATTGGGGAAAATAACGACTGTATACAGAGGAATTCTCAATCACAGACAAAGCATATAACCAGAATAACCTGCACACAAAGAAAATCAACCCAATGTCTTAGGGTAAACCCCAAGAACTTCAGAAAAATAACAACAGAGTCACGAGGTCTCAAAGTATCAAGGCTTCTAATCCTAAGTCCAAGAGGACCAAAACTCCATAATTCCAAGGATAGTAACCAAATAGTGCAACTAACCTTAAGGTTTTTAATGTTCAAGTTGGTTATTAAGTGTTTCCAAAAAGAAAATAAAGCTCAAGTGAGCAAAGATAAAATGGCATAAAGATAAATGCTCAAGTGAGAAAAAGAAAAATAGCATGGAATGTTAATGCTAAAATAAACGGTGCATATATTTAAAGGAGAAAAAAAAAGGCATAAAGTAAATTTAAAAACAATGATGCAATGAGTATCAGAGTGATGAGAGATGACACGCTGGTAATCTTCAACCTCTAGCCACGCTCAAATTGTAGGTCACAGAAACTGTAAAATCAGGAGCTCAGACCGGTGTCATTCGCTTCGTCTCTTCAAGACAATTTCAATGGTACCTCACGAAAAATTTATATTAACCACACATTAGTCAATTTGAAAAAAACCAGAAGGAAACAATTGAAAAGAGATTTGAAAATTCATGATCAAAACTCGCTTCCAATTAAAAACCAACTATGCAATGAATATCAAGGTGATGAGAGATACTTTGTAGTGGCAAGTTTAGATGGAATTGATGAAGGAACCTACCTGTTGAAGCTCAAGTTTAGAGCTCTGAAACTTGACTTGGCTAGCACGATTTAGGGAACTTCAAGACTTGGTTCTTCTTCTGTTAGCTTCAGTGAAGTTCAAGGATGAAGAATGAGCAAGGAAATTGGACTGAAAAATGCTTTAAAACCAAATTCGAAGTTACAGAATTGAGAGGTATGGAGGAAGTTTAACAGAGATTTTTTGGCTCTCTATAGCTTGTAAAATGATGTAGATGAGGTCTTCATTTATAGGGGGGATGTGATGCAATGTTGAGAGAGAGAGAGTGAATGATAAGCAATCAATTGAAATCATGTGCATCCTGATCGTGAAAAAAGTGTGACTTATAACTCATCAAAACTCATATAATTCTCGTGTTGCAATCCTTAATCCAACCTTAGCAACTTTGTTAAACATGTTTAAGTGGAAAAGATGCACAAAATTAAACTTTGTCAAAATCAATTTCGTGGTGCCAACTTTGAATCCATGGTACAAACATCAAAATGGGCTTTATGACATGATTCTTGAAGAATTTGGAAGATGAGGCCACAATCTTTACAATGTACCAAGAATGACTCCATTTGGATGATTGAGCTAAAAGTTACGTCCATTTGAATTTGTGAAAAACACATTAGAAGCCACATTAGTACATTTGCAATCTGAGTGTTTTGACAAAATCAATTTCGTGATGCCAACTTTGAATCCATGGTACAAACATCTCAAGGGCTTTATGACATGATTCTTAAAGCATTTGGAAGATGGGGTTACAATATTTACAATATGCCAAGAGAGATTCCATTTGGATGATTGAACTGAAAGTTATGCCCTTTTTAATTTGTGAAAAACACACGGATTTTTGTAGTTAGAAAAATTTCTAAGTATAGAACTCCAAAGTGAACTATAATGTTCTTCAAAATTACATGACCTTCCACTCAAAATTTGATCTCGATATCTGAAGATGTCAAGAAGTAGACCTCTTGAATTGAATTTTTGAATTGAGATCACTCAAAAATTATAAAAATAGAAAGCGTTATGGTCTTTGGAAGATGATGAATAAATTTGGGGAAATTCACATAAGACCTAGAATCTTTTCAGTTCTTCAACTACTTTCCAAGAATCTTTAAGTATTGCACACGGAAACATAGTTGTATAGACATCCTAAGGATTATCATGGAAAAATAATGGCCTCAAGGAGATAAAAATTGACCAAGTTATGATCATTTGAAGACAAACCCTAAAATTCAAAGGCTTTTCAAGGAGACTTGTAATCTTTCTCAACCATTAGTGATCTTCCATTCAAAATTACCCTTATATTCCTGAAAAGAGATTGTTAAGGACCCTTTAATGAGAATCATGGCTTTTGAGTAAATAAAAAATCTCAAAAAATGAGCAAGATATGGTCCTTGGAATTCAACAAACCCTATCTCAGGGAGTGTCAAAAGGACTTGAAACCCCTTTCAACTTTTCATGATTTTTCATGCATAATTGGATCTTTTCATGTGAAGATAGGTTGTTATAGATGATGATAAGAATCCATAACAAAAATAACCAACTCAAAATGTTGAAAATTGAGAGAGTTATGCACATGTGATTAATGAATCAAATATTTGCTCAATTAGGTCAAACTTGTTGAATCAACCTTAAATATTTTGAAATTTATAGACAAAATAAAGCATGATGAATCACCATAGGCATTAAAATGATGTCATCTTGAAGCACACTCAAATATGGAGCTTAAGTCTCAAATAAACGTTTTGAAGAAGGCATGGAAATAAACACATGAACCTATGAATCTTCTTGATGAATGCCACCACCAACTTTGAGGAACATTTGACCTAAATAAAGTGAGGGAGCTCTTTGAACCACAAATCTTTAATATCATAAAAATAGCCTCGAAGCTTGAACTCTTGCATTTCATTGAAGAACCATTTGACTAAGTACCACCCCTCAAACCCTAGGTTAGATGGTGAGATGAATGAAATTGTATCATCACCTAGAATATGAACATTCAAAGAGACATATATACATATTTTGATGTTAGTATAAGAAAACATGTACAAGATACACAATTCAAGGTGCTTGGTGATCCCTCAAGAGCAAACTTAAAGATAGGATGAAGTAGAAAGAGAGAACCAAACCTAGTGTGTGATCTTGATATATTGATAAAAATGAGATGATAAAAGATCTTCGGGGTAAAAATTGGGGTATAACAGCTGCCCTTATTTAAGTGTCTTTTATCCAGAGATATGAAGGTTAAAATCTTCATCTCGATGCGATTGAAGATACTTAAATATAAAACAAACCCTATTTTTGGTCCTAAGATGCCATGAAATGCTTATGATTATGAATGCCAATAACCTACTCCAAAGGTTACAGAACACCACTGGGGAAGCAGAAAATGAAACCAACTGACCAAAAAGAGAGTTCGACCAGGAAAATAAATTGCTGGGGAAAAACACGACTATGGGAATGGCTATAAACAGGTAAAACCAAAACCACGATTAAAAGAAACCAAATGCATAGTAATATTTCAACAGTAAATAGAAACAATAAGATAAAACTGGCTCAGAGATGACAATAAATATCAACATCAACATTATAAATGAATGATTGACATCAGTACTTATGACTAGAAACACAAAAATTTTATTAGCGCTTATGGCTGGAAACAATGGTTTGATGTCAACATTTATGGCTGGGAACAAAGGTTTGACATCAGCATTTATGGCTGGGAACAAAGGTTTGACATCAGCACTTATGGTTGGGAATAAAAGTTGACATTAACACTTATGGCTGGGAACAAAGGTTGACATCAGTACTTATGGCTCGGAATAACTCAACTCTATTGGAGTAAAGTCCAATGAGGATAAAGAGATAAATGTCGACTATGAACGAAGGTGAACTACCAACTCAGGGGTAAAGGTAGAAAAAACATAGAACAAAAACAAGTTTCTTAAAAATTTTGGTGTTCCACCTAGAACGGGTCTCAACTTCTTCTTTGATCAAGATATCACTTGAAAAGGGTAATAAGTTGATGTAAGAATCATTCAACAAACTATTTTAATCATAGGAGTAAAGAAAACCTCAACAACAAACTATAACCCATAATGAAGAGACTACCATCCATTGGAGTAAAATATCAACAACGAGCTATCTCCCATAATGAAGAGACTATCATCCATCGGAGTAAAAAAAATCTTCTCTAGCATTAGCAGACTTACTGGGAAAGTACATGTTGCTCAAATAAAGAGACCACCACTTGCTGTTATGAGAAGCATTGCAATAATAATGCTGGGAAATGAATTTTGACTTCTTGGGGAAATAGCAACACACTACTGCTTAGGAGATAAAGTCTTCGCGTGCAAAATAAAATTCACATTCTCAATCCAGGGCTCACGGCCTAGAGGGATCAAAATAATAGTGTTGGGGACTACAAAATTCAAACCAGGAACAAACCGGATTGAAACAGTCAACCAAAACACCATCCAATGAGGAATAAACTCAAATGGGGATCAAATTCCATCCAGATGGTGAGCTGGGTAGGAAGGATAAAGCAAAATTCCTCCATGAGGGATAACCTTGTGGGGAAATTGAAAGGGTATACACTTTCTACTTAAGTTTGACATGATATTGGAGAGAGGGTAACATACCTCTACAAAGAGGATAATATGCCAACAAAAACATTAATGAATGGAAATGAGAAATGAACTTTAACTCAAATATGCATGATGTAGTATGGATGTATGAATGTTGTCATGTATATGCTGACAAAAAAGACATATAACACTGGGGATAACCCGAAAAAACCAACTTTGGTAAAGACAACACTCGACTAAATCACATCCAGGATGAAGATTCCATAAGAGATTAAGCACCGACTGAGGAAAAAAAGTCCTTCTTCATGGCTTAACTTCACTGGGAAAAAACACTGTTTGAAAAATAATCAACACAAAATATGATAGCAAAAAACCAAAATAGTTGCAGGAATATAACACCCTCTTTCATGCCTCAACGGGTAATATCATACAGACTTCGCTAGGTAAGACAGTGCCACATCGTCTAGGCTTCAACTGGAGATTCCGTACTGACTTCACTAGAGAAGATGAAACCACACACGCCAAGGGGAGTCCAAATACATTCTTCAATACTAAGAGTAGTGGTTGCACAAACTTATCTAGGGAGAATTTATGAAACTTCCCGAGGATAACATCTTTAGAGAGAAGCATCACCTTCGATTCATCTGGGGAGTTAAGAAGTTAACATCATAGCAAGAGGTAAAATTATCGGGATTTTAAATCAGACTTAACACTTGGTGAGATAAAACCCAAAAAGTTAACAACAATTTCAATACTTCTTAGAAAAGATACTGCCCTTGTCCGGCTACTTGGGGAGCACACAACAACAACAATGTCATAACTGGAGAGAGCAATGCTATGCAAGAGATTACACGTCCATTATCAACACACAAAGGGAGAAAGAATCCATTTGCAATATTCGCTTAATCACCTCCTGGATGGGGAAAGAATCATACTCAGCTAGAGAAACGTGAACCAAGACTTAATTGGGGAATATAGGAGAGAGGTATCAAACCATACAAACCAAACACCGTATGACAACTTGGAGAAAATTTTAAACAAGACTTAACTGGGGAAAATGGAATAGCAAACCAAAAGAAAAAAGTGGACTACGCGCAAGAGTAACCCATTATACTTCTTTGGGAGAAATTATGAAACTTCAGAGTTTGTCCATCCATGGAACCACTACTTTTGTCCTACTAGAATCACAAAATTGAGGTAAAAAGTAATTTGCAAATTCTTTTCAAAAACATGTTTTTATTATCAAGTCTTTTTGTTTTGAAAATTACTATCAATAATAAATGAAATTTTTGTAAACAGAATAAAATAAGAACTACAAAGAATTGGATAAAGGCTCAAACTTTATTAATAGAATGGTAGTCTGCGAATGGCAAGACTCCATAGATGATTAAAAAGTTTTGGAAAATGGTAAATACATGGAAAAGATACATTGAAATACAATGACCAATATTCTCCCTAACAACTTTGAACTCTTGATTAGAGGCTTCGGTCGAAGTGGGATGAGAATCCGAGAAGATGGTTGCTTCAATGATCAAGTCTTGTCTGTTGTAGTTACTTTCCAGGAAATCCCTACCTTTTGCCCATGTTTCCCTTGCGGGTTTTCAACCCACCGGAAAAATTTATTCTGTTTGTATCTCTAATTTTTTCGTAGACCGCCCTTTCGGGTTTTTATCCTACCAAGACGCTCTTTTTTGCCTAAGCCTCCCTTTCAGGTTTTCAACTTAGCGAGTTGTTCTTGTATTTATTTAGGTGAAGTATTTCATGAGTGCATTAGCATTCATGGTACTTGGGAACTCCTCATCATCCATAGTTTCAAGAATCAATGCACTGCCAAAGAAGGCTTTCTGGATAACATATGGGCCTTCATAATAGGGACTCCACTTACCCCAAGAATCAGTGTTAAAACACATGATCTTTCTGAGCATGAGGTTTCCTTCTCCGAATTCACGAGGCTTGACCTTGTTATCAAAATCTTTTTTCATTATAACTGACCATGACACAAGGCTGTGATTCTCTTTTCTTCAATCAAATTCAATTTGTAAAACCTGTTATGGACCCATTCAACATCTAACAACTCAGTTTCCATTATTACACGTAAAGAGGGAATATCGACCTCAACAGGGAGCACTACTTCCATACCATATACAAGAGGGAATGGGGCTTCCCTTGTTGAAGTGCAGACGAATGTGTGATACCCATGAAAAGCAAAAGGGAGAATCTCATGCCAATCCTTATATTTATTAACCATATTCTGGATGATCGTCTTAATGTTTTATTAGAATATTCAATAGCCTGATTAATCTTAGGCCTGTAAGGAGACAAATTATGATGGACAATCTTGAATTCTTCACAAAGTTCTGTCATGATCTTGTTATTCAAATTTGAGTCGTTATCAGTGATAATCCTACTTGGCACACTATACCGACATATAAGATTATTCTTGATAAAGTGTACTACCACCTGCTTGGTGATATTAGCATAAGAAGCTGCTTCCACCCACTTGGTGAAGTAGTCAATTTCCACTAAGATGAACCGATGTCCATTCGACGTTTGGGTTCAATCAATACCCGACATAGAAAAAGGCCATGGGGGAAGAAATAACATTGAGAAACGCTGGAGGCACATGAATCTTGTCAGCATAAATCTAACATTTATTGCACTTATTCGAAAATTTGTAGCAGTCAAATTCCATTGTCAGCCAATAGTAACATGTCCTAAGCATCTTCGTCGCCATTGAATTTCCATTAGCATGGGTACTGAAAGATCCTTCATGGATCTCATGCATCAACATGTCTTCTTCGTGTCTATCCATGCATTTGAGAAAGACCATGTCTTAATTTCTCTTTTATAACATATATTCATTGAGGAAAAAGCTATTTTCCAACCTTCTCAATGTCTTTCTATTTTTGTTTGAAGCAGCAGCCGAATATTTCTGAGTCTAAAGAAATTGCTTGATATCATAATACCAAGGTTTTTCATCTGACGTCCCCTCATTAGTAAACACATGGGATGGTCTATCAAGATGTCAAACTATAATCTAAGATACATCATTCTAAGCATTCACTTGATACATGGAAGCCAAAGTGGCTAAAGCATCTGCCATCTGACTCTCATCTCTAGGAATGTGATGGAATTCACATTTATTGAATAAAGGTAATAATATTCTTGCATAATCTTTGTATGTAATAAACATAATGTGATGAATCTCCAACTCTCCTTTAATCTGATTTATTACCAAAGCTGAATCACCATATACATCAAGAATTTTGATTATGAGATTTATAGCCTCTTCAAGACCCATGATACAAGCTTCATACTCCCTCATGTTATTGGTACAATCAAATGTCAGCCTTGTAGTGAAAGGGATATGCGACCCATGGGGAGTGATAATCACGACGCCAATTCCTTTTCCATAAGCATTTATAGCTCCATCAAATACCATACCCCACCAGGATTCAGGGCCACAACCTTCCTCAGGAAAAGGTTCATCATAATCTTTTACTTTAAAAAACATCACATCCTCATCAGGGAAATCATACTTAACAAACTGATAATCGTCAACTTGTTGGTGAGCAAGGTACTATGCCAAAACACTGCCTTTAATAGCCTTCCGAGTACGGTATTAAATATCATATTCAAACAATAGCATCTGCCAGCGGGAAATTCTATCAGTAAGAGCAGGCTTTTCAAAAATATACTTAATCGGACCTATTTTTAAAATCAACCAAGTAGTGTGATTCAACATATATTGCCGCAATCGCTTTGTCGGCCAAGCCAAAGCATAACATGTTTTTTCTAGCATAGAAGACCATGACTCACAGTTACTGAACTTCTTTCTGAGATAATAAATGGCATATTCTTTTCTTCCTGTTTCATCTTGATGTCCCAAAATACAGCCCATGGAATTATCTAACATAGTCAGATATATAACCAATGGTCTTTCTTCAACAGGAGAGAGCAAGATATGAGGTTCAAGAAGATACTCTTTAATTATTTCAAATCACCTTTGTAAATCATCAGTCCATACACAACCTTGATCTTTCTTCAACAGCTTGAAGATTTGTTCACATGTTGCAGTCATATGGGAGATAAATCTGGAAATATAATTTAAATGTCCAAGGAAGCCTCTGACTTGCTTTTTAGTTCTTGGTGTAGTCATTTCTTGAATTTTCCTAACTTTATCAGGATCAACTTCAATTCCTTATTGGATGACAATGAAACCTAACAACTTTCCTGAACGAACTCCAAAAGTACACTTATTTTGATTCAAACGAAGACAATTCATCCTCAAATGTTGAAACAATTTCAACAAGTCTTTTATGTTCCCTTCCTCAGTATGAGATTTGGCGATCATATCATCAACATATACTTCAATTTCCTTATGCATTAGATCATGGAATAGGATTGTCATAGCCCTCTAGTACGTTGCACCAATGTTCTTCAACCCGAAGGGCATCGATCTATAATAGAATGTCCCCCAGGGTGTGATAAACGATGTTTTTTCCAAGTCCTCAGGAGCCATCCTAATTTGATTGTATTTGGAAAATCCATCCATGAACGAAAAACTTTGAATTTGTTGTACTATTTACCAACATATCAATATGTGGCAATGGGAAATCATCTTTCACACTTGTTTTATTTAAATCTCTATAATCGACGCACATGCAGACTTTTCCGTCTTTCTTTGGAACTGGAACAATATTGAAAATCCACTGAGGGTACACTAATGTTACAAAAAAACTAGCATCAATCTGCTTCAAAACATCTTCTTTAACCTTCATTGCCATGTCAGGATGAGTTCTTTGCAGCTTTTTCTTTATGGGTGGAGATTTTGGCTTTAGCGGAAAATAATGTTCCACAATATCGGTATTCAAACCAGGAATGTCTTGGTAAGACCAAGCAAAGATATCCACATACTCTTTCAAAAACTCAATCAATCTACTCTTCTCATTGAGATGGAGTAGTGCCCTAATATTGACTTCTTCCGAATCTTCTTCTGAACCCAAGTTAATCGTCTCCAATGACTCTTTATATGGTTGAATTGTATTTTCCTCACGCTCGAGAAATCGTGAAACCTCTTATGAGATTTCATCACATTCTTCTTCTTCAGCCACATACACAGGATATTCAAAGTTGAGAGAGGGTGCAGGGTAATTTCACTCAACAAGTTTTTTTAAATAATCTGCACATATGATTTATGATTTATTTTAGAAAATGACACATGTAACAAGTGATTATGCATATTTAATTACAGTTTATTTTGAAAGGTTTTTTCTGATTACAATTTTCCAAGAAAAAGCAAAAAATAAAGACATAATTTTAGAAATCAAAAACAACTTTTATTAATGACGTTAAATTCAAAGCAACAGACACACCCATACAACATCAACTTTCACCTTGAACAGAGTGAAAAAATTTTTAAAAGACAAACAAAAAACAAATTACTTTGAAATTTGAATGCAAGAAGGGACATTAACAGTGATCAAATTCTAGATTCTGACTCCATGTGTCACAAAGTTCAATATCTCTTTCTCTGACTCATCTTCCAGAATAACATTGATCCTTAGAGTAGTCAGATGGAGATATCCTGCACTGTGAGAGATATATTGAAATTTACTCAAAGTGGACTTCGGCTTCATAACTTCCTTCTTCATGGAGAAAACCAAACCAGTCACATTCCTATTCACAGGTGGATTAATAACCGGCCCCCACACCTTGCTAGGGCCCTTCTGCACTACCTGTTGTTCATGCTTAAAAGAGGTGATAAAATCTTCATTCTTCCCTATATTATCAATCGAAAAAGCTTGGAAATGTGTTCCAACATCGGCTTTATCAACTTCTACAATGCTAAAGGAAGACAAATGAGATATCAACAATGCTTTCTCACCATTCACAGTGACTACCTTTCCTTCATGGACAAATTTCAGCTTCTAATGCAAGGTTGAAGTAACAACTCTTGCTTCATGGATCTAAGGTCGTCCCAATAAAAAACTATAGGTTGGTACAATATACATAACTTGGAAGGTGATTTGGAATAAGTGCAGAACTATGTGAATAGGTAAATCCACCTCTCCAATGAAAAATTTTCTCGAACCATCAAAAGCTTTTACTATGATGCCACTAGGGCGCATATGAGTTTTCTGGTAATTAAGCTGCATGAGAGTGCTTCTTAGTATGACATTGAAATTATATCCATTGTCTATCAACACATTGAACAAATAGTCATTATTACAATTCATAGATATATGTAGAGCCAGGTTATGGTTTCTCCCTTCATCATGCAACTCGCCATCACAAAAGCTCAGATTGTTACAAGATGTAGTATTCCCCACTATACCTTTGAACGGATCCAGAGACATATCACTTTCAACAAAATTCTGAACCAACACCCTCATCAACGATTCCTAATAAGTAGAAGAGTTCATCAACAAGGCTAAAATGGAAATCTCAGATGGAGTTTGCAACAACTGATCCACAATCTTGTAATCACTCATATTAATGATTTTCAACATATTATCAACATCCTTTTCGAAGGAAACTCCACTAGATTCTCCTACCACTTTCTTAGGTTCAACATTCTTAACTACCTTTTTACCAGAATTAACAACTCATCGAGAGGTGGGGCTAAAACATGATCACTGCGAGTTACCCAACTAGCTTCAGTAAGTTTCTCGACATAGGACAAAGGTTGGATAGGAATTTCTACACCATCTTCTAGAGTAGTTTCATTATACTTATAAGGCACAACTTTGTCTGTTTCATATGGGATAAGACCAGGAACACAAATAACCACGAGAGAAATAACATGCTTGTTGTGGTATGTAATATCTACAGGAGTGGGAACACCAAAATATGGCACAATAACATTCACCCCTGCTTCTTCAAAATACTCAGGAATAACAAAATCATTATCAGAAAATATACCTTCATCAGAAGAAAAGAACACATCAGCAGATACATACTCATCATCATTCATGGCCTCAATAGAGTAGTCTTCAATCACATTTACTCCATTATAATCATCTTTGTCGCCTCTGACTCTGATAGTACCATTATCTAATAGAAATTTAACACCTCTTCTTACAATAGAACAACCACTAAAAATCCTACAGCAGATCTGACAGGACCCATACTTATGTACCTCCTGGCCATCCATTTGATAAAATGTGGCGTGCAGCTGTACCAGATCATCATTCATGTAATTCACTTAAAAAACCCGGAATTCACCGGGACATCCATAAACCATATTCACATATTCCTCATATTCATCCCTTGGTATGATTATGTGGATAAATCCTTTGTCCATCATTTCTTGAAGATCAGCTCTCACTTTATCACATCCATGGGCACCCGTACTACAAACATTACAATTGACATGATCGTGTGTGGAATAGATGAACTCAGAGATATAAACATGCATCTTCACTAAATCCCCTCTGACTAGATTGAAATCAAATATCCGGAAGTCCCCAGGACAACCAGCAACCATATTTACAACACGTATACCTCCATGCTTTGGCAGTGGATTATCTTTCACATTGGAACCAACATCTTTAAAAGACAAGAGACCAGATCTTACCATCTTCTGTACTTTATACTTTAATGAATAAAAATTTTCAATGTTGTGCCTGGGAGTTCCTTGATGAAAAGCACAAGTCTGATCAGCTTTATAGTACCATGGTAAAGTTGAGGGTGTTTCATAGGAAGGCCTAGTCCACACCAATTTCTTCTGAATCAAAGTTGGAAACAATTATGCATAACTCATCGGAATAGGATCAAAATCTTCTCTCTTTTGACCTTGCCCTTAATTAATTTGTTGCGGTGCTCTTTAATTGGAAACAACAGCCGGAGCTACATTGACAATCGGGGTTATAGAAGCAACATGTTGTTGATGCTGATGACATCTTCATGGAGGTCTAACCCTTCTTTCTTCAACAACAACATTTGTTTCAATTTCTTTCTTTTTAGGAAACCACTATGATGATTTTATTGTTCCACTAGAACCTTCATCTTTTGTCAATCGTCCTTCCCTGACGGCTTCCTCTAGATAGACTCCCATACTTACCATCTCCGTGAAATCACTTGGTGTACTTGCAACCATTCTTTCATTGTAAAATGAACCAAGGGTTTTTAGGAAGACCTTAGTCATTTCTTGCTCTCACATTGAGGGTACCACTTGGGCATAAACCTCACGCCAACGTTGCGCATACTACTTAAATAAATCCTTATCTTTCTGATTCATTACTCTCAGTTGGTTACAGTCATGTGCTATAAACATGTTGTAGTTATACTATTTCACAAAAGCTTAACCTAAGTCATTGAATCTACAAATGTTGCTACTGTCCAATCCCATATACCATTTCAAGGCAACACCAATTAAAATATCCTGGAAGAAATGAATAAGCAAGCGTTGGTCATCAGTATGAGTGGACATCCTTTTGATATACATCATTTGGTGGTCATGTGGAAAAGAGTTTCATTTGTATTTCTCAAACTCTGACACCTTATACTTTGTTGGAAATTTCACATTAGGAACTAAGCAGAGGTCACTTACATTCTATCCAAATAAATTTTTCCCTTGGAGAGGCTTCACTTCTTTCTGCATTTCATTGAATTGATCCTTAAAGTCATCCATTCGATCGTAAAAGCCTAAACTTTCACTTGGTGGAGGAACATTATAAAAAATTTCGTCATTAATAACTTGAATACCATTCATCGTAGGAGGTGCGGCATGATGAAATTCATTATTAGCAACAGGAGTAGCATGCACCATAGGAGGTGTAGAAGCAGCAACAATTTGAACAAATGGAGAAACTTGAGCAGCAGGATTGTAACCTTCTGGCATGAAATTCTCAGGCATTCCTCACGGGTAGTTGCGAAGCATATAGTATTGAGTAGCAGTAAATGGAGTAAGAAAGATGGGAACTGATAGAATCTCTAAACTAACGGTGTCTATTGTGGTTGAGTAGCATGAGGAGACAAAGGAGGAGGAGGTGGTGACTGATTCTGAGCAGCCACCAACGACTCTACCAAAGTATTCAGATTAGCCATACTGGCTCTCAAAGCAATAACTAATTCGCGCAGCTCATGATTCTCTTGTTTAATATTTTCCATCTTCTTCTTATAATTAGCCTGGGTATTGTAGTGATGAGACAACTTGCTGACTATTGAAGCAGAGAAACATGTAAGACACATATGAAAGACATGAATGCAAAAAATATGTAAAATAATGCACGATATGCAATGCACATGATTTATTTTGTTTATTCAAGGAACTCAAAGAAATATAAACAATTGAAAATATTGAAGTACTAACATATTTGGAAGTACAGAAAACTCTCATTTTGATAATAATTTTGGAATGGATTACAACTTTTAGTACATGCTTCAATATTCCTAAGTATAAGAGAATAAAGATAGAATCTAAAAATTCTAAGGAGATAAAGTTGATGAAGATCTCTCCACACGATGAAGCTTTCCCTTGAGTCTTGAAATCTGAGCCTTCAACTGCTTATTTTCTTCTGCATACTTGTTGGCGACTTCTTTCTATTCACCAGAATCAGAAAATGGGTGACCGGGACCTGACTCAACTCTAGAGGAAAATAAATCCTCCTGCTTCTTCATCATTTCTACAACATGACTCTCAAGAATCTCAATCAAGTCATCATTCTCTTTCAATTCTATTGAGTAGGACACCTCCAAAGTTTGGTACTTGTTCTTCCATGCTTCCTTTTCTTGCTGCATCCTAACCAAGGCAAGCTGAAGTTCTTCCACATTATATAAGAGAGGAGGAGGAGTCCTTATAAAAAATCAGGTACATGTTCTTGATGAGAATAAGGCATCTAAAACTTAATTTCCATTGCTTGTACGCAACGAAGATGTGGCTCTAAAGAAACAGCTCCTCTTTGTCCCACGTCTTTTCTACCCTTTCTATGAATATGACGCCAAGACTTTTCAATCGCTTCTTTAGCTTCCTTGTGATCTTCCCCTTCTTTGATAAAGAAACTACTCAGATGAATTCTTTTTGGCTTGTCTCTCATCTAATATCCAAGTTAACGATGCGCAAGAACGAGATTGTAGTTAATTTCTCCTTTTGTACCAAGAAGAGGCGCATGGGGAAACTACCACAGTTCTCAATAATCTCCATATCATAATACGCTTGATGATACCAATCAATGTCAGAATGAGTGAGAGTCATAATCTTTAGGGCCCAATGTTGTTCCTTCTTGATATCCCAAAAAGCAATAGACTGAGGTAAGTGAGAAATAAACCATTGATGTAACAACAGTGTGCAACATATCGTCATCCTTCCCTAATAGAAATTCTGAAGACGGATGGAATAATAAGTATCTCCTAGAAGGGTAGGGACTGGATTCCCAATCAGAAAGACACCAATGGCATTAACATCCACAAATTTGTTGACGTTAAGAAACAAGAACAACCCATACGCGAGAAAAGAAAAGATAGCCTTAAAACCAGTTGTACTCTTCATCTTGGCGAAGTAACGAGCTTTCCCTAATAGAAAATAATCAAGTATACCTTTGTTTCCTCCTTTGTTAGTCATGTTAGCCTCAACACTTCCCTGAGAGTCTCTGCAAAGGAAGACTGGTACTTTGACAGTGGGTGTTCTAAGCACATGACTGGAATCAAGAACCTTCTCAATAATGTTAAACCTCACACCACTAGTTATATGACCTTTGGAGATGGTTCTAGAGGTGAAATCAAAGGAGTTGGTAATTTGGACTTCCCTGGAGTTCCAAATCTGAATGAAGTACTATTGGTAAAAGGCCCGACTGCTAATCTCATTAGTATCAGTCAATTGTGTGATCATGGATTCAAGGTCAATTTCTCAAAATCTGAATGTCTTGTAATAAATGAAAAACAAGAAGTTGTAATGAAAGGAGTCGGATTTAAAGACAACTGTTACTTGTGGGAGCCTGAGAACACTAATTTCTCCACTGTGTGTTCTACTGCCAAAGAAGAAAAAGAGGTGAAACTGTGGCACCAAAAACTTGGCCACCTTCATCTAAGAGGAATGAAAAGGATTATTTCCATGGAGGCAGTCAGAGGGATTCCAAGACTGCAAATTGATGAAGGGTGAGTTTGTGGTGAATGTCAGGTTGGTAAGCAGAATAGGATGTCACATTCAAAGTCAAGACATCTGACCACCTCTAAAGTTCTAGAACTTCTTCATATGGATCTGATGGGACCAATGCAGGTGGAAAGTCTTGGTGGAAAAAGATATGCCTATGTTGTTGTGGATGATTTTTCCAGATTCACCTGGATTAACTTCATTAGGGAAAAATCTGATGCATTTGAAGTTTTTAAAGAACTGTGCAAAAGAATTCAAAGAGAAAAAGAAGGGTGTATTGTCAGAATCAGAAGTGATCATGGAAAGGAATTTGAAAACAGCAAGTTTGATGAGTTCTGTTCCTTAGAAGGAATTAGTCATGAATTTTCTTCTCCTATAACTCCTCAGCAAAATGGAGTTGTGGAAAGGAAAAACAGGACCATACAGGAATCTGCCAGAGCAATGATACATGCCAAAAGACTTCCTATGTATTTTTGGGCTGAAGCTATGAATACAGCCTGCTATGTCCATAACAGGGTCACCTTGAGAAAGGGAACCTCATCCACCATATATGAACTCTGGAAAGGAAGAAAACCAACTGTGAAGTACTTCCATGTATTTGGTAGCAAATGCTATATTCTGGCAGATCGTGAACAAAGGAGAAAACTGGACCCTAAAAGTGATGAAGGCATATTTCTAGGATACTCCTCAAACAGCAGAGCTTATAGGGTATTCAACTCCAGGACCAAAGCCATGATGGAATCAATAAATGTCATAATTGATGATTATCATGAGGAAACAAATGTCCCTTGTAATGTTGAGACATTCTTTGAGACTTCAACTCAACAGAATGATCTACCCAACACCACCACAGCAGAATCTGAATCAAAGGAAGCTAGCAAAATCACTTCCATCAGAATTCATAAGGATCATCCAAAAGAGCTCATCATAGGAGATCCCAATAGTGGAGTCATTACAAGATCTAGAGAAATCATCTCAAACTCTTGCTTTGTGTCTAAAATTGAACCAAGAAATGTCAAGGAAGCTTTAACTGATGATTACTGGATTGGAGCAATGTAAGATGAATTGAACCAATTCAAGCAACATGAAGTTTGGGAGCTAGTTCCTAGACCTGAAGGAACAAACATCATTGGCATAAAATGGATTTTCAAGAACAAATCAGATGCTGAAGGAGTTGTCACCAGGAATAAGGCAAGACTTGTTGCTCAAGGATACACTCAAGTTGAAGGGGTTGATTCTGATGAAACCTTTGCTCCTGTAGCCAGGCTGGAATCAATCAGACTCCTATTGTCAATTGCTTGTCTCCTGAAGTTCAAGTTATTTCAGATGGATGTGAAAAGTGCCTTCCTAAATGGGTACTTGAATGAGGAAGCTTATGTGGAACAGCCTAAAGGCTTTGTGGATCCAAACCACCCTGATCATGTCTACAAATTGAGGAAAGCTCTATATGGCCTGAAACAAGCTCCTAGAGCATGGTATGACAGGTTAACAAAATTTCTCTCAGACAAAGGATACAGAAAAGGAGGTTTGGATAAAACCCTCTTTGTCAAAACTGAAGGAGGGAAGTTAATGGTAGCTCAAATATATGTTGATGTCATAGTGTTTGGGGGAATGTCAGAACAAATGGTTAAACATTTTGCTGACCAGATGCAGGCTGAATTCGAAATGAGTCTCATGGGAGAACTGACTTATTTTCTTGGACTGCAAGTCTCATAGATGGAGGACTCAATCTTTCTATCTCAAAGCAAGTATGCAAAGAACATTGTAAAGAAGTTTGGTATGGAGAATTCCAGTCACAAAAGGACTCCTGCACCTACTCATTTAAAGCTATCCAAAGATTCAAGTGGGGTTAAGGTGGACCAAAGTCTGTACAGAAGCATGATAGGAAGTTTGATGTACTTAACTTCCAGCAGACCTGACATTGCTTTTGCAGTTGGAGTTTGTCCAAGATACCAAGCTGATCCTAAAGTCAGTCATATCAACCAAGTGAAGAGAATTTTGAAGTATGTGAGTGGAACTTACAACTATGGCTTGTTATATTCTCATGGCTGTGAACCAACTCTGACTGGTTATTGTGATGCTGATTGGGCTGGAAGTGCTGATGATAGAAAAAGAACCTCTGGTGGATGTTTTTTCTTAGGAAACAATCTGGTTTCCTGGTTCAGCAAGAAACAGAACTGTGTATCTCTCTCTACTGCTGAAGCTGAATACATTGCAGCTGGTAGTAGTTGTTCTCAAATGATCTGGATGAAACAGATGCTTACTGAGTATAATGTCACACAAGATGTTATGACATTGTACTGTGACAATCTGAGTACAATCAACATTTCCAAAAATCCTATTCAGCATAGTAGGACCAAACATATTGACATAAGACATAACTTTATCAGAGACCTTGTAGAAGAGAAGACGATTAAACTGGAACATGTTGCCACTGAGCTACAGCTGGCTGACATTTTTACAAAGGCACTTGATGCAAATCAATTTGAAAACTTGAGGGGCAAGTTGGGTATTTGCCAACATGAGGAATTGTAGCAATTAATTTTGCTTAAAACAAGGGTTGAAGGAGTTATTTTTGCTAAGTCTATTTTGATTGGGTTAAACATATGCTTTCCCATTTCCTTCAAAATATTTAAGAATTTGAATAGACACTTATTTACCTCCTTCCCCTCTCGCCTCCGCATCAAAACCCAGTCTCTCAATCAGAATTTTCTCTCTAGTTGCTATTGGTCTTCTAAGACTATCAAAATGTCTCAAACATCATCATCATCCAATACGACTATTTCATCCTCTTCCTCTGATCAAGATTCTAGGGCAATCTCATCATGCCTGGATTCTGAAGTCCTGGAGATTTCTCCTCTTAGAGAAATGGAAACTAACCCCACCAAGGTCAAAGAGCTGAGAACAAGGCATGCAGGAAGGTCCCAAGCTACTGCTTCTGGTAATCCCTCTCATCCTTCTTCTTCTGTTCCCTCTGAAATTGCAAATAGGGAAGGGTAAGCCTATGTACGTCAAGCAATAGCTAAACTTGTTACAAGAATTCTGAATGAGAACCACTTAGTTCCTGGCATTTCTGTTCCTTTAAATTAAGAAATTTCAAATGCTGAAACAAATCCAGATGTCTCTAAGGATGTTGAGACACCAGACAAAGATAAGGATGCTGAAGCCCCAGTTGTTGACATGGACAAAGAGAAGAATGTTGATATTGCTCGTAAGAAAAGGAAGAAGCCCGAACCTTTTGAGTCTGATGACAGTGCTTAAAGTTCAGTGGAGATGGAAAACTTGCTGCTAGTTCCAGTTGATGCAAGTGTTTTGTTTGTTTTTCTTTTGCTGTCTTTATTTGGGATGACTGTATCACATTTAAGTACATGTATCTTTGGCCCATTTGTGGCTAAAGAGGGGGAGATACTTTGTGTTAATTACTTGGTAGACATCATATTTTTCTGCAGTCATATTCTTTCTGCTGCTATCTATTCTCTGATTGCTTAGGGGCTTTAGCCAAAAATCTGCCAAAGGGGGAGTTTGTAGGTGTTTAGTTATTGGCATGTATTTTTGGTAAAACCAGGTGTGTGAATGTCATGACTGATGACATAACATTCTGGTTTATTAGGTACTGGTTTATTAGGTACCTTTGCAGAAAAATAATGGCATACAGGTGCTGCTGTTTATGAGTGTGTATCTGAGCATTTTGCAAAAAGATCACATTTATTGCCTTCTACCAAAATCAGTAAACAAGAATTCTGATGTCATACCAAATGTTAAGACATCCTGTACTGATCTAACAGTAGTGCAGTTTGGTTAATTTTGAGATTTTTCAGGAAGTTGGCTCATTCCTTCCAGAACAGAATCTCCCGTTGTCTTTGGGTTAACCTAGCTCAACCCTAAACTGGTTGATAAAGTCTTGTGACCAAGTCTTATGGTTAAACCTAATTAACCCTAGCTTTTTGTGGAAACCCTAACTGAAGAAACAACTGCTATATATTCAACAGGACTGCTGTTTGGAAAATATCTTTTTGGACTGAAGATCAATCAGAAACTGTATAGTTTTAACTGTTGTAATCCAAGCAATTATCATTGTGATAAGTGACTTGGAATAGGTTTTGTTTGTAAGGGTTTTTGTACCACTCAAAGCTTTGAAGCAAGAGTGTTTTGTGTCTCTTGACTAAAGCTTTGAAGCAAAGTCAAGTTAGGTTTATGTATCACTCAAAGCTGTGAAGTAAGAGTGTTTGTGTTACTTGATTAAAAAGCTGTGAAGCATAATCAAGTGTATGTTTTGAAGAGTGTCTTCATTAATTCATTAGTCAATTGTTTTAAGTATCACTACTATGATTGAGGGGGAGTGAGTAGGAACTCAGGTTTAAGTAGAACTTAGATTGAAGTTGCATTGGGTAGGTCTTAAGTGAAGGAGATAAACTGGTTGGTTTATTCCTGAATTAATATCTCTTATAGTGGATTTCCTCCCTGGCTTGGTAGCCCCCAGAGTAGGTGTTGTTTCACACTGAACTGGGTAAACAATTGACTGTGTTCTTTACTGTTTTTGTATTTACTGTCTTATAGAAAGTCAGATACGGTGTCATAACATTGACTGTGACATTGAGTATCTGCAGCCAGAATTTCAAAGATGAAGCTTACAACAATAAGTATGGCAGTCACAAATGTTCAAAATAAAAAAAAAAATAAATTAAAAAAAATAAAGCCCGCTAAGTCAAGTAAAAAAAACTTGACTTAGGAAAAAGTTAGGGCATCTCGATGGACCGCAAATTCAAAATGATTGGTCCATGCAAAAATAAGGGATTAACAATATAAAAGAATATTGGAGAAAAATATTTTGACTTCCACCTCAAAAAAGGCTTCCCATCAATGGTTGGATCTTATCAAACACGTTTCACTGGTGCTTGGATCTTTATCTACGCTTCTCATCATCTCCACGACTGCGAAATTTCCCTTGGAGATTGAATGCATCTGTTGCATTAATTGGATTTAGGATTGGAGAACATCTAGGAGAATAGAGTGGGCTAAATAAATTTTGAGCCTTATATCCTTTGTTTCTTAAACCACGAACCATGGCCACATTACAACCTTCAAAAGTCCTAATTGAGGCAAGGTTAACTATGAATGCATACTCGACATAATTTGTGTTAAGCTGACTCCTATGTTTATTAAAATTATTACTAACAATTTCTCTTCTTCGAATATCCATCTCTAATCATCCATCTCTATTCAAACTCCGATTTCAAAACTTTCATGTGCATCACTAAGAATTACTTTCGAAATGTACAATTTTTTCTACGAATAGATACTTATCATCAAAGGAGATGTCAAAAGTGGTTTAATCAAAAGCGATCCTTTCCAAGAAGCTCGTAACTAGGGGCATAGCATAAAAAAAGAACCGTGTAATCATAAGCAAGACTATTGATCGTAGGGGCATATCACATGGAGATCCTATTGACTAGGGTTGATCATTCTGAGATTCAATAAACTTGGATCACATTTCAAAGCACCAATCAGGGGCATACCTTTCGAAGGAGCATTCCTTAATCAAGTCATATCACAACATGGTATGACTCAGTTTTATCTTTTGACAACTTCTCAAAGCCCTAATAATCAAGGGGAAACCTTCAAGATTCAAATATTGGGGCAGTGCATATCAAGTTCATCCTATTGCATGTAGGGTCTAAGTTCCCCTTCAAGCAACTTCAAGTAAAAAATCTTCAAAATTGGGATACTTGGGGAAATCTATTTCAAGTTCATGGTGAGGTCCAAGTTATTTATGAGGGTACCTCCTCCAAATCCTAGATATTTGGGGCATATCTTTCAAAATTAAAATATTGGGACAAACCACTTTGAGGATCGATCAATAGGATATTGATCAAAAAAGCAGGTCATCAAGGGAATAATGTTTCAAAGTCCAAGATAGTAGGGTCAATCATACTATGATCAAACTACTCTCTGAAATCATATCAAGAAGAATCTCTCCAAGACCCTACCAAAAAAATGGGTCAAGACATTCCACAAAGGGGCAAGCTCTCCGCGTACTTTCACTATCCCCAATGAAACTCTCCTCCTACATCAGCAATCTTCAAGTCCTTGTTACATAGGCAACCTCTCTACGTCTTAACCATATATGATCCCTCACAAGGACACCCGTCAAAATCATACGAGGCAGCATAAATAATTCATTAGGGCTCTTCGATCCAGAACCAAGCTATACTTATCATCTCATCCATCTGACGAGTTCCAACAACATGGATCGAGCATATCTCAAGAAGCCCAATTACTCAATGGCATTTCAGAATCCAACATCCATTGATACATATCCAAGTCACTCATTACTTGTATCAATTAATCATTACATTTCATGCATCAACCAAAATGTAGACGCATAGCATAAAACCATGTTTAATGTGAAGACAATCATCATTGTCAATCAAGTTATCTATTATACATAAAATCTTGGCAGTAGATTCTCCTGGTTAAATCTCAGCAGATGATTATCTAGAAGACCTCGGAAGAAGGTAGCTCTTAACAGAACCTAGACAATAGATTCTCCTGGTCGATCTCACCAGATGATTTTCCAGAAGACCTCAACGGAAGGTAGATCCTTATTTTGAATCTCTGCAGTAGATTCTTCTGGTTTATCTCGACAGTTGATTATCCAAAAGACCTCGGCAGAAGGTAGTTCTCAACAGAATCTCAGCAGTAGATTTCCCGTTAAGAGCCTCACATCAAAGCCTGATGTACACATAACCATATCAAAGTATCAAGGTCATTCATAACATTTGGTGCATCTACCATACGGAAACACCAAAGAGCATTTGATAAAACATCAAAGTTTATTTTTATTAGAAAAATGTCAAAAGAGGTCCACGAATACACCTACGCCTAAGATGAAAATTTTCATCAACACATTGACACTTTTCACCATGATATATCATAATTCAAACTACCTAGGAGATACCAATATAAACAACCGACAACATTGGGGAGTCAGTGACTAAGAAAAAAAACCAATGGTTTAAAAGGAGAGAAATGTCAAGAAATTTATTAAAAAAAAACAATTGGTGCATGAACATACGAAACATTTGGTGCATATACAAAATATTTAGTGCATATACATTTGGGTTCCATATCAACTTAGGGAATTATGCATTGTGCATGGCATTTTCAAATCTACTTTGGTTAAACTACAAACTTTCTTAGGGTCTATTGTTGAACTAGTTTATCTGCGAAACAAACAAACACCTTGGTTGAGAACAGACACAACTGGTCAACTTTAATTTCATCTTTGGCTTAGTTATCTAAGATTCGATTATCAAATCACTTTTCAAATATCTATCCTCTAGGTTGTGGTAGGTATGCGAAAATCTATAGTTCATTGTGTCAGTCTCTAAATGGTAATGAATTATCAGGTTTGTGTTATTTATCCTCTAGGCCGTGATAAATACATAAGCCTATCCTCGTATTATCTATCATCTAGGTTATGGTAGGTATGATAAAATATATAGTTTATTATGTCAGTCTCTAAGAAATAATGAATTATCAAGTTTGTGTTATTTATCCTCTAGGTCGTGATAAATACACAAGCATATCCTCATATTATTTATCCTCTAGGTAGTGGTAGGATTGCAAAAATCTATAGTTCATTGTGTTAGTCTCTAAGTGATAATGAATTATCAAGTTTGTGTTATTTATCCTCTAGGTCATGATAAATACACAAGCCTATCCTAATATTATCTATCCTCTAGGTTGTGGTAGGTATACAAAAAATCTATAACTCATTGTGTTAGTCTCTAAGCGTTAGTAAGATATTTTTAACCCGTATTATTTACTCCCTAGGTTGTAGTAGATATAAGTAATCTATGATATATATAATTGTTTTAGTCTCAAAGCATCAGTGAATTATCGAAATTGTGTTATTTTGCCCATAGGTTGTGGTGAATATGAAATAATTGCAATGTAATCCGTTGTGTTAGTCTCGAAGCGTCAATGTGTTATCAAACTTTATGGTATTTATCCTCTAGGTCGTGATAAGTACACTAGCAATTCCTTATTATGTAAGTATCTATGCGTTAGTAATATATTTTTAACCCGTATCATTTAATTCCTAGGTTGTAGTAGGTATATGAAATCTACGATACAACTCATTACGTTAGTATCAAAGCAGTAATATGTCATCTTTGTCTCTGAGATATAATTCATTGTGTTAGTCTCCATGCAAAAACGAATTATCAAACTTTGTGTTATTCATCCCCTTGGTATCGATGAATATACAAAATATGTATTAAGCTTACTATATTAGTCTCGAAGCGTTAGCAAGTCGATTTTCAAACTTGTGTTATTTACCTCCTAGGTTACGGTAAATATCCAAAATCTATGATCACTTTTCTAGGTATTGGCGAGTTATCTGCATCTTCATATCTAGATCAATCATACTTCTTGCTCTAACTCTGGTAAGATGATACATCATCATCTTTTCTTATTTTTCTTCATTCTCTGGGGTATGCTTTATAGTATATCCTTATTATCCAACCTTGAGTCAAATTTTGGGGTCTTCCATTATTTAATAACCCTCTGATTCGAATGTGTGAGACCTTCTTATTCTCACACCCACAATCGAAGAGTAATTAAATAGGGGAAGTTGTCATACCCCCAATTTGCCATAGGGTATCAATAATCAACTTTTCCTTTTTAGTCTTTTTTCGATTGAATTCTAATAGTTTTGTTATTAAATTAGTTTATATATATTTTTGGTATAGTGGTTTAAAAGGTTAAAAAGAGAGGTGTATAGAGCATCAAGATCTGATGGCCCATTAAGCGTTTTATTTGTTTTAAATAATAAGAAGGGGTGTGATCCAATTAAAGGTTTTTGGGCTTTCTAAATCAGAAAGGCCCCATCTAAATCTTTAAGCCCGTTTACAATATAACAAAAAGGGGGTGTGTTAGGAGAGCTGAGGGGCCAATGAGGATAAATAGTTGGCCGATTTGTTTTTTTTCTGAGCGAAGCCCATTTTTTTATTGTTTGTTGACTAAGTCAACATTCATTTTAATAATGTTTTTATTGTTATTTTTTTTAATCATTATCTAATTATGATCAATATTTTATTACTTAACATTATTATTATTTTTTATATTATTATTATTATTATTATTTTTCTATTTTTTGAATCGTTGACTAAGGTCAACTGAGGGAAGAAACCCTAAGTTACTCAGCAGGGGCGGCCGCCTATCTTCGTCTTCCTAAGAAAACGCAAGTCCAAGCCCAGAAGATATGAAACAGATCAAATATTACAAACAAAATCAAATCAAATTATTAAAAACATCAAATATTTACAAAATAGTATTTGTTGTTACCAAAAATTTTCCCTCCCATTTCTTCAAGGAATTCTCCTAGGGTTCTCAAAATACTCAAGGATGCTCAAGAGTTGGTTAACAAATTATTCCCCTGAGCAAGAAGTTCAAACCTATGGTTTCACTTTTCACAAGGATATTTGAGTTTATAAGGTCTTAAATGGAATTCATGGTTTCTTATATGTCTTCAAGAATTCTCATACAAAATTCCAAGCCTTGCATCACAAGTTTGCGCAGTCAATTGCTTAGTTGACTGAAAATCAATTGTATTGGACAAAAAGTCAACTATGGTCAACATACAGTCAAACTTCAATATTTTTGGTCAACATCAACATTTTTATGTGATATTCATCATTTTATCAAGGTTTGATCATGATTTCTCAAGAAAAGTCCTCAAATCATCAAAAGTCAAAAGTTGTTAAATTAAGGTTTCCTTAGGAGAAGTCAACTAAACTTTGATCAAGCATAACTTTCACATGATTCATCATCTTTTCCCCAACCAAAGCTAATTTTGAAGGAAATTAAATTGTCTACAAAAAGTGCAAGTCCAAAAAGTGCATCATTTGAGAGATATAAGCCAATACATTATAGGTCATTTCAAAAGTCAACAAAACGACACTTTTTGTCAAGGCAACTTACATCAAGATAAGTTCTCCAAATGCAAAAATAATAAAAAGAGAGATTGTAGGGGACATATTTAGATTTCCAAAAAGTAAATGATCATCTCCAATAGATGAAAATTGAGTGAGTTATGACCAGTGCAAGTTGTGAAGTTTTGAGCAAATACATGAAGTTCAAATTGAGCAAATTTGATATTTTGGACTGTTGGGCCATTGTTTTGAAGTCCAAGCGTGTGTTATACTTCTCATACACCTCACTTTTTAATCATGAACCCTTTGACCTCTTTATTTTATTTATTTTTGATTTTTTATTAATTTAAGTCAAAATTAAATAAAATAATACAAGGCCTTTCTTACAATGTCCAAGTCCATATCTTTGACCTAATTCCACATTATATAATCTCATTCTCTTCATACAAGCAAGACACGAAACCTTGCCTCACAAACATGTCAAAAAAAGATCAAATTTTTTCAAGAACCCTAAAATCTTGAAACCCTTATCACAAACCCTCCCATTACAAAACAACCATTTCATTCACTCCTAGCAATCATACAAAGTAAGATTGGATCAGTTTTGATGTTCCAAATCTCATGAAAACACCATACATGCATCTCTGATTTCATAAACTTTGCAATATTCATATTTTAATTTTGGTTTCGTTTTAAGCCATAATGATGTTACTAACATACTTCTGAGATGTATTTGGACAGGTTTATATCATTATAATGATCCCATGCGTGTTAAATTGTGAGCCACCGTCGTTGCACAGATCCATGCGTTTTTCTTTATAAGTCAAAAACCGTTGATTTTTAGCTCCAAATAATCAACCCATCAAACTTGCAGCCCTCGATTAAGGGGGGTATGATGTTTTTGGATTACTAATTATTTGTATTTTGGAAGGTTGAATAAACAGGCTACCAGAGAAGATGACCAGAGCTAGGTCTCTGGCGCTTCTCCGATTCAAGAGTTTTATTTATATTATATATTTATTGAATGATATATGTTAATGGATGTACAGCTGTCCCAACGGTAACAGCATGCGCGTTAAGTCATTGGTGTCAAAGGGCCTGGGTTCGTTCCATCCTTTTGCCACTTGTTTTCCTATTATTTCCATATTTTGCGGGGTTAATTACAAAACGCGTTGAACCTATTTCCTATTACCAGGGAGCGCCTTGCCCAGTGGTGAAGGTGTTTGTCGAAAGTTGTTGAGGGCGTGGGTTCAACACTCACCCCTACCATTTTTGGGTTTATTTTCTTACAATTCTCTATCCTTCTCTTAAAACCTTCTCTTTACAAAACTTTTTCAAAGCCTTTAATTTTTCTAAAAAACCCTAATTAATTTTTAGGTTTTCACTTAATTAATCTTAATTAATTTTTAGGTTTTCACTAATTAACTATTTTTATTAATTAAAATCAACTTAGGGTTTTAGGTTTTTTCTTTTAATTAATTAAAATCAATTAGTTTTTTAGGTTAATCATCCAACCTTTTTTCTATCAAAAAATCACAACAATTTATTTTCCTGTTTCTTTTTATTTTACAAGTTCGCATATTTTATTACTGTCGCGTGTTTCATTATTTTTCCAATTATGTATTTGCTTATAGTTTGTAATTGTTTAATTAGAGTTTTACTATTCCCCCCCCCCCCCCCCCCCCCCCCCGTTTTTACTATTTTGTACGCCCGATCCCGAAGCCTTGTAATAGCGTAGAATTTTATTTCCCGCACTTTACTGCTTTTCATTATTGCTATATTATTTTTATAGTAATTAAGGTTTTGTATGGCAAGACTAAACAATTGTAGAAAACCCTAATTACAAGACCAAAATAGTTGAACATGAATCACTTTTCACACTTGCACCTCTAGGGTAACCTCACTTGTTGCCTCGGGAAACAGTCATGTCCCTTGAACGTGGGGACGCTTTAGCATTGTCCCTCGATTAAAAAGATCATAGTCCCTCGATGACCCTTTCGATGCTGCCTCTGGTAAACGATCTAGTCCCTTACGATAAAAATTCTAAAGCGCCCCTACGAGTTGCCTTTATGACTGTACGATGAGCCACGCTTGTCCCTTCACATCCAACGATAGGGCTTCTTACTACTAATCGTAGGATAACATTATCTAAAGGAGGAGGAAAATGACAAGTCAGACCTAGAGTAGGTAGATAGTTCTTAATCGCTTGCTCACATTTTTTAAAACAAAAACATTTCTCACAATTACACTTTCCAAATATTTTTAAAAACAAACACTTTGTACTCATTCTTAACTGATACGAGAATCATTACAAAGTTGTCGTACTTAGGCATTTTCAAAATATTTTAAAACACGAACATAAAGCATTTTTTAAAATAACAAAGTGAGCTAGTGATTAAGAGCCTGTAGATAACTACGGATGAAAAGGGTGCTAATACCTTCCCTTTTCATAACCTACCCTCTAAACTCAAAAATTCTCAAAGGTCTTTCCTCTTCTTTCCACCCTTTCCTTATTGAATAAAAGAAACGTCGGTGACGACTCTTGCTATCCCTAAAATTTGCGATAAAACCCAAAACCAAGTCAGTTCTCCCACCATATTAAAGAACTAGCGACTCTGCTAGGGAATAACTAAAAGTGGGGTTACCTTTTGAGTTAGATAATTTTTAAATGCTTTCCTTTTTTGTCTTGTATGCTTTATATTTTGGGTCTTGCTCGGGTTTATTTTATTACAAATATCCTACACCCAAATTTAGGGGAATTTTGGGTAAGTAGCAATAGATCATGGAAACTATACAGAGTATACTGATATGGTTGAATTGATGGCTACGTTAGTACGGAACATTGGTTTGTACTGTTGTAAGCTTCATGTGGTGTCATATACACTAACTGACCTTTAGAACCTTAATTGAGCCAACTCAGCCATTAGAAGGTAGTGAGATAGCCGGCTTTGGTGCAGTCCGAAGTTGGTTGATACTCGACCATGAAGACAATTTATGAAGATCAGTATGCCATTATCCCAGGCATTATAACATTTACTAAAAGCGTAGCCGATAACTTTAAGGGATCCTCCTATAAATCCCAACACCTCCTCTCTTCGCTAAAATCCTAATGTGAAGTGTGCCTATCATTCCAACAGTCATGGGCACGATACCAACAACTGTTGGGCCCTAAAAAACAAAATTCAAGACATGGTTGACAACAAAGTGATTGAGTTTGATCCTCTAGAGACCCCGAATGTAATTACTGCACCTATGCCGAAGCATGAAAAAGGAAAAAAGTCTATTGACGATGTTCTTTATGTTGCTATTGTAAGTGAATTGGTTACTCCCTTACCAATTATCAAGAAGAATCCGTTGCAGGTCGATTTATTTTCGGGTTGTATCGAAAGATTCTATTACTATGCAACCCAACCCAATGGCTGCAAGTTACTAAAAGAAGGCATTCAACGCCTAATGGACAATCTCATAATTCTGGTTGAGAAGATTTCGTCTACTTAGAATCTGTTTCAATACTTATTTGTAACATCTGGCCCTCTTGTCAGGATAACCTCTAAAGATCCTGTAAGGATTACTACCAATCCAAAAGATGCTCCTTTGATAATCACCACACTTAGACCTATTCCATATTCCTTGGATAAAGTTATTCCTTGGAACTATAGATGCGACGTCTACTACCATGGCATCAAGCAAGAACTACCAACTACTGAAGATGAAAGTGTGAAAACTACTTATTCAACATTGACAATATTGATGCGACCAGTAAGGTTACTAGAAGCGGAATGGTTTTCTCCCTGGAAATCTCTCCAAACACTGTTGCTACACATGTTCGAGTTTCTGCTACCGAGTCAAGTGATGAGGCTCGGGGCAAAGAGAAAATAATAGAGCTTGCCCAGACGGACGCACCTAAAGAAGTTGCAATTGAAGACACCTCTAGGCAATAGTTGGAGGAGGTTTTGAAAATAATCCATAAGAGTGATTACAAGATTGTTGAACATCTGGGGCAGACCCCATCCAAGATCTTTATGTTATCCTTGTTACTGTGTTCTGAAGCCCATACACGGGCTTTGGTGAAAATTTTGAAGACTGCTCATGTGTCACAAGAGATTTTTGCCGATCAATTTGAGAACTTGTTTCTAGCTTAACGACTAACAATGGATTATGTTTTTTTAATGCCGACCTGACTCTGGAAGGAAGAAATCACAACAAGGCCATGCATGTCTCCATTGAATGCAGGGGCACTACATTGGCTCATGTATTGGTTGATAGTGGTTCCTCGTTAGTTGTTCTATCGAAGGGAGCTCTTGACAAACTTGATTGTGAAGAGGTTATACTGAAGCCCAGTGATATTATAGTCCGAGCCTTTGACAGATCAAAGAGGATGGTACACGGAGAAGTGGATCTCCCGATCAAGGTAGTTTTGCAGATCTTCAAATCTACCTTCTATGTAATGGATATTCGGCCAGCTTATTCTTACTTACAGGGACGCCCCTGGATCCATGGGGCAGGTGTTGTTACCTCAACCTTACACCAGAAGCTAAAGTATCCCGTGCGGGGAAAGTTTGTTACAGTCTGTGGCGAAGAAGAGTATATGGTTAGCCACTTGAACTCATTCCGATATGTAGAGATAGATGGTTAATTCATTGAGACTCCCTTTCATACTTTTGAAGTTATCCCTTTAGCCGTTACTAAAGATGTCTTCGCCATTCCCAAGGTTACCATGGTCCCACCCAGAATGGCTTCTTTGAAGGATGCTAAAGCTGTTGTAGAAAAAGGTGGTTGTACTACTTGGGGTCAGCTTCTCGACATTCCATATATATTTGAAAAATTTTGTTTGGGTTTCACTATAGAGGTTTAGAGGGTTGTTCGTCGCGCTCGTGCTGGAAGACCATCATTCCATGTCAGCAACAACGGAGTCAACGTGATATAAGATGTAGACAGTGATTATGACCTTGATAATTGGATATTTCCTACCATTGGCAATGGGCTCAGAGTCGTATCCAAAATTTGTCCTACCTATTACTTTTGTCTGGCTTAGACTTCGCATTTCATCTACATCATGTTCACTTGTTCATTTGCATATCATGCGAGCATTGAATAAGGTAATTTGGTTCAAGAGGCAACATTTCTGCAAGACTAGGGTTTCATATTGGTTGAGGTCCCTTCATCAGTTAAAGGCAATTTTATCTAGTTCTTAAGCAGTTAACTATGTGGCATCAAGTTTTAAAATATGGTTATCATGGATTTCTTTCTCATTAAGTTACAAGGTTGTTTCTCATTCAAACTCATCAGAGCCTAGATTAGGGTTTATTTCCCTATTGTTTGTCAAGGGACTAGGATTTTAGATCCATGGTTATTGTGAAATTCCTCTTAAATTTATTTAAAAGACGTCTCAAGAGAAAGATGTTAGGGTTATAACTTGTTGATGTTAAGATTCTCACCTTTATTTTCAATTGAGAAGACTTCAAACCAGGGTTTTGTAGATTCTCAATATCCCAAGCCGCCTTCTTCATTCAATGGGTATCATCATAGTTGAGCCCGTTAAATAATTCAAAATTATGGTCAAGGATTTATGACTAATATTGCAAGTATTTGAGCCATGGAACAAGAGATGATGTTGCAAACTCGTATGATAATCAAGGCATGTTTTTTTTGTTACTTCAGTTAGAAGTCACTTGTGGTTTGGACATCAAGGTTAAGGTTCTCATTGAGAGTGCAAGTTTAATTTGGACACGATATGGAGATTAAGGTTGGAAGAAAATGTATATGGTTTAATTGAAATACAAGTTACAAAGGTCATCCGTGATTTCTTGGAGTTCAAATTACAAAAGCAAGATGTATCATTCCAACCATTCAACTGGGAAATTTCAAATTTCAACCAGGATTCAAGATTTGTCTAATTTCCATACAACAAGTTCATCGTTCATAAGTTAAAAGAGGAATATTTAAAGTTTGAATTTAAATTAAAGGAAACTTTATGTGAATTCAATGTTGTTGGATTACAAGACATAGTCGTATTCATACAAGAATGTCGTACACAAGTTTTTCTTACAAAGTGTTCTAAAAGATACATTCAAGGAAATAATGTTACATCCCAATTTGTAAGGCTATTCTACAAGATCTTCTTCTTCGAGAGAGAATTCTAAGCTTCTTGCTAGCCACGGCCTCTTCATCTTTCAACCTTGCTTTTGCCATCCAATCCTCATTTCTCATGAAACAAGAAAGAGGGAAAGAGTTAGCAAACCATCAATATTTGAATAAGATTCCAAATGAGAACAAATTTCTAAAAGAGAACTTTCATTTCATCATTAGGGTTCGTATTCGTAATCATAAATTCAAAGGGGGTTGATTCAATTATGGGATATCTTCTATTATTTTACAAATCACAAAAGTTTGAGTTTTGGCACAAAAGGAAAATAAATTCACAATTTTTTTTACTGTAAATACAAAGCCAGTCAAAATCATTGCCAAAAGTCAGGCCTGTTGCCCTGCCTATTTCTGTCAAAGAAACAGTCTCAACTTGCACAAAACTTCCAAACAACACAACAACCCAAACTGGAAAGAAAAGCAGCAAATATAAAACAACAAACAACAACAAAACTGCCAAACAACATAGCAACCAACATGCAAACAAAAAACCCAAAACGGCAGCAGCCAAAAACAGCAGCAAGACTAGCAAACAACAACAACCTAAAAGGCCAAACAACAATAGCTCACAAAACCGTAAAGGCTAGAAAATAGACAAAACCCTAATTGTATCATCATGTTCCTATACTAACAAACCTTTCAGAAATTATAAGAAAAGAAGAACATTAGTTTTGCATCATAGACATAAAAGAGGAAAAGGATAGGGTCATGAAGACATCACCTAATCAAAACCAGCAAACTATTTGTTTTACTATCCAGCCCTGCAAATACCAGTTGCAAAGAGACAATTTCCATCCCTGACAAGTATGCACCAAGTAGCCCTGATGTGAATTTTTTTTATTAATAACCAAGTATTAAAAAAATATTTCGCGAATAACCGGGTTTCGGAAAAAATTACGCAAATAACCATGTTTGAGATGGCTCCATAAAGGAGGAGCCATCTCATTTGGCGCATCCTCCTCTTTTTATAAGGGAGGCGCCATCTCATTTGGCGCCTAAGGGCAAATGGCAAGCCCTAAGCCAAGTGAGATGGCGCCTATGTACAAAGTTAGGCATACGACAATGGCCAAAGATGGGGGCATATGACTACAAATCTTATTGAATCAATGAATGGGGTATTCAAGGGCATACGAAACCTCCCCATCACTGCCTTGGTGAAATCCACGTATTTTAGGATGGCTGCGTTATTTGCCAAAAGAGGTGAAATGTGGTATGCGGTCTTGCAATCAGGACAACTATGGAGTGAAAGCTGTATGAAATACATTAAGGCTGAAAGTGCTAAAGCCAACACTCACATGGTTACACGGTTTGACCGCCATAGCCACAACTTCATTGTGAAAGAGACAATTGACCACAATGAAGGCCTGGCAAGACAAGAATACAGGGTCATTTTACCTTCTCAATGGTGCGATTGTGGCAGGTTTCAAGCTTTTCGTATGCCTTGCTCTCATGTCATTGCCGCTTGTGCGCATACCCATCAAGACGCGCTTCAACTGCTCTCAAACGTTTATAAATCTGAAACGTTGCTCACTGTTTACAACAACAACTTTCCTTTGGTGGCAAAACCGGACTATTGGCCTGAATACAACGGTGATATAGTTTGGCACAATGACCAAATGCGAAGGAACAAGAAGGGTCGTCCCAAAAGCAGGCGCATAACAACAGAAATGGACGATCTTGACAGGTTGGAAAGAAAGTGTGGTTTATGCCGTCAAGTCGGACACAATCGCAAAAACTGTCCGAATCGGGCGTCTGGCTCGACCACATAAATTTTGTAATACAATAAATCTTTTCAATATTTGTGTTGTAAACATTATGGGTTTTCCGTTAATAAAACTGTTCACACAATTTAGGAAATTCAATATAGGAAATTACATTAGGGTTTTCGCGTACAACAATGATTAACGATAATCAATCTAGGAAATTACAACTGTTAACACAATTTCATCTGACCCATGCATCATCAACATTACATCACTGTCTGTTTTGACTTCCTCCAACCACACATTAGGTCTTCCTGTCGCATGCGAGGTTGTTGTTCGTTTTCGCTGGATCCTTCGAATTTTTCCCCCTCGGCGATGTCTCCATCTAGCCACCGCATCAACTCCCGCTTCAGACGCTCCATGGAGTGAATGTGCCAGAATTTCATTTTCATCGCAGGTTTCGTGGCGGAGAATATAACGTAACCATCTCTGCTAAAAATCATAGGCGACGTCATTACGTAAATAAGGGAGTACAAAATAAAAATACAGTGCGAGAAAGTGTGAGAAATTTCAAAGAAACGGACGAATTATTTATAAAACAGCAAAAAACCCTAGTTTTGCCCTAGGCGCCAAGTGAGATGGCGCCTCCTCTCCTTTTTAAGGAGCATGTGCCATCTCACTTGGCTAAAAGCCAATGGAGGCGCCAAGTGAGATGGCGCCTAGGGCAAAACCCTAGGTGCATGCGCCAAATGAGATGGCTCCTCCTTTGTGGAGCCATCTCAAACATGGTTATTTGCGTAATTTTTTCCGAAACCCGGTTATTTGCGAAATATTTTTTTAATACATGGTTATTAATAAAAAAAATTCCCCTGATGTCATCCATATTATGCTGCCACAAGCCTCCAAAAAAACCTGTGACATTACCTAAAGGCTAACCAAACATAACCTACACTTAAAAGGCTACAAAAATAGCATATCAAAATGTTCAAATTTCTCAAACATTTCTCTCGAATTTCCACCTCTCATATGTTATAAAACGGTAGAGAAACAGCAGAGAGGAGAGAGACAACTATTTTGATCACCTTTAAAATCACCCTCTCAAAACAAACCTTACTAACAACCTTCAAGCTCACTGTAAATTCAAACTAGAAAAATTCTACACCACAATCATAACAGAAATCATCAACAAAGCAGAATCCATGGATAAACACAATGCATAATCCATCATATGTTAAATTCACGAGGGCTCTTTTGGGACTCATGCCAGCGGGCTTTCCATGTCCGAGAAAATCCTACGAGCAGGTTATTTCTGGATGACGATGGAAAGTGAAAGTTGTGTATATGTGAAGATGTGCCACAAATGTCAAGTTTACGCAGACATGATACATATTCCTCCCACTCTGTTGAATGTGATGACTTCATCATGGCCCTTTGCAATGTGTGGCATTGATATGATTGGACGCATCGAGCTGAGCGCTTCAAATGGACACAGGTTCATTCTTGTTACTATTGATTACTTCACAAAATGGGTGGTAGAGGTTTCGTACAAAAATGTGACCAAGAAGGTCATCACTCGTTTCATCAAGAAAGAAATCATATGTCACTATGGGACACCTAACAAGATCGTTATGGATAACGGGTCGAATCTCAACAACATAATGATGAAGTAAATGTGTGAAGAATTCAAGATTAAGCACCATAATTCATCATTCTATCGGCCAAAGATGAATAGGGCAGTCGAAGTAGCTAACAAGAACATAAAGAAGATCATCCAGAAAATGGCGAAGCGTACAAAGAATTGCATGAGATGTTGCCCTTTGCTTTACACAGCTATCGAACTTCAGTGCGTACTTCCACTGGGGTAACTCTTTTTTCACTAGTCTATGGTATGAATGTGGTACTCCCAGTCGAAGTGGATATTCCTTCATTGAGGGTTCTGATGGATACTAAACTTGATGAAGCTGGATGAATTCAAATAAGGCTCGACCAACTCAACCTCGTCTAAGAGAAGCGCCTATCGGCCATTCTTCATGGTCAGTTATATCAACATCGTCCCAAGAGAGCATTTGACAAGAAGATTCGACCTCGAGAGTTCCACACAGGTGACCTTGTCTTAAGGAAGATTCTCCCAATTCACTATGATCCAAGAGGCAAGTGGACTCCCAACTATGAGGGGTCGTACATCGTGAAGAAAGATTTCCCAGGAGGTTCTCTAATCCTGACAGACATGGATGGGGAAGATGTTCCACTTCCAGTTAATTCAGACTCAGTCAAAAAATACTACGCATAAAAAGACCCGCTAAGTCGAAAACCCAAAATGGCGGCTTAGGAAAAAGTTAGGGCTAAAAAAGAAAAAGAAAAAAGAAAAAAAGAGAATAACCCGCTAAGTCGAAAACCCGAAAGGGCGGCTTAGGAAAAAATGGGTATCCCAGTGGATTGATAACCCAAAAGGGCGATCTAGGAAAAAATTAGGGACAAAAAGCGAGAGACTACGGTCCGAAAACTCTTCACTAATAACAAGTACACCCTCCCAACACTGGATGGATCAATTCAACTATTATCCTTCAGAAGCACATCACTAGGACGGTCTAGGATATCTTCTCTTGGGTCGTAGGTCGTCCTTACATCTTACCATCATGTTATCTTATCTTAGGTCATAGGTCGTTCATAGACTTTACCCTCACGTTATCTTTTCGGGGTCGTAGGTGTTGTACCCCAATTTTTTCCCCTAAGATCCCTTCATCATACCATGGTGATTCAATCACGAAAAGTTCACATTAGGGATTTTAATTCTTCTCCCTATCTTTAGCTTTTCTCTTTGAGGAATTCCCAAGCACCTTGACATGTTTTCTTTTGTTATCATGGATATTTTGTCATGATTTTCCTTCTGATTAATAAAATGGAATGTTGGCTTGTCTTGTTAATAATGTAGGTAAAGGCAATGAGGTTTAGCAAGTTGCTTCATGGGTTCATGAGTTTACTTCCATGCCCTAGTCAATAAAGCTTGAGAAATTCAAACCTCACCATTGAATTTGTTTTGGAAGAAATGACGTGGCAAGGTTTATTTTGGTTTATCACATTTCAAAGTTATCGAATTGATTCAAAAGAACAAGGAGTTGATGGAAGAAGTTGTCATGGTTGGACAAGGTCTTGTTCCCATTGATCACAAGTGCATATTTCTCTCAATTCTTAAGATATGGAAGTGGTTTTGGTTGCTATGAGTTTACATTATCATCCTCAACAACTTCTATTTACAAAGCAAGAGTGTTGGTACAAGAAGGTTGTTCAAAATTTCCAAAGTTCCTCAAAGCATTTTCTTGATCTAGGAGTTAGGGTTTTGAACTTCAAAGAAGTATATCTTGCTCATATTTTGGTATTTTTGAGTGATTCCAACGACATCCTTCTCTTCAAAGGGTTACTACTAAATCACGTCAAAAGTTTCAAAGATTTTTCATGTGGAAGAAACTTGATGATGAAGAAAGATTACAAGTCCTCTAGATGAACCCCAAATTTCCCGTGTGTGACTTCAAATAATCATAACTTGGTCAATTTTTATAACCTTGAGCCCACTCTTTTTCCATAATGATATTGAGGATGTGAACTTTATTCCTTCTTTTATGTGCAAAGTGAGAAAATGGATGAAAGATTCCCTAAGGATACAAAAGATTATAGGTCATTTCATGATTTTTTGCCAACTTCAACAATTCATAACTCTCTCAAGTTTTTAAGATTTTGAATGGTTTAAGTTTCAAAATGTCATTCAAGAGGTCTATTTCATGCCATCTTTTTTGTTCAAGAAAAAATTCCAAGTGGAAGGCCATGTTTGGATGCAAAACATTATAGGTCAATTTTGAAGAAAATTTTGAAATATTTCTAAGTATGGAAAGTCAACCTTTTTTCCCTAACTTTGACTCAATGCAACTTTCTGCTCAAGCATCCATTTGATTCCATTCTTTTTACATTGCAAAGCTTGTAACCTCATCTTTCTAAAGCATCAAGAATCAAGCCCAAAGACCCCTTGAGTTGAAAATGCCATTATTTTGAAATTGGTAACTTGGAACTGAATTTCTCACAAAGTCAGAATTTTGAAATCCATATTGTGGCCTCTAATCACAAGATTTATGCGCGTTTTTGATTTAAACTTGATTAACAAACTTTCCAGAAGTGTTTAGCACCTCAAAACACAATGATTGGATGAGTTTTGGTGAAAATGACATCACACTTCACTCGTGCATCAGGTTCATACGAATTCCCTCCAAAATACATCATTCACTCTTCCTTTTGATCTCATTTGCTTCTCCTATAAATACATGAACTATCCCATTCATTTTCTCAAGCTTGAACAACCAAAATCACCCTATCAAACTTGCTTCATACCTCAATTTTCTGTAACTTCGTAATCAATATTCAAGCCTTTTTCAATCTAATTTTCTATCAATTCACCTTCCTTTATCTTCCCTGAAGCTAACCATACAGTTACCTTCAAGAATCATGCCCTATATTGCTCCATAGAAGTCCAATTTCAGAGCTCTGCAACTCAACTTCAATAGGTAGTTTGCTCCATCAATTCGTCAAAACTTTGATATCATTGTGATGCTCTCATTGACCTGGTTCTAGTCGCAACACTTGCTTTTATCTGGAAACAAATTTTGACCATGAAATTTTAAATCCCTTTTCAATACTTTCCTTCCAAATTGCTTAAGCTATAATTTATATAAATTTGTCGCGAAGGTGTGGTTGTCTTCGTCTTGAAAAGACGAAGCGAATGGCATATGTCTGAGCTTCTGATTTTACAGTTTGAGAGACATGGAATTCACATTGGTTGGAGGTTGAAAATGTCCAACGTGTCATCTTCCAACCAATCATGGCGCGCCACTTGTTTTTTTTTGAATTTTTGATTTAATAAGTGATTTTGTGTTTTATTCACTAATGAGCATGATAGGCACAGCGCGCCAAATTCCTTGGATTTGATTACTAACGCGTATTGACTCTCATCCATTGGTCCACATCTTTTTGGTATTTATTTTATTTTCTGATTTTTATATTTAATTATTTTAAATTTCAAAAAATCATAGAAAATTCATTTTTAGTTCAAAAAATCTGAAAACATTACGAAAAATATTTTTGATTTTCCTCTTTCTGATTTTTATTTTTTCACAATTTTATTTTGTGTTTTGATATTTTTTTATAAATTTTCACTTTAATTGAATTGTTTTAAATGTTTAAAAATACATTTATGCATTTTTAAATTCTTAAAAAATTATGGAATGATTCAATGATATTGTGACAAATATTGGTGACCTCATTTATTTTTTATTTCTGACTTTGATATTTTTTTTATCATTTTTGGTTTATTTTACCCATTTCTTTTAATTTTAAAAATAGTTTCTGACTTTTAAAAATTACCAAAAATTTTGTAAAAATATTGAAGTCCTTTTCTGATTTTTCTATTGTCTTACTTTTTATTTCTTGATTAATTTGAACATAGTTGATATTTTTCTCTTTTATTTCTATTTTAAAATATTTTTAAAACCTTTTTTTTATGTATATATTAAATGAAATATTATTTTGTGATCATTTTCTGGCTGATCTTAAGTTGAATTTTTGATCATGAACTTTATTAACATCATTGGATCCATGGTGTTGAGTCTAACTCCAAAAAAATAGATGAATGATTTTAATAATAGTTTGATTAAATTTTGATTGAAATGTGGTTTATATTCTTTCCCACCCCTCTTCATCTCATCCCTTTCTTATTGCACTAAGTGTTATTGGAGCATGATCTCTATATCATGTCTCAAAACAAATGGTGCATAGATTGCTATTGACCGGCCTCAAAATAGGTGCGACTTCTATATATGTCCATTTACGATTGCTTAACATAGCGCTAAATTTTATCCCGATTCGAATAAATGATCATTCGTGGCCCAAACCTATATTTGCAAGCCCAAGTATGTTAATTTGATCCCTTTGATCTAATAACTTTGAGATTCATTGTGTGGAGGCTTTGGTTCTACCAATCCTCTAATGGATCTACAACACTTTTGGTCAACACGGATCACTTAAAATCCATTGATCATTGAATGGTATTTGTGAGGATTCCAAATGGATGATATACTTGACAAAAAGCAAATGCAACTTGTTGTGTGGAGGCTTTATTTCTACCAATCCTCTAATAAGTTCCAAATGCAAGTTTCAAGATGGTCATCCAACTAACCACTAATTATTAATTTGTTTAAAAAAATGCTTTTATTTTTTATGCTTTATGTACCATTTATTTTAAGCATTACATTGCATGCCATTTTTATTTTGCTCACTTGAGCATTTACTTTCTTGTCATTTTTATTTTTGCTCACTTGAGCTTTTCTTTTCTTTTTCAAGACACCTAATAATCAACATGAACCCTAAAAATCATTTAATGAAACTTTGACTATTTGGTTACTATACTTGGCATTATGGAGTATTGGACTTCTTGGACTTAGGATTAGAAACTTTGGCCTATGTTGGAGACCTTGTAACCTTAATTGATATTTTATCTAGAGTTCTTGAGGTTTATCTTAAGACATTGGGTTGTTTATTTGTTTTGTGTGCAGGTTATTGGTATTACATTCTTTATTTGTAATATGGAATTCACCCGTATATAGCTGTTACTATGCCCAATTTTTTGAAGACTTAATGCAATTAAAGCTTGGTTCTCTCCATAAGTCTAGTATCATTGCTTGTTTGGTTTCAATCCAAGGAATGGGAATTCTATCTTGATTCATAATGTCAAGTATTGGCTTCTTGTTGGTTATATGGTTCTTATTCATAGCTATTGCCTTATGCTTTAGGATAGTCTCTTCTTCTCCTCCTACTTTCTTTAATTTTAAAATCTTTTTCCTCCCTTTGAAAACTCTTCTTGTTTTAAAACCTGAACCACTTTCATAATAAACTTGGACTTAGATCCATGTATTTTCAAAACCTTTCCATAAACAAACTTCAATCAACTTAATAATACTTTGACATTTTTTGTGAGAAGTCTAAAAGTCAATCAATCTCATTTCAAACTATTTTTCCACTTCAGATTTTTGTTTTAAAAAACCTTTCTCAAAATATTAGACTCTTGTCAATCATTGTAGTGATGCAAACAACTATACTTCTACAATATATAGTGAAGAGAGATATTTTCCACTTGGGTGTTGAGTTAGGCATTGTTGATTTTAAAATCCAAGCCATATCCTCCACTTTGAGATGATGCAAATTCTCCTTTCTTATGATTGTGGGTAGTAAGTATGTTTTCCACACGGACAATGACAATGATGTTTTATCTCATAAAATTGACCAATACACTTGTGTTTTAAATTTTTTTAAAGGTGAACTACGTGTACCCTGATCCCCCTATTGCAAAAAAGGTGGTATGTAGGCACTAAAGGTTCTCAACCGCGGCGGATGCAAAAATAATAAAAAATATATTTCTTTTCTCACATCCACCATCTATATTACATACAATATTTTAAAGACAAAAATATACATATTTTACAAAGAGGTTCCTGCAGAGTACCGTAGATGTTTAGGGTGCTAATACCTTCCCTTTGCATAACCAACCCCCTTACCTTGAATCTTTCCCCCTCTTTTTGGGTTACTCGCTCTTTTCCCAATCCTTTGGAAATAATAAAGCGCGGTGGCGATTTTTATTTTGGTTTGTATAAGTCTAGTCAATCTAATTGCTTAGTCTTAAACATTTCTACCGCTACAGAAAAAATGCGACTTCACTAGGGAAAGATTTGCTTCTTGCTGGTCCATCCCTAAGAGGGTTGAACCTATCTTTGTTTATATCTGTATATGTGCTATTGTTGTTTATGTGTTATATAGTGTATATATGTTTGTCTGGATTTTCCATGTTTTCAGGATGCTTGGTGATTACTCATAAGTCCTATACCCGGACTGTTAGAACAAAGTTTGAATCTACTACCCTAAGTTTAAGTTTTGATGATAACAAAATGAAAGGATATATTAATTATGTGATTCATATAAGAACTATTTGCTACCTAAATTATTACGTTCTGTTTTGCAGAAACTCTGATAGGTATCAGCAAAAGTACATCTTAATCAGCATCAGAATATTGGTTATCAATGCCAGCATCAGAAGATGCTATATCAGAATACCAGAATCAGAAGAACAACTCACGCGAATGTTGAAGCTTGATGAACAGAACTGCGCTCAACACTCTGATTAAAAGACAACAACAATTCATCAGCACTTAAGCAGAGTCAGAATGAGGCCAAGCCAGAACACGCTTTAAGTAGCAACGATACTGTGCATTCAAAGCTAATTATTACCAACGGCATCATTCCAGACAAGATCTGCTCAATAAGGAAAGTTTGTTATTGGCATTGAATCAAGAATATTTCTCCAATGTTCAACAAATTCAGTGCTATATAAACAAGACAATGAAGATTGAATTGGCTAATGCTCTACAACCATTTCCACGCCTAAAAGCTATTCTACATCTTCTCATTCTCAGTTTGCTAAACGCTTCATATTTCCTTACTCAGTATTTTAGCAATCTAGTTTCAATAAGCTTAAATTGTGTAACATCACAGTTGTGATACAGTTTTGTAGAAAACATTCACACACCTAGATTTATCTTCTTTGTAAGAAAGTGTTTCCTTGACAAACCGGTTTGTGGTTTGCATCAAGAAGGCTTTAGCAGTTGTTAAAGCAGTTTGTAATATTCAGTTGAATATAGTGGATTAAGACCTCGTTGGAGAGAGGCGAAATCACCTTGACGGGTGGACTGGAGTAGTCTGAGATCAAACGAACCAGGATAAAAATATCGTGTTCATTGCAATTGATTTTCAGTTTTACAATTCAACCCCCCTTCTTGTGTTTTTCACTTCTTCAATTGGCATCAGAGCGCCTGGTTCTGAGCTAAAACACTTAACCGTGTCAGTACAAGATCCAGCGTCAGAAAAACATAATGGCAGGAAATTATTCTCACACCAGCAATGACAACCATGAGGACAGAGACAGATTCAGCGGGAAACCTCCAGTCTTTGATGGAGAAAACTTTGATTACTGGAAAGACAGAATTGAAAGCTTCTTTCTAGAACATGATGCTGATCTGTGGGATATGGTGACAGATGGATACACGCACCCTGTGAATGCAAGCGGTCAGAAGATTGATAGGAAAACAATGTCTGACCAACAAAAGCGTGACTTCAAGAATCACCACAAGGCCAGAACCATCCTTCTCAGCGCCATCTCGTATGTTGAATATGAAAAGATCTCCAACAGAGACACAACAAAGAACATGTTTGACTCACTCAGAATGACGCATGAGGGCAACGTTCAGGTCTAAGAAACTAAAGCTCTGGCGCTCATTCAGAAGTATGAGGCGTTCAAAATGGAAGAAAGTGAATCCATTGAAACAATGTTCTCAAGATTCCAGATTCTGGTAGCTGGTCTCAAGGTTCTGGACAAAGGTTACTCTACTGCTGATCACATCAAGAAAATCATCAGAATCTTACCCAAGCGGTGGAGGCCAATGGTTACAGCTCTGAAGCTAGCAAAAGATCTCAACAAAATTTCTCTGGAGGAACTTATCAGCTCCCTCAGAAGTCATGAGATAGAGCTAGAAGCTGATGAACCCCAGAAGCAAGGTAAGCCTTTAGCATTAAAATCTAACAAAAAATCTGAGTCTAAAGTTTTGCAGGCAGTTGAAGAAACATCTGATGGATCCTCATCAGAAGAAGACGAACTCTCCCTCCTCTCCAGAAGAGTGAATCAACTGTGGAAGTAGAGGCAAAGGATGTTCAGGAATCCCAAAAGATCTGATCAGAACGAGTCTTCTTCCAGATACAGAAGGACAGATTCTTCCTCTGGATACAGAAGATCTGAAGGCTCCTCAGGAAGCAGAAAGCCAAACACCAAGGACATCATCTGCTATGAGTGCAATGAGAAAGGACACTACAAGAGTGACTGTCCAAAGCTTCAGAGGGAAAAGCCCAAAAAGAAGTTTGGAAGAGAAAAGAAGAAAAGTCTCATGGCTACATGGGATGACTCTGACTCGTTTGAAGCTGACTCAGAATCAGATGATGAGAGAGAAAACATAGCTCTCCTGGCCAACATTTCAGAAGATAGTGAAGCTTCTGAATCAAACTCAGAATCAGATACTAAAGAGGTATTTCCTGACTTTGCTGTTAATTTTACCAAGGCTGAACTTGCTGAAAGCCTTAATGAAATCCTGGAAAGGTATCAACAGATTAGAGTAAAATTCAGAGACCTGAAAAGGAATCTTGAATCTGACTCTAATAAGACTGAGAGTCTTAAATTGGAGAATTCTGAGCTGAGAATTAAAATTTCAAAATTAGAAAATACTTTACAAAACTATCAGAAGGAACCAAATTCTGAAACTCCCAGCAACGCTGATGAGATCATCAAGGAGTATGATCATAGTTTCCAGAAGTTCCTTGCTAAAAGCATAGATAGAAGAAAAATAGATCCAATGATCTATGGAGTTAGCAGTAACGGAAGGAAGGGAATAGGATACCAAGGTAAGGTTCCTACACCAAAGAATGTCATGGATTTAACCATTAAACACACTCCTCTGAATTCACATTTTGTGTATGGTCACACACATGATATTAAATACACTAGCAGTAAGTACTCTGTGAAACCAAAATTCAACCAGAGTTTTGGTAAATCTAACAAATCAGGACCCAAGAAAATCTGGGTACCTAAGGATAAAATAATACATGTTGCAGATATCTTTAGTAGCAAATCAGAAACACCAGTCATGGTACCTGGACTCTGGCTGCTCGCGACACATGACGGGAAGAAGGAATATGTTCCAAAGCCTGAAACTTAAGCCTGGAGGCCACGTTGGCTTTGGAGGCAATCAGAGGGGAAAGATCATTGGCTCTGGAACTGTAGGTAATGGAAATCTCCCCTCTATTAATAATGTTCTGCTAGTAGATGGATTAATGCATAATCTGTTATCCATAAGTCAATTAAGTGATAACGGTTATGATATAATCTTTAATCAAAAATCATGTAAAGCTGTTAGTCAGAAAGATGGGACTATCCTGTTTAATGGAAAGAGGAAAAACAACATTTACAAAATCAAACTTTCTGAACTGAAAAATCAGAATGTAAAGTGCCTTCTGTCTGTTAACAACGAGCAGTGGATCTGGCACAGAAGATTGGGGCATGTTAGTATGAGAAGAATATCTCAGATTAACAAACTCAATCTGGTCAGAGGACTTCCTAATTTGAAGTTCAATTCAGATGCTTTGTGTGAAGCATGTCATAAAGGCAAGTTTGCAAAACCTTCTTTTAAATCTAAAAATGTTGTTTCTACCTCTAAGCCATTAGAACTTCTGCACATTGACTTATTTGGACCAGTTAAAACTACTTCAGTCAGTGGCAAGAAGTATGGGTTAGTAATCGTAGATGACTATAGCAGATGGACATGGGTAAAGTTCTTAAGACACAAGGACGAGTCACACTCTGTGTTTGTTACCTTCTGTAACCAAGTTCAGAATGAAAAGGATCTTAGAATCGTTAAAGTCAGAAGTGATCATGGTGGAGAGTTTGAAAACAAAGATTTTGAGTCATTCTTTAATGACAGAGGCATTCTGCATGATTTCTCTTGTCCTAGAACTCCCCAACAAAATGGAGTTGTAGAACGAAAGAACAGAACATTGCAAGAAATGGCCAGAACCATGATCAATGAGACAAACGTTGCTAAGATCTTCTGGGCAGAGGCAATAAACACAGCGTACTACATTCAGAATAGAATCTCAATAAGACCTATTCTGGAAAAGACTCCATATGAATTGTGGAAGAACATAAAGCCCAACATTTCATATTTTCATCCATTTGGATGTACCCGTTTTATGTTAAATACAAAGAATTATTTGAACAAGTTTGACTCTAAAGCACAGAAGTGTATTATGTTAGGATACTCTGAACGCTCAAGAGGGTACAGAGTATACAATACAGAAACACAGATTGTGGAAGAATCAATCAGTGTTCATTTTGATGATAAGCTTGACTCTGAAAAGTCAAAGCAGAATGAAGTTTTTGCAGGTATGGAAATTGAATTTACAGGTTCTGAAGACAAGTCATCAGAAGCTCTCAACACAGACACTCCTTCAAAATCTGAAAGGAGCACTGCTAGCAATCCTACAACAGCTGCTGATCAACCTCAGAAGAGATTACCCAGAAGCAACTTGGATCACCCAGAAGAGACTATCTTAGGAAGAAAGGAAGATCCAATCAGAACAAGAGCAAGCTTCAGAAACTCTGAAGAAACCCTCATGGGACTTGTGTCTCTGATTGAACCTTCTTCTATTGATGAAGCACTTCTGGATAATGATTGGATTCTGGCAATGCAAGAAGAGCTGAATCAATTCACCAGAAATGACGTATGGGATTTTGTTCCCAGACCAAAAGGATTCAACGTCATTGGAACAAGATGGGTCTTCAGAAACAAGCTAAATGAACAAGGTGAAGTCATCAGAAACAAAGCACGACTGGTTGCACAAGGTTATAGTCAGCAAGAGGGGATAGACTATACATAAACCTTTGCTCCAGTCGCCAGTTTAGAATCTATCAGACTTTTAATTTCATTTGCTGTTAATAGAGGCATCACTCTGTATCAGATGGATGTCAAAAGTGCATTCTTAAATGGTTATATAGAAGAAGAGGTTTATGTGCACCAACCCCCTGGTTTTGAAAATACAAAACATCCAGAACATGTTTTCAAACTTAAGAAGTCACTATATGGTCTGAAACAAGCTCCCAGAGCTTGGTATGAAAGACTAAGTAACTTTCTGTTAGAAAATGAATTCACCAGAGGGAAGGTGGACACTACCTTATTCTGTAAATCAGTTAAGAATGACATCTTAGTCTGTCAAATTTATGTTGATGATATTATCTTTGGTTCTACTAATCCTTCTCTTGGAAGAAAATTTGCTAAGTGTATGCAGGCAGAATTTGAGATGAGCCTCATGGGGGAACTGAAATTCTTTCTAGGAATTCAGATCAATCAAACTCCAGAGGGAACTTACATTCATCAGAGAAAATACATCAGAGATCTTCTGAAGAAATTTGATCTCTCAGAATGTAAGCCATCAAAGATTCCAATGCATCCCACGTGCATTCTGGAAAGAGAAGAGGTAAGCAAAAATGTAGAACAGAAAGTCTACAGAGGTATGATTGGTTCTCTCCTTTATCTGACAGCTTCAAGACCTAATATATTATTCAGCATATGTATTTGTGCTAGATTCCAATCAGATCCTAGAGAATCTCACTTAAAAGTTGTTAAGCGAATTTTCAAGTATCTGAAAGGTACTACTAATCTGGGTTTGTTTTATAGAAAATCTAGTGATTACAGTTTAGTAGGCTACTGCGATGCTGACTTTGCTGGAGATAGAGTAGAGCGTAAAAGTACTTCTGGAAGCGGCCAGTTTCTGGGAGAAAATCTGATCTCTTGGTCCAGCAAAAGGCAATCCACAATTGCGCTATCAACAGCAGAAGCTGAGTACATAGCAGCAGCAGGATGTAGCACACAAATGCTCTGGATGAAAAGTCAGCTTGAAGACTTCCAGATTTTTGAGAGTAACATCCCTATACTCTGTGATAATACTTCTGCTATTTGCTTAAGTAAGAATCCCATTTTACATTCTAGAGCTAAGCATATAGAAATAAAACATCACTTCATTAAGGACTATATTCAGAAAGGAATTTTGAATTTAAAATTTATAGATACAAACCATCAATAGGCTGATATCTTCACTAAACCCCTTTCTGAAGATAGGTTTTATTTCATTCTGAAACATCTCAGCATGAAAATCGGCCCAAACTAAAAATGTTTTAATTCCATATATTTATCTTCAGAATGTATTTGTTTTACTGTGAACTTCTGATCAATCTCTTTTCAGAAAGATAGAACATGCAGATTGTATCAGATGCTAGTCTTAAAGATCTGAGCATTTCAGCTCAAAGATAGACGTGTTGATCACTAAATCAAACAAGTGTCATCCAATCATCAGCAAATCTCTGAAGCAGAACGCGTGCACGCTTCTGAGAAGGCAAAACGCTGATTGGATGCATTGAGACACATGTCTGGTAACCGTTTCAAGTATCTTTCTCAAATCCCCCAAAATCAGCAAGCATTAAATGAAAGTAATCATGTTTTTAAAATGTAATCATGATTTTATTTCTCTTTCGTGAAAACGTTTACTCTTTCAAAATATTCTAAAATCTATTTAAGAACGTAAATTTCTCACATTAATCTTTTACAGTTTCTCATTATCTCTCAAATATTTTTCTGCATTCTCTCTGTGTTCATCTCTTTCAATCTTAAACCCTTTTTCTCAGTTTTCTCAGAAAAACCCTAAGTGTGAACATGGCAACCTCCAGCAGTGCTTCTGCAGGTTATCAGAAGAAAGCATCCTCTGAACAGTACCAAGTTCCATTCAGAACACTCCTTACTCCAGTGAAGAATCTTGAAGTGTTGTCTGAACTGATCATTGATTTTGGCAGTCTGAAAGAGAATGGTTTTGATTTAACAGAAGAAGTTAGGGCACAGAAATGGGAAAGGTATTTTGACAGGTTGGTTGGACCAACATTCCCAATGTTAGTCAAGGAGTTCTGGATTCATGCAACTGCTTCAACGCATCAAGTCACCTCCTACATAATGGGAAAGAAGATTGTGATCACTGAGGATCACATAGCAAAGTTGATTGGTTACAGTGGCGGTGGCGTTCGCTGTATTGATATGGCTGAAAGATGCTCTGACGTGGGTGTCATAGCAGAAAGCATTTTCACCCATGGGGTTCCCAGCAGCAAGATCAGAGATCTGAAGGATCACCACAGAGTTTGGGCGAAGATAATTCTGGGGTGTTTTAATCATAGGAAGCCAACTAGTTCCCCTGATTACATAAATATAGATCAGCAGTTTCTGATCTATTTTATCAATCAGAAGGTAAAAATCAACTTGGCTCATCTTCTGTTTAATCACCTTAGAACAAGCGTGAAGGAAACCAGGGAAGAAGAAAGAACAAAGAGGGATTGGATACCCTTTGGAAGGTTAATATCAGATATTCTGACTGAGAATAGGCTGATAGAGCACCTGATAGAAGCTCAAGAGTTAAGCACCATTGAACCAACGGTTGGGAAGCCTCTGAACACGAAGAATCTGAAGAAAATGAAGTTAATAGAGAATATCAGAAAGGAACCCAGCGTTACTCCCACTGCTGACATCACCAGCAGAAGAGTCCCATTGAGTGACTTTCCTTTATTTTCTGAAATAGAATCTAAACCAGTGGTGGTTCTCAGATATTTGGACGCGTGCAAGGCTGATGGTACAGATCCCAATCTGAATATCAAAGATCTGCACCAACCTCAACCAGAAGTTACACTGAAGAAGACGAAGAAAAGGAAGGCTCCTTCAGAAGGAACATCCCAGCAGACACCCAAGAAAAGAGGTAATTTATCTACTGCTTCTGTTTTAAATTCTTCTGCTATTCCAACATCAATCCCAACTCCAGCTTCTCATAGAATCCCAATCCCCATCCCAACAATAAATGAAACCGAACCAGAAGATGACCCTTCTGAGGCACTACAACTCAGAAGACCCCGCACCAAACACCCCAAACCAACAATTTCAACAACATCAGCAATTGACAAAGTGTTGTTTGACATTGATCAGCATGCCTCTGATCACCCCTCCAATAATCCAAACTCTGAACCACAAATTGTCCACTCTCCTCAACCAGAACAACCTCTCTCACCCATTCCAGAAGAACCACATATTCCTGAACAACCAGAAATTCCTCCTCCTTCTCCACAACCAGCAATTCCTTCTCCCTCTCCTCAACCAGAAATTCATCCACCATCACCTCAACCATCACCTCAACCTGAGTTTCATCATTCTGAAACTCCATCTTCTCCTCCTTCTGAACCTCATTCTCCTCAATCATCTGAACCACAACCTCTGGAAATCCAGCTGCCATGTGGAACAACCGTAACAATGGCCCAGCTGCCATCCTCGCCTGAAACCACACCAGCAAATACTCCCAAAACTCCCCCCAGTCCAATCATTATTTCTGATTCTCCCACTCCATCTCCCAAATAAACAGCTCCCAAACAAACCACAGAAGACCCCAGCAGGACCTTCATAGATTTAACAATCCTTGACCGTTTTGCTGATCTGAAAAATAAAATAGCCATTCCAAAACCAAAACAGCCAGATGTTGGCTCTGGCATTATGAATTTTGAAACAGGTTTGCAGCAGTGGATTGCTTCTCTGAAGCAAGTCTGTCCTGGAATGATTGATCCAGCTACCTCTGACCAGCTCTGGTCACAATTCAGAATTTGGGTACGTGCTGAAGCTCTAAAATTGCAAGACGTCAACTATGAGCAAGCACAGCAGAATTTCAGCAAGCTTCTGAATGAAGTTGGAAGTCAGCTGCTGAAAGAAGACGTGGTCCTTCTGGATAGTGAGCCATGGTCTGAGAAGCGTCCAGCTTCAAAGGTGCAGCCAGAAGAATATCAGACTATTCAAGCTGAAGTCAGCCAAGCTGAAGATGTTGCAGAAAGCTCTCAGAAGCTCCCTGCTTCTGATGTTTCTCAAGCTGCCTTGGACAGGCAGACTCTGGAAGAGCTGAAGCTGAATGATATCCGTCTGCAGCAAAGGATGGATGAAAATGACCAGAAGATGAAAGAAAGGATGGATGTGCAGGATGGCAAGATAGACACAGTAGTCAGCATGGTGCACAAGCAGAATGAGACTGCTGATCAGATTAAAGCAATGCTGGAGAGTCTGTTCACACGCCTTCCTCCCTAAACTTAGATTTTCATTCATACCATTTTCATGTTTTCTTTGCATATCTTCTGTACTGTTCTGTTTGATTCTGAATATTTTAATATGACAAGTTTTTCTGCTCTAAATGTTTTAGCACATCACTTACACTTTTTGATTGCTGACAAAAAGGGGGAGAACAAGAATGATATTTTTCAATAACGGATTACTAAGACAGAAAATCTCAAACATTCTAACTCTGATATACTTGAATGTTTTCTTCTGTTTTTGCTTAAGTCTACAGGTACAAGAATGCTCTCTAACTCACTGAAGACTAAAGATCTGATACTCTGATCCAAAGCAAAGCTCTGATAAAGCTCTGATATTCTGATCTGAAGCTCTGCTCTGATATTCTGATCTAAAGCCTCTGATAGTCAAAGCTCTGATATTCTGATGATCAAAGAAAGACAATAAAGATCTGATCCTAAAGAACTCTTGGAATTAAAAAGGGAAGTAATAAATTCAGGGGGAGTATCTCTCAACTCTCATATCTCTTTATCCCTTATCCTTGATAACTTCTTACTCTGATACATCTTATCATTTAGTTATCTCTGATACTTTTCACGTTATTCTCAATTAAAAATATCTAGTTTTTGTCATCATCAAAAAGGGGGAGATTGTTAGAACAAAGTTTGAATCTACTACCCTAAGTTTAAGTTTTGATGATAACAAAATGAAAGGATATATTAATTATGTGATTCATATAAGAACTATTTGCTACCTAAATTATTACGTTCTGTTTTGCAGAAACTCTGATAGGTATCAGCAAAAGTACATCTTAATCAACATCAGAATATTGGTTATCAATGCCAGCATCAGAAGATGCTATATCAGAATACCAGAATCAGAAGAACAACTCATGCGAATGCTGAAGCTTGATGAACAGAACTGCACTCAACACTCTGATTAAAAGACAACAACAGTTCATCAGCACTTAAGCAGAGTCAGAATGAGGCCAAGCCAGAACACGCTTTAAGTAGCAACAGTAATGTGCATTCAAAGCTAATTATTACCAACGGCATCATTCCAGACAAGATCTGCTCAATAAGGAAAGTTTGTTATTGGCATTGAATCAAGAATATTGCTCCAACGTTCAACAAATTCAGTGCTATATAAACAAGACAATGAAGATTGAATTGGCTAATGCTCTACAACCATTTCCACGCCTGAAATCTATTCTACATCTTCTCATTCTCAGTTTGCTAAACGCTTCATATTTCCTTACTCAGTATTTTAGCAATCTAGTTTCAATAAGCTTAAATTGTGTAACATCACAGTTGTGATACAGTTTTGTAGAAAATATTCACACACCTAGATTTCTCTTCTTTGTAAGAAAGTGTTTCCTTGACAAACCGGTTTGTGGTTTGCATCAAGAAGGCTTTAGAAGTTGTTAAAGCAGTTTGTAATATTCAGTTGAATATAGTGGATTAAGACCTCGTTGGAGAGAGGCGAAATCACCTTGACGGGTGGACTGGAGTAGTTTGAGATCAAACGAACCAGAATAAAAATATCGTGTTCATTGCAATTGATTTTCAGTTTTACAATTCAACCCCCCCTTCTTGTGTTTTTCACTTCTTCACGGACTTGGGAAAACATTAAGATAGGACGGGAGGTATAGTCATGTTAACTTTGAGAGGGTAACCCCAAAAAAGTAGGCCTGAGATCCCTCACTCAGTGGAGGCCCCTTTGACTGTAGTGTCATTTACTGAGTAATCGGGAAGACGTACTACTTTCAACCTAGGAGCCTACTAAAGTTGAGGATCGTAGAATACCTAACCCATCTTAGCCTTTTAGGTGTAGTGCGGAAGCTATGATAGAGTAATCCAGAAATAGCTTTAATGCGATACTACGATCGGACGAGTTTTTCTTGAGAATATTACTAATTACCAAGTTAATCGAGAAGTTGGTAATATCCGAAGGAAGGATGTAGAATCTGGGAACCTCTAGAACCTTGTTCGACAGGTGATAAATTTTAGACCATACCTTATGGGTAGTACCTCCGACCTCATTCTCGTGACGTTGAACCTATGGACCCTATATTTGTGATCTTGTGTGTGATTGTTGCATCATTCATCCATGCACCCATAAGCATCTTTTGAAGTAATTTCATTTCAAGGGACTTAAAAAGTTGACCATTTGTGAATATCTCAGGTAACCTATGGCCATGGATTATGGAAAAAGAAAGACCAGAAAATACAGTTTCAAAGATCCCAAGATAGATGAGTTGCTCAGTCTAATTCATGAGATTGAGTGTCCTGTAGATTTTAGGAAGAAGTATGGGTCCATCATTCCTCTCATGAACCTTAGAATGAAGGAGGGTATTCACTTAATCTTGGTCCATTTCTAAGATCCAATGTATGATTGCCTTACTTTCCCCGAATATCAGTTGATGTCTACACTGGATGAGTATTCTTATTTGTTGGATTTACCTATTACCAATCGTGTTCCTTTTACTAGTTTGGAGGGTGAGCCAAAAGCACATGAGATTTCTGCTTTGATTCATTTGGAGAAGTCTGAGGTTGAAGCCCATATGACTACTAAATGGGGGATTAGAGGATTACCTGCTCAGTTCTTATTGGATAAAGCTCGTTACTTTTCCAAGATGAAGAGTACAGTCGCTTTTGAGGCCATCTTTGCTCTACTTGATTACGGGTTGTTCTCATTTCCTAATGTGGACAAGTTTGTTGATGTTAATGCTATCGGGATCTTCATGATTGGAAACTCAGTTCCTACATTATTGGGATAAGGTTATTACTCTATTCATCTTCAGAATTCTTATCATGGGGGGATGATTATCTGTTGTACACATCTGTTGTACCGGTGGTTTATCTCTCGTATGCCTCAATCTGATTCTTTTTGGGATGTCAGGAAGGAATCCCGTTGGGATCCTAAGATCATGGCACTTACTCACTCAGAAATTGATTGGTATCATCGAGCTTACCAGGATATATATATTATTGACAATTGTGATAGTTTCCCCAATGTACCTCTTCTTGGTACAAAGGTAGGAATTAACTATAACCTTGTTCTTGCACGACGACGACTTGTTTATTCGATGAGGTATAAACCAAATAGTATTCATTTGAGTAGTTTCTTTCTAAAGGAGGGAGAAGACCATAAGGAAGCTAGGGAGCAGATTACGAAGGCTTGGCGTCATGTTCATAAGAAGAGTAGGAAAGAATTGGGACCTAGGGGTGTTGTTTCTTTGGAGCCATATCTTCAGTGGGTCCAAACGAGATTATTCAATTGAAGATGTCGTATTCCCGGGAAGTACCTATGCATGGTTTGTTCGTGAAGAACACTCCTCCCTTATTGGATGATATAGAAAAGCTACAACTTGCTTTGGTCAGGATGCAGCAGGAAAAGGACGCTTGGAAGAATAAGTGCCAAACTTTAGAGATTTCCTATAGAGAAGATTTGAAGGATAAAGAAGACTTGATTGAGATTCTTGAGAGTCGGGCTGTAGAGATGTGGAGAGGCAAGGGGATTTATTTTCTCCTAAGCCTCACTTGGATTCTAGTTGCTCACTTCTTGATTCAGGTGATTGGAAGGAGGTTGCCACCAGATATACGGAAGAAAACCAGAGGTTGAAGGCTCAGATCACCAGGCTTACAGGGAAGCGCCAGCGTATAGAGTGATCTCCATCAGTTTTGCTTTTTAGGGTTTTAGACGTTACTTTAATCTTGTACTTGGGATCATTGAAACTTGTAATCCATTTTGAAGTTATTATAATAAAATTTCTCAGTATCTCAAATGTGTTATTACTTTCATATTTGCAATGTGTCTATAAATCTTTAAGTCTCTTGAAATATTAAAAATAAATCATGTGCATTGCACATGTTGCATCATATTGCATATATTTCTCGCATTTGTTATGCATATACAGGTGCCTTACCAATTTTCTTTACTTCGTTTAGCAAGTTATCTCACCACTACAACATTCGAGCTAATTTTAGAAGGAAGATGTACAACTTAGAACAAGAGAATCATGAGTTGCGCAAGGAGGTTTATGCTTTGAAGGTCGGCATGGCCAATCTTACTGCTCTGATGGAATCTCTGGTGGCTGCTCAGAATCAGCCACCGAGTGTTCAACCTCAACCAACAAGGGCTACTACTGAAGCTCTGACTCTTCCTGTGTCTGCTACTCCAGTTGTTGTTCAGAATCGCATGCCTCAAGGTTATCCATGAGGAATACAAGAGAACTTTGCACTTGAAAGTTTCAATCTTGGTCCTCAAGAAGCTCCATTTGTTTAGACTACTATTACTCTCGCGCCTCCTTTGGTGCATGTTGCTCCTGCTGCACCTCCTTTGGTGAATATGGTTCTATTTGTTAATGAAGATATGTGTCGTCCTTTTCCTCCACCAATCGAAGAATTGGGTCTTTATGACATAATGAATTATTTCCAATAGCAGTTTGACAAGATGCAAAGGGAGATGAAGGCCCTCATGGGAAAGGAATTGTTCGGGCAGAATGTGAATGAATTATGCTTGGTCCCGAATGTGAAGATACCTGTAAATTTTAAGGTCCCGGAATTTGAAAAGTACGAGGGAAACACTTTCCCTCGTGCTCATCTGGTGATGTATGTAAGGAGAATGTCTACCCATACTAATGATCAGCGTCTGCGGATTCACTTTTTTCAGGATAGTTTGACCGGTGTTGCGCTGAAGTGGTATATGAGTTTGGAAAACGTCAATATCCTTACTTTCAATGACTTGGGAGAAGCATTTATCAGACAATACAAATACAGCATAGACATGGAACCTGACCGTGATCAACTCAGGGCCATGGTCCAGAAAGACAGGGAATCATTCAAAGAGCATGCACAGAGATGGCATGAGGTATCCCCCAAATGATTCCTCCCATGGAAGAGAAGGAGATAACTAAGATTTTCTTGAAGACTCTGGGTGCTTTCTACTATGAAAGGATGGTAGCGAGTGCGCCAAGTGACTTTAGCGAAATGGTAGGCATGGGTATCCGCTTAGAAGAGGCTGTAAGAGAAGGCCATCTAACGAAAAGTGAAAGTTCTGGAAATACGAAGAAGCCATCCTATGGGTTTACCATAAATAAGGAAGGAGATACAAATGATGTTATACAATAAAGGAGAGTTAATCCTCCTAGAAGAAGTTATTAGCGTCATCAGCAAGTCCCCTCAGTTACTCCAGTTGTTGGTGTAGCTCCAACCACCATTTCTTATCAGAGACCATCCCAGCAGGGAATCAAGGGTATAATCAGAGAAGGGAGAGTTATGATCCTATCCCTATGAGTTATACAGATTTACTCCTGGCGTTAATTCAGAAGAAGTTGGTTCAGACCCGACCACCTCCCGCAGTACCATCACCATTGCCTTGGTATTACAAAGCAGACCAAACATGTGCTTTTCATCAGGGAGAACCAGGGCATAATATTGAGAATTTCTATCCTTTGAAGACTGAGGTATAAAAATTGGTGAAGTCCGGTATCCTATATTTCAAAGATATGGGCCCTAATGTGAAAGACAATCCTCTGCCCAAGCATGGAGGAGCAAATGTTGGGAACATGGTGGCTGATTGTCCAGGCGACTTCCAGATTTTTGATATTAATCTGGTTAGAGGAGATTTGGTGAAAATGCATGCATACCTATGAATTTAGCTACTATATGCATGATCATGCCGGTTATGCTATTTTCCATACAGACATACAGGGTTGCGACAAGATAAAGGCTGATTTGTAAGAGATGATGGATGAGGGTCTCATCCACATAATCAGGCCTAGGGTAGAGTATGAAGAGGAAGTAAACATGGTTTTTGGATGTCCTGAAGAGTTCAAAATATTTGATGTGGAGTATATTAATGAAGACCTTGTGAAGTTGCATGCTACTTTCTGCCACATGGTTGGTCAGGTGGAACATCAGTATGGATCTTGTCGACTTTGCTGTCGGGACTCCCGAGGATGTTCAATTGTAAGGAAAGGTGTTCAGTTATTTTTATACAATGAAACCATCAAGGTTACAGGACAAAGGGATGATTACCATGAGATTGATGTTATTAAGCTTTATTTTGCTAAAGAAAAGTCAGATAATGAGTATGCCTCTGCAGATGAGTATTTCTCCTCAGATGAGGATTTGTTTTCCAGAGATGACTCCATAATGACTAATTATGTTGAAGAAGGGGTAAACGTTATTGTGCCTTGTTTTGGTGCACCTTCCCATTTTGAAGTTGAACATCATAGCAAGCCAGCTATTACTCCATCGATAATTAGTTTGTCGTGTCTTGTCCCCTACAAGTCAGATAAGGTTGTACCCTACAAATATAATGCTACAATCTTAGAGGATGGTGTGGAAGTTCCCATCCAACCAATGCCTGATGTTGTAAATATTGCTGAGACTAGCAGAGTGATCCGTAGTGGTCGTGTATTTGCCCCAGTTGTTCGTGGGGATATTAGTACTAGAAAGAAAATTGATGAAAATGTTAAACCCAAGAAGGCAGTGGGTGAATCTAGTGGAGCTTCGCTAGAAAAGGATGTGGATGATATTTTGAAGATAATTAAGATGAGTGACTACAAAATTGTAGATCAACTACTACAGACTCCTTCAAAAATATCTATCTTGGCTTTATTGATGAATTCTTCTGCTCACAGAGAATCTTTGATGAAGGTATTGGACCAAGCTTTTGTAGAAAGTGATATGCCTGTAGACCAATTCAGCAGCGTAGTGGGGAACATTACATCATCTAAAAACCTGAGTTTCTGCAATGATGAATTACCCGATGAAGGAAGGAATCACAACTGGCCCTCCATATCTCGATGAACTACAAGAATGACTCATTATCCAAAGTGCTGATTGATAATGGATTTGCATTGAACGTTATACCAAGGAGCACACTTATGAAGTTGAAATATCAAGGAACGCCCATGCGCCCAAGTGGCATATTTTTGAAAGCGTTTGATGGATCAAGGAAATCTTTTATTGGTGAAGTGGACTTGCCTATTCATATAGGCCCACATTTGTTTCAGATTACTTTCCTGGTCATGGATATTGTACCCACGTATATTTGCTTGCTGGGATGGCCGTGGATACATGAGGCAGGGGCTGTCACTTCGACTTTACACCAGAAGCTGAAGCTTGTACGTGAAGGGAAAGAGGTAATTATAAATGGAGAACATGCATTTTTGATATCTCATTTGTCCTCTTTCCACATTGTGGAGGCGGATGAAGCTGATGTTGGAACCCAGTTCCAAGCTTTATCCATTGATAACATAAGAGGAAATGAGAACTCTATGGTTTCGCTTAAGGATGCAAAGCAGGTTATGCATAAAGGCCATAGCAAGGTATGGGGACCGATTGTTGATCCACCTGTAAACAAGAATAGAGTTGGCTCGGGTTTCTCTGTTAAGAATGATAAAGGTAAGAGCATGAAGCCAAAGTCTACTGCAGGAAAGTATCAAGACATCTTCTGTAGCGGGGGTTATCTTCATCCAACTATTTCTGGGATTAATTCCATTGTGGAAGATGAAGCAGAACCCAAAATGCCAAATTATGTGACGCACAGAGTTATGGTTCAGAACTGGATCACCATTGATGTTCTCTCTTGCATACATGTTTCAAAGTAATTTGTTTTGTAAATATATTTGAAAAAACTTTCACTCTGCCCAAGGTGAAAGTATTAATATTATATGGGCTTATCTGTTTACGGTGACTTCTAAAATCAATAATAAAAGTTATCTTTGTTTCCAAAATTGTGTTTTTGTTTTTTGCTTTTTCATGGAAAATGGTAATCAGAAAAAAAACCTTTCAAAATAAATAATAACTGAAATTCAATCTGCATGATCACTTGTTATATGTGTCATTTTCTAAAAACAATCATAAATCATATGTGCAGATTAATTAAAAAACCCGTTATAAACAATGACCCTGCACCCTTTCCCAACTTTGAATGTCCTGTGTATGGGGCTGAAGAAGAAGAATATGATGAGATTCCCGAAGAGGTCTCACTGTTGCTTTAGCGTGAGGAGAATGCCATTTAGCTATATAAAGATCCATTGGAAGTAATTCATTTGGGTTCAGAAGAAGATCTGAAGGAAGTCAAGATTGGAGCATTGCTGCATCCTGATGTGAAGAGCGGGTTGATTGAGTTGTTGAAAGAGTATGTGGATATTTTTGCTTGGTCTTATAAAGATATGGCTGGTCTAGATACAAATATTGTAGAGCACCTTTTTCTGCTGAAGCCAGAGTGTCCTCCAATCAAACAGAAGTTGAGAAAAACTCACCCAAATATGGCAGTGAGATCAAAGAAGAAGTTCTAAAGCAGATTAATGTCGGTTTTCTTGTGACATCAGTGTAACCTCGGTGGATTGCCAATATTGTCCCAGTACCAAAGAAAAACGAAAAACTTTGCATGTGCGTAGATTATAGAGATCTAAATAAAGCTAGTCTAAAACATGATTTTCCATTGCCACACATTGATATGTTAGTGGATAGCACAACAAAATTCAAAGTTTTATCGTCCATGGATGGATTTTCCGGGTATAATCGAATAATAATGGCTCCTGAGGACATGGAAAAAACAACGTTTATCACACACTGGGGAATATTCTGTTACAGAGTGATGCCCTTCGGGTTGAAGAACGCTGGTGCAATGTACCAGAGGGCTATGACAACCCTATTACATGATCTGATGCACAAGGAAATTGAGGTATATGTTAATGATATGATTGCTAAATCCCAGACTAAAGAAGGGGATGTAGAAGATTTTTTCAAGTTGTTTCAGCATTTGAGGAAGTATCGTCTCCGCTTGAATCCAAATAAATGTACTTTCGGTGTTCGGTCAGGGAAATTGTTGGGTTTCATTGTTAGCCAGAAAGGAATTGAAGTTGACCCTGATAAATTCAAAGCAATTCAAGAAATGTCAGCACCGAGAACTGAAAAGCAAGTCAGAGGGTTCCTCGGGCGTTTGAATTATATCTCCAGATTCATTTCTCACTTGACTGCAATGTGTGAACCGATCTTTAAGTTGTTAAAGAAAGATCAAGGTTGTGTGTAGACAGATGACTGCCAAAGGGCATTTGAAAGTATTAAAGAATATCTTCTTGAACCTCCTATCTTGCTCCCTCCTGTTGAAGGAAGACCACTGATTATGTATCTGACAGTGTTAGATAATTCCATGGGCTGTATTCTGGGACAACAAGATGAAACAGGGAAGAAAGAGCATTTCATTTATTATCTCAATAAAAAGTTTACTGATTGTGAGTCGCGGTATTCCATGCTGGAAAAGACATGTTATGCTCTGGCCTGGGCGGAAAAACGTTTGCGGTAGTATATGTTGAATCACACTACTTGGCTGATCTCCAAAATAGATCCAATGAAGTACATTTTTGAAAAGCCTGCTCTTACTGGGAGAATTGCCCGCTGGCAGATGCTATTATCTGAATATGAAATTGAATATCGCACTCAAAAAGCTATTAAAAGCAGCATGTTGGCAGATTATCTTGCTCACCAACCAGCTGATGATTATCAGTCTGTGAGGTTTGATTTCCCCGATGAGGATGTGATGTTTCTGAAAGTGAAAGATTATGATGAACCATTTCCTGAGGAAGGTCCTGATCCTGAATCTTGTTGGAGTATGATATTTGATGGAGCTGTGAATGCTTATGGGAAAGGAATTGGTGTTGTGATTGTCACTCCACATGGATCACACATTCCTTTTACTGCAAGGTTGACATTTGATTGTACTAATAATATGGCAGAATATGAGGCTTGCATCATGGGTCTCAAGGAAGCTATTGACCTCAAAATTAAAATTCTAGATGTGTATGGCGATTCAGCTTTGGTAATAAATCAGATTAAAGGAGAGTGGGATACTCGTCACCCTGGATTGATCCCTTAAAAAGATTATGCTAGAAGATTGTTACCCTTCTTTAATAAAGTTGAATTCCATCACATCCCCAAGGACGAAAATGAAATGGCGGATGCTCTGGAAACTCTGGCTTCTATGTATCAAGTGAATACTTGGAATGATATACCTCAAGTTATAGTTCAGCAACTGGATAGGCCCGCTCATGTGTTTACAATAGAAGAGGTAGCAGATGAGAAGCCTTGGTATTATGATATCAAGCATTTTCTCCATACTCAAGAATACCCAATTGGTGCTTCGAATAAAGATATAAAGACATTGAGAAGATTGGTTGGCTGCTTCTTCCTCAGTGAAAATGTGTTGTACAAGAGAAATTATGACATGGTCCTGCTCAGATGCGTGGATAGACACAAAGAAGACATGTTGATGCATGAGATTCATGAAGGCTCATTTGGAACTCATGCCAATAGACATTCGATTGCTAAAAAGATGCTAAGGGCAGGTTACTATTGGATGACAATGGAATCTGACTGTTACAGATTTGTAAAGAAGTGTCATAAATTCCAGATTTACGTGGACAAGGTTCATGTGCCTCTGACACTTCTCAATGTTATTTCTTCCCCATGGCCTTTCTCTATGTGGGGTATTAACATGATTGGAATGATAGAACCCAAAGCTTCAAATGGACACCGTTTTATCTTGGTAGCAATTGATTACTTCACAAAATGTATGGAAGTTTCTTCATATGCTAACGTTACTAAGCAGGTGGTTGTATGCTTCATTAAGAATAATCTTATATGTCAGTATGGTGTTCTAATCAGAATTATCATCGACAATGGATCAAATCTGAACAACAAAATGATGATAGAACTTTGTGAAGAATTCAAGATTGTCCATCACAACTCATCTCCGTACAGACCGAAGATGAATGGTGCTTTTGAAGCTACTAATAAGAATATCAAGAAGATCATCCAAAAGATGGTTGTTACTTATAAAGATTGGCATCAAATGCTCCCTTTTGCTTTACATGGATATCAGACATCTGTCTGCACTTCAACAAGAGAAACCCCATTTTCCCTTGTGTATGGAATGGAAGTTGTTCTCCCAATCAAGGTTGAGATTCCCTCTTTGTGTGTGATAATGGAAACCAAGTTGTCAGAGGCTGAATGGGTCCAGAACAGGTTTGACCAATTAAATTTGATCAAAGAGAAGAGAATGACAGCATTGTGTCATGGGCAGTTATATCAGAAAAGAATGAAGAATGATTTTGATAAGAAAGTCAAACCTCGTGAATTCAGAGAAGGAGATCTCGTGCTCAGGAAAATCTTGTCTTTTAATACTGATTCTAGGGGAAAGTGGACTCCCAATTTTGAAGGCCCATATGTTGTCAAGAAAGCCTTCTCTGGCGGCGCATTAATTCTTGAAACTATGGATGGTGAGGAGTTCCCCCGTCACATGAATGTTGATGCAGTCAAGAAATACTTCACCTAAAGAAATAAAAGAACATCTCGCTAAGTTGAAAACTTGAAAGGGCGGCTTAGGAAAAAAGAGGGTCTCGGTAGGCTGAAAACCCGAAAGGGCGGTCTAGGAAAAACTTAGAGACATAAACAGAATAAATTTCCCGCTAAGTTGAAAACCTGCAAGGGCAACTTAGGAAAAAGTTAGGGACTTTCTTAGCAAGTAACCACATCACACAAGACTTGATCATTGAAGCAACAATCTTCTGGGATCCTCACCATACTTCAACAGAAGTTGCTGCTCAGGATTTCAAAAGTTGTTAGAGGGGATAGTGGTCATTGTATCTCAATGTATCTTTTCCATTATATATTACCATTTTCCGAACTTTGTAATCATCCATGGAGTCTCGCCATTCGCAGATTACCATTCTATCAATAAAATTTGAGCTTTTACCCAATTCTTTATATTTCTTATTTTATTTAGGTTGCAAAGACTCCATTTATTATGGATAATAATTGTCAAACTGAAAAGATTAATTAACAAAAAAAAATTTCAAAAAGAATTTACAATTTACTTTTACTTTAGATTTTGTGATTCAAGAGGAAAACAAAAGTGGTGATCCCAGGAACGGATGAACAACAATAGTTTTGAGAATTTTTTTGTTTCCCCCGGGAAGGTTTTCTCAGGACGTTTTCACTGTAATGGGTCTGTGACTCCAGTATCCCCATTCAAGCCTTGGTTCATTTTTCTTCTTTTTTGAGTTTGCATGATATGAAGACTCAATTCGAGATTCTCCAGTGAAGGCTTCGCTCATTTGATAGAAGTCCTTTCTCCCTAGATAAGTTGGTACATTAATTACTCTCGAAGAACACGTATCTTCGGTTTCCCCAATGAAGAACGTATATTGGTTTCCCCTCGATGATGTGGTGTTGACTTCCCCAATAAAGTCAGCACGATGTCCCCAGAAGATGTCTCGATGATGAAGCATTATCTCCCATAGTGAAGTTTGTATGTTTTTTCTCCTTTAAAGTGGGCCTGAATTCCCTAGTGAATGTTTTGACGATTTGGTTTCCATCTGCCTTATTTGAAATCAGTTTTGCAATCCCCAGTAGAAGTGCTACACATGAAAATATTTATTTCCCCATTGAAGTCTGAGTGCTACTCCCTGGTGAAGCCTGGAGAAGGATGTTATATTCCTGTATTTATACTGTTTTGTTTGCTATGATTGTTTCTCTCCAGTAAAGTTGAGCCATGCAGTATGACTTTGTTTCCTCAATTGGAGCTTATTTTCTTTTGGGATGATCGTCTTGGATGTGATTTGGCCGAGTGTTGTGTGCACTCGAGTTGGTTTTGTTTGTTTATCCCCAGTATTATATGTCTGTTTTGTCAGTATATATATAATAACACTCATACATTCATACATACATCATACATAGTTAAATTTAGCAAATCATCGCTCATTCACATTCGTTAATATTTCATTGACATATTACCTTGTTTTGCAGAGTTGTTTTATCCTCTCCCTAATAGAGTGTCAACCATAAGCAGAAAGTGTATATTCTTTCATTTTCCCCACTGAGTTATCCCTCGTGGAAGATTTTTGCTTTAGCCTTCCTACACAGCTCTTTGTCTGGATGATTTGGGTTTCGCTCTTGAGTTTATTTATCAGAGGATGTATTTTGGTAGACTGTTTTACTCCAATTTATTTCTGGTTTGAATCTTTGTTTCCCAGCAATATTATTACTTTGGATTTATGCAAGCTTCGAGTTTTGGTTTGAGAATGTGCATTTATTTTGCACGAGAAGATTTTATCTCCTCAGCAGAAATATAGTGGCATTTCCCCAGGAAGTCATATCTCTTTCCACAGGAAGCCATATTGTTTTCCCCCAGAAAGTCATTTTACAATCCTTCATATAACACCAAATAACAAGTCTCTTTATTTGAGCAACTTATACTTCCCCTTAAATGCTGACGTACTTTTTTTTGCTACCTTCTCTATGAGTGGATAGTTTGTAGTTTATTGTCAAATTACTCCAGTGGATGGCCAGTCGTTCAATATTGCAGAGACCGTTCGTTAAGAAATCTTTGTAAGTGGTAGTCTCTTTATTTGAGACATCTTATACATTACCCTTTCCAGGCAGAATGCCTTGGTTAAAGAAGAAGTTGAGACCCGTTCTAGGTGAAATGCCATAATTTTGGAGAAAACTTGTTATTTTTTGCTACCCTCAGTGAACATTGGTAGTTCATCGTTAGTGAACAACGATGCTATGATATATTATCTCTCTACCTTCAGTGAAATTTGGTAGGTCACCTTCAATGAACATTGGTGATTGTTATCTTTTTTCTACCCTCGGTGAACGTTGGTAGTTCATCGTCAGTGAACAGCGATGCTATGATATATTCTCTCTCTACCTTCAGTGAAATTTGGTAGGTCATCAGCAGTGAACGTTGATGATTGTTATCTTTTTGATACCCTTAGTGAACGTTGGTGTTTCATCCTCAGTGAACGGCGGTGCTATGATATATTTTCTCTCTACCTTCAGTGAAAGTTGGTAGGTCACCTTCAGTGAATGTTAGTGATTGTTATCTTTTTGCTAACCTCAGTGAACGTTGGTAGTTCATCCTCAGTGAACAACGATGATATGATATATTCTCTCCCTACCTTCAGTGAAAGTTGGTAGGTCATCGGCAGTGAACATCGAGGATTATTATCTTTTTGCTACCCTTAGTGAACGTTGGTAGTTCATCATTATTAAACGGCAGTGCTATGATATATTTTCTCTCTACCTTCAGTGAAAGTTTGTAGGTCACCATCAGTAAAAGTTGGTGATTGTTATCTTCTTGCTACCCTCAGTGAATGTTGGTAGCTCACCATCAGTAAACGTCGATGTTGTTATTTCTTTCCTCATTCTATCCTCAGTGAACGTCAGTAGTTTCGCCTTCAGTAAAAGTTGGTGCATCCTTTGACCTTTTTATCATCCTTTATGAGTCAGGTCTTTTTGATTCACCAGTGATTTATTTTCCTGGCCGGGTTTCTCTTTTGATTCTTTATTTCCTCTGCTACATCCCCAGTGGTGTTTTGCATACCTTTGAAATCGTTCATATGCATTCATACTCATAAGCATTGCATGGCATCTTAGGGCCAAAAATATGGTTTGTTTTGTATTTAAGTATCTTCGATCGCGTCGACACGAAGGTTGTTAACCTTTGTATCTCCGGATAGAAGAAACTTAAATAAGGGCAGCTTTTGTATGCCAATTTTTTCCCATAAGATTCCTTCATCATACCATGGTGATTCAATCACGACAAGATCACATTAGGGCTTTTGGTTCTTCTCCATATCTTTAGCTTTGCTCTTTGAGGAATTCACAAGCACCTTGACTTGTTTTCTTTTGTGATCATGGATATTTTGTCTTGATTTTCCTTCTAATTAATAAAATGCAATGTTGGTTTGTCTTACCTGTTAATAATGTAGGTAAATGCAATGAAGTTTAGCAAGTTGCTCCATCGGTTCATGACTCTATTTCCATGCCCTAGGAAATAAATCTTGAGAAATTCAAACCTTGCCATTGAGGTTGTTTTGGAATAAATGGAATTGCAAGGTTTATTTTGGTTAATCAAATTTCTAAGTTATCAAATTAATTCAAAAGAACAAGGGGTTGATGGAAGAAGTTGTCATGGTTGGACAAGGTCTTGTTCCCATTGATCACAAGTGCATATTTATCTCAATTCTCAATATATGTAAGTGGTTTTAGTTGCTATGAGTTCTCATTATCATCCTCAACAACTTCTATTTACAAAGCAAGAGTGTTGGTATAAGAAGGTTGTTCAAAATTGTCAAAACTCCTCAAAGCATTTTCTTGATCTAGGAGCTAGGGTTTTGAACTTCAAAGAAGTATATCTTGCTCCTCTTTTGGTATTTTTGAGTGATTCCAAATACATCCTTCTCTGCAAATGGTTATTAACAAATCACTTCAAAATTTTCAAGGAGTTTTCATGTGGTAGAAACTTGGTGATGAAGAAGATTACAAGTCCTCTAGATGAACCCCCAATTTCCCATGTGTGACTTCAAATGATCATAACTTGGTCAATGTTTATCACCCTGAGCCCACTCTTTTTCCATGGTGATCTTTAGGATTGAACTTTATTCCTTCTTTTATGTGCAAAGTGAGAAAATGGATAGAAGATGCCCTAAGGATACAAAAGATTATAGGTCATTGCATGATTTTTTGCCAACTTCAACAAATCATAACTCTCTCAATTTTTGGAGATTTTGAATGGTTCAAGTTTCAAAATGTCATTCAAGAGGTCTATTTCATTCCATATTTTTTGTTCAAGAGCAAATTCCAAATGGAAGGCCATGTTTGGATGCAAAATATTATAGGTTACTTTTGAAGAAAATTTTGAAATATTTCTAAGTATGGAAAGTCAACCTTTTTTCCCCAACTTTGACTTAATGCAACTTTTTTCTCAAGAATCCATTTGATTCCATTCTTTTTCCATTGCAAAGCTTGTAACCTCATCTTTCTAAAGCATCAAGAATCAAGCCTAAAGACCCCTTGAGTTGAAAATGCCATTGTTTTGAAATTGGTAACTTGGAACTGAATTTCTTACCAAGTCAGAATTTTGAAATCCATAATGTGGCCTATAATCACAAGATTTATATGCGTTTTTTATTTAAACTTGATTAACAAACTTGCCAGGAGTGTTTAACACCTCAAAACGCAAAGATTGGATGAGTTTTGGTGAAAATGAGATCACACTTCACTCGTGCACCAGGTTCACACGAAATCCCTCCAAAATACATCATTCACTCTTCCTTGTGATCTCATTTGCTTCTCCTATAAATACATGAACTATCCAATTCATTTTCTCAAGCTTGAACAACCAAAATCACCCTGCCAAAACTGCTCCATAACTCAATTTTCTATAACTTAGTAATCAGTATTTAAGCCTTTTTCAATCCAATTTTTCTATCGATTCACCTTCCTTGATCTTCCCCGAAGCTAACTGTTGCACCCCAAAACTTGCCCTCCCATTTTAACACAATACACGCTCCTAGAGGTCCTCAATTGCTCAAGTTGACTAAGGATTGACCAGACAAATCCTCCTCCTGAGACAATGAGCCTAAAACTAGGGTTTCACTCCTCATCAAGATGTTTGACTTCCAAGGGTCCTAAGTGGTTTCCATTGCCCTAATATGTCCTTAAGATCATCCATTCCAAGTTGTATGCCTTGCACAAGAAGTCAGCTCACCCAACTACTCAAATGCCTGAAAATCAATTGTATTAGGTCAAAAGTCAATTGTGACCCACATACAGTCAAACATCAAGATTTTTGGTCAATAACAACATTTTGAAGTGATATACATCATTTGATCAAGGGTTGATCATAATTCCTCAAGGAATGTTCCTAATTCATCAAAACTCAAAAGTTGCTAAATTAGGGTTCCTATAGGAAAAGTCAACCAAACTTTGACCAGGCATAACTTTCTCATACTTTATCATAAATTTCTCATGCAAGGCTCTTTTTAAAGAGAATCCAATTTCCTACAACTCCTCTTCATCCCTCAAGTTTATGAAATGCCTCAATCAAAAGATACAAGTTCATACATTATAGGTCATTTCAAAAAGTAAACAAAAACACCTTTTGGGTCAAAGCTTCTTACATGAAAATGGAAGATCCAATGGAGATGAAACCAAAAGGGTTGTTTAGAGGACATACTAAGCTTTCTAAAAAGTCCAATAACACCTTCTTAGGGTCAAAATTGAGAGATATATTCATTGTCAAAATTGGCCATTTTTGGAAATTTGCACAAAGTCAACAATGCCCAAAATTGCATTTTTTTTCCACATGGGCCCATCTTTTCAAGATTGAATCTCAGTCAAAGCATGGTCCATGCCCCATAGGACCCTCATTGCCTCATTTATTTATTTATCTAATTTATTTTGATTTTATTTATTTAAAATTTAAATTAAATCAAAAATAAATCAAATAAATGGGATACGATTTCTTTTGGCATTGATTGAATATCTCATGAGTTGTCAAATAGCCAAACAAATCCTGAAATCTTGAGAATGGGAAGAAATCTCCATGTTTGGAAAGATTGGAAGCAAACTTAAAGACCACAACATCTTTTGATTCTTTCCAATTCTATTTCCTTAGATTGATTCACTACTTATACCAGGACACTAAAGACCTAGAAAAAAAGGAGAACAGATTCACAGCTAGCCTCAAAACAGAGATAAAAATTCCAAATTTTCCAACAAAAAGTGCAGATCAGTTTCACTTATGGAGGCTGATTCAATTTGTTCTAAGGATCAAAAAATAATCTTTGGACGTCTAGGAAGCTATCACGATCATTCCCAAAGCTTGCAGTGTCCAGAACCGCGCCCTTGCACTCACGGTTTGTTCTTGTATTTTCTAATCTCAATTTCACTCATTCATCCATTATAAATATGATTTGACTGCATATTTGTGTTCATGATCATCATGTGAATGTTTCTGGATATTTCAATTTAAGCTTGAGTGAAGGTATAATCATTAGCCATTGTTAGGGTTCCAAAGCTTCAAATTGGGGAACCCTAGCTAGAGGCAAAATTGCACCAAATTAAGGGCCTCTTCATCTTCAGGGGATGATTTACAGTCGAACCATGTCTTTCGATGGAATTTATTTTGCTTAAATCGTGTTTTAGAGTTTTGCAGATTTGTAGGTACAATCAAAAACCGTCACTATAGCCTATAGTGACGGATTAGACTGTAGGTAAAAGTGTTTGGTCTAAAACAACAAGCTATTGGAGAAGATGATGGTGTGGCTGGAGGAAGCTTATTGATTGGCTTAGTCGAATATAGGGGACCCAACAAAAGGCGCGCGTGTGGAAAGCTGGGCATAGCGCTCTATTTACCTTATATTTATTTTGTGTAATTATGTATATGAATGAGTTGACAACACGGATGATAAAGGCAAGTGTGTGTGAGAGGAAGGGCCTGGGTTCGATCCCAGGTCCAAACATTTTCTATTTTCTGATTTTCTTGTTTCGGATTCAGCATGCTTCACAGTCAGGGTTCCACCATACACCTCAAAATCTCATACCTTGGATCATCCCCTGATCAGATCCAACACGCAGCAAGTTAAGAGCATGGTAGACCCCTCCTATGAGAGCCTCGCTGGATCACACACCGGGAGGATGGGCCAGCTATTTTGGGCCTGGAAAATTTTAGCCATGCACCCCCCCAAATTGCTTCTCATATCAGGCCCATACTATTTTCTTTGGCTTTTAATTTCTTTAACTTTTTTGTTGTTTTATTTATTTTTAATTGTTTTAAAAATCTTTTTTAATTAAATCTTAAAATCATAAAAACCCAAAATAAACATTAGAATTAGGTTTTTTTCATAAAATATTTAATTTCATTAATTAAGTAGGTTAATTAGGATAATTTAAATTACTTTTTCATAATTAAAATTAATTAGAAATTAGGTTATTTTGCAAAATTAATTACTTTCTCAAAAATCCAAAAATATTTTTCTTCTAAATCAATTAGATTCATTAAACTTTAATTCCTCGTTTAATTTATTCTCGCACGCATTTATTCATTTATTTTTTCCAATTAATGTATCTGCTCCAAAGTTGTAATAGTTTTAACCACGAATAGAAAGGGTACTCAAAAAAATCTCGAAAAAGGTTTTTTCTGTTCTTTTTCTCTTTTCCTTTGTTGGATAAAATAAAAGACAGTGGCGAATCTTGCTTACCGTACACTTGCGAACAAAAAACACAAAACCAGTAGTAACTAAAAACAGTCGGTTCTGCCAACGTATCATAGAACTGGCGACTCTGCTGGGGATTTTAATAAAGTTGGGTTTACCTTAGGATCTAGGTCATTCTTAATTGCTTCTTTTGCTTGTCTTGTTTGATTTACTTTTAAGGGCATCTGTTTGGTATGTTTGGATCCTAAACCCGGATTGGGGAATTCCTTTTAGGTAAGTAACAATAAACTGTGAGGGAGTTGTGCGTGGTATGTCGACACGGTTAAAATAGTAGCTACGTTGATGCGATACTCTGGTGTTTACCGGTAGCCCTTGAGTAATCAAGGAGAATATGGGGCTGATGCATGGTATCATAAAGTGTCAACGAACCTTAGCACCTTAATTGACCAACTTGGCTTTTTAGGACATAGTGAGATAGTCGTCTTTGGTGTAAACCCAAAGTCAGTTGATACTCGATGCTACACTCATTGAGGTTTGACTCTTGAGTTTTGTTTTGTGGCAAGTCAATTGTCTACCGGAACAAAATTTAGGGGAAATATCGGTGATATTGAGATCCCTTAGAACCCGTTTACTATATTTATGACCGGTTGAACCAACCCAACTTCAAGAGGGTATTACCTTAAAATCCATGTAGGCCTTAAACCTAAGGTCTTTGTGTGATTTGCTTTTGTTTTCTATATCTGCTATATCTGAGCAGAATCATGAAATCATAACATAGCATATCATACTAACGATTTCAAGGATTCTTAGGGTTTACTTTTGTCTTGTTTTTTAGGACATGGCCCTCGCCCGCGGATTCACTATCCAAGTCAGTCTGGTAAAGGTACCTCCTCAGCTTAAGGAATTGGTATCAAGGGTTCCTGAAAGCTCTCCCTTCACTGAAAGACATGGTCGACTTCTCAGCTTGGTCACCTCAAACCCTGATGAAGAAATGTTAAAAGTTCTCTTTCAGTTCTTTGACCCTCAACATCACTGCTTCACTTTTCCGGATTACCAGTTAGTGCCTACCATGGAGGAGTTTTCTCTATTACTGGGGGTGCCTATCCTTAACAAGGTACCTTTCAATGGTATGGAAAGAGACCCTAAACCTGAAGATATTGCTAAAGCTCTGTCCTTACAACGGTCTGACGTAGTAGCAAATTGGGAAACCAGGAGAGGTGTCAAGGGTTTTTTGGCTAAGTTCTTGTTTGAGAAAGCTTATCATTTTTGGGATACCTTGGACTTAAAAGCTTTTGAAGAGGTGTTATCCCTTCTCATCTATGGGTTGGTACTGTTTCCTAATCCGGACAAGCTCATAGACGTGAATGCGGTTAAGGTTTTCCTGGCACGCAATACAATGCATACTCTGCTTAGAGATATCCTATATTCTCGGTATACTCACACTATAAAGAAAAGAGGGACCCTTCTGTGTTGCACTCCTCTTTTGGCTAGGTGGTTTATTTCGTACCTACCCCGATCCGTCTTGAAGAATGACTAGGGTTTGAGATGGTATCATAGGCTAATGACTCTTACACATTCAGGTATTCATTGGTGTCCTCGATCCTTAGAGAATGTTACTATTATTGATTGATGCAGAGAATTCCCTAAGGTCCCTCTCTTAGGAATTAGGGGAGAAATCACTTACAATCCTTGTTTGGCACTTCGATAATTTGGATACGCGAGAAGGGATGGTCCTCATGATACACTTATCCAAGAAATTTCCTTTAACTACGAGAATGATGCTCAGGGTTACCGTAAAAGGTTCATGCGAGCTTTGGGTATGGTACATAGAGTTGATAGAAAGACATTGGGGCACAAGAATTCCATCCCTCTTGAGCCTTATCTCAAATGGGTACGAGCCCGTGCTTAAAGTATTATGATGCTTTAACCCACCATCCTACCCATGATTATGGAACCGGTTGCTAAAGGAGACATTCCTTATCTTGTTCTTCATCCTGACATGGCAACTGATCATGAGGAGTTAGAAAAATCATGGGTTCAAGTTAATGAGGAGCAGGATATGTTTGAAGTTTAATTTTATGCCAGCGAGAAGAAATTCCTGGAACTCACTAGGCTACTTCATGAACATAGGAATATAAACGCCTACATTACACCAAAGAGGATGCGCTTATGGGAAACCTAATTTTCTTTTTGCTTTAAGTTTTATTTTGTATGATTGTACGCCTAAAGAGCATTCTTTGTAACAATTCGAACTTATTAACACAATTAACGTGTGTTTCCTTTGGTTGAGAAAATTTGAGCCTTTAAGAATCCTTGAAATCATTGCATACGCATATCATCCATGACATTGAAAAAACAAGTTTCATAACAGGTTTCTCATCTTCTTCGCTGTTTATTTTAGCAATAGTGACTTCTGAACAAAGTATCAAGGTTCTCCAGGCACAAAATGCCCAATTTCAGCAAATGTTCGTAGCTTTGGCTAAAGGGCAGGAAGATCTGAAGGCCCTTATTCTGAAAGATAGAAAGAAGAAGGAGAAGAAGACCGCTGGTGTCCTGAATCTAGGCAGAAGATTCAAGGGACAGTTGAAGTAGCTGGTTGATCTGACCTCATCATCCAAAGAAGGGGAGACTCAAGAGGGTGAGACAAGGGAGGAAGACCGTAGTCCAAGGGTTTCTGAGGATGAATCTAATTACAATGATGAACAATATCCTCCCACTGAGGATAGATACAAGCAGTTAGAGGATCATCTTAATGCAATGGAGATCTAAAGAGTACCAGGGCTGGATTTTAAAGAGCTCGGTTTGGTATCTAGGGTTGTCATCCCACCAAAGTTTAAGGCTCCAGTATCCAGCCTCACACTACTGATAGGAACTTATGGGTCCATTTATTTCGAGATAGTATGTTTGGGACTCATCTTGAGTGGTTCTATCAGTTGGAGGGAATCAATGTCCGTGGGAGGATCTGGCTGCTACTTTTTATAAGCATTATCAATATAACGTTGACCTTGCTCCTACCCGTACTCAACTCTAGAGTATGTCTATGGGTGCAAGCGAAGGTTTTAAGGAGTACGCTCAGAAGTGGAGAGATTTGGCAGGGAGAGTCCAACCCCCTTTGTCTAATAGGGAGTTGGTGGACATATTTCTTGGAACGCTATCTGGTCCGTTCTTTAATCACTTGATTGGTATCTCCTCAGCTTGTTTTATTAAGCTGATATTGACTGGAGAAAGGGTAGAAGCTGGGATCCGAAGTGGAAAGATCCAGAAAGACACCTCTTCAAGTACAGTGAAAAAGACATTCATGGGTGTGATCGGTGGATCTGGAACTGACTGTTTAATGCTGGTTCGCGAAATGTCGCGGTAAGCAAGAGTCGCCACCGTCTTTTATTTTCTCCAACATGGACAGGACAAAAGCACAGCAAAATTCCTTATTGAGAATGTTTCTCGGTTCGGGAGGTAGATTTATAGAAAGGTAACGTGTTAGCACCCTTTCTATCCATGGTTATCCATGGGCTCTTAGATACTTGCTCATTTGTGTTTTCAAAATGTTTGTTTGCTTTTCAAGTGTGAGTGGGTTTGAAAAAGTTTCGTTTAAAGATTTCAGATCGACTCTTGTATCAGTCCTCAAGAGTGTTTGAAAAATTGTTTTGAAAGCCTTTTTGAAAGTGTCGGTGTGAAAAGAGTTTTGATTTGTTTTTTGAAATAGAGCAAGTATCTATGAGTCATCTACCTACCCTAAGGAATTAGGCTGTGTAAATGTCCTTAAGGTAGTGCCATCCCACCATTGAGAGGTAGGTAGCACCACCGTCGGAGGTGTTCGGGTCAATTCGAGTTTAGCGATAGTGTGGTCACCAGAGCAATGGTAGGACACCTTAGAAGCTACCCTTATGCCATTGATCTTTTTATTCCGAGGCAACCGTTTCGAGGAAACTATTCCGAGGCAACTTGATCAATGGACATAAGGACTTACTAAAACGTCCTGTACTCGACGACCACAATTCAAGATTGTAGGGACAGTGTGGTCACCAGAGCAACAATAGGACACCTTAGAAGCTACCCTTATGCCATGTTCATGGACATAAGGACTTACTAAAACGTCCTGTACTCGACGACCACGTTTCGAGGGGGCAAGGCAACAGTGAGGCGTACCCTAGAAGTAGTGTGTGCATTGTGTGTTGTTTTCAGTTTATGTTATCTTTGATCAGGCATTGAGGTGAGCTACGCTTTGATTTTATTTGGGCATGCATTCTTTCATACAAGTTAACAGTTAAAAGGGGTGCGGAAAACGTAAATCCTACGCTATTACAATGCGCGGGTCTATACATCGCCAAATCTTTACAAAGACCCGTTTTAAGTAAATAAGTGCGGAAAAATAATAAAAAAAACAGTAAAAGGTCCTATTTACTATTACATATCCAGAGCAATTACATAATAATCGAACAAATTAAATACGCGCGAATAAAGAAAAGGGAATTAATTTTTTTGTCTTTTTTTGGTAATTAAATGGAATTAAAAACTAATTAATTATTTTAATTACAAGAAATATTTTTTGTTTTTATATTTTTTATGAAAATAAAATAGAAAAAGAAATAACATTCTAGGTTAACCTAAATCTAAATCTATGTTAATTATTAAAATGTTTAAATGGCCTAATTAAAAACTAGTTCAATTATGATTTATTTACAAAATAAAAATAATAATAAAAGTGTTAATTATATTTTTTTGGTTTTTTAATGAAAATATTAGTTAAATTAATTTAATGACAGAATAATTATTTTTGGTGTTTTTTGGATCAATTTTAATAACTAAAAGCAAATAAAAGTCAAATTAATGATTATTTAACAATTAATTAAAATATGCATGCAAAAATATTATTTTTAATGTCAAAAATTAAATAAACATTTTTCTGATTAAAATGCAAAAGGAAAATATTTTTTTGTGAGTTTTTAAATGCATGAGAAAATTATTTGAATATAAATTAAATTAAGATTAAAAATATAAAACAAGGAAAAACAAAGAAAACAAGTTAATTATGAAAAAGGTGGAAAAAGGCCAGAACCAGGACTTGAACTCGTGCCCTTTGGAGGACTCCACTGATGCGTTGCCAGCTGAGCTGCATGTTTTAATTGAAACAATAATAACACGTATATATTATATTAGTAAATCAAGTATTCCCTGGAAAAAAAAAAGAAAAGCGCGCTGATATTCAAACGGACAAATGAGGAGGGGACGCGTCAGCGTCTTCTTCCTTGGACACTGGTTCTTTTACCTGCGTATTTCTATCCGCAGGAAAGTTCGCAGGCTGCTTCAAAAATGGTCCTCATGCCATGAAAACGCCACCTAAAGCCATGGATACATTCGTCTTGGTCCCCTGATCACATCCTTACTCATGGTTCGTCTTGATTTCTCCTGAAAACCAAACACCTAAAAACAAAATACACAAACCCTAGGTACGGATTTGGTCATACAAGGCATAAAAATGGAATTGAATAATGCTAGTAGATCCAGAATCAAACAAACAACATGATTATACCAAAAAATTTGAGAAAAGATGCAAGAATAGAGAGTATGGATTTCGTGCACAGGGGCAAGTTTGAGGCAACATACAGCGTCGTATAGGTGATCTCAGGATGTCTTTTTGGTCTCTTCAGATTCTGGGCGTGGCAATGAAGAAGGCTATGTGCTTCTTTTGATCTCAAAGTGCCTGTAAACTAGCTTTCAATCCCTCACTTTTTTGACAAATTTTTGTTTTGGTCCTGGCCGTTTTTTAGCTCTCTAGGTCGTGAATCCTTTTGTGTTGGCTTGCATATCTCTTATGTAATGAGTTTTGATCAAAATTATGGCCAATAATGCAATGCATTCATGCTTAAGATTCTCCATAAACTCCATTGAAGCACTTTCCATTCTTAAGCCAAAATTTGAATTCTTGCTTCTTTTAGCCCCTTGCACGAAATTGGAATGTCAATGATGATGTATCAAAGCAATTCAATACAAGAAATATCCCCTTAATTAACTTCTTTAATTTTATTTGATTTTAAATGATTTAAAATGAATTAAATCAAATAAAATTAAATAAAAATGAAAAAAATTAATTTTAAATTTTGAAGTAATTTGTGGGACACGTGGGAAGCATGGCCAAGCTGAATCAAGTGGAAAAAGTGGGCCCCTTTTGTCAAAAATGAAATTTCAAGGATAAATGATTTTGGCCATTTCACAAAAATTTCCCAACTTCTCCAATGCATATCTTGCTCAATTTTGAAGTTATGAACATGTTCTTGGACATTTTGGAAAGGTCTTGAAGTCCTCTAACCAATGTCTTTGGTCCCGTGTCATTTTTATTTACCAATCTCAAGTTATGGTCTTTGACTTAAAGTCCCTTTTTGTTGACTTTTGAAAATGACCTATAATGTTGAAATTGATAACTTTTTGTGAGAGAATTTCTTGGACTTGGAATGTGAAGATGAGTTGTAGGAAATGTCTTCCCCTTCAAGATGAGCATTCGATGGAATTTTTCTGATGAACCATGAAAAAGTTATGCCTTGGTCAAGTTACAGTTGACTTTTCAACTGTCCAAAAATGGAAACTTTTGCATCTTGATGATTTTTGAGCCATTCTTGTGAAATCATGGTCAAGACTTGACCAAATGATGATTGTGGCTTCAAAATGAGATGTTGACCAAAAATTTTGACTTTTGACTGCCAAATGACCATTTTGCCCCTGCAATTGACTGTGGAGCAATTAGGGTTTTTGACTGTGCAACTTGACCTTGTGAGCCTTGAAACTTGACATGTAGGTGCTTGAAAATGTGTATGAGCATATGGGACTTGATTGAGCCCTTGAAAACTTCAACTTCTTTGCAAGAACCAAAACCCTAATTTGACTGGCCTAGGAGGATGGTTGACTATGTAGCCCTTGAGTAGACTTTGACCCATTTGAGGTGATGCTTGTCAAAAACTTTGAAGATTTATGGGAGGGCAAATTTTGGGGTACAACAGTTGCCCCTATTCAATCTTCTTAGACCTGAGGATGTAGATTGGCTTGTGTGCCTTTCGTGATCCGAAGGTGGAAGATGATTGAACACTAGAGTGCCCAGAAATTTGCACTCACATAGTGGAGAATCAGCAGTGTGATAGCGGGAATGGGCTTACATATGCCATTTGGAGACTGATGGATAGCAGGATAGGCTTATAGATGCCATCTGGAGATGTGACAGAACCTTGTCGGGAATGGGCTTATAGATGCCATTTGGAACTGTGATGGATAATTGTGGAGATGGGCTTATAGATGCCATCGGGAGGTGTCGATCGCTTAAGAGATTCCTTAGCGAGAACTTGCGTACCTGAGAAAGAAATAAAATTACCTGGTCTACTACAGGAGTTGATCTTCAAACTCTTTATGTAGACGTGCCCTGGCTGGATACAGGAATCGAATCTTTAAACTCTTCAGACGTGCCCTGGCGAGATACAAGAATCGAGTCCGGAGAATATAGTCGTCAACAGACACACCCTGGCAAGATACAGGAATCGGATCTTCGAACTCTTCAGACGTGCCCTGGAAAAATACAGGAATCGAGTCTGGTAATGTTGGTCGTCAACGGATACACCCTGGCAAGATACAGGAATCGGATCTTCAAACCCTTCAGACGTGCCCTGGCAGGATACAGGAATCGAGTCTGGTAATGTAGTCGTCAACAGATACACCCTGGCAAGATACAGGAATCGGATCTTCGAACTCTTCAGACGTGCCCTGGCAAGATACAGGAATCGAGTCTGGTAATGTAGTCGTCAACAGATACACCCTGGCAGGATACAGGAATCGGATCTTCGAACTCTTCAGACGTTCCCTGGCAAGATACAGGAATCGAGTCTGGTAATGTAGTCGTCAACAGATACACCCTGGCCAGATACAGGAATCGGATCTTCGGACTCTTCAGACGTGCCCTGGCAAGATACAGGAATCGAGTCTGGTAATATAGTCGTCAACAGATACACCCTGGCAGGATACAGGAATCGGATCTTCGAAATCTTCAGACGTGCCCTGGTAGGATACAGGAATCGAGTCTGGTAATGTAGTCGTCAACAGATACACCCTGGCAAGATACAGGAATCAGATCTTCGAACTCTTCAGACGTTCCCTGGCAAGATACAGGAATCGAGTCTGGTAATGTAGTCGTCAACAGATACACCCTGGCAAGATACAGGAATCGGATCTTCGAACTCTTCAGACCTGCCCTGGCAAGATACAGGAATCGAGTCTGGTAATGTAGTCGTCAACAGATACACCCTGGAAAGATACAGGAATCGGATCTTCAAACTCTTCAGACGTGCCCTGGCAAGATACAGGAATCGAGTTTGGTAATGTAGTCGTCAACAGATACACCCTGGCAAGATACAGGAATCGGATCTTCGAACTCTTCAGACGTGCCCTGGCAAGATACAGGAGTCGAGTCTGGTAATGTAGTCGTCAACAGATACACCCTGGAATGATACAGGAATCGGATCTTCGAACTCTTCATACGTGCCCTGGCAGGATACAAGAATCGAGTCTGGTAATGTAGTCGTCAACAGATACACCCTGGCCAGATACAGGAATTGGATCTTCGAACTCTTCAGACGTGCCCTGGCAGGATACAGGAATCGAGTCTGGTAATGTTAGTCGTCAGCAGATACACCCTGGCAAGATACAGGAATCGGATCTTTAGTTGCGACCATTGATGGTAATTAACTTTGTATTAACCTTTGTCCTGAAAAGACAAAACGTTAGTTGTGTGAAATGTCATGATGTATGACATGCGTGATGCTCTCAGAATAAGTGAGATTGTATGTTCATGATGCGTATATGCATGCTGTAATGTATGAAAATGCGATGTTTATGAATGTATGTTTTTGTCTAGGAAAGTAAATCCTTGACGGATGTCGGGAAGTTAGATCCTGGGCTGATGTAGAGCTTTTGTTTCCACTGGGGAGTGATGGTTGCAAGAATATCGGTAGGAGAAGATGACTCCGTTGGGGAATAAACTTGGCGAATAGAATACTCTACGGGGGGAAAATTATTCTAGCGATCTTGCTGGGGAACAATACTCTGTGGGAAGAGAGGTACTTTGCTGAAATGTGATGATAACTCCATTGGGGACACCATTGATGTGTTATGTTGAAGGAATTAATAGACTTCGCTGGGGACAAGAAGACTTTGCCGAGGACGATCTTTCCGTGACAATTGGCTGAGGATAACCCAGTTATATCCTGGTAGGGAAATAACCTTTGAATAAAGCCAGGAGACGCGTTCGTGCTCTGCAGGGGGGGAAGCTTCCAGAATCTACTAGGGATAAGCTTCCTGCTGGGGAGATTGATTTAGCTTTCCTGGGGGAACTTCAGACTGGACTCTCCTGGGGAAATTTTTGAGATATAATGGGGAAGTGGCTCCACTGAATGTTCGGTATACCGCCGGGGAACAATCTTAGATCGAGACTGTCGGCGATGCTTGTTGGGAATGTTTGTATATTTGTTGAGGAATGTTGTGATCTGCTGGGGATACCCAACTTCCTTAAGGCTGATTGTAGACTAACACTGCTTGGGGAGAGTGTTGCTGACTTGCTGGCTCACTCTCTGGGGAATCAAGGCATCTTGGTTATGTTCTTCAGCTGAACTTACCTTGGTACCTGGGTGGACATAGCAATTAGATCGCTTAGACAACTCATTATGCCCCTGTTTCTGTGGGAGGAAGTACCTGTGGAGGTCTTGATTGACAAATCTCCTTCTGGTAGATAAGTGACGGGATGCCGGGACATAGTCGTACGCTTTTGATCCCTAACTTTTGCCTGGACCGCCCTTTCAGTTTTCAGTCCACCGGGATACCCTTTTTTGCCCAAGCCGCCTTTTCAGGTTTTCGACTTGCCGGGTGTACAGATTTTTTCATTTTCATCCCTTATTTTTGCCCGAACCCTTTTGGTTCGCCGGGAAGCCCTTACTTTTGCCTAGGTGTGTCAACCTAGCGGGTCTTTGATTTTGCGTAGTATTTTTTCGACTATGTTCACGCCCTCGGAATGTAGGGAGTTTCCCCTGTTAGAAGTGTTTTTCCATGCCACCAGAAGATGTTTGATCAGACAAGATTCGTTGCTGGAATGCCCCCAAGTGACCCAGGCGGAGATTTGCCCCAGGCTATTTGGTCTTTGAGAGATTCTCCGAATCTTGATTGGACTGCCCCAGATAATAGACCATGCTCATGTCTGCCTCTTGATTGGGAGTGCTTCTTCCATTTGAGCTTTTGTTGAGAAGATTTTGTTCACTAGGTATTCATCGTGCGAATTTCCCTGCTGTTCAAACAAACAGTCATATGCAAACAATGTTATATCAAAATGCAAAGCTTATGTCTGTCTTGAAGATCTTGAAAATGCATTCTTTTTCATAAAAACAAGTGAATTTTTTTGTAAACAGTGATGTCAACTCGTTATTTTACCGCAAGCCTTAAGGAGTCAGGATACTTTTTGTAACAGTATGCTTTCGAACTAACCCATGCTTCAGCTAGGACTTTTAAGGGTTGTAGCGTGGCCTGGTTCATGGTTTAAGAAACAAAGGATAAAGGCTCAAATTATTTGTACCCACCCACTCTTCGTGATGTTCTTCAAACCTAAGCTCAGTTGATCGTGCGCTAGACCTTGTTTGAGTCTTTGTCCTGACGTTCCAATGATGGTTCTGATATTGATGATTTATTCTGAATAGGCAGTCATTTTTTGTTGAGGGTTTGTATGACCTCTTTCTTTTTGATTTCGCTATCCCTAAATTTTGCCTGAACTGTTTCTTTTGTGATTACAGTCAGCGGGATGCCCCAGTTTTGTAAGTCTCCTTCATAGGTTTTGACTTATTGGGTTTTTATTTTTGAGATATAATGACTGCCTATCCTTATGATTATTCGGAATCATCACGTTCTTTTTTTTTTGTTTGTAAGGACCTCTTTGGTGCCGTTTGTTGTGCACTTGGATCAACTGAGAGAACTACCCTGCCCCAGGTTATGATAAAGGGTTTTAATTTTCGAAAAGAAAAACTCCTACTTCTTTGGCTCAGAGGGGTTGACGAGGGATTATTTTCCTTATAACTCCAGTGTTTAGGGATTTAAACAATGCTTGTACCTCATCAGCGGGGTTTATTCAAAAGCATACTGTAATGATTGCGGTATCGTTTTCGTCATCCTCCCTCAAGAGGCTTAGCATTATTAATTAAGAGTTGACATAAAAAAAAAATGAAAGCAGTTCGAGTATAGCGAATGCGAATATATTGCTTCAGAACAGACATACGCGATGTATTAATGAAATAATAATGTTTAACATGAATAAATGTTTGAACAATCAAAAGAAGATTACAACTTGAAAAATTCTAATGAACAAAAGTCTTCTAGTCTCAGGGCTTGTTACTTCAACTGGTGCATCTTGTAGGGATGGAAGAAGAACTCAGCTTGACCCACTTGGGTGAAATCCACTACTCCTTCATTAATCAGATCCGGGACCTTGTTCTTCAGAGCCCAGCAGTCGGCAGTGTCGTGTCCAGGACTATCAGAGTGGTATGCACACCTTTTGTTAGGATGATAGTTAGGAGCAAAGATGTTGGGGTTCCGGGGAGGAGCCCTTAGGGTAATCAGATTCAACCTCAGCAGGTGTTGCAGAGCTTGAAACAAAGGCATGTTGAGCTGGGTGAACTGCCTCTTGGACCTGCTTGGCCTACTCAGATCAACCTGTTGCTCTGGGCGAGGTTGTGGTTGGACCTGTGAGGTAGTAGCAATTTGGAGAGTTATATTCTTCACCATACCAGGTTCTTGTCCTCTTGGAAGCTGATCAAAGACCTGGTCCCTGACTTGGGCAGGTTGCTTCATATGGTGTCTCTCTTGGTGAAGCTGACTGATCATGGTCCTCAACTCTTCTTGCTCCCGAGCTAGACCTTGGATGGGAGCCCTTTGCCCCAGCATCTGGGTTTTCAATGTATCTACCTCAGCTTGTAGGCGTTTCAGCCGTTCGTCCTTGTCATCCTCGGGACCTTTCTTGGCCAGATTCCCCATGAGGAGTGTCCTTAACTCTTCCTGCCCCTTGGATAGGCTTAGAAAGATCTCCCTGAATTGAGTCTCTTGAGCATGAAGACCCTGGTTATCTTGTCGGGAAGCCATTGCTGAAATAAACAGCGACAAAGGTAAGTGACCTGCAACAAAGGTACCTGTTATGCAATGATGTGTATGATATATGTATGCAATGTTTTCAAGGATCTCGCGGGGTAAACAAGAAAATTGTTAGAATCTGGTAACTGGTGGCTTGATTGAAGGCACTTCATATTGTTGAGAGTCCTTCTTCAAGGGTCAAAGGCTCACCATATCCAGTGGGTCATAGCCCCTGACTCAAGTTATCAACACTGGCTAGGGGAAAATAAATCCCCTTTGCCCCTTGCTAGACATTCTGGTTCATCATGACCTGCATCACAAGCCCTTGAGATCCTTGAAATGGATTAGTCCTTATGTAGGATGTATGCAATGGTATGATGGTATGATGTTATGCATGTGGGTGCAAAGGTGTGAGGTGCCCTTTAATAAGTCCAGTTTAAGGACTATAAACAAAACCTGCAAGAGACTCATGTGTCAGATAACAAGTATGCAAGTAGTCAAGTTTGAAAGCACACAAGTCACACAAAGAGCCCTTAGAGTTTAGGCCAACATGGGGTCTAGGTATTACCCTCTTTCAGTTTGTTGGTTAAGACCTGTCCTATCAGAAGTAACCGGGTTCTAGAGGATCCCAATATCACTGACTACCCTCAATCGGTCATAACTCCAGCATCGCAACCTTTTCTTGCAGCGAGAACCATCACAAGAGTTTAGCCTCAACGGGCGTAGCATACTGCTACTGTTCTATTGGCCAAGTTGGGTCATTTAAGGTTCTAAGGTTGGTTGGTGCTTAATGACTCCTCAGAAGACCCATATTCTCCTCGTTGCGACACAAGGGATATCGGTACAGACCAAGGCGCCACATCAATGTAGCCACTGCTTCACCCATGTCGGTCTACGCCGGACAGGTCCCTCACAGCTTATGCTACCTAACTGGGTATCCCCAGATCCGGGTTAGGATCTATGTAACTCCGATGCAACCCACAATAATAAAGCAAACAAAGCACAACAATTGAAAACACAGTTATGAACTATCCTAAGATACACCTCACTTTATAAGATATCCCCAGCAGAGTCGCCAGTTCTGTGATCGGTGGATCTGGAACTGACTGTTTAACGCTGGTTCGTGAAATGTCGCGGTAAGCAAGAGTCGCCACCGTCTTTTATTTTCTCCAACATGGATAGGACAAAAGCACAGCAAAATTCCTTATTGAGAATGTTTCTCGGTTCGGGAGGTAGATTTATAGAAAGGGAAGGTGTTAGCACCCTTTCTATCCATGGTTATCCATGGGCTCTTAGATACTTGCTCATTTGTGTTTTCAAAATGTTTGTTTTTCAATCGTGAGTGAGTTTGAAAAAGTTTCTTTGAAAGTTTCAGATCGACTCTTGTATCAGTCCTCAAGAGTGTTTGAAAAATTGTTTTGAAAGCTTTTTGAAAAGTGTCGGTGTGAAAAGAAGTTTTGATTTGTTTTGAATTAGAGCAAGTATCTATGAGTCGTCTACCTACCCTAAGGAATTAGGCTGTGTAAATGTCCATAAGGTAGTGCCATCCCACCATTGAGAGGTAGGTAGCACCACCGTTGGAGGTGTTCGGGTCAATTCGTTTTTAGGGACAGTGTGGTCACCAGAGCAATAGTAGGACACCTTAGAAGCTACCCTTATGCCATGTTCATGGACATAAGGACTTACTAAAACGTCCTATACTCGACGACCACAATTCGAGCTTGTAGGGACAGTGTGGTCACCAGAGCAACAGTAGGACACCTTAGAAGCTACCCTTATGCCATGGGTCATGGACATAAGGACTTACTAAAACGTCCTATACACGGCGACCACGTTTCAAGGGTAAGGCAACAGTGAGGCGTACCCTAAGAGTGGTGTGTGAATTTGTGTGAATGGTTCTTTGCGCGTTTGGGCTTGATTTTGATTGCTAGAGCTTCCTTGGGATATCAGGAATGTGTTTGAATTGGAATGGAGGCTTGAGAGGCACTGCAACTAGGTTTTCAGATTTCAAGTTTGTGTGACAATTTTGCAATTTTGTATGGCCGTTTTTTGGAGCTCTTAGGTCGTGAAAAATGCTTGTGTTAGCTTACATACATCTTATGTAATGAGTTTTGATCAAAATTATGGCCAATAATGCAATGCATTCATGCTTGGGATTCTCCATAAACTCCATTTAAGCACTTTCCATTCTTAAGCCAAAATTTGAATTCTTGCTTCTTTTAGCCCCTTGCACGAAATTGGAATGTCAATGATGATGTATCAAAGCAATTCAATACAAGAAATATCCCCTTAATTAACTTCTTTGATTTTATTTGATTTTAAATGATTTAAAATGAATTAAATCAAATAAAATTAAATAAAAATGAAAAAATTAATTTTAAATTTTGAAATAATTTGTGAGACACGTGGGAAGCATGGCCAAGCTGAATCAAGTGGAAAAAGTGGGCCCCTTTTGTCAAAAATGAAATTTCAAGGATAAATGATTTTGGCCATTTCACAAAAATTTCCCAACTTCTCCAATGCATATCTTGCTCAATTTTGAAGTTATGAACATGTTCTTGGACATTTTGGAAAGGTCTTGAAGTCCTCTAACCAATGTCTTTGGTCCCATATTTACCAATCTCAAGTTATGGTCTTTGTCTTAAAGTCCCTTTTTGTTGACTTTTGAAAATGACCTATAATGTTGAAATTGATAACTTTTTGTGAGAGCATTTCTTGGACTTGAAGTGTGAATATGAGTTGTAGGAAGTGTCATTCTCTTAAAAATGAGCTTTGGATAGAATTTTTCTAATAAACCATGTGGAAGTTATGCCTTGGTCAAGTTACAGTTGACTTTTCAACTGTCCAAAAATAGAAACTTTTGACACCTTGATGATTTTTGAGCCATTCTTGTGAAATCATGGTCAAGACTTGACCAAATGATGATTGTGGCTTCAAAATAAGATGTTGACCAAAATTTTTGACTTTTGACTGCCAAATGACCATTTTGCCCTTGCAGTTGACTGTGGAGCAATTAGGGTTTTTGACTGTGCAACTTGACCTTGTGAGCCTTGAAACTTGACATGTAGATGCTTGACAATGTGTATGAGCATATGGGACTTGATTGAGCCCTTGAAAACTTCAATTTCCTTTCAAGAACCAAAACCCTAGTTTGACTGGCTTAGGAGAGTGGTTGACTGTGTAGCCCTTGAGAAGACTTGAGCAAATTGAGATGATGCTTGTCAAAACTTTGAAGAATATAGGAGGGCAAATTTTGGGGTACAACAATGGGTAAGAAGGAGGTCAATGCTATTTACAAACCAAGAAGTCATAATAGAACCGAGCACCGTCCAACGGTAGGGGCTGTGATAATACCTAGGCCTGTGGCTACTCAACAACGAAACAATCAGCCAAGGGTAGAAAGACCTCAAAGGCAGTTTACCCGGATAAACATGACTCTATATCAAATCTTGCCTCAGTTATTGAAGACCAATCCGGTAACCCTGCGGGAAGCTCCGAAGAACCCCAACACCACATATCCTCTTTACAATCCAAACGCTCGGTGTGCTTACCATTCCGAGAGTCCATGCCACGATACAAATGATTGTTGGGCTCTGAAGAACAAGGTGCAGGATCTGATCGAGGCAAAGGAGATTGAATTTGATCCCCCTGAGACTCCCAACGTCATAACTGCACCCATGAACAAGCATGGCTCGAGAATCAATTCTATCGAGGTTATCTCCGCCATGGAAAAAGCTGACAATGAGTATGCCATGGACAATTGGATCTACCCTACTAGCAACAATGGACCTAGTATCTGGACGGCCAAAGATTTTGTGCCCATTACTTTTGTTCAGCAGTAATTGTCTTACTTGTTTTTCAGATTTGTAATAAACAATATAAACTTTATGGCCTTGTGTCGTACCCGAGACTCAATGGTTTATCTGTGAGGGTTATTATATGTCGTTATCATATGTCATCAATAAAACATTGGACATTATTGCATACAAATTTTGTGCTCTCTGTTTTTCTTTTCTGCTTTTCACTTTATCAATACAACTATGCTCTTACACACACTCACATATCAAACTGCAGATCCATATCCATTCTTGATCCAATTGATAAGAGTTCTTCTATTTCCAGTTATAACTTCGAAAATACAATCAACCAAGTCGAGGACGAAGGTGAGGAAGATTGTGAGGTACCTGAAGAACTTGCTAGACTGTTACAGAAGGAAGAGAGGGCTATACAACCTCATGAATATACATTTGAGACAATAAACTTGGGCACAGAGGTAGAAAGAAAAGAAGTCAAGATTGGCACAAATCTGGAGATTAATGTCAAACAGCGGTTGATACAGATGTTGCACGGCTATGTTGAGATCTTTTCCTGGTCATATGAAGACATGCCTGGACTAGACACAGATATAGTGGTTCATCGTCTTCCGACTAAAGAAAATTACTCTCCGGTAAAGCAGAAGGTTTGTCGTATGCGCCCTGAAATGTCGGAGAAGATCAAAGCAAGAGTTATGAAGTAGTTCAATGCCGGGTTTTTAGCTGTCACTTCTTATCCCCAATGGGTGGCCAACATAGTGTCGGTGCCTAAAAAAGACGGTAAAGTATAAATATGTGTGGACTACAGAGACCTGAACAGGGAAAGCCCCAAGGAAAACTTCCTGCTTCCCCACATCGATGATCTGGTTGACAACACTGCACAACACAAAATCTTTTCCTTCATGGATGGTTTCTCTGGCTACAACCAGATCAAGATGGAACCCGAAGACATGGAGAAGAAAAACTTCATCACATAGTGGGGCACCTTCTGTTACAAGGTGATACCTTTTGGGTGTAAGAGTGCTCGGGAAACTTATCAGCGAGCCATGGTAGCTTTGTTCCATGATATGATTCACCGTGAGATAGAGGCTTATGTGGATGACATGATAGCCAGGTCTCAAACCGAGGAAGAACACCTTGATCATCTACAAAAGCTGTTTGACAGGTTGAAGACATATAAGTTGAGGTTAAATCCAAATAAGTGCACCTTCGGGGTAAGGTCTGGTAAACTTATGGGGTTCATCGTCAGTGACAAAGGTATTCAGGTAGACCCTGCAAAGGTGAAGGCCATACAAGAGATGCTGGCTCCCCGTACTGAGAAGGAAGTTAGAGGTTTCTTGGGACGCCTAAATTATATCACAAGGTTTGTTTTACATCTGACTGATACTTGTGAGCCAATCTTCAAACTCCTGAAGAAAGGCCAAGTAGTAAAATGGAATGACGAATGCCATACCTCTTTCAAAAGAATCAAAGAATACCTTCAAGAACCACCAATTTTGATGCCTCCAATTAAAGGAAGACCTTTGATAATGTACTTAACAGTGTTAGAAAATTCAATGGGGTGTGTGATGGGGTAGCATGACGAGTCTGGTAAAAAAGAGCATGCAATATACTACCTTAGCAAAAAGTTTACTGACTGTTAGACAAGATACTCACTGCTCGAGAAAACTTGTTGCGCTTTGGCATGGGCTGCTCGCCGACTGAGACAGTATATGTTGACCCATACTATTTTGTTGATATCTAAGATGGATCTAATCAAGTACATATTCAAGAAGCCCGCTCTCTCCGGAAGAATAGCAAGATGGAAAATGATCTTAACCGAATACGATATCCAATATACAACCTAGAAAGCAATCAAGGGAAGTGTATTAGCTGATCATTTGGCTCATTAGGCCATGGATGACTACCAGTCCATGAATTTTGAGTTCCCGGACGAGAATATTATGCTAGTGACTGACCATGAAGAACCTGGACTGGATGAAGGACCTGAAGAAGGATCCCTATGGACTATGGTTTTTGACGGAGCCTCGAACGCACTCGGTAATGGTGTTGGTGCTATAATTATATCTCCTGAAGGTTGTCATACTCCTTTCACTGCCCGACTATGCTTCAACTATACCAACAACATGGCAGAGTATGAAGCATGCATCATGGGTCTCAAAGCTGCTATTGACCTGAGGATTAAGTTCTTAAATGTTTTCAAGGATTCAGCCTTGGTGATAAGTAAGATCAAAGGAGAATGGGATTTGAAGCACCCAAATCTCATCCCGTACACAGAGGATGTGCTGGCATTTCTCCCACACTTTCAGGAGGTAACCTTTTAAAATTTCCCACGAGAGGAGAATCAGTTAGCGGACGCACTAGCTACCAGGTCTTCTATGTTCAAGGTCAGGTGGGACAACGAGGCTCCCCGAATCACCATTGAGAGGTTAGATGAATCAGCGTACTGTTGTGAGATTGATACTGAAGAGGTAGCAGACAAACCTTGGTTTCACAAAGTAAAAAGGTATCTCGAGGCTCAAGAATACCCTGAGGGGGCATCGGTCAATGATAAGAAGTTTCTGAGAAGGTTCTTCGCGAAATTCTTTCTCAGTAATGGAATCCTTTACAAGCGCACCCATGACTCTACATTACTTCGGTGCATAGACAAGAGCAAAGCCGAGAGGATTATGACATATCTACATGAAGGTACCTTTGGATCCCTTTCAAGTGGACATACCATGGCTAAAAAGATCCTACGGGCGGGATATTATTGGTCCACTATGGAAGCAGACTGCTACCAGCACTCCCGAACTTGTCACAAATTCCAGATCTATGCTGATAAAGTACATGTACCTCTGGTTCCCTTGAATGTCTTTACGGGTACTTGGCCCTTTGCAATGTGGGGCATGGACATGATCGGAGAGATTAGACCTACCGCTTCCAATGGGCATCACTTCGTCCTGGTGGCCATTGATTACTTCACGAAGTGGGTTGAAGCTGCCTCCTTTGCTACCGTTACCAAGAATGTTATGGTGCGGTTTATCAAGCATAACCTGGTTTATCGTTACGATGTCCCAGAGAAAATCATCACTGACAATGGTATGAATCTCAACAACACGATGATCATCGAACTTTGTAAACAGTTCAAGATCAAACACCATAATTCTTCCCCTTACCGACCGAAGATGAATGGCGTTGTGGAGGCTTCTAATAAGAACATAAAAAAGATAATACATAAGATGACGGTGATATACAAAGACTGGAATGAGATGTTACCATTTTCTCTTCTTTGTTACCGTACCTCCACGCAAACATCGACAGGGGCAACACCCTACTCTCTGGTATATGGCATGGAGGCTGTCCTGCCTATTGAGGTCCAGATCCCTTCTCTGAGAATAATGAAGGATGCAGGTCTGAATGAAGATGATTGGATCCAGATCCGACTTGATCAACTGAATCCGATTGATGAAAAGAGACTTACTACTGTTTGTCATGGTCAAATGTATAAAAAACGGATGATCAAGGCTTTCAACAAAAAGGTCAGGCGCCAAACATATCAAGTCGGGGATCTAGTGATCAAGCGCATCATACTGCCGCATGGTGATCCCAGGGGAAAATGAACTCCCACATATGAAGTTCCATTTATGATCAAAAACCTTTTTTCGGGTGGAGCCATGATTCTGACCACCATGGACGGTGACGACCTTTCTCACCCTGTCAATGTGGACATAGTGAAAAGATACTACACATGATTAAAGACCCGCTAGGTTGACTTGCCTAGGAAAAAATAAGGGCTTCCCGGTGAACCAAAAGGTTTCGGGAAAAAATAGGGATGAAAACAAAAAATCTGTACACCCGACAAGTCGAAAACCTGAAAAGGCGGCTTGGGCAAAAAAGGGTATCCCGGTGGACTGAAAACCTGAAAGGGCCGTACAGGAAAAAGTTAGGGATTTAAAAGTGTATCACTATGTCCCATTGAATCACCTTGCGACCAGACTTCAGTATCATCTATCAAGCTCAAAACGACACTGATCAATCTAATCAGCTTCAGACAAGCAGCAAAGTGATGAAATGCTCGAAGACATAGATGCGATAGCAGAATTGAAACTCAATGGGATTATTACACATAGCTATTTTATTCTCTTTGTACAAAATATTGTATAGCTTTCATTTCCACGGCGGAGTTCTCTTACATGAGCGTTAGCTTCCTTGTACAAAAACGCATGTTATTGGCCAACTTCAGAAATTAATACAAGTCATTTTTACAAAACCATTTGTTTTTCTTTTCCTGTTTTGTTTTTCAAAAACGTCCAATGATTTTTTCTTGACATATGCATTTAAATATGATTGTTATTCACAAATATTTGCATATGAAACAGAAAGACAGTTGATCATGACGTAAGAAACCATGGCAAAAACTAAAAAAATATATCATGTCAACCCCGACAGTTACTCCTTCCGGCAGGTACAGGGGCATGGATGACTTTGAAACGAAGTCACCATTACATGCGACCTCGTGACGTCTACACTCCCCACAAAGTAGAAGCAACCAAAGCTTTGACACCGGCTTCCCCAAACAGGAGTTACTATCCCCAGCAAGGTTCCTTCAGAGAGCTGATTTCTATATTCCCCAGCCGAATTTTAATCGCAAGCGGTTCATAAAGTTGTCTCCCAAGTAGAGTTTATTTCTCAGAATAGTGAAGCTCAATCCCCAGCATAGTTTATTCCTCCAGCTATGGAAGTTCATCCCCCAGCGGAGTTTATTTCTCCGAATCGGAAAAATCTTCCAGCAAAGCATCTCCTCTCTAAAACAAACTTATTCCCTCGCAGAGTTATTCTCAAGCCGAGTCTTTCCCAAGCAGAATATTCACAAACAGAAATGAGTAAATCCACGGCATATTCATATCTGTTCACCATCCCCAGCGGAAGTAGAAAAACCACTTTTTCTATAATGGTCGGGGATTCAACTTCCAATACTCGCTAGCGGCAGTCAGGGATTTATTTTCCTAGACTCGGATATGTCACAATAGAATTTCATGTTCATACATGATGACGTTCCTATACATATTGTGTTCATCATAATCTCCGTTATTTTGATAACATCATCACACAATGCATTTCATGCATCACATATAATTAATCTTGTACCTTTTCAGGAAAGGTGGTTATCATCAACAATCCCAACAATTCAAGATTACATCCATGAAGCTATACATGTCATATCTGCAGACAAATAATAGAAAATCAGTTACCGAAATCAAACGAGTCAACTAATCTACATGATCAAATGAAGCAGCCCTACTACCCATGCTTTTATTTCGAAGTAACCCTACTACCCAGGTTCCTTCTCATAGCCCTACTACCCAGGCTTTTATTTCGAAGTAACCCTACTATCCAGGTTCCTTCTCATATCCCTACTACTCATGCTTTTATTTCGAAGTAACCCTACTACCCAGGTTCCTTCTCAGTAACTCTACTACCCAGGCTTTATTTCAAATTAACCCGACTACCCAGGTTCCTTATTATAGCCCTACTACCCAGGCTTTTATTTCGATGTAACCCTACTACCCAGGTTCCTTCTCAAAGCCCTACTACCCAGACTTTCATTTCGAAGTAACCCTGCTACCCAGGTTCCTTCTCATAGCCCTACTATCCAGGCTTTTATTTTGAAGTAACCCTACTACCCAGGTTCCTTCTCATAACCCTACTACCCACGCTTTATATCAAAGTAACCCTACTACCCAAGTTCCTTCTCATAGCCCTACTATCTAGGCCTTTATTTTGAATTAACCCTACCACCCAGGTTCCTTCTCATGGCCCTGCTATCCAGGCTCCTTTTCATTAATTACCTAACGTAATTTTTGCAGGGACTTATCCCGAGAAAGCCATATATAAGTTCCTTCTCTTTTATCTCCGGACAACAGTTTACAACACTGTAAAACCTGGACCCGACCAGATACGGTCAATTTCATATTCCCCAGTAGAGTAATGGACAATCGAATCTCCTAAACTCTATTTTCCAAGAGAGACCAACATTCCTCAGCGAAGTCCCCCCCAACGGCAGGTACAAAAGTTCTCGCAAAGGAATCTCTTATGCAACCGATATCTTTTCTGGATGGCATTTTAAGCCCATCTCCGATGATTTTCCGTCATCTTCTCTAAATGGAATATGTAAGCCCATTCTCAATGTTATCAACCATCGGTATTACGTCATGCGAGTGCAAATTTCCGGGCACTCTAGTGTTCAATCATCTTCCACCCTCATATCATGAAAGGCAGATAAGCCAATCTAAATCCTTAGGTTTAAGAAGATTGAACAGGGGCAGTTGTTGCACCCCAAAATTTTCCCTCCCATTTTCAAACAAGACACACTCTTAGAGGTCCTCAATTGCTCATGTTGACTAAGGATTGACCAGACAAATCCTTCTCCTAAGACAATGAGCCTCAAACTAGGGTTTCACTCCTCATCAAGATGTTTGAGTCCAAGGGTCCTAAGTGGTTAACATTGCCCTAATATATCCTCAATATCATCCATGCCAAGTTTTATGCCTTGCACAAGAAGTTTGCTCAGTCAACTGCTCAAATGCTTGAAAATCAACTGTACTAGGTCAAAAGTCAACTGTGACCCACACATAGTCAAACTTCAAGATTTTTGGTCAACATAAACATTTTGAAGTGATATCCATCATTTGATCAAGGGTTGATCATGATTCCTCAAGGAATGCTCCTAATTCATCAAAACTCAAAAGTTGCTAAATTAGGGTTCCTATAGGAAAAGTCAACCAAACTTTGACCAGGCATAACTTTCTCATACTTTATCAGAAATTTCTCATCCAGGGCTCATTTTCAATGGAATCCAATTCCCAACAACTCCTCTTCAGACCTCAAGGTCAAGAAATGCCTCAATAAAAAGATACAAGTTCATACATTATAGGTCATTTCAAAAAGTCAATAAAACCACATTGTGGGTCAAAGCTTCTTACATGAACATGGAAGATCCAATGGAGATGAAAACAAAAGGGTTGTTTAGAGGACATCCTAAGATTTCTAAAAAGTCCAAGAACACCATCTTAAGGTCAAAATTGAGAGAGATATGCATTGTCAAAATTGGCCATTTTTGGAAATTTGCAAAAAGTCAACAATGCCCAAAATTGCATTTTTTTCCCACATGGGCCCATCTTTTCAAGATTGAATCTCAGTCCTAGCATGGTCCATGACCCATGGGACCCTCCTTCCCTTATTTATATATTTATCTAATTTATTTTGATTTTATTTATTTAAAGTTCAAATTAAATCAAAAATAAATCAAATAAATTGGATAAGATTTGTTTTGGCATTGATTGAACATCTCATGAGCTGTCAAATAGCCAAACAAATCGTGCAAGCTTGATAATGGGAAGAAATCTCCATGTTTGAAAATATTGGAAGCAAACTTAAAGACCATAACATCTTTTGATTCTTTCCAATTCTATTACCCTAGATTGATTCACTACTTATACCAGGACACTCAAGACCTAGAAAAAAAGGAGAATAGATGCGCAACTAGCCTCAAAACGGAGAGAAAATTTCCAAATTTCCCGATAAAAAGTGCAGATCGATTTCACTTCTGGAGGCCGATTCAAGTTGTTCTAAGGATCAAACAATAATCCTTGGACGTCTAGGAAGCTATCACGATCATTCCCAAAGCTTGCAGTGTCCAGAACCACGCCCTTGCACTCACAGTTTGTTCTTGTATTTTCTAATCTCAATTTCACTCATTCATCTATTATAAATATGATTTGACTGCATATTTGTGTTCATGATCATCATGTGAATGTTTCTGGATATTTCAATTTAAGCTTGAGTGAAGGTATAATCATTTGCCATTGTTAAGGTTCCAAAGCGTCAAATTGGGGAACCCTAGCTAGAGGCAAAATTGCACCAAATTAAGGGCCTCTTCGTCTTCAGGGGATGATTTACAGTCGACCCATGTCTTTCAATGGAATTTATTTTGCTTGAATCGTGTTTTAGAATTTTGCAGATTTGTAGCTACAATAAAAAACTGTCACTATAGCCTATAGTGACGGATTAGACTGTAGGTAAAAGTGTTTGGTCTAAAACAATAGGCTATTGGAGAAGATGATGGTGTGGCTGGAGGAAGCTTGTTGATTGGCTCATTCAAATAGAGGGGACCCACCAAAAGGCGCGCGTGTGACAAGCTGGGCATAGCGAACTTTTTACCTTATATTTATTTTGTGTAATTATGTATCTGAATGAGTTAACATCACAAATGGTAAAGGCAAGCGCGTGTGAGAGGAAAGGCCTGGGTTCGATCCAGGGTCCAAACATTTTCTATTTTCTGATTTTCTTGTTTCAGATCCAGCGTGCTTCACAGTCAGGGTTCCACCATATGCCTCAAAATCTCATACCTTGGATCATCCCCTGATTTTCTTTGTTATTATTTTCATTTAATGTTTTCCCCAATGTTTTTGGTTGTGTAATCCCTATCCCCCGAAGCCCTGTAATAATTAGGTTTTCTTTTCCACTTTTAATTTCTGCAATTATAAGCTGTTATATGATTGATAATAGGATTGTATGCAAAAGATAAATCAATGTTTAAAATAGTAGAAAATACTAACTGTGCAACGATAATTAACTAAAAAACAAACACTTGCACATGCTCACTCCTAGGGTTTTTCCCCACTTCGGTTGCCTTCGGAAAATGGTCACTATTCTCGAAACGTGAGAATTTTTAGTGGTTGTCCTCTAATTAGAAAGACCACTAGTCCCTCGATGACCCTTTCGATGTTGCCTTGGTAAAAAAGTGATCTTAGAGTTTTAGGACAATTACTAAGAGATCTTTCCCTGTTGCCTTAAGTGGTCATAATTGTCCCTTTCGATAGTCCCTTAAACTCCAACGATGGAGCTACCTACTCCTTAATAGTAGGATAGCGCTGTCTAAAGGAAATGAGAAAACAAATAGTCTTTTTCGAGTAGGTAGAAACTCTTTTCACCTAAAGTTTTAAAAAAAAAAACACCCTACACTTTCACACTCTTTTCACCTAAAGTTTAAAAAAAAACACTTTATCACACTCTTGAGGACTAATACAAGGGTTATCATAAAGTGAATCGCCGTACTAAGGCAATTTCAAAACTTTTTAAAAGCACACAAAAACACAAAAGCTATTTAAGAATGGGCAAGTACCTAAGAGCCCGTGGAAAACCACAGATAGAAAGGGTGCTAACACCTTCCATTTCTATAATCTACCACCCCCCCCCCCCCCCCCCCCCCCCCCCGTACTCAGAAACATCTCGAAAAAGGTTTTTTTGTTCTTTTTCCCTTTTCCTTTGTTGGATAAAATAAAAGACGGTGGCGACTCTTGCTTACCCTACATTTGCGAACATAAAATGCAAAACCAGTAGTAATTAAAAAAAGTCGGTTCTGCCACCATATCACACAAACCATACAATTACCTTCAAGAATCAAGCCCTATATTGCTCCATAGAAGTCCAGTTTCAGAGCTCTGCAACTCAACTTCAATAGGTAGATTTCTCCATCAATTATTCAAAACTTTGATATCTTTGTGATGATCTTATTGTCATGGTTATAGTCGCAACACTTGCTTTTATCTAGAAACACGTTTTGACCATGAAATTTCAAATCCCTTTTCAAAACTTTCCTTCCAAATTGCTTGAGATACAGTTTATATAAGTTTGTCACGAAGGTGTGTTTGTCTTCGTCTATAAGAGACGAAGAGAATGTCATAGGTATGAGCTCCTAATTTTACAGTTTGAGAGACCTGCAATTCACGTTGGCTGGAGGTTGAAGATGACCAACGTGTCATCATCCAACCAATGATGGTGCGCCACTTGTTTTTTTTGAATTTCTGATTTAGTAAGTGATCTAGTGTTTTATTCACTAATGACCATGATATGCACAGTGCGCCAAATCCCTTGGATTTGATTACTAACACATTTTGACTCTCATCCATTGGTCCACATCTTTTTGGGTTTTAATTTATTTTCTGATTTTTATATTTAATTGTTTTAAATTTAAAAAAATCATAGAAAATTCATTTTTAGTCCAACAAGTCTGAAAAAATTATGAAAAATATTTTTGATTTTCCTCTTTCTGATTTTTATTTTTTTCAAAATTTTATTTTGTGTTTTCAAATTTTTTATAAATTTTCACTTTATTTGAATTATTTTAAATGTTTAAAAATAATTTTATGCATTTTAAATTCTGAAAAAATTATGGAATGATCCAATGATATTTTGACAAATATTGGTGACCTCGTTTATTTTTTATTTCTGACTTTGTTATTTTTTTTATCATTTTTGGTTTATTTTACCCATTTCTTTTAATTTTAAGAATAGTTTCTGACTTTTAAAAATTACAAAAAATTTTATAAAAATATTTGAGTCCTTTTCTGATTTTTCTATGGTCTTAATTTTTATTTCTTGATTGATTTGAACATAGTTGATATTTTTCTCTTTTATTTCTATTTTAAAGCATTTTTAAAACCTATTTTTATGTATATATTAAATGCAATATTATTTTGTGATCATTTTCTAGATGATCTTGGGTTGAATTTTTTATCATGAACTTTATTAACATCATTGGATCCATGGTGTTGAGTCTAACTCTACAAAAATGGATGAATGATTTTAATAATAGTTTGATTAAATTTTAATTCAAATGTGGTTTATATTCTTTTCCATCCCTCTTCATCTCATCCCTTTCTTATTGCACTAAGTGTTATTGGAACATGATCTCTATAGCATGTCTCAAAACAAATGGTGCCTAGATTTCTATTAACCGACCTCAAAATAGGTGTGACTTCTATATAAGTCTACTTACGATTGCTTAACATAGCACTAAATTTTGTCCTGATTCGAATAAATGACCATTCGTGGCCTAAACATATGTTTGCAAGCCCAAGTATGTTAATTTGATCCATTTAATCCAATAACTTTGAGATTCATTGTGTGGAGGCTTTGGTTCTACCAATCCTATAATGGATCTACAACACTTTTGGTCAACACGGATCACTTAAACATCATTGATCATTGAATGGTACTTGTGAGGATTCCAAATGGATGGTATACTTGAGAAAAAGCAAATGAAACTGCTTGTATGGAGGATTTGGTTCTACCAATCCTCTAATGAGTTCCAAATGTAAGTTTCAAGACGGTCATCTAACTAACCACTAATTATTAATTTGTTTCACTTTATGCTTTTATTTTTTATACTTTATGTACCATTTATTTTAAGCATTACATTTCATGCCATTTCTATTTTTCTCACTTGAGCATTTACTTTCTTGTCATATTTATTTTTGCTCACTTGAGCTTTTATTTTCTTTTTCAAGACACCTAATAATCAACATGAACCCTAAAAAGCCTTTAATGATACTTGGACAATTTGGTTACTATCCTTGGCATTATGGAGTATTGGACATCTTGGACTTGGGATTAGAAACCTTGGCCTATGTTGGAGACCTTGTGACCTTAATTGATATTTTGTATGGAGTTCTTGAGGTTTACCTCAAGACATTGGGTTGTTTGTTTGTTTTGTGTACAGGTTATTGTTATTACATTCTTTGTTTGTAATCTGGAATTCACCCGTATACAACCGTTACTCTGCCCAATTTTTTGAAGACTTGATGCAATTAAAGCTTGGTTCTCTCAAGAGGTTTAGTATCTTTGCTTGTTTGGTTTCAATCCAAGGAATGGGAATTCTATCTTGACTCATAATGTCAAGTATTGGCTTCTTGTTGGTTAGATGGTTCTTATCCCTAACTTTTACCTTATGCTTTAGGATAGTCTCTTCTTCTCCTTCCACTTTCTTTAATTTAAAAATCTTCTTCCTCTGAAAACTCTTCTTGTTTTTAAACCTGAACCACTTTCATGATAAAATTGGACTTAGGTCCATGCATTTTCAAAACCTTTTCATAAATAAACTTCAATCAACTTAATAATACTTTGACATTTTTTTGTGAGAAGACTAAAAGTCAATCAATCTCATTTCAAACTATTTTTCCACTTTGGCTTTTTATTTTAAAAAACCTTTCTCAAAATATTAGACTCTTTTCAATCCTTGTAGTGATGCAAACAACTATACTTCTACAATATGTAGTGATGTGAGATATTTTCCACTTGGGTGTTCAGTGAGGCATTCTTGGTTTTAAAATCCAAGCCATATCCTTCACTTTGAGATGATGCAAATTCTCCTTTCTCATGATTGTGAGTAGTAAGTATGTTTTCCACACGGACAATGACGATGGTGTTTTATCTCATAAAATTGACCAATACACTTATGTTTTAAAATTTTTTAAAGGTGAACTACGTGTACCCTGATCCCCTATTGCATGAAAGGTGGTACATAGGAGCTAAAGGTTCACAACCGCGGAGGATGCAAAAATAATAAAAAATATATATCTTTTCTCACCTCCACCATCTATTTTACATACAATATTTTATAGCCAAAAATATACAGATTTTACAAAGAGGTTCTTGCGGAGTACCGTAGATGCTTAGGGTGTTAATACCTTCCCTTTGCATAACCAACCCCCTAACCATTAATCTTTCCCCATCTTTTTGGGTTACTCGCTCTTTTCCCATTCTTTTGGAAACAATAAAGCGCGGTGGCGATTTTTATTTTGATCTGTATAAGTCTAGTCAATCCAATGGCTTAGTCTTAAACATTTCTACCGCTACAGTAGGTCATCTGTATACTTGACCCTCGCATTATCTTTTCTAGAGTCGTAGGTCGTATGTAGATCTTACTGTTGTACCCCAAAATTTTCCCTCTCATTTTACTCAAAACATACTCCTAGAGATACTCAATTTGCTCAAGGTTGCCCAAGAGTTGACCATACAAACTCTCTCCTAAGGCAATGTATCTTAAACTAGGGTTTCCATTTTCATCAAGATGGGTGAACTCCAAATACTTCATATTCTCTCCATGGTCCTAATATGTTCTCAAGACCTTCCATGTCAAATTTCAAGCCTTGCACAAGAAGTTTGCTCAGTCAACTGCTCAGATGCTTGAGAATCGACTGTATTAGGTCAAAAGTCAATTGTGGCCCACATACAGTCAAACTTAAATGTTTTTGGTCAACATAAACATTTTGAAGTTATATCCATCATTTGATCAAGGGTTGATCATTATTCCTCAAGGAATGCCCTAAATTCATCAAAACCCAAAAGTTGCTAAATTAGGGTTTCTCAGGAAAAGTCAACCAAACTTTGACCAAGCATAAATTCCTCATACTTTATCAGACATTTTCCATCAAAGGCTCATTTTTAAGAGAATACAATTCCATACAATTCATATTCATCCATCAAGTTCAAAATATGCACTCACAAAAAGATATGAATTTCCATATTATAGGTCCTTTTGAAAAGTCAACAAAAACACTTTTTGGTTCAAAGTTTCTTACATGAACATGGAAGACTCAATTGAGATGAGACCAAAAGGGTTTTTTAGGGGAAATCCTAAGATTTCTAAAAATTCAAATAACACCTCTCTAGGGTTAAAATTGGAAGATATATGCCTTGTCAAAGTTGACATTTTTTGCAAAATTTCCTAAAGTCAAAAGTTCTCAAAAATGTATTTTTTGCCAAATGGGCCTAACTTTTTATGCTTGCACCTCACTCATGACATGGTCCACGACCCAAATGTTCACTCACATGTTATTTTCTTCATTATATATTTTATTTTGATTTTTTATTTATTAAAAATTGAATTAAATCAAATAATTGGTAAATAATAGCAAAGATTTGTTTTGATTGGATTTTTGGACAAAATCACAAGCTCATTATGCTGGCATATCATAATCAAATCATATCAAAGATAATTGGCACAAGAATGGCATGATTAGGCCAAATTTGGAAAGAGATCATACCACATGAAAACCAAATCAAATCTCCATAAATTTCAAGATACAAGTTGTTTTTTGTTGACCTAATACACTCCAGTACATATACATAACGGAGCCAAGGAAAAATAAGGTGGTGGCAATCATGAGAAAGAAAGAACAAAACTCAAAAAAATTGACAAAAAGTTGTGGCTCGGTTTCAAGATTGGAGGCCAATTCAAGCCATTCTAGCATTGCCAAACAATTCCTGGACCTTCCCAGAAGCTAACCCAATCGATTGCAGGTCCTTTCACGCGCAAAAACGCTTGCTATGTCTCATACGGCTTGCCTACTTTTTTCAAATCGATTACAATCATTCTCGCATCATTAGCATGATTTGATGATATATTTGTGACCATTGATGTACTTCTGACATGCCTGGATTGTTTAATTGGATTTTTGATGCACATACTGAGGTTTTCCATTGTTAGGTTTTATTTGGTTGTTTTAGGGTTTTTTCATACACGTAAAATTGGCCACAGAAAAGGGTATTAGGATGCTCGTGGCATCAAGATGATTTGATCCATGTAACTGGAATTCATTTATCATGCGTTATGTTGATTTTTGAAGGTTTCAGGTTTGTAGCTATGGAAGATGTCTGTAGGTATAAGTATTATACCTAAAACGATGGACTGAGGGAGAAGGTGATAATGTGGCAGCCAACCACTAGGCCATTCAAACTGGCGCGCGTTTTTTCTGTTTTGTCCACTAACTCACGTTTTAACATATATTATGAATTGTTGTTATTTGATTAACAAATAAATCACATAGTGCGGATGGCAAGAATGCATGTTGGAAAGGGTAGAGGACCTGGGTTTGATCTCAGGTCCCAACAAATTTCTTATTTTAATTCTTTACAGGATCCTATGCGTTGCTATCCTTGAGGTCCATCATGCACCTCCATCATACAACCACAGGATCTAAGCGCGTTCATTATGAACCAGATCCAATGACTCCACTTTCCAGGGACCATGGTGTCTATCAGGAAGACTCCCCACTGGATTACACGTTGATTGGGCTTCAGCATTCTTAGGCCTAGACATTTCACAACACACCCCCCATTCAGCAATAACAGACCCAACTTCTTTCTTTTATTTTATTTATTATTTACTGATTATTTCTTTTTTCACAAAAATAACATCAAAATCATTATTTTCATATAATCAACAAATCACAAAAACATTGAAAATCATATTTTTCATAAAAAAAAGATTTTATTTCTTTAATTAGTTAATTTAATTCCAATTAGGTTAATTTAATTCCTTTTTCTTAATTAAAATCAATTAGAAATTAGGGTTTTGTAAATAATTAATTTTCATTCAAAAATAACTTAAATATTCTTTTCTCAAATTAGATTTTTTAGGTTTTCTAATCGTCTCCGCATTTAATCTGTCGTGCGCGTTTTAGTTACCGTTTTGATTATTATTTATGTAACTGTTTAGAGGTTGTAATATATTTCAATTAGGTTTTTAATTTCCGCATTTTATTTTCAATTAAATAATTTTGTATCTGCGAAAGCCATGTAATAGTTAAGATTTCAATTTCTGCACTTTAAATTTCTGCAATTATTAACTGTTAGATGTATGTTAATAGGATTGTATGGAAAGAATATTTGAAAATTAAAATGTTAGATAACCTAAATGTGTAAAAGACAAATTAATTGAAAAAAGCTCACTCGCACATGCTCACTACTACGGTTTACTCCACTTCGGTTGCCTTCGGTTAGGCGGTCATGAAGTATAGGGTTTGTTAGTGGTCGTCCTCTAGCCCCGAAAGATCTCAAATGACCCATTCAGATGTTTACTCGGAAATAGATCTTTAAGGCTTTAGGATGATTACTAACACCTCCTAACATTGCTTTTGTGACCGTATCTGTTCCTTCGAACGTCCCTTAAAACTCCAACGACGGTGCTACCTATTCCTTAATAATGGGATAACGCTCTCTAAAGGAAAATGAATAGTCTTTTTCGAGTAGGTAGATTAACTTTTAGGTACTTTATCAAACAAACAAAACTTTTCACACTACCACTTTCCTAAAAAGAGTTTTCAAAAACAACTCCGTAACACTCTTGAGGACAGAAACAAGGGTTAAAACGAAGTAAAACAAAACTTTTCAAAACAGGCACACACAAGCAATTTTAGAAATGAGCAAGTACTTAAGAGCCCATGGAAAACCATGGATGGAAAGGGTGTTAACACCTTCCCTTTCTATAATCTACCCCCTGTACTCAGAAATATCTCAAAAAAGGTTTTTTCTGTTCTTTTTCCTTTTCCTGATTGGATAAAATAAAAGTTGGTGGCGACTCTTGCTTACCGCGACATTTTGCAAACAAAAAATGCAAAATGCAAACCAGTAAAAATAGTCGGTTCTGCCACCGTAGCATAGAACTGGCAACTCTGCTGGGGACTAAATAAGTGGGGTATACCTTAGGATCTACGTCATTTCAAATTGCTTTCGTGTTTGTTTGCTTTATTCTTAAAGAGTTATTGCTTGGGTTACTATAGATCCTACACCTGAATCTGGGGGCACTTTTAAGGTAAACAACAATAGGGTTGATCATGATTCCTCAAGGATTGCTCACAATTCATCAAAACCCAAAAGTTGCTAAATTAGGGTTTTGTAGGAAAAGTCAACTGAACTTTGACCAAGTAGAACTTTCTCATACTTTATCAGAAAAGACCCATCCAAATCTCATTTTGAATAGGATGAAATTCCCTACAATTCATCTTCAGCTCCCAAGTTCAGAATATACACTCACAAAAGGATATAAATTTTGACATTATAGGTCATTTTGAAAAGTCAACAAAAACACCTTTTGGGTCAAAGCTTCATACATGAACATGGAAGACTCAACTGAGATGAGACCAAAAGGGTTGCTTAGAGGACACTCTAAGCTTTCTAAAAAGTCCAAGAACACCTCTCTAGGGTTAAAATTGAGAGAGTTATGTATTGGCCAAGTTGACCATTTTGGCAAAATTGCCAAAAGTCAAATGTGCTCAAATTTCCATTTGTTGCTAAATGGGCCTACCTTTTTATGCTTGCATCTCACTTATAACATGGTCCACGACCCAAATGCTCACTCGCATGTTATTTTATTCATTATTTATTTTATTTTTATTTTTTATTTATTAAAAATTGAATTAAATCAAATAATTGGTAAATAATAGCAAAGATTTTGATTTCATTGGATTTTTGGACAGAATCATAAGCTCATTATGCTGGCATATCAGAATCAGATCATGTCAAGGCTGATTGGTACGAAATTGGCATGATTAGGCCAAATTTGGAAGGATATCATACAAATCGAAAATCAAATCAAATCTCATCAATGCCTCAAGATTCAATCCAAATTTGTTAACCTAATTCACTCTAGGTTATATAATGAAGGATCCCAGATCAAAAGAGAGAGGTTAGAGACGTGAAACTTTCATAAGAAGAACTGAAACTTTAGACAAAAGTGAGAGATCGAAATACACCTTAGAGCCATCCTCAAGGAGTTTCAAAGCCAGAAATGAATTCCTTGGCATCTCAGGATGCATTCCCAATCATTTGCAGGCGTCAGAACATCCAGAATCACTCCCTATCACTCTAACAGTTTGCACAATTATCCAAATTCGATTACAATAATTCTTGCATCTTTCGCATGTTTAAGTTACATATTTATGTTCATCATCATGTTTGCAATGTTTCAGGATAGTTTGAATTAATTTACAGTGCAGGAATAAGCTTTTGCCATTGTTAGGGCTTCGTGCTCCAATTTGGGGTTTCGTGATTTGAGCAAAAATTAGGCCTGATAATGGGTGCCATGATGATCAGGGTTTCAAACCCAGTTGATCCATGGTCCCCAATTGATTTTATATTGCATATGCTTGATTCTTGAATAACACAGGTTTCAGCAACAAATATGCGTCTGTAGGTAAAGGTTCAGAGTCTAAAATAACGGTTCAAGGGAAGAAGACAACATCGTGTCACAACCTGACTGGCTAGTTTAAATTCTGGCGCGTTATTCTGGCCAAAAACTTCTTTGTTCTGATATATTGTTTTTTTTCATTTTGTTCACAAGTTAACATCCAGCGCAGTTGGTCAGAAGAAGGAAGTCATAAGCTCAGGATTCTGGGTTCGATTCCAGGTGTGAGCTTTTGGTATTTTGTCCTTTGTTTTCACCAGATCCAGCACATGCATATTCTGAGGGCCATCATCTTTTGGATCCCAGTCAGAACCAGATCCAACACGTGCACCTCCTGAGGTTCAGCATCTTCTAGATTCACCAGCCAGGACCAGATCCAGCGCACATGCACCTTCTGAGGGTCATCATCTTCTGGATCCATCAGCCAGAACCAGATCCAGTGCACCTCACCTTCTGAGGGTCATCATCTTCTGATCCATCAGCCAGAATCAGATCCAGCACATACACCATCTGAGGGTCATCATCTTCTGATCCATCATCCAGAACCAGAGCCAGCGCATACACCTTTTAAGGGTCATCATCTTTTGGATCCGTCTCCAGCCAGATTTGCTGACAGCAGGCCCATTTGTTAATTTTCTATTTTTCTTTAATTCCTTTTCTTTAATTATTTTGTATTTTTAAATCAACACAAAAATTATTTTATTAAGTTTACCAATCAAAAAACACCAAAAAAGATTTATTTTCTTAATAAATGTTTATTTAATTAATTAGTTTAATTTAATTTAGGGAAATTTTAAGTTGTTTTTTTTTTTGCAATTAAAATCAAATTAGAAAATTAGGTTAAGCTCTTGATTTAATTCCTTTATTTTATTTTTCTCAAATAAACAAAACACGAAAATAGGTTTTTAGAATAAATTATTTCATTTTTCTTAATTTAAAGTTAATTAGAAGTAGGACTTTCTTTTAATTTAATTATCCATTATTTTCTCAAAATAACAAAAATGACAAAGAAAAACTTTTATTCTTTAATCAATCGCAAATAGGTTTAGTCAAGGGTCAAAACTCTAGTCGTTTCGTATTTAATTCAACGCGCGCTTGTTAATTATTTTGCCAATATTTTTGTAAATGTTCATGGTTTGTAATAGTTATATTAGGGTTTTATTTACGTTTTAAATTCTAGGGTTTTTGGCTATGTAATTAATCCCCCTCCCCGAAGCCTTGTAATAGCGTAGATTTACTTTCTCGCATTTTTAATTTCTGCAAATATTTAACTGTCTAGATGTATGCTAATAGGATTGTATGGAAAGAATGCATGACAAATTAATACAGTTAGAAAACCCTAATGTGCAAAGATAAATAACTGAAACAAATCACTCGCACATATCACTCTTAGGGTATACTCTCACTTCGGTTGCCTTCGTTAAAAGATCATTAAGCATAGGGTGTCTTAGTGGTTGCCCTCGTGTCTGAAAAAGATCAAACGCCCCATTCGAATGTTGCCCCGAAAATGTGGCCTCAGAAATGTTGCCTCGGAAATGTTGCCTCGAATATGATCTTAAGACTCTAGGTTTATTACTAAGGTGTCCTAGTATTGCTTTAGTGATCGTACGTCCCTTTCGAATTGACCCTTATAAATTCCAACGACGGTGCTACCTATTTCTCAATAGTAGGATAGCGCTGTCTAAAGGAAACGAGAATAGAAACAATCTTTTTTCGAGTAGGTAGATGCTAGTAGGTACTTTCTCAAATCAAAACTTTTCACACTTACACATTTCAAAAACAATTTTCAAAACAACTTCGTAACACCTTTGAGGACTGATACAAGGGTTATTACGGAGTAAAACATTTTCAAAAACAAAGCACATACATAAGAAATTTTAAAAAGATGAGCAAGTACCTAAGAGCCCGTGGAAAACCATGGATAGAAAGGGTGCTAACACCTTCCCTTTCTATAATATACCCCCCGTACTCAGAATATCTCGAAAAACGATTTTTTCTGTACTTTTTTCCTGTCCGATTGGATGAAATAAAAGTCGATGGTGACTCTTGCTTACCGCGACATTTTGCAAACAAAAAATGCAAAACACAAACCAGTATTATACAGTCGGTTCTGCCACCGTATCACAGAACTGGCGACTCTGCTGGGGACTTAATAAGTGGGTTATACCTTAGGACCTAGGTCATCATAATTGCTTTTCTTGATTACTTTGTTTGCTTTACTTTTGAGGGTTTTGTTCGGGGTTACTATAGATCCTACACCCGGATCTGGGGAATACCTTTTAGGTAAGTAGCAATAGATTGTGAGGGAACTGTACAGCGTAGACCGATACGGTTAAAGCAGTAGCTATATTGGTGTGGCAATTTGGTTGGTACCTTTATCCCTTGTGGAGAAACGAGGAGAATACGAGGCCGCCGCGTGGTGTCGTTAAGCATCAACTGACCTTAGAACCTTTAATTGCCCAACTCGTCCATTAGAAAATAGTGAGATAGTCGGGCCTCGGTGTAGAGCTGAGAACTGGTTGATACTCGATGCTACACTCATTGAGACCATACTCTCGGAATAATTTCGGCGGCAAGAAAAGATTGCGTGAGCTGAAACCATGACCTATGGAAGATGTCCAGTGATACTGAGATCCTCTAGAACTCGATTACTTTTCTAGGACAGGTTTGAAACCAACTTAACTTCAAGAGGGTACTACCTTAAAACCCATGCAAGCCTAAACCTAAGGCTGTTTGTGTGACTTGTGTGCTTTCAACTTGAAGTACTTGCACAGTTTTATTATCTGACAACATGAGTTCCTTGCAGGTTTTGTTTACAGTCCTTATCCAATAACTTAGATTTCTTGCTGGGTTTACTTGCTTACATCACCTCGCACTTTCGCTTAAACGCATAGCATACGCATCATAACATCATGCCTTAACATTTCCTTAACCATTTCAAGGATCTCAAGGGTTTGTGATGCAGGTTATGGTAAATCAGATGTCTAGCAAGGGGCAAGGGGATTTATTTTCCTCTAGCTAATGTCGTCTAGAGATAAAAACACAATAACTTGAGTCAGTGGCTATGACCCACTCGGTATGGTGAGCTTGACTCTCGTAGAAGGACTCTCAACGATAGAAAGTTCTTCAATCAAGCTGCAACCAAATTCTTACAGTTTCTTGTTTACTCCGTGAGATCCTTGAAAACATTGCATACATATATCATACATATCATTGCATAACAGGTCTTCCAGTATAGGTCTCTCATGTTCTCGCTGTTTATCTCAACAATGGTTCTCAAACAAGACAACAGAGATCTTCAAACTCAAGAAGCTCAGTTCAGGGAAATATTCCTAAACCTATCCAAGGGGCAGGAAGAGTTGAAAACACTCCTTGTTGGGAACTTTATCAAGAAAAGTCCTGAAGAGAATAAGGACGAACGATTGGAACAACTGCAAGCTGAGGTAGGTGCAATGAGAACCCAAATGCTGGGGCAGATGGCTCTTATGCAAGGCCTAGACCGAAGACAAGAAGAGCTGAAAGCCATTATCAACCAACTTCATCAAGACAGATACAATAGTATGAAGCGAACAGTCGAGTCTGGGGACCAAGTCATTGATCAAACTCCAAGAAGACAAGATTTTGGTTTGGTGAAGCGTGGACCTTTCCAAATTTCTACCACATCACGGGTCCAACAACAACCTCGCCAAAAACAACGGGTTAATTAGAGTAAGCCCGCTACACCCAAGAGGAAGTTTACCAAACTCAACATGTTGCTGTCTCAAGCTTTGCAACACCTATTAAGGATGAATCTGATTATGTTGATAGGACCTCATCCGAATCCCAAGACTCCTTCCCCTAGCTACAATCCTGATGCAAGGTGTGTGTATCACTCCAACAGTCCAGGGTATGATACTGACGACTGTTGGAGGTTGAAATGCAAAATTCAAGACTTGATTGATGAAGGAGCATTGGAATTCACACAAGATAGTCAACTGGAATGTTTTTGTCAATCCTCCAAGGCCCACCATTTGATGTGACAAGTTCTAACAAGAGGGATTTTCGTTCATTATAATTTTCAATTTGTAATTTTCTTTTGATTGTTCGAATATTTATTCATGTCAAACTTTGTTACTTTATCAATGCATTGCATATGTCTATTCTGAATTAATTCATTCGTATTCACTATATTTAAACTTTGTTCCTTTTTGTGATATTCAACTCTTGACTAAATAGTTGCATGCCTTTAGAGGGAGGATGATGAAAACTATACCACAATCTTTACAATATGCTTTTGAATAGAACTTGTTGATGATGTACATGCGTTGTTTCAAATCCTAAACAGTGGAGTTATAAGGAAGATAATCCCTAGTCAACCCCTTTCGAGCCAAAGAAGTAGGAGTTTTTCTTTTCACACATATTAAAACCCTTAATCATAACCTGGGGAAGGGTAGTTTTCTCAGTTAATTCAGAGGCGCATTCAGTCACAATTTTCCGCTTCGTACACAATGAATGGCATTAAAGACGTCCTTCCAAAACAAAAGACAGTGATGGTTCTGTATAATCTTCAAGGCGGGCAGTCATTATCTATCGAAATAAAAGCCCATTAGGTCAAAACCTATGAAGGAGACTTAAGAAAAAACATTGGAGCATCCCACTGACTCTAATCACAAAAAGAAACAGTTCAGGAAAAAGACAGGAATAATAAAATAAAAAAGAAAGAGGTCCTACAAACCCTCAACAAAAAAGAAATAACTGCCTATACAAAATAAACTGTCAGTATTCGAACCATCACTGGAATATTAGAGCAAAGACTCAAAAGGGATCTCAACGCACAATTAGCTGAGTTTAGGATCGAAGAACATCACGAAGAATGGGTGGGTACAAATAAAATTTGAGCCTTTATCCTTTATTTCTTAAACCGTGAACCAGGCCACGTTATAACCCTTAAAAGTACGAGTTGAAGCATGGGTTAGTTTGAAAGCATATTGTTACAAAAGGTATCCTGACTCATAAAGGTCCGTTATAAATCCTGAGTTGATATCACATCTTTGCAAAATTCTATTTTTTCTATAAAAAAAAACTGCATTTTCAAAACTTCAAGACAGACGGAAGATTTGCATTCTTAAAAAACCATTGTTTGTATATAACTATTTGTTCAACAGTAGAGAAATTCGCATGACGAATATCTAGTGAACAAAAACCTTCTCAATAAAAAGGATCACCTCAAGTGGAAAAACACTTCCAACTAAGGGGCACGACATGATCATTGTCCATCATCTGGGGCAGTCAAGTCAAGATTCAAGGAATCTCTCAAAGATGCCAAATAGCCAGGGACAGATCTCCATCTGAATCACTTGGGGGCATTGGGCATGAATTCCAGCAATGAGTCTTGTACGATTAAACAAACATCTTCTAGTAGTGTGGTAACACAACACTACCGACAGTGACAACTCCCTACACCCCGAGAACATGGACATAGTCAGAAAATACTGTGCATGAACAAAGACCCGCTAGGTTGACTGGCCTAGGAAAAAATAAGGGCATCCCGGCGAACCAAAAGGGTTCGGGCAAAAATTAGGGATAAAAAAAAAGATCTGTACACCCGGCAAGTCTAAAACCTTAAAAGGCGGCTTGGGCAAGAAAGGGTATCCTGGTGGACTGAAAATCTGAAAACACAGTCCAGGAAAAAGTTAGGGATTAAAGCGTACGACTATGTCCCGTTACTTGTCACTTGCCTATCAGTAGAAGACTTATCATTCCGATCAAAAGTTACCAAGCACCTCATAAGTTGGGATGACACTCAATCCAGAAGGCCTCTGCAGGCACTTTCTCCAGCAGGTACAGGGGCAGAAAAGTCTTGATGTGAAGTCATTGTCATATCCTCAGCATGTGTCCTAGTAACATCTACACTCCCCATAGAGTAGAAGCAACCAAAGTTTTGATCTCTGCTTCCCCAAAAAGGAGTTACTTTCCCCAGCCAAGCTCTTTTGGAGAGCCGAAGTCTATATTCCCCAGCCGAATTTTGTAATCGCAAGCGGTTCATATAGTTTTCTCCCGAGCAGAGTTTATTTCTCTGAATACGGAAGCTCATCCCCAACGGAGTTATTCTCCCGCAGAGTTATTCTCAAACAGAGTCTCTCCCCCGGTAGAGTAGCTGTAAACAAGGGGCAAATCCCCAACATAGTCATCTCCGGCTCACCACCCCTAGCGGAAGTAGAAGAACCACTTTTTCTATGACGGTCAGGAACTCAATTTCTCATACTCTCCAAATAACAGTCAGGGATTTATTTTCTTGGACCCTGATTTTTACGTCAGCATTTCATGTTCATACATCACAACATGCACATACATTACATGTAACATAGTCTCATTTATTTCGAGAACATCATCTCACAATGCATCTCATGCATCACACATAACTAACCCTATAGTTCTTTCAAGAAAGACAGTTATTATAACCAATTTCCAACATGTCTGTGATCAACACTCAAAGCTAAACAGAGTAATCATCAGTGCGACAGATACAACCCTACCCAGGTTTCTTCCAGAAGTCCTACACAGATTCATCACAAAGCAACCTTACCCAGGTTCCCTATACAGTTTTACCCAAACTCATTCCGAAGCAGCCCCACTACCCAGGCTTTCATACCAAAGTAACCCTACTATCCAGGTTCCTTCTCAAAGCCCTACTATACAGGCTCTCATATCTAAGTAACCCTACTAACCAGGTTCCTTCTCACAGCCCTACTATCCAGGCTTTCATCTCGTAGTAACCCTACTATCCAGGTTCCTTCTCACAGCCCTACTATCCAGGCTCTCATATCGAAGTAACCCTACCATCCAGATTCTTTCTCACAAAGCTACTATCCAGGATTTCATCTCAAAGTAACCCTACTATCCAGGTTCCTTCTCAAAGCCCTAATATCCAAGCTTTCATCTCGAAGTAACCCTACTATTCAGGTTCCTTCTTACATCCCTATTATCCAGGCTCTCATATCGAAGTAACCATACTATCTAGGTTCCTTCTAACAGCCCTACTATCCAGGATTTCATCTCGAAGTAACCCTACTATCCAGGTTCCTTCTTACAACCCTACTATCCAGGCTCTCATATCGAAGTAACCCTACTATCCAGGTTCCTTCTCACAACCCTACTATCCAGGATTTCATCCCGAAGTAACCATACTATCCAGGTTCCTTCTCACAACCCTACTATCCAGGCTTTCATCCCGAAGTAACAATACTATCCAGGTTCTTTCTTACAAGCCTACTATCCAGGCTTTCATCCCGAAGTAACCCTACTATCCAGGTTCCTTCTCACAACCCTACTATCCGGGATTTCTTCGAAGTAACCCTACTATCCAGGTTCCTTCTCACTGCCCTACTATCCAAGCTTTTATCTCGAAGTAACCCTACTATCCAGGTTCCTTCTCATAGCCCTACTATCCAAGCTCTCATATCAAAGTAACCTTACCATCCAGGTTCCTTCTCACAGCCCTACTATCCAGGCTTTCATCTCGAAGTAACCCTATTATCCAGGTTCCTTCTCACAACCCTACTATCCTATTTTTCATCTCGAAGTAACCCTACTATCCAGGTTCCTTCTCACAGCCTTAATATCCAGGCTCTCATATCGAAGTAACCCTACTATCTAGGTTCCTTCTTACAGCCCTACTATCCAGGCTTTCATCTCGAAGTAATCCTACTATCTAGGTTCCTTCTCACATCCCTACTATCCAGGCACTCATATCGAAGTAACCCTACTATCTAGGTTCCTTCTCACAACCCTACTATCTAAGCTTTCATCCCAAACTAACCATACTATCCAGGTTCCTTCTCACAACCCTATTATTCAGGCTTTTATCCCGAAGTAACCCTACTATCCAGGTTCCTTCTCACAGCCCTACTATCCAGGCTTTCATCCAAAAGTAACCCTACTATCCTGGTTCCTTCTCACAGCCCTACTATCCTGGCTTTCATCCCGAAGTAACCCTGCTTCTCACATTCCTTCTCACAGCCCTACTATCCAAGCTTTCATCCTGAAGTAACCCTACTATCCAGGTTCCTTCTCACAGCCCTACTATCCAGGCATTCATCTCGAAGTAACCCTACTATCCAGGTTCCTTCTCACAGCCCTATTATCCAGGCTCTCATATCAAAGTAACCCTACCATCCAGGTTCCTTCTCACAGCCCTACTATCCAAGCTTTCAACTCGAAGTAACCCTATTATCTAGGTTCCTTCTCACATCCCTACTATCCAGCCTTTCATCTCGAAGTAACCCTACTATCCAGGTTCCTTCTCACAGCCCTACTATCCAGGCTCTCATATCGGAGTAACCCTACTATCCAAGTTCCTTCTCACAACCCTACTATCCAGGCTTTCATCTCGAAGTAATCCAACTATCCAGGTTCATTCTCACAGCCCTACTATCCAAGATCTCATATCGAAGTAACCCTACTATATAGGTTCCTTCTCACAGCCCTACTATCTAGGCTTTCATCCCAAAGTAACCCTACTATCCAGGTTCCTTCTCACAGCCCTATTATCCAGGCTTTAATCCCGAAGTAACCCTACTATCTAGGTTCCTTCTCACAGCCCTACTATCCATGCTTTCATCCAAAAGTAACCCTACTATCTAGGTTCCTTCTCACATCCCTACTATCCAGGCTTTCATCCCGAAGTAACCCTACTTCTCACGTCCTTCTCACAGCCCTACTATCCAGGGTTTCATCCCGAAGTAACCTTACCATCCAGGTTCCTTCTCACATCCCTATTATCCAGGCATTCATTTTGAAGTAACACAACTATCTAGGTTCCTTCTCACAGCCCTACTATCTAGGCTCTCATATCGAAGTAACCCTACCATCCAGGTTCCTTCTCATAGCCCTACTATCCAGGCTTTCATCTCGAAGTAACGCTACTATCCAGGTTCCTTATCACATCCCTACTATCCAGGCTTTCATCTTGAAGTAACCCTAGTATCAAAGTTCGTTCTCACACCCCTACTATCCAGGCTCTCATGTCGAAGTAACCCTACTATCCAGGTTCCTTCTCACAGCCCTACTATCCAGGATATCATCTCGAAGTAATCTTACTATCCAGGTTCCTTCTCACAGCCCTATTATCCAGGCTCTCATATCGAAGTAACCCTACTATCCATTTTCCTTCTCACAGCCCAACTATCCAGGCTTTCATCCCAAAGTAACCCTACTATCCATGTTCCTCCTCACAGCCTTACTATCTAGGCTTTCATCCCGAAGTAACCCTACTATCCAGGTTCCTTCTCACAACCCTACTATCCAGGCTTTCATCCCGAAGTAACCCTACTATCCTGGTTCCTTCTCACAGCCCTACTATCCAGGCTTTCATCCCGAAGTAACCCTAATATCCAGGTTCCATCTCACAGCTCTACTATCCAGGCTTTCATCCAAAAGTAACCCTACTCTCCAGGTTCCTTCTCACAGCCCTACTATCCAGGCTTTCATCCCGAAGTAACCCTACTATACAGGTTCCTTCTCACACCCCTACTATCAAGGCTTTCATACCAAAGTAACCCTACTATCCAGGTTCCTTCTCACAAGCCTACTATCCAGGCTTTCATCCCGAAGTAACCATACTATCCAGGTTCCTTCTCACAAACCTACTATCTAGGCTTTCATCGAAGTAACCCTACTATCCAGGTTCCTTCTCACAACCCTACTATCCAAGCTTTCATCTCGAAGTAACCCTACTATCCAGGTTCCTTCTCATAGCCCTACTATCAAAGATCTCATATCAAAGTAACCCTACCATCCAGGTTCCTTCTCACAGTCCTACTATCTAGGCTTTCATCTCGAAGTAACCCTATTATCCAGGTTCCTTCTCACAGCCCTACTATCCAGGCATTCATCTCGAAGTAACCCTACTATCCAGGTTCCTTCTCACAACCCTACTTCTAGTCTCTCATATCGAAGTAACCCTACTATCTAGGTTCCTTCTTACATCCCTACTATCCAGGCTTTCATCTCGAAGTAATCCTACTATCCAGGTTCCTTCTCACAACCATACTATCCAGGCACTCATATCGAAGTAATCCTACTATCTAGGTTCCTTCTCACAACCCTACTATCTAGGATTTCATCCCAAAGTAACCATACTATCCAGGTTCCTTCTCACAACCCTATTATCCAGGCTTTTATCCTGAAGTAGCCCTACTATCCAGGTTCCTTCTCACAGCCCTAATATCTAGGCTTTCATCCAAAAGTAACCCTACTATCCAGGTTCCTTCTCACACCCCTACTATCCTTGCTTTAATCCCGAAGTAACCCTGCTTCTCACATTCCTTCTCACACCCCTATTATCCAGGCTTTCATCCCGAAGTAACCCTACTATCCAGGTTCCTTCTCACAGCTCTACTATCCAGGCATTCATCTCCAAGTAACCCTACTATCCAGGTTCCTTTTCACAGCCCTACTATCCAGGCTCTCATATCAAAGTAACCCTACCATCCAGGTTCCTTCTCACAGCCCTACTATCCAGGCTTTCATCTCAAAGTAACCCTATTATCCATGTTCCTTCTCACATCCAAACTATCCAGGCTTTCATCTCGAAGTAACCCTACTATCCAGGTTCCTTCTCACAGCCCTACTATCCAGTCTCTCATATCAGAGTAGCCCTACTATGCAGGTTCCTTCTCACAGCCCTACTATCTAGGCTTTCATCTCGAAGTAATCCTACTATCCAGGTTCCTTTTCACAGTCCTACTATCCAGGCTCTCATATCGAAGTAACCCTACTATATAGGTTCCTTCTCACAGCCCTACTATCTAGGCTTTCATCCCAAAGTAACCCTACTACCCAGGTTCCTTCTCAGAGCCCTATTATCCAGGCTTTCATCCCGAAGTAACCCTACTATCCAAGTTCCTTCTCACAGCCCTACTATCCATGCTTTCATCCAGAAGTAACCCTACCATCCAGGTTCCTTCTCACAGCACTACTATCCAGGCTTTCATCTCGAAGTAACCCTAATATCCAGGTTCCTTCTCACAGCTCTACTTTCCAGGCATTCATCCAAAAGTAACCCTACTCTCCAGGTTCCTTCTCACAGCCCTACTATCCAGGCTTTCATCCCGAAGTAACCCTACTATACAGGTTCCTTCTCACACCCCTACTATCCAGGCTTTCATCCCGAAGTAACCCTACTATCCAGGTTCCTTCTCACAGCCCTACTATCCAGGCTTTCATCCCGAAGTAACCCTACTATCCAGGTTCCTTCTCACAACCCTACTATCCAGGATTTCATCTCGAAGTAACCCTACCATCCAGGTTCCTTCTCATAGCCCTACTATCCAGGATTTCACCTCGATGTAACCCTACTATCCAGGTTCCTTCTCATAACCTTACCATCCAGGTTCTTCCTCTCTTATCCCCAGACACGCAGTTCACTTCCGCTCCTCAAACCGGAGCCATTCCCCCAGTAGAGTAACGGACAACTGAAGCTCCTAAAATTATATTTCCCCCAAGACAGGGACCATCATTTCCCCAACAAAGTCCACCTCAACAACAAGTATACGGGTTCTCGCAAAGGAATCTCTTATGCGATCCACATCTCATCGGATGACATCTTTAAGCCCATCTCCTACATTTCTCTAGCAATTACGAAATGGTGTCTATAAGCCCATTCTCGATATCACAATTTATGTATCACTTCATGCGAGTGCAAATTCCTAGGCACTCTAGTGTTCAATCATCTTCCACCTTCAAATCACAAAAGGCAGACGAGCCAATCTACATCTTCAGGTTTAAGAAGATTGAATAGGAGCAGTTGTTGTACCCCAAAATTTTCCCTCCCATATTTCTCAACACATGGCAAGTGAGATCCATAAATTGCTCATAGAAGTTCAAGAGTTGACCAAACAAACTCTCTCCTAAGGCAGTCTATCTCAAAATTAGGGTTCCTATTTTCATCAAGATGTGTGAACCACAAAGTACTCAAATGCTCACCATTGTGCTAATATGTCCTCAAGATCATCCATGTAAATTTTAAAGCCTTGCAGAGGAAGTTTTCTCAGTCAATTGCTCAAATGCCTGAAAATCAACTATACTAGGTCAAAAGTCAATTGTGGCCCACATACAGTCAAACTTTAAGATTTTTTGGTCAACATCCTCATTTTTAAGTATTATCCATCATTTTATCAATGGTTGATCATGATTCCTCAAGGATTGTTCACAATTCATCAAAACCTAAAAGTTGATAAATTAGGGTTTTGTAGGAAAAGTCAACTGAACTTTGACCAAGCATAACTTTCTCATACTTTATCAGAATTAACCCATCCAAAGCACATTTTGAATAGGATGAAATTACCTACAATTCATATTCAGCTCCCAAGTTCAGAATATGCACTCACAAAAGGATATAAATTTTGACATTATAGGTCATTTTGAAAAGTCAACAAAAACACATTTCGGGTCAAAGCTCCATACATGAACATGTAAGACACAATTGAGATGATACCAAAAGGGTTGCTTAGAGGACATTCTAAGCTTTCTAAAAAGTCCAGGAACACCTCTCTAGGGTCAAATTTGAGAGAGTTATGTATTGGCCAAGTTGACCATTTTGGCAAAATTGCCAAAAGTCAAATGTGCTCAAATTTCCATTTGTTGCTAAACGGGCCTAACTTTTTATGCTTGCATCTCACTTATAACATGGTCCACGACCCAAATGCTTACTCACATGTTATTTTATTCATTATTTATTTTATTTTGATTTTTTATTTATTAAAAATTGAATTAAATCACATAATTGGTAAATAATAGCAAAGATTTGTTTTCATTGGATTTTTGGACAGAATCATAAGCTCATTATGCTGGCATATCAGAATCAGATCATGTCAAGGCTGACTGGTACGAAATTGGCATGATTAGGCCAAATTTGGAAGGATATCATACAAATTAAAAATCAAATCAAATCTCATCAAAGCCTCGAGATTCAATCCAAATTTGTTAACCTAATTCACTCTAGGTTATATAATGAAGGAACCCAGATCAAAAGAGAGAGGTTAGAGACGTGAAACTTTTAGAAGAAGAACTGAAAATTTGGACAAAAGTGAGAGATCAAAATCCACCTTAGAGCCATCCTCAAGGAGTTTCAAAGCCAGAAATCAATTCCTTGGCATCTCAGGAAGCATTCCCAATCATTTGCAGGCGTCAGGACATCCAGAATCACTCCCTATTACTCTCATGGTTTGCACAATTATCCAAATTAGATTACGGTAATTCTTGCATCTTTAGAATGTTTAAGTTACATATTTGTGTTCATCATCATGTTTGCAATGTTTCTGGATAGTTTAATTTAATTTACAGTGCACAAATAAGCTTTTGCCATTGTTAGGGCTTCATGCTCCAATTTGGGGTTTCGTGATTTGAGCAAAATTAGGCCTGATAATCGGTGCCATGATGATCAGAGTTTCAAACCTAGTTGATCCATGGTCCCCAATTGAATTTATATTGCATATGCTTGATTCTTGAATAACATAGGTTTCAGCAACAGACATGCGTCTATAGGTAAAGGTTCAGAGTCTAAAACGAAGGTTCCAGGGAAGAAGACAACAGCGTGTCACAACCTGACTGGCTAGTTTAAATTTTGGCGCGTTATTCTCGCCAGAAACTTGTTTGTTCTGATATATTGTTTGTTTTCATTATGTTAACAAGTTAACATCCAACGCAGTTGGTCAGAAGAAGCAAGTCAGAAGCTCAGGATTCTGGGTTCGATTCCAGGTGTGAGCTTTTGGTATTTTCTCCTTTGTGTTCACCAGATCCAGCACGTGCATCTTCTGGGGGCCATCATCTTCTGGATCCCAGTCAGAACCAGATCCAACACGTGCACCTCTTGAGGTTCGGCATCTTCATGATTCACCAGCCAAGACCAGATCCAGCGCACGTGCACCTTTTGAGGGTCATCGTCTTCTGGATCCATCAGCCATAACCAGATCCAGTGCACCTCACCTTTTGAGGGTCATCATCTTTTGATCCATCAGCCAGAATCAGATCCAACACATACACCTTCTGAGGGTCATCATCTTCTGATCCATTAGCCAGAACCAGAGCCAGCGCATACACCTTCTGAGGGTCATCACCTTTTGGATCCGTCTCCAGCCAGATTTGCTGACAGCAGGCCCATTTGGTTAATTTCCTATTTTTCTTTAATTCCTTTTCTTTAATTATTTTGTTTTTTTAAATCAACACAAAAATTATTTTATTAAGTTGACCAATCAAAAAACACAAAAAAAGATTTATTTTCTTAATAAATGTTTTTTTAATTAATTAGTTTAATTTAATTTAGGGAAATTTTAACTTGTTTTTTTTTGCAATTAAAATAAAAATAGAAAATTAGGTTAAGCTCTTGATTTAATTCCTTTCTTTTATTTTTCTCAAATAAACTAAACACGAAAATAGGTTTTTAGAATAAATTAATTCATTTTTCTTAATTTAAAGTTAATTAGGAGTAGGACTTTCTTTTAATTTAATTATCCATTATTTTCTCAAAATAACAAAAATGACAAAGAAAAAATTTTCTTCTTTAATCAATCACAAATAGGTTTAGTCAAGGGTCAAAACCCTAGTCGATTCGTATTTAATTCACCGCACGCTTGTTAATTATTTTGCCAATATTTTTGTAACTGTTCATGGTTTGTAATAGTTAATTTAGGGTTTTATTTACTGTTTAAATTCCCGGGTTTTTGGCTATGTAATTAATCCCCATCTCCGAAGCCTTGTAATAGCGTAGATTTACTTTCTCGCATTTTTAATTTCTGCAAATATTTATTTGTCTAGATGTATGCTAATAGGATTGTATGGCAAGAATGCATGACAAATTAATACAGTTAGAAAACACTAATGTGCAAATATAAATAACTGAAACAAATATCTCACACATATCACTCTTAGGGTATACTCTCACTTTCGTTACCTTCGGTAAACGATCATTAAGCATAGGGTGTCTTAGTGGTTTCCCTCCTGTCTGAAAAAGATCAAACGTCCCATTCGAATGTTGCCTCGGAAATGTGGCCATGGAAATGTTGCCTCAGAAATGTTGCCTAGAATATGATCTTAAGACTCTAGGGTTATTACTAAGGTGTCATAGTATTGCTTTAGTGATCGTACGTCCCTTTCGAATTGACCCTTAAAAATTCCAACAACGGTGCTACCTATTTCTCAATTGTAGGATATCATTGTCTAAAGGAAACGAGAATAGAAACAATCTTTTTTCGAGTAGGTAGATGCTAGTAGGTACTTGCTTAAATCAAAGCTTTTAACACTTACACATTTCAAAAACAATTTTCAAAACAACTTCGTCACACCTTTGAGGACTGATACAAGGGTTATCATGGAGTAAAACATTTTCAAAAACAAAGCACATACACAAGCAATTTTAAAAAGATGAGCAAGTACCTAAGAGCCCATGGAAAACAATGGATAGAAAGGGTGCTAACACCTTCCCTATCTATAATCTACCCCCCGTACTCAGAATATATCGAAAAAGGAAATTTTTGTACTTTTTTCCTTTCCGATTGGATGAAATAAAAGTCGGTGGCGACTCTTGCTTACCGCGGCATTTTTCAAACAAAAAACACAAAACACAAACCAGTATTAAATAGTCAGTTCTGCCACCGTATCACAGAGGCGCCTAGAAAAATTGTTGTGGGAGACTCTAAGCAAGAGATAGAGGAAATACTGAAAATAATTAAGAAGAGCGACTACAATGTGGTCGAGCAACTGGGGAAGACCCCCTCAAAGATATCCATGTTGTCTTTGTTGTTGTGTTCTGAAGCCCATGCGAAGGCTTTGATTGCATTCCTCAAGAATGCTCATGTGCCGCGGGAAACTTTAGCTAATCAATTCAAAGATTGCGTGGCCAGCCTGACTGCTGATAATGGGCTGGTTTTTTCAGATGCAGACTTGACACCGAAAGGGAGGAAGCATAATGATGCCCTGTATGTCTCGATTGAGTGTAGGGGCACCACTATGGCTCATGTGCTGGTAGATATTGGGTCTTCGTTGAATGTTATGCCCAAGAAGGCATTGGAACGGTTGGATTGCGAGGGTTTGACTTTAAAGCCTAGTAACATTGTGGTAAGGGCTTTTGATGGGTCGAAAAGAATGGTGCACGTGGAGGTGGACATCCCTGTCAAAGTGGGTTCTCAGACTTTTGGGTCCACCTTCTATGTGATGGACATCAGGTCATCGTATTCTTGTTTGTTCGGTCGTCCTTGGATCCTTGAGGTTGGGGCAGTTACTTCCACACTCCACCAAATGCTGAAGTGTCCGACAAAAGGGAAGATTGTCACTGTGCAGGGTGAATAGGAGTATATGGTGAGCCACCTCAATTCCTTCTGCTACATAGAGATAGACGGGGAATTCATAGAGACTCCTTGTCAAAACATCGGAGAAGTCCCTCGGATCTTGGCATCAACTGAAACTACTACCAGCAGTAAACCTCCACTAAAGATGGCTTCTCTCAAGGACGCCAGGGCTGTGGTTGAAGAAGGTGGGTGTACCAATTGGGGTCAGCTCCCTGATTTTGCTCATAGAATTGACAAATTTGGTTTGGGCTTTACGATACGGGCTCAAAGGGTTGTTCGACGTGCTCGGGATGGAGGACCTCCCCTACGCATCAATAATTGGGGAATTAATGTCATTGAAGATAGCGAGGAAGACTCAGACATTGACAACTGAATCTACCCAACTACCAACGGTGGATTGAGTAACTGGACGGCTAGGGACTTTATACCAGTTTCTTTTATTCTGCAGTAATTGTCTTACTTTTTTTGATATTTATAATAAACAATTTAAAACATTACGGCCTTGTGCCTTTCCCGAGGCACGTGGGTTTTGTTTGTGAGGGCTAGTATTTGTCATTTCATATATCATAATAAAGCATTGGACGTTTATTGCATACAAATTCTGCTCTCTCTCTGTTTTTATTTTCTTTTTTCACTTTATCAAAACAGCTATTCTCTTACACACACTCACCTATCATACTGCATATCCATATCCACTCTGGATCCCATTGATAACAGCTCTGCTATTTCCAGTTATAACTTTGAAAATCCGATCAACCAAGCCGAAGATGAAGTTGAGGATGATTGTGAGGTGCCTAGAGAACTTGCTAGACTATTACAGGAGGAAGAAAGGACTATACATCCCCATGAAGAGCCGGTTGAGACAGTGAATTTGGTTACTGAGGAAGACAGAAAAGAGGTTAAAATAGGTGCAAATCTGGAGCTTGGCGTCAAACAGAGGCTGATACAGATGTTGCACAACTATGTTGAGATATTCGCCTGGTCCTATGAAGACATGTCTGGTTTGGACACTGATATTATGTTACATCTCCTTCCGACTAAAGAAGACTTCCCTCCAGTTAAACAGAAGATCCACCGTATGCGTCTCGAAATGTCAGAGAAGATCAAGGCAGAGGTCATGAAGCAGTTCGACGCATGATTCTTAGCTGTCACTTCTTATCAACAGTGGGTTGCCAACGTAGTTCCGGTACCTAAGAAGGACGGTAAGGTACAGATGTGTGTAGATTACAGAGATCTGAACAGGGCAAGCCCCAAAGATGACTTCCCTCTTCCTCACATTGATGTTCTAGTCGATAACACCGTGCAACATAAAATCTTCTCCTTCATGGATGATTTCTTTGGCTACAACCAGATCAAGATGGCTCCTGAAGACATGGAGAAGACAACCTTCGTTACACAGTGAAGCACCTTCTACTACAAGGTGACACCTTTTGGGTTAATGAATGCCGGAGCAAATTATCAGCGCGCCATGGTTGCTTTGTTCCATGATATGATTCACCATGAGATCGAAGTTTATGTTGATGACATGATAGCCAGGTCTCAAACCGAGGAAGAGCACCTTGATCATATACAAAAGTTGTTCGACAGGTTGAACATATATAAGCTGAGGTTGAATCTGAACAAGTGCACCTTCGGGGTAAGGTCTGGTAAGCTTTTGGGTTTCACTGTCAGCGACAAAGGCATCCAGGTAGACCCTGCAAAGGTAAGGGCTATACAATAAATGCCATCTCCTCGTACAGAGAAGGAAGTTAGAGGTTTCTTGGGACGCTTGAATTATATCGCCAGGTTCATTTCACATCTGACTGCTACTTGTGAGCCAATCTTCAAGCTTCTGAAGAAAGATCAAGTGGTAAAGTGGAATGATGAATGTCAGACCACTTTCGAAAGAATCAAGGAATACCTTCAAGAACCACCAATTCTGATGCCTCCAGTTGAAGGAAGAGCTTTGATATTATACTTGAAAGTGCTAGACAATTCAATGGGGTGTGTGTTGGGGCAGCATGACGAGTATGGTCGAAAAGAGCATGCGGTATACTACCAAAGCAAAAAGTTTACTGACTGTGAGGCACAATACTCAATGCTCGAGAAAATTTTTTGCACTTTGGCATGGGATGCTCGCCGACTAAGACAGTATATGCTTACTCACACTACCTTGTTGATATCAAAGATGGATCCGATCAAGTACATTTTCGAGAAGCTCGCTCTCTCCGGAAGGATTGCAAGGTGGCAAATGATCTTACATGAGTACGACATACAATATACAACCCAAAAAGAAATAAAGGGGAGTGTATTGGCTGATCATTTGGCTCATCAGGTCGTGGATGATTACCAGTCCATGAATTTCGAGTTCCCGGATGAGAATATTATGTTGGTGACTGACTATGAAGGACCTGGACCGGATGAAGGACCCGAGGAGGGATCCCGATGGTCTATGTATTTAGATGGAGCCTCAAACTCACTGGGTAACGACATTGGCGCTATAATCATATCACCCGAGGGCTGTCATACTCCGTTCACTGCTCGATTATGTTTCAACTGTACCAACAACATGGCGGAGTATGAAGCATGTATTATGGGTCTTCGAGCTGCTATCGACCTAAGGATCAAGTTCTTCAGCGTATTCGGGGATACTTCTTTGGTGATAAGTCAGATCAAAGGCGAGTGGGATATGAAACACCCGAATCTCATTCCATACAAAGAGTATGTACTGACATTGCTCCCACACTTTGAGGAGGTAACCTTTGAACATTTCCCACGAGAGGAGAACCAGTTAGCGGACGCGCTAGCTACCATGTCTTCTCTGTTCAAAGTTAGGTGGGATAATGAAGCTCCCCAAATCACCATTGATAGGTTGGATGAATCAACACATTGCTGTGAAATCGATACCGAAGAAGTGGCAGACAAACCCTGGTTTCACGAAGTCAAAAGGTATCTCGAGACTCAAGAGTATCCTGAAGGGGAATCTGTCAATGATAAGAAGTTTCTAAGAAGGTTCGCTACAAAGTTCTTCCTCAGTAATGGAATCCTCTATAAACGCAACCATGACTCCACACTATTACAGTTTGTAGACAAGAGCAAAGTAGCGAGGATTATGATATATCTACATGAAGGCACCTTCGGAACCCATTCCAATGGACACACCATGGCTAAGAAGATCCTACGGGCATGATATTATTGGTCCACTATGGAAGCCGATTGTTATCAGCACTCTCGAACTTGTCATAAATGCCAAATCTATGCTAATAAGGTGTATGTGCCTCTGGCCCCCTTAAACGTCTTGATAGCTTCGTGGTCCTTTGCAATGTGGGGCATTGACATGATCAGAGAAATCAGACCCACCGCTTCTAATGGGCATTGCTTCATCCTAATAGCCATTGATTACTTCACGAAGTGGGTTGAGGCAGCCTCTTTTGCTATAGTAACCAAGAACGTCGTGGCGCGGTTTATCCGACATAATCTGATCGGTCGATATGGTGTGCCAAAAAAATTATTACTGATAATGGTACGAATCTCAACAACACAATGATAACCAAGCTCTGTAAACAGTTCAAGATACAACATCATAATTCGTCTCCCTACCGGCCAAAGATGAATGGCCCTGTTGAAGCAGCTAACAAGAACATCAAGAAGATTGTACAGAAGATAAAGGTGACATATAAAGACTGGCATGAGATGTTACCATTTGCTCTTCATGGGTACCGTACCTCAACACGGACGTCGACAGGGGAAACACCCTACTCTCTGGTATATGGCATGGAGGTAGTCCTACCCATCGAAGTCTAGATACCTTCTCTCAGGATTATGAAGGATGCGGGTTTGAACGAAGACGACTAGATCCGAACCCGACTTGATTAGTTAAATATAATCCACGAAAAAAGACTTATTTCTATCTTCCATGGTCAGATGTATCAAAAGTGAATGATCAAGGGTTTTAACAAGAAAGTCAGACGTCAAGAATATCAAGTCGGGGATCTAGTGATCAAACGCATCATACTGCCACAAGGTGATCCTAGGGGAAAATTGACCCCCACGTACGAGGGACCATTGGTGGTTAAGAACATCTTCTCGGGTGGAGCTATGATTCTAACCACCATGGACGGTGACGGCCTTCCTCACCCTGTCAATGCAGACATAGTGAAAAGATACTACGCCTAATTAAAGGACCCGCTAGGTTGACTGGCCTAGGCAAAAATAAGGGATTCGCAGAAAACCAAAAAGGTTCAGGCAAAAGTAAGGGATGAAAATGAAAAAATCTGTACGCCCGGCAAGTCGAAAACTCGAAAGGGTGCTTGGGCAAAAAAGGGTATTCTGGTGGACTAAAAACCCGAAAGGGCGGTCCAGGAAAAAGTTAGGGATATAAAATGTACCACTATGTCCCATTGGATCATCTTGCGACCAGAATTCAGTATCGACAATCAATCTCGGACGACACCAATCAATCTGATCAACTTTCGGCCAAGAAGCAAAGTGATGAGACGCTTGAAAATATAAAGGCAATAGCAGAGTTGGAACCCAATGGGGTTATTTCACATAGTTGTTTTTCTTTCTTTTATATAAATTTGTATAGCTTCCATTTTTTCAGCGGCGTTCTCTTACTAGAGCGTCAGACTCCTTGAACAAAAACGCCTATTACAGGCCAACTTCAGAAATCAATACAAATTTATTTTCACAAGAAACTTCGAGTTTGTTTTTCTTTTTCAGTTTTGTTTCGCAAGAACGTCCAATGACTTATTTTTTATATATGCATTTGAAAATGATTGTTGCTCAAAAATATTTACATAAGAAACAAAATACAAATACATGTAACTCCATAAACAGAGGCAAGAACAAGAAGTTCCAAACCCAATAGCTATTGCGCCTAGCAGGTATCAGGATAGAGTCAGCTCTGAAACACAATCCCGGGCATATACACTCCCCATAGAGTAAAAGTATCCAAAATCATTGATGTCAGCTTTCCCGAAACAGGACGTGACCTCCCCAACCAGGGTCCTTATGAAACTTGACAACTATATCCTCCAACCAAATTCCGTAATCACGGGCGGGTCAGTAAATTTCATCCCCTAAGCATAGTTTATTTCTCTAGATATAGAGGCTCAATCCCCGACAGAGTTCATCACTTCAGCTACAAAAATACATTTTCTAAGTTCGTTCCCCGCAGAGTTTATTCTCAGGCAGAATCTCTTCCTGACAGGATATTTATAAATCTCCAGCAACCGTCAGAGATTAATTTTCCAAGACACGGGCATACCCCGATAGCATTTCGTGAACATACATCATGACATACGCATACATATCATATACATCATAATCTCATTTATTTTGAGAACATCATCTCACCCTGCATTTCATGCATCACATATAACTAACCCTGATATATTTTCAAGAAAAGATGTTTAGCTTCAAAAAATCCAGCAGTTATGCAAGTCACATCTGCAGACGACTAATGGAAACTCAGTTCCCAAAACCAAACAGGTGAACTAATCTACATTATCACTTTGAAGTAATCCTACTATCTAGGTTCCTTCTCACAAACCTACTATCCAGGCTTTTATTTCGAAGTAACCCTAATATCCAGGTTCCTTCTTACAGCCCTACTATCCAGGCTTTCATTTCAAAGTGACCCTATGACCCAGGTTCCTTCTCACAGCCCTACTATCCAGGCTTTCATTTCGATGTAACCCTACGATCCAGGTTCCTTCTCACATCCCTACTATCCAGGCTTTCATTTTGAAGTAAACCTACGAACCAGGTTCCTTCCCACAGCCCTAGTGTCCAGGTTTTCATTTCGAAGTAACCCTACTATCCAGGTTCCTCCTCACACCCCTACTATCCAGGCTTTCATTTCGAAGTAACCCTACTATCCAGGTTCCTTCTCACAACCCTATTATCTAGGCTTTTATTTCTAAGTAACCCTACGACCCAGGTTCCTTCCCACAACCCTACTATCCAGGATTTCATTTTGAAGTAACCCTACTATCTAGGTTCCTTCTCATAGCCCTACTATCCAGGCTTTCATTTGGAAGTAACCCTACGACCCAGGTTCCTTCTCACAACCCTACTATCCAGGCTTTCATTTCGAAGTAAACCTATGATCCAAGTTCCTTCTCACAGCCCTATTATCCAGGCTTTCATTTCGAAGTCAGAGGTTTCTTTGGACGACTGAATTATATTTCCTGGTCCATTTCTCACTTGACTGCTACTTGTGAGCCAATCTTCAAGTTGCTGAAGAAGGATCAGGTAATGAAATTGAACGACGACTGCCAAATAGCTTTGGAAAAAATCAAGGAGTACCTTCAAGAACCTTTGATTCTGATTCCACCAATTGAAGGAAGACCTCTAATCATATACGTAACAGTGCTTGAGAATTCAATGGGGTGTGTACTGGGCCAGCATGACGAGTCTGGTCAAAAAGAGCGTGCAATATACTACCTTAGCAAAAAGTTTACCGACAGTGAAACAAATACTCACTGCTCGAGAAAACTTGATGCACTTTGGCATGGGTTGCTTGCCGACTAAGACAATATATGTTGACTCATACTATTATATTGATCTCTAAAATGGATCCCATCAAATACATATTCGAGAAGCCCTCTCTCCAGAAGAATAGCCAGGTGGAAAATGGTCTTGACAGAACACGAGATTCACTACACCACTCAGAAAGCAATCAAAGGAAGTGTAATGGAAGAACATTTGGCTCATCAAGCCGTAGATGACTATCAGTCTATGAATTTTGAGTTCTCGGACGAGAACATCATGCAAGTTACAGATTGTGAAGAACTTGGACCGTATGAAGGACCTGATCTAGGAACCCAATGGACTATGGTTTTCGATGGAGCTTCTAATACACTTTGAAATAGAATCAATGTTGTGATTATCTATCCCAGGGTTACCATAAACCCTTCACCACCAAATTATTCTTTGGTTGTACCAATAACATGGCCGAATATGAAGCGTGCGTCATGGGCATCAAAGCTGCTATTGACTTGAGGATTAAGTTCTTAAATGTATATGGGGACTCAGCTCTGGTAATCAGTCAAATCAAGGGAGAATGGGATACTAAGCACCCTAATCTCATTCCTTATAGAGAAAATGTTCTTACCTTAATCTCGTACTTCAAGTAAATCACTTTTGAGAACAACCCACGAGAAGAGAATCAGTTGGCAGACGCATTAGTAACCATGTCGTTTATGTTTAAAGTCAGATGGGACAACAAGGCTCTTAGAATTACCAATGAAAGGCTAGATGACCGGCACATTGGTTTGAAGTTGACACTGACAAAGTAGAAGAGAAGCCTTGGTTTCATGAAGTGAAAAGATACCTTAAGTATCAAGAGTACCTCGAGGGGGCATCTATCAACGACAGGAAATTCCTACAGAGGTTCTCAACCAAGTTCTTCCTGAGTAACTATGTTATGTACAAACGGAATCATGATTCGACTCTGCTTCATTGTGTTGACAAGAAGGAAGCGGAGAAAATTATGGAAGATATGCATAAAGGTATCTTTGGTACTCATTCCAGTGGACATATTATGGCTAAGAAGATTCTGAGAGCATAATATTATTTGTCGACTATGGAAACGGACTGCCATCACCACTCAAAAAATGTCACAAGTGCCAGATCTATGATGACAAAGTACATGTGCCTCCAGTACCTTTGAATGTCTTGTCTTCTCCTTCGTTGTTTGCAATGTGGGGCATTGATATGATTGGAGAGATCAAGCTTATAACTTCTAACGGACATCGGTTCATCCTCGTTGCCATCGATTACTTCACAATATGGTTTAGAGTAGCCTCGTTTGCCTTTGTTACTAAGAATGTTTTCACCCGATTCATTAAGCATAACCTTATCTATAGGTATGAAATCCACGAAAGGATTACCACAGAAAATGGTACCAATCTCAACAACACCATAATTCTTCTATGTATCAACCGAAGATGAATGAGGCAGTGGAAGCCGTCAATAAGAACATTAAGAAGATTATACAGAAGATGACAGTGACGTATAAGAATTGGCATGAGATGTTACCATTTTCTCTTCATGACTACCAGACTTCGGCACGAACATCAATTGGGGAAACCCCATTCTCTTTGGTCTATGGTATGGAGGTTATCCCACCCGTCAAAGTTCAGGTTCCTTCTCTGAGAATTATGAAGGAGGCAGATTTAGATGAAGATGAATGGATTCAGACTAGGTTGGACCAGTTGAATATGATTGACGAGAAAAGGGTTGTGGTTTCCTATCATGGTCAGATGTACCAGAAACGTATGATCAAAGCTTTCAATAAGAAAGTCAAGCATCAAGTATTTCAAGTTGGGGACTTGGTAATAAAGCGCATCATCCTACCGCAAGGTGATCCCAGGGGAAAATGGACTCCCACCTACGAAGGGACATTTGTAATCAAGAAGATATTTTCGGGCGGCGCTATGATACTTACCACCATGGACGTTTGAGTATTTTCCGCACCCTATGAACGCGGACATAGTCAAAAGATACTACATATGAAAACGACCCGCTAGGTTGACTGGCCTAGGAAAAAATAATGGCATTCAGGCGAACAAAAAGGGTTCGGACAAAAATCAGGGATATATATATATAAAGAATGTACACCCGGCAAGTCGTAAAACTGAAAAGGAGGCTTGGGCAAAAAGGGTAACCCGGTGGACTGAAAACCCAAAAGGGTGATCCAGGCAAAAGTTAGGGATTAAAGCGTATGACTATGTCCTATTGGATCACTTATAGCAAGATTTATTACCAAATGTAAAGTTCGAAGGGTACAAATTAGTTCAGTCAACTTCTTCCAACAGTAATGGATGAGATGCTCGAAGACATAAGGGAAATAGTAGAGTTGAAACCCGGCGAGATTATTTCCACATAGCTATTTTTCTTTGTTTTACTTTGTACTTCACGATGATCTCCTCTTACTAGGATTTCTGTCTCTTTGTACAAAATCTCCTGTTTATAGGCAAATTATCAATAGAAATATTGTTTCAAAATTCAAATTTTCATTTTACTTTTTCTGTTTTGTTCACAAAAACGTCCAATGATTAAATTGAATGAACATATGCATATGAATATGATTACTGTTAACAAATATATGCATAAAAACAAGAATAAGCATTTGCTCAAGACTCTAAGAGTTGGGATAATGCCCAAGTCATCCATAAATCCCCACAGAACAGTTTCAATAAGATTATCCCCCACGGAGTCATCTTCACAAGCTCATCTTCAACAAAGATGCTTGCCCCACAAGTCTGAAATGCCTTAAGACAAGAATTGGGACATTTTCCAACAATTAACCCAATCACACTCCCTAAAAGATAAAGGAGTATGATCTTTTCTCCGGCAATTCCGCCAACCTACGGAATCCAAATCCTCATCATAGATTACATCCTCAGTATAGCTCACAGAAATTATCTTCCCCAACTAAGTTTATTTCTCCAAAACTATAAAATCTTATGCTGAATTATCTTCCCCAACAGAGCTCGTTTCCCCAGCTAAGTTTATTTCCCAAGTAGGTTTTATTTACCCAACTGAATACAGTCTCCCTAACTTAAGACTATCCCTCTGACTACTACAAGTCACCGGCAAAGGGCAGTCCAGGCTGCTATCCCTAGAGATATGCTATTAAGTCTGAAACCAGACCAGATATCGTTTAACTCTATCCTCCCCAGACGAGTCGGCATCCATATTGTAAACTCGGTCAGACAACACCTCAGAAGGTTATCCATCTCTTTTATCCCTAGTCAGAATATATAAGAATTAAATTCCCCAATAGAGCGGTGAACGATCAAAGTTCTTAAACTCTTCTCCCCAAGCAAAAGTCAACATTCTCCAGCGGATTATCCTTAAAACAGAAAGTGGGAATTCTCAGCAGAGACATTCTAAGAAAAGGTTGAAGATTCCAAATATTCTTAATCCCCAACAACAGTCAGAGATTTATTTTCCCTAGTCAGAGATGTTATATAAAGCTACCAATATGCTTCAACGATATTTCACATTCATACATCATTTACAAACATCATAGAATATGCATACGAAATGCGTATATCACACACTCATTTACTTTGAGAACATCATTACATAATGTGTAACAGCCCGAGCCTTCAGCGTTCCCAGCACTATTACCTCACGATCTTCTCTACCCCCCTCATTAGTAGAGTTTTTTCCTTTCGTGGGAATCGAACCCTGTACCCTGGGGTTCAAGTACATGCTCAATGCATTCCCACTACCAATTGAGCTACGTAGCGTAGAATTTTATTTCCCGCACTTTACTGCTTTTCATTATTGCTATATTATTTTGCTAGTAATTAGGGTTTATATGGAAAGACTAAAAAGAATCATAGAAAACCCTAATTACAAGACTAAAATAACTGAACATGAATCACTCTTCACACTTGCACCTCTAGGGTAACCTCACTTGTTGCCTCGGGAAAGAGTCATGTCCCTCGAACGTGGGGACTCTTTAGCATTGTCCCTCGATTAAAAAGATCGTAGTCCCTCGATGACCCTTTCGATGTTGCCTTTGGTAAATGATCTAGTCCATTACGATAAAAATGCTAAAGCGCCCCTACGAGTTTCCTTTATGACTCTACGATGACCCACGCCTATCCATTCACATCCAACGATAGGGCTTCCTACTAACTAATGGTAGGATAGCACTATCTAAAGGAGGAGGAAAATAAGTCATACCTTGAGTAGGTAGATAGTTCTTAATCGCTTGCTTGCATTTTTTAAAACAAAAACATTTCTCGCAATTACACCTTCAAAATATTTAAAAAAACAAACACTTTGTACGCATTCTTAACTAATACAAGAATCATTAAAAAGTTCCCATTCTTAGGCATTTTCAAAATATTTTCACACACCAACATAAAGCATTTTTTAAAAAAACAAAGTGAGCTAGCGATTAAGAGCCCGTAGATAACTATGGATGAAAAGGGTGATAACACCTTCCCTTTACATAACCTACCCCCCGAAGTAAAAAAATTTCAAAGGTCTTTCATCTTCTTTTCATTCTTTCCTTATTAGATAAAAGAAAAGTTGGTGCTGACTCTTGCTATCCGCAACATTTGCGATAAAATGCAAAGCAAAGTCAGTTCTCCCACCATATTACAGTATCAAAGTTACAACAAGAAAATTACATATCTAAAACATAATTTACAATTAAATCTTAAGATTGACTCAGTCAGAATCAATCATTAACAAGTAAAAGCATATTTCCTAATCTATTTAACTCTAAAACACTATAAAAACCCTAGAAATTTTAAGAGAATGGGGACCATATTTCTTTTCAAATAAGGAGTAAAAGAAGGGTGGTTTGAATTATCCACCATGAAACCACCATCATCATAGTTCTTCCCGCCGTTCTAGAGCTTTTGAACAAAAACCCTAAGATCTTCAAGGGCCGCTTCTTCTGTCATCTCCGCCGCGCCTTGTACCTGTGAATCAAAGAAAGAAGAGGAGATTAGAAGGAAGAACCAGAAGAAGAGCGAAAAGAATCACTACAAATTCAAGTAATCCTAATAAATCTTAGCTTTAGGGTTTGATTATGATGTTTGATGCTTGATTTGGTTATGGATTCATGGGAATTAGGGGATTTAGGGTTCTGTTAGGTTTGGGTTAAAATAGGTTGGGGTTGTTTGATCCCGTTAGGGTTGGGAGATAGGGTTAGGGTTAGCTTAGGGTTCATGGGGTTGGATGAACTTGTTAGGGTTTGTGATAACCCATATGAAGATCTAGGATGGTTCTCGGTTTCCTACGATGGTTTAGATGAAGATTTGAAGATCCCGATTTAGCTTCAGCCGAAGACCTGGGATGGGCGGTGTTCCTACAGTGGCTAAGGGTAGAGCCACCGATGGAAGCGATTTATGGCTAGTGGGAATTCTCAGCAGAGACATTCTAAGAAAAGGTTGAAGATTCCAAATATTCTTAATGCCCAACAACAGTCAGAGATTTATTTTCCCTAGTCAGAGATGTTATATAAAGCTACCAATATGCTTCAACGATATTTCACATTCATACATCATTTACAAACATTTTAGAATATGCATACGAAATGCGTATATCACACACTCATTTACTTTGAGAACATCATTAAGGAATGTGTAACAGCCCGAGCCTTCAGCGTTCCTGGAACTATTACCTCACAATCTTCTCTACCCCCCTCACTAGTAGAGTTTTTGCCTTTCATGGGAATCGAACCTTGTACCCTGGGGTTCAAGTACATGCTCAATGCATTCCCACTACCAATTAAGCTACGTAGCTCAATTGGTAGTGGGAATGCATTGAGCATGTACTTGAACCCCAGGGTACAAGGTTCGATTCCCATGAAAGGCAAAAACTCTACTAGTGAGGGGGTAGAGAAGATCGTGAGGTAATAGTTTCGGGAACGCTGAAGGCTCAGGCTGTTACAGAATGCATTTCATACATCATGATATTGCATACAACTAACTCTTTATCTCATCAGGTAAAGTCTACAAACAGACAAACATCATCAACAATTTTCAAAACAGGTCGCAGATTAATTCCTGGGACAAGATAGGACAATTATCCATATGACTAGGCACAAATTAATTCCTAAAACAACACAGGGCAACTATCTGTATGATAAGACATAATATTAATTCCTGAAACAAGACATGGAAACTATCTGTGAAAAGAATTTGTAGATCAATTCCCGAAACAGGACGGGGCAAGTATCTACATGAACAGGTTAAAGATTAACTCCTGAAACAGGACGGGGAAACTATTTATATGACCGAGTAAAGATTAACTACCGAAACAGGACAGGGAAACTATCTTTCTATCTTTATGACCAGGTGAAGATCAATTCTCAAAATTGGATGGGGTGACTATCTTTATCATCAGGTGGTATGAATTTCCGAAATAGGACATGTTTACCAACAAAAACAGATTGTATATCAATTCCCGAAACAGGATGGGTTGACTATCTACATGACAAACACTCCCCTTTAGAGACTGAATTTTGAAAAAAGCATCTTCCTTCAGAGATTTATTTTGAAAAAATATCTTCCTTAAGAGATTTATTCTGAAAAGCATTTCCCTCGTATAGGATTGGATATATTCATTCTGAAAATAATTCCTCAGATACAGTCAAGCGTAGACTCATTCTGATACTTCTATCAACAGTTACTCTGGATGGCATATATAAGCCCATCTCCAACGACTCTCCGCCAACTCTATTAATGGCATCTTTAATCCCATTTAAGTAATATTATCAACCAATAGCGTTACAGCCTGCACATGCGAGTGCAAATTTATGGGCACTTAAGTGTTCAATCATCTTCTACTTTCAAGTCACGAATGGCGGACATGCCAATATAACTCTTCAGGTTTAAGAAGATTGAACAGGGGAAGTTGTTGTACCCCGAAATTTTCCGTCCCATTTCTTCAAGGAACTCTCCTAGGGTTCTAAAAATGCTCAAGGATGCTCAAGAGTTGGTCAACAAATTCTTCTCCTAAGTAAGGGGTTCACAAATAGGGTTTCGGTTTTCAAAAAGAGATTTGGGTTTCTAAGGTCTTAAATGGAATTCATGGTTTCTTATATGTCTTCAAGAATGCTCATACAAAATTTTAAGCCTTGCATCACAAGTTTGCTAATTCAATTGCTCAGATGACTGAAAATTAACTATATTGGACCAAAAGTCATCTATGGTCAACATATAGTCGAACTTCAAGATTTTTGGTCAACATCAACATTTTAAAGTTATATTCATCATTTGATCAAGGGTTGATCAAGATTTCTCAATAAAATCTCTCAAATCATCAAAATTCAAAAGTTGCTAAATTAGGGTTTCCTTCGGAGAAGTCAACTAAACTTTGACCAATCATAACTTTCACATGCTTCATCAGATTTTCCCCAACCAAAGCTCATTTGAAGGAAATTCAATTCTCTACAACTTTGTATCTCTAAGCTCAAGTCCAAAAAGTGCATCATTTGAGATATATAAGCCAATACATTACAAGTCATTTCAAAAGTCAACAAAAAGACACTTTTTGTCAAGGCAACTTACATCAAGATAAATTCTCCAAATGCAAAAATGATAAAAAGAGAGATTGTATAGGACATCTTGAGATTTCCAAAAAGTCAAGAGATCACCTACAAAATATGAAAATTGAGTAAGTTATGACCAGTGCAACTTGGGAAATTTTGAGCAAATACAAGAAGTTCAAATTGAGCAAATTTGATATTTTGGACGGTTGGGCCATTGTTTTGAAGTTCAAGTTTGTGTTATACTTCTCATACACCTCATTATTTACTCATGCGCCCTTTGATCTATTTATTTTTGATTTTTTTTATTAATTTCAGTCAAAATTAAATGAAATAATACAAGGCCTTTCTTACAAGGTCCAAGTCCACAAATCTTTGACCTAATTCCACATTATATAATATCATACTCTTCACATTAGCAATACACAAAACCTTGCCTCACAAACTTGTCAAAAAAAGATCAAATTTTTTCAAGAACCCTAAAATCTTGAAACCTTTATCACAAACCCTCTCACTACAAAACAACCATTCCATTCACTCCTAAAAATCATACAGAGTAAGATTGGATCGATTTTTATGCTCCAAACTCATGAAAACATCATATATACATCTCCGATTTCATAAACTTCGCAATATTCATATTTTAATTTTTGTTTCTATTTAAGCCATACTGATGCTACTAACATATTTCTGAGATGTATTTGAACAGGTTTGGATCATCATAATGATCCCATGCATGTTAAATTGTGAGGCACCATCGTTTCACCGATCCATGCGTTTTTCTTCATAACTCAAAAACCAATTATTTTTAGCTCCAAATAATCATCCCATCAAACTCGCAGCCCTCGATTTAGGGGGGTAGGATGTTTTTGGATTACTAATTCTTTATATTTTGGCAGGTTGAATAAATAGGCTACCGGGGAAGATGTTCGGAGCTAAGGCTTCGGCGCCTCTCCGGTTCAACTATTTTACTTATATTATATATTTGTTGAATGATATAAGTTAATGGATGTATAACCTCCCCAACAGTAGCAGCGCGCGCGTTAAGTCATTGGTGTCAAAGGGCCTGGGTTCGATCCAGCCTTTTGCCACTTATTTTCCTAACATTTCCATATTTTGTATGGTTAGTTACAAAACGTGTTGAACCTGTTTCCTATCACCAAGGCGTGCTTGGCCCAGTGGTGAAGGTGTTGGTTGAAAGTTTCCGAGGGCGTGGGATTAACACCCACCCCTACCACTATTGGGTTTATTTTCTTACAATTATCTATCCTTCTCTTAAAACCATCTTTTTACAAAACCTTTTCAAAACCTTTATTTTTTCTAAAAAACCCTAATTAATTTTTAGGTTTCCACTTAATTAACCTTAATTAATTTTTAGGTTTTCACTAATTAACTTTTTTAATAATTAAAATCAACTTAGGGTTTTACGTTTTTTCTTTTAATTAATTAAAATCAACTTAGCGTTTTAGATTTTTTCTTTTAATTAGTTAAAATCAATTATTTTTTTAGGTTAATCATCCAACCTTTTTCTATCAAAAAATCATAAAATAATTTCTTTTCCCATTTTTTTTATCTTACAAGTTCGCATATTTTATTTATGTCGTTTGTTTCATTATTTTTCAAATTATATATCAGCTTATAGTTTTTTATAGTTTAATTATGGTTTCACTATCCCCCCCCCCCCCCCCCCCCCCCCCCCCCCCGTTTTTACTATTTTGTACCCCCACTCTCGAAGCCTTGTAATAGCGTAGAATTTTATTTCCCGCACTTTACTTCATTTCATTATTGCTATATTATTTTGCTAGTAATTAGGGTTTATATGGAAAGACTAAAAAGAATCATAGAAATACCTAATTACAAGACTAATATAACTGAACATGAATCACTCTTCACACTTGCACCTCTAGGGTAACCTCACTTGTTGCCTCGGGAAATAGTCATGTCCCTCGAACGTGGGGACTCTTTAGCATTGTCCCTCGATTAGAAAGATCGTAGTCCCTCGATGACCCTTTCGATTTTGCCTTTGGTAAATGATCTAGTCCATTACGATAAAAATGCTAAAGCGCCCCTACGAGTTTCCTTTATGACTGTACGATGACCCACGCATATCCATTCACATCCAACGATAGGGCTTCCTACTAACTAATGGTAGGATAGCACTATCTAAAGGAGGAGGAAAATAAGTCATACCTTGAGTAGGTAGATAGTTCTTAATCGCTTGCTCGCATTTTTTAAAACAAAAACATTTCTCACAATTACACTTTCAAAATATTTAAAAAAACAAACACTTTGTACGCATTCTTAACTAATACAAGAATCATTAAAAAGTTCCCATTCTTAGGCATTTTCAAAATATTTTCACACACCAACATAAAGCATTTTTTAAAAAAACAATGTGATCTAGTGATTAAGAGCCCGTAGATAACTACGGATGAAAAGGGTGATAACACCTTCTCTTTACATAACCTACCCCCCGAAGTCAAAAATTCTCAAAGGTCTTTCATCTTCTTTTCATTCTTTCCTTATTAGATAAAAGAAAAGTTGGTGCTGACTCTTGCTATCTGCAACATTTGCGATAAAATGCAAAGCAAAGTCAGTTCTCCCACCATATTACAGTATCAAAGTTACAACAAGAAAATTACATATCTAAAACATAATTTACAATTAAATCTTAAGATTGACTCAGTCAGAATCAATCATTAACAAGTAAAAGCATATTTCCTAATCTATTTAACTCTAAAACACTATAAAAACCCTAGAAATTTTAATATAATGCGGACCATATTTCTTTTCAAATAAGGAGTAAAAGAAGGGTAGTTTGAATTATCCACCATGAAACCACCATCATCATAGTTCTTCCCGCCGTTCTAGAGCTTTTGAACAAAAACCCTAAGATCTTCAAGGGCCGCTTCTTCTGTCATCTCCGCCGCGCCTTGTACCTGTGAATCAAAGAAAGAAGAGGAGATTAGAAGGAAGAACCAGAAGAAGAGCGAAAAGAATCACTACAAATTCAAGTAATCCTAATAAATCTTAGCTTTAGGGTTTGATTATGATGTTTGATGCTTGATTTGGTTATGGATTCATGGGAATTAGGGGATTTAGGGTTCTGTTAGGTTTGGGTTAAAATAGGTTGGGGTTGTTTGATCCCGTTAGGGTTGGGAGATAGGGTTAGGGTTAGCTTAGGGTTCATGGGGTTGGATGAACTTGTTAGGGTTTGTGATAACCCATATGAAGATCTAGGATGGTTCTCGGTTTCCTACGATGGTTTAGATGAAGATTTGAAGATCCCGATTTAGCTTCAGCCGAAGACCTGGGATGGGCGGTGGTCCTATAGTGGCTAAGGGTGGAGCCACCGATGGAAGCGATTTATGGCTAGTGGGAATTCTCAGCAGAGACATTCTAAGAAAAGGTTGAAGATTCCAAATATTCTTAATCCCCAACAACAGTCAGAGATTTATTTTCCCTAGTCAGAGATGTTATATAAAGCTACCAATATGCTTCAACGATATTTCACATTCATACATCATTTACAAACATCATAGAATATGCATACGAAATGCGTATAACACACACTCATTTACTTTGAGAATATCATTACAGAATGTGTAACAGCCCGAGCCTTCAGCATTCCTGGCACTATTACCTCACGATCTTCTCTACCCCCCTCACTAGTAGAGTTTTTGCCTTTCATGGGAATCGAACCTTGTACCCTGGGGTTCAAGTACATGCTCAATGCATTCCCACTACCAATTAAGCTAAGTAGCTCAATTGGTAGTGGGAATGCATTGAGCATGTACTTGAACCCCAGGATACAGGGTTCGATTCCCATGAAAGGCAAAAACTCTACTAGTGAGGGGGTAGAGAAGATCGTGAGGTAATAGTTTCGGGAATGCTGAAGGCTCAGGCTGTTACATAATGCATTTCATACATCATGATATTGCATACGACTAACTCTTTATCTTTTCAGGTAAAGTCTACAAACAGACGAACATCATTAACAATTTTCAAAACAGGTCGCAGATTAATTCCTGGGACAAGATAGGGAAATTATCCATATGACCATGCACAAATTAATTCCTAAAACAAGACAGGGCAACTATCTGTATGATAAGACATAATATTAATTCCTGAAACAAGACATGGAAACTATCTGTGAAAAGAATTTGTAGATCAATTCCCGAAACAGGACGGGGCGACTATCTACATGAACAGGTTAAAGATTAACTCCTGAAACAGGACGGGGAAACTATTTATACGACCGAGTAAAGATTAACTCCCGAAACAGGACAGAGAAACTATCTTTCTATCTTTATCACCAGGTGAAGATCAATTCTCAAAATTGGATGGGGTGACTATCTTTATCATCAGGTGGTATGAATTTCCGAAATAGGACATGTTTACCAACAAAAACAGATTGTATATCAATTCCCGAAACAGGATGGGTTGACTATCTACATGACAAACACTCCCCTTTAGAGACTGAATTTGAAAAAAGCATCTTCCTTCAGAGATTTATTTTGAAAAAATATCTTCCTTTAGAGATTTATTCTGAAAAGCATTTCCCTCAGATAGGATTGGATATATTCACTCTGAAAATAATTCCTCAGATACAGTCAAGCGTAGACTCATTCTGATACTTCTATCAACAGTTACTTTGGATGGCATATATAAGCCCATCTCCAACGACTCTCCGCCAACTCTATTAATGGCATCTTTAAGCCCATTTAAGTAATATTATCAACCAATAGCGTTACCGCCTGCACATGCGAGTGCAAATTTATGGGCACTTAAGTGTTCAATCATCTTCTACCTTCAAGTCACGAATGGCGGACATGCCAATCTAACTCTTCAGGTTTAAGAAGATTGAACAGGGGAAGTTGTTGTACCCCGAAATTTTCCCTCCCATTTCTTCAAGGAACTCTCCTAGGGTTCTAAAAATGCTCAAGGATGCTCAAGAGTTGGTCAACAAATTCTTCTCCTAAGTAAGGGGTTCACAAATAGGGTTTCAGTTTTCAAAAAGATATTTGGGTTTCTAAGGTCTTAAATGGAATTCATGGTTTCTTATATGTCTTCAAGAATGCTCATACAAAATTTTAAGCCTTGCATCACAAGTTTGCTCAATCAATTGCTCAGATGACTGAAAATTAACTGTATTGGACCAAAAGTCATCTATGGTCAACATATAGTCGAACTTCAAGATTTTTGGTCAACATCAACATTTTAAAGTTATATTCATCATTTGATCAAGGGTTGATCAAGATTTCTAATTAAAATCTCTCAAATCATCAAAAGTCAAAAGTTGCTAAATTAGGGTTTCCTTCGGAGAAGTCAACTAAACTTTGACCAATCATAACTTTCACATGCTTCATCAGATTTTCCCCAACCAAAGCTCATTTGAAGGAAATTCAATTCTCTACAACTTTGTATCTCTAAGCTCAAGTCCAAAAAGTGCATCATTTGAGATATATAAGCCAATACATTACAAGTCATTTCAAAAGTCAACAAAAAGACACGTTTTGTCAAGGCAACTTACATCAAGATAAATTCTCCAAATGCAAAAATGATAAAAAGAGAGATTGTATAGGACATCTTGAGATTTCCAAAAAGTCAAGAGATCACCTCCAAAATATGAAAATTGAGTAAGTTATGACCAGTGCAACTTGGGAAATTTTGAGCAAATACAAGAAGTTCAAATTGAGCAAATTTGATATTTTGGACGGTTGGGCCATTGTTTTGAAGTTCAAGTTTGTGTTATACTTCTCATACACCTCATTATTTACTCATGCGCCCTTTGATCTATTTATTTTTGATTTTTTTTATTAATTTCAGTCAAAATTAAATGAAATAATACAAGGCCTTTCTTACAAGGTCCAAGTCCACAAATCTTTGACCTAATTCCACATTATATAATATCATACTCTTCACATAAGCAATACACAAAACCTTGCCTCACAAACTTGTCAAAAAAAGATCAAATTTTTTCAAGAACCCTAAAATCTTGAAACCATTATCACAAACCCTCTCACTACAAAACAACCATTCCATTCACTCCTAAAAATCATACAGAGTAAGATTGGATCGATTTTTATGCTCCAAACTCATGAAAACATCATATATATACATCTCCGATTTCATAAACTTCGCAATATTCATATTTTAATTTTTGTTTCTATTTAAGCCATACTGATGCTACTAACATATTTCTGAGATGTATTTGAACAGGTTTGGATCATCATAATGATCCCATGCATGTTAAATTGTGAGGCACCATCGTTTCACCGATCCATGCGTTTTTCTTCATAACTCAAAAACCATTGATTTTTAGCTCCAAATAATCATCCCATCAAACTCGCAGCCCTCGATTTAGGGGGGTAGGATGTTTTTGGATTACTAATTCTTTGTATTTTGGCAGGTTGAATAAATAGGCTACCGGGGAAGATGTTCAGAGCTAAGGCTTCGGCGCCTCTCCGGTTCAACTATTTTACTTATATTATATATTTGTTGAATGATATAAGTTAATGGATGTACAACCTCCCCAACAGTAGCAGCGTGCGCGTTAAGTCATTGGTGTCAAAGGGCCTGCGTTCGATCCAGCCTTTTGCCACTTATTTTCCTAACATTTCCATATTTTGTATGGTTAGTTACAAAACGTGTTGAACCTGTTTCCTATCACCAAGGCGTGCTTGGCCCAGTGGTGAAGGTGTTGGTTGAAAGTTTCCAAGGGCGTGGGATCAACACCCACCCCTACCACTATTGGGTTTATTTTCTTACAATTATCTATCCTTCTCTTAAAACCATCTTTCATCTTTTTACAAAACCTTTTCAAAACCTTTATTTTTTCTAAAAAACCCTAATTAGTTTTTAGGTTTCCACTTAATTAACCTTAATTAATTTTTAGGTTTTCACTAATTAACTTTTTTTAATAATTAAAATCAACTTAGGGTTTTAGTTTTTTTCTTTTAATTAATTAAAATCAACTTAGGGTTTTAGATTTTTTCTTTTAATTACTTAAAATAAATTATTTTTTTAGGTTAATCATCCAACCTTTTTCTATCAAAAAATCATAAAATAATTTCTTTTCCCATTTTTTTATCTTACAAGTTCGCATATTTTATTTATGTCGTTTGTTTCATTATTTTTCAAATTATATATCTGCTTATAGTTTGTTATAGTTTAATTATGGTTTCAATATCCCCCCCCCCCCCCCCCCCCCGTTTTTACTATTTTGTACCCCCACTCTCGAAGCCTTGTAATAGCGTAGAATTTTATTTCCCACACTTTACTGCTTTTCATTATTGCTATATTATTTTGCTAGTAATTAGGGTTTATATGGAAAGACTAAAAAGAATCATAGAAAACCCTAATTACAAGACTAAAATAACTGAACATGAATCACTCTTCACACTTGCACCTCTAGGATAACCTCACTTGTTGCCTTGGGAAATAGTCATGTCCCTCGAACGTGGGGACTCTTTAACATTGTCCCTCGATTAAAAAGATCGTAGTCCCTCGATGACCCTTTCGATGTTGCCTTTGGTAAATGATCTAGTCCATTACGATAAAAATGCTAAAGCGCCCCTACGAGTTTCCTTTATGACTATACGATGACCCACGCCTATCCATTCACATCCAACGATAGGGCTTCCTACTAACTAATGGTAGGATAGCACTATCTAAAGGAGGAGGAAAATAAGTCATACCTTGAGTAGGTAGATAGTTCTTAATCGCTTGCTCGCATTATTTAAAACAAAAACATTTCTCACAATTACACTTTCAAAATATTTAAAAAAACAAACACTTTGTACGCATTCTTAACTAATACAAGAATCATTAAAAAGTTCCCATTCTTAGGCATTTTCAAAATATTTTCACACACCAACATAAAGCATTTTTAAAAAAACAAAGTGAGCTAGTGATTAAGAGCCCGTAGATAACTACGGATGAAAAGGTGATATCACCTTCCCTTATCATAACCTACCCCCCGAAGTCAAAATTTCTCAAAGGTCTTTCATCTTCTTTTCATTCTTTCCTTATTAGATAAAAGAAAAGTAGGTGCTGACTCTTGCTATCCGCAATATTTGCGATAAAATGCAAAGCAAAGTCAGTTCTCCCACCATATTACAGTATCAAAGTTACAACAAGAAAATTACATATCTAAAACATAATTTACAATTAAATCTTAAGATTGACTCAGTCAGAATCAATCATTAACAAGTAAAAGCATATTTCCTAATCTATTTAACTCTAAAACACTATAAAAACCCTAGAAATTTTAAGAGAATTGGGACCATATTTCTTTTCAAATAAGGAGTAAAAGAAGGGTGGTTTGAATCATCCACCATGAAACCACCATCATCACAGTTCTTCCCACCGTTCTAGAGCTTTTGAACAAAAACCCTAAGATCTTCAAGGGCCGCTTCTTCTGTCATCTCCGCCGCGCCTTGTACCTGTGAATCAAAGAAAGAAGAGGAGATTAGAAGAAAGAACCAGAAGAAGAGCGAAAAGAATCACTACAAATTCAAGTAATCCTAATAAATCTTAGCTTTAGGGTTTGATTATGATGTTTGATGCTTGATTTGGTTATGGATTCATGGGAATTAGGGGATTTAGGTTCTGTTAGGTTTAGGTTAAAATAGGTTGGGGTTGTTTGATCCCGTTAGGGTTGGGAGATAGGGTTAGGGTTAGCATAGGGTTCATGGGGTTGGATGAACTTGTTAGGGTTTGTGATAACCCATATGAAGATCTATGATGGTTCTCGGTTTCCTACGGTAGTTTAGATGAAGATTTGAAGATCCCGATTTAGCTTCATCCGAAGACCTGGGATGGGCGGTGGTCCTACAGTGGCTAAGGGTGGAGCCACCGATGGAAGCGATTTATGGCTAGTGGGAATTCTCAGTAGAGACATTCTAAGAAAAGGTTGAAGATTCCAAATATTCTTAATCCCCAACAACAGTCAGAGATTTATTTTCCCTAGTCAGAGATGTTATATAAAGCTACCAATATGCTTCGACGATATTTCACAGATGGAAGCAATTTATGGCTAGAGGGGCGATTTCCAATCATCTAGAGAGAAGCAAAAGCTTATCTCTCTATAAGTTTGTTCTGTTTGGGACAAAGGCGTAGTGAGAGAAAAAGATCAAGAAAATGTGCCTTAGGCTCAGACGTTCAAATAAATACTCCTTCTAAGATACCCTGCATTTTGTATACTACGCACCCTCGGTCTCCACCCTTGTGATAAAATCGAATGTCTAAGATTACTCATCTCCATCATAGCACATGTACGCCTGCCATATTAGATCCACACGAATCTTAAACAAGTTATGTTTTGTTCCTGACGCTTTCTAAACTCACCCCACATTTTACTATGTTAACTAATTTTTCGTCCCCCATCGCGCATATGGGCCCAATTCAATATCTGAACTTGGGCCCTTACTTGCCAGACCCCTCATATTGCTTGCCAGTTACAGAATACACCCCCTAGTCAATTTGAGCTCAGATTTTCTTTTGGGCCTAGAATAATTTCTCATACACCACCTAACCTTAATATTTGCACCCCCTTTAGCTTAAATAAATAATTTTATAATTATTTTAATAAATTTACTTTAGTTAATTTATTTAATTCATATCCTTTTTAGCATTTACATAAAAATTATTTTTGTATAATTAGTAAATAATTGTTATATTTTTTTATTTATTTAAAAATATTTAATATATATATTTTATATAAACTATAAAATAGTCATTTATTAATCAAATTATTTTTTCTAAAATACTAACCCGTTTTAAATTGCATTAAATATTTTCGCATTCATTCTAACTTATCTTTGCATATTTCATCACACATTTAAAATAGCTAACCAATCAAACCATGGCATTTTTCTACTAACCTAAAAAATCAATATATTTTCAAAAAGGATTGTGGAGACCTCTTTTTTATCGACTGCGAACTTCGTCTATGATTCCGCTAACTTCAAATTTAGACTTGGTTTAAGGAAAATCTAAGGGATTTCCACAATCTATAAAAAAAAACTAACCAAACAACTAAGAGCTACGAATTGGGACTTTGATTCCTCATAAGAGGATACATATGCATACGACTTAAAAATCATGACATCATGGCAAGTTCCCCTAATTAAAAAACTAAAACCCTATTCCTAACCTTAAATATAAGCCTAGTATCCTTATGAACAAGATAGGTGAAGGGTGTCTAACACATTTTCTTCGTCTAAAGTGAGTCAAGAATTTAGAAACTCTATATCATAAATTATGGTTATTCCGTTATCCCCGTCGTTTAGGATAAAAGATTTATGGTAGTGACTCTCATATTTTTTTCTAGTTATTACAGTTGTCTCTCCTGAAACTCCACACTGCTCCCATTGTCTTCATCACTTTTTAACAACAACTCAGTCCATACCTTCAATTTCTCTCTGCCATTCTTCATCGTTGTTACTCCATTCTGTTTCTTCAATCCGTGGAAAAATTTCAACATACACCATATCCAACCCTCACGAGTGCTCCTTGTTCGTAGCTTCAATCAAATATCTTTTATGCCACTGAACAGCAACAACAGTTCTGTGCAAATACTCTCTTTTGTCACTTTTTGGTTGGTAAAATTCACCTGTCTTTCATTTAATCTAAATTATTGTTTAATGATAGGAATGGTGATGAATTGTATGGATGTTATTGGGTTTGAGTTTGATTGATTAACAAATTAGTGTCATAATTTCCTAGTTTGTTTCGAATTTTGAATTTAACTGTGGTAGTATTATGCTGGAATTTGTGGGTGAATTGTTATTTAATTGACGATGAATATTGTTATTGACAAATTGTTAAATAATGGAGATGTTTGTTGTTGATTTGAATTTTGTTTTGATTGTTGTTGATGTTATGTTGTTGTTTGTGATAAATTGGTAAGGTTCTTAATGTTGCATTGTGATGAAGTTCGTTTGCGATACCAAGCTTATTAGTGTTACATTTGAGAGAACCATGGACTTTGGTATTTGATTCGATTTGTTGTGCTAAAGTTGTAATAAATTCTATCAATATTGTTGCTTGCATCGACTTTGAATTATTGAATTTGTGATGGCAATGCCCTTCTTGGTTTTAATATTGAGTGAAGCTTATGATTATGTCATGATGTTTGAACCAATTTGAAAGAGATATAATGACGCTTTGGTTTCATTTTTGTTTAAAGCGGTTATAGCATATTTTTTTATTTTCGTTGATGTTAAGCATGATTGAAACAAATTTTATTGAGCATTATCATGATTGTGTAGTTACTGCCCAGGATTTGGTTTAAGGGTTTAAAGCTTACTTTATATTCGATTTTTCATGTTTCAACATTAATCTTTGGCTGTTGGTTCATTTATGTTTTGAAAATCATGATTATTGTTAAGTTTACTTGTTTGAACGTGTTTAGAACCATGTATGCTTTGCTGATTTTTTGAGTTTACCATTGATAATAGTATGAATTCTTGACTCTTGTTTCATTTGTGATTGAAAACAATGTTTACCGTTGTGTTTTCTTGAATTGAATGTGGTTAGAATAGTGAATGCAATGCTGATTTTTTTTATTTACATTGAATAATAACTTGTTTTCTCGGTTCTTGATTGAGAAATATCCATTTGTTCATGTTAACATTCATGCAAGTTTTCACTTGGTTATAATTTCTCTCGTGATTACTAATTTTTCAATTGTTTGTGAAGGCTTTCAAGTAACTCAAGTGTTCACTTCATCTTAATGTTTCTTTGTTGCTTTTAGTTAATTAAACAAAAGTCGATTTAGTTATTTGATTTCGTTATTAAAAATTAATTAGTTTTACTAACTAATTTTTCTTAACTTAATTAATTAACTTAATCAACTTTTAAGTTAATTAATTAATCATTCATTTCATATTTTATTTGTTTCATTTAGCTCTGATACATGTTCCTAATCTCTCAGACTTAATTCTTTATTTCACATGAGATGTTCAGATTATTCTATGCCATCTTGTTTATCTGTTTGTTGGGAACTTCATTTGATACATAGATTCTTACCTAGTGCAATTTCCCAGCTTGTGAATTATTTTCACCTGATGCGCTTTATCCGTTGCTTTGAGTTTTATCTGATGCCTTGGGTTTCTCTAATGTTGTCTTCTTATGATTTATTTTCACCTGAGGTTTGATATACTCTTGGTTTATTAATCTGCATGTGACTTTAATCTAAGTGGATGGGAAGGCCATATTAATTTCTTTATATCAAATATGAGCTTCTGTTTGGTCAGATTGTTCCTTACCTACCTTTTACCTTCATGTACATAGGATAGTCTCTTCATCTTCTTCTCATTCTTCAATTTTCAAAACCTTCTCATCTTTTTTTTTCAAACCATCTTTGTTTTCTAACTTTAACCACTTTCATAATAACCTTGACTTTGTCAAGTGCCTTTTCAAACTTCTTTTCTTAATCAAGCATAAAAAGCTTAAAATAATGATGTGAACCATGTGTCACGTGCCTTAAGCACGTGTGGAGTACTTTGGATACGAGGAAACTGACTCGACATTCCAAATTCTGTCATGTCATAGTCTTTAATGTGGTTCAAATCACCAAATCCTTTCAAAAGACTAAAAAACATTCAATCTCATTCAAACATTTTTGTGCCCTCGCACACCTTTTCACTTTAAAACCTTTTTCCAGATTAGACATGACTCATTATGATCGAGATGTTATTCCTCTATCCCCATGGTTATCGACTTTTCCACTTGAGTACTAGAAGTGTTCTCAAACCCTCCCTCATGTTGGTGCATAGTCTTTCTTTCTTATACCTTGTGGGCGACTAGACGAGTTTTCTCCTTAAAAATGATGAATTGTCACTTCATTTAAAAACAAACAATACATATTCTTTTTGAGAAGAACTATGAGTGCCTTGATTCTTATTGCACGAAAAGGGTGCGTAGGCACAAAGGTTCATAATCGCGGTGGACACAGTAATAAAAAAAATTCTTTTGTTTGTAAATATTCATTTCATTCATTTCTTTTTGCAAGTTTAAGCCTTAGATAACATACTCTTTGATTGAAAAAAACAAAGTGGATCATGCGAAGTACCATAGATTCTTAGGGTGTTAATACCTTCCCATTACATAATCGTATATCGTACCTTAATCTCTCTTTTATTTTAGTTTGGGTTTTATTCTCTCTTTTCGCATTTTCCCTTTGGAAATAATAAAGTGAGGTGGCGACTTCATTGTGTGAGTTAAGTCAATTAATGGCCTAGTCTCAAATTTTACCGCTACATTTTTTCTACACGTCTGACACCATTCATACCGTATTTTTTAAGTAATTGAGACAATACATGTTTTGACATACAAGTGTTACTTCATTGAGTTGCTTTATTTGTAGTTCGAGAAAGTAGTTCAACTCTCCCATTAGACTCATTTCAAACTCTCCCTGCATAAGCTTAGAGAACTCCTTGATAAGATGCATGTTAGTTGATCCCAAAATAATATCATCGGCATAAATTTGAATGAATAAAAGATGTTTTCCTTGATGTTTAATAAAGAGTATAGTGTTTATGTTCCCTCTAGAGTATCCTTGATCTAATAAGGACTTGCTAAGTCGATCATACCATGCCCTAGGGGCTTGTTTAAGACCATACAAAGCACGTTTTATTTTAAAAACATGATTAGGAAACTCATATTTTCAAAATCTGGAGGTTGTGACACATACACTTCTTCACTTATGTATCCATTAAGGAAAGCACTTTTAACATCCATTTGATATAACTTATGGTTCTTAGAGTATGCATATGCTAATAAAAGGCGTATAGCCTTAAGTCGGGAAACTAGAGCATAAGTCTCCTCATAATCAATTTATTCCTCTTGGTTATACCCTTGAGCCACAAGACGATCTTTATTCCTTGTTATCACACCATGTTCGTCAAGCTTATTCCTAAAATCTCATCGAGTAGCTATAATTTGATGGTTTTGTGGACGAGGGACAAGGTCCTAAACGTCATTTATGTTAGTTTTATGCTTTTAGGATTGTCATTAATTTTAGTAAAACCAATATAGAAGTAATATGTTAATAGAATGTATTAACTTGTTGAGAATAACATGTTGAACAAGAAGTCCTATTTTATGAAGAAACGTGTTGAGATGAGATGTTTCATCATCTGGATCAACATGTCGGACAAGATGCCATATGTAGAGAGTTCATAGGCCCAATACTTTATGTGGGTGTTAATTTGAGGTAAAAAGCCCAATACCCAGGCCAGAGAGTTCATTTAAAAACACATAGGAATAGAGTGGAGTCATGACGGCTACTAGACGCAGGTCCTACTAGTGCAGTCATGTATGTGCCACGCTCAGACGAGGTTCAAATGGGGTATTATCGTTATACACATATATTGTTTCGATGATAATACTTTCAGAAGGACTCACGACTCTGAGTTACCTATTGACCTTACCTTGACCTAGACTTTACCCGTGAGTGGGGATGAATTTATTCTTACAGGTACATATGCTGATCCTCATGGTACTTCGTTCTTTGGGTTCTGATTTGGTGTCGAACCTTTGGTCTTGTGATATTTCGTGTGTTCAGAAGAGTGCAACATTTATTCGTCTTGATCCCATATACTTTCATATATGTTCCTTTATTTCCATGCATCATTCCTTTGGTTCAAGTTGTTAAGCCGTCTAAAATATGAATATTGTCATGAAGGGTACCATAGGTTAATAACATGAATCAAATCCAATAAGTTCCTGTAAACATTGGAACATGGCATTTTCATTGCATATCATTTGCATCCTCTACGTCATCATTCATACATCCAAGTTTCCCAGGATCTCATTTCCGATTGTCCCTTTTTTCGAGTTGTCTCTCTACTGTCAAACTGATTCCTCGACACTTTGGATTTGAAGCATGTCTCAGAAAACTATGTAAGAACTTCAACGAGACCAAGAGCTATTAAGAGATGAGGTCAACCAGCTGAAGAGCCAGATGAGCAAAATCATGGAAATCATGCAAGTCTTGTTGAAAAGAGAAGTTAACTCACCATTGATCGCTACAATGCAAATGGATACTCCTCTATCCTTTTCCTTTTTTACCCTAGCTCAAGGTTAGCACCATTCAGTGATTACTCATGTACCGATGTACGATCCATCCTTGAAGGATCTTCCTCAACTTGTGTTTCCAAAGGTGGCCAATGATAATGTTGAATCAGTTCAGAAGAGTCCAGTGTTCACCTCAGAGTTAGGGAAAAGAAGAGTTGATAAGGCAGTGATGAAATCTTCAACAAGGAAACACATTTTAAGTACTTGCAAGTGGCAGCCATCTGATATGCCTCCCAACGCTCTACATCAGTAGCCATTGTTTGTTTCTCGCTGACACAACATGAATAAGAATCAAAACCATAATGGAAGGAATAAGACTCGCTTCGAACCAATTCCCATGTCATATACTACATTGTATCCTCACTTGGTTCAACTAGGTTTGGTCATAACAAGGTCCTTAACTCCTCCAAATCCTTTTCCAGCTGGATTAAAGTTTGACCTTCACTGCGATTTCCATCAGGGAGCTGCTGGTCATGATTGAGAACATTGTTTTGCACTAAAGGCTAGAGTGCAAGACTTGGTATGAGGACACATAATAAATTTCAAAGAGTTGGCTCCAAATTTTGTCAACAATCCTTTGCAATGACAAGTGAAGTTTCAGTCAGATCTGTTAGACGACAGCGTGTATCTAGAAGGGGTGAATAAAGGTCCAAATATATTTCTAGACATAAATCTAGACTTTAATTTGTTATCAAAACTTTTTTGTGCAGAAGTAATTAATTGGATAAGCCGTCTAAAAAATAACTTATTGGAAACTCGAGTATACAAATTATGAATGATAAATCTATGAGATAAAATTGAGTAATTGATTAATATAAACTCAAACCAATAATCCACTTATTTATTGGTTGAACACAATCACTTTTCAATGCTATATCCAGGGCTAAATAATCAAAGAACTAACTTGATCGTTTTATCAAACACTTGGCGTGCAAGTGATTTTTAGAATTTCTCTTTGAGTAATTTTGATATACAAAACCACTTATAATCAAAATTTATTATAAGCTATAACCACACCTATTTAAAAAATAGACTTTGAGAGAAAAATTATTATAATCCAATCACTATCAAATTTCTATTTGATAAAAAGATTGATGAAATTGAAAGAAAGTAAAAGAGGAAAAGTAAAAACACACAAGGAATTTGTCTACACAGTTCCCCACTATTGTCCCTGCATGTGGGTACGTCTGTGCCTAATTCTAATAGAACTAGGATAATTATTCTATGCAAAATGTTTAACACAATGGAAGAGTTAGAAACAACAATATAAAATTCTCCAATTTGGTGTTGATGCTCATTCTTCTAACCTTTGATCTTAAGCAAGATCAAATCAACTAATAGACGCAACCTATTTTCTGCGTAAGCTACTTCCTTAAAAGGATTTCAAACACCCTGAGGTTTCTTGCAATGATTTCAAACACTCCAAGGAATTTTTCACTCGAGTAAATCTGATTTTAAACTATCAACAAAAGATCACAGATTCTATCATCCAATTGTTTTTACTTCCTTAAAAAGATTCCAATCACTCTAAGGTTCCTTTAAAAGATTTCAAACACTCCAAGGGATTTTTCATATTGACGATTCCTTCTTGCACGATCTTGCGCGAAAACCCCCAATTGAACAAATAATGTTGGAGGACAAACCAAGTGGTTTTTCCGGATGAAGACCCCTACAAGAACTCAAACCAAACCAATTGGAAATCTTCAATTCTTCGTCTAGATGGCACCCCGACGGAACATCATCACAATGTAATGTTCGTGTGTATGCATAGATTGGAAGGTTGAAGATGAAGAGAAAAAGTAGGTTAATTTTATGGTATCATCAAGTTAGAAATGATGTTGAAAGGGTATTTATAGTTTGAAAAAGTTTAGGGCAAAAGGACAGATTTAGAATAAAAGAAAATGAAAATTTAACCAAAATAAAGCTTATGTGTCGACCTCAAAATTGTATGTGTCAACATATACTTTATAAAAAGGATGCATGTATCGACCTGAAGGACTCTATGTGTCGACCTGAGAAAGTCAGTAGCTACAGGCTTTAAGACGTGAGTAAATGTGTCGACCTTAAATATTGATGTGTCGACACATAAAATAAGAATTTCTGCAATTTCAAAATTATTTCAGTATATGTCATGCTGAAGGTTATATGTGTCGACCTGTGACTTACAGAAGCTTTCAGGCATAAAACTGAGTTGCATGTGTTGGCCTGAAAATCGAATGTGTCGATATATGCAATGCAAAAATGCGTAAAAAGTGTTTTTTAGTGAGATTGGTCAATTTGAAAGTGCTTTTTGATGATTCCTAAGACCTATGATGTAGAGGAGTGCCACAAGACAAAGAGATACAATTATATTTACTGTCGTGCCATGTTTCCTGATTTTGACATCATGCAAAACACCTTATATTGAAGTTGTACTCACAAACTCCCCCTTTTTGATGATGGAAAAACTTTCGATGATGCATTTATTGTAATTTTCAAAAACTCCCTCAGTCTTTTTTCTCCCTATCTTCATCTCGCATATGCTTCTCCCCCTTTAAAAACATCAAAAAGAAGATAGCATCTGATTAGAAGTACCAAAGTTTCCAAACAGTTAACAAATATCATACAGAAGAAATTTTTTGCATATAGGAGCAAAAATTACATATCCCCATATATATATATATATATATATATATATATATATATATATATATATATATATATATATATATATATATATATATATATATATATATATATATATATATATATATATATATATATATATATATATATATATATATATATATATATATATATATATATATATATATATATATATATATATATATATGTGTGTGTGTGTGTGTGTGTGTGTGTGTGTGTGTGTGTGTGTGTGTGTGTGTGTGTGTGTAATGATGCAAACTTTTAAATAACGGGAAGCAAACATCACAGTAAATGTAATGTAATACAAAGACAATTAAATTCAGTTTGAGTGTTACGATCATGTAACACTTCATAATGGAACTAATGATAATGCACATGCATGTGCCAACCATAGAGACAATATAAAATCGCTATTACCACGAAAATGAAAATGTCTACCATGCAACGAAACTATGACAATATGAATCACACATTGCAACATAAAATAAGGGAAATAACTATAGAACATGAAGAATTTTTGGAAATGAACATTCATGGTTTTCATCCTTTGAAAGTATATGAAGCATTTTTGCAAGAAATCTAGAAATGAGCATTTAGGCAAAACTCATGTTCAAGGAGAAATTGAAATGACATTACCTTACTCTTGAAGGATTGGAAGTTGCACTCACAAATCATTACACAATTAAACATATAGTTAGAGTGAATACTTAACGTGCAAGTAACGAGAGAGAACTAGGCAACATTTGAGATATCAATAATCCTATATTCTCCGCGTATATTGACAAAAAATTCGGTTGAGAGTGGTTTAGTGAAAATATCGGCAAGTTAATTTTTACTATCAACATGCTCACATGCAACATCTCCTTTTTCAAAATGATCACATAGAAAGTGGTGACGTAACTCATTGTGTTTAGTCCTTGAATGTAGCACCGGATTTTTGGTTAGATTTATCGCACTAGTGTTGTCGCACATGATTGGAATACATGATAGTTTCATATCAAAGTCCAATAGTTGTTGTTTGAGCCACAATATTTAAGTACAACAACTACTGGATGCCACGTATTCTGCCTCGACAATTGACAAAGCTACGAAAACATGCCTTTTACTATGCCAATTTACCAAGTATTTTGCAAACAAGTGACAAGTTCCACTAGTACTTTTCCTATCCTATTTGCAACGGGAAAAATCAGAATCAGAATAACCAACCAAATTATAATCGTTTCCTTTGGAATACCAAAGCCCAAATTTTGAGGTACCATTAAGGTATCTAAAGATTTGTTTTACAACTTTTAAATGGGATTCCTTGGGAACCGCTTGATATCCTGCACACATACAAACACTAAACATAATATCGTGATGAGATGTTGTAAGATAGATAAGAGGACCAATCATACAACTATACCTTTTTACCTCAATGTCCTTACCTTTTTCATCCTTGTCCAGATTACAATTTGTTGTCATTGGAGTGTTAATTTCCTTAACATTATCCATTCTGAATTTCTTAAGTAATTCGAGACAATACTTAGTTTGTCATGCAAATATTCCTTCATCAAGTTGTTTGATTTGTAGCCCGAGAAAGTAATTCAAATCCCCCATTAGGCTAATCTCAAACTCTCCTTGCATAAGCTTGGAGAACTCCTTGACAAGATGCATATTAGTAGATCCAAAAATGATATCATCTACATAAATTTGAACTAATAAAATATTCTTTCCTTGACGTTTAATAAAGAGAGTAGTGTTAACTTTCCCTATAGAGTATCATTATTCAAGCAAAAAAATTCTATGTCTATCATACTGTTGTACCCCAAAATTTTCCATCCCATTTTTACTCAAGGCATGCCCATTGAGGTCCCCAAATTGCTCAAGGATGACTAAGAATTGACCGGACAAATTCTCCTCCTAAGCATTTGCCTTCCAACTAGGGTTTCATTTTTCACCAAGATGTGTGAGCTCCAAATGTCTCAAATGTCTTCCATGGTCCTAATATGTCTTAATGATTATCCATGACAAATTTCATACCTTGCACTACAAGTTTGCTCAGTCAATTGCTCAAATGCTTGAAAGTCAACTATACTAGGTCAAAAGTCAATTGTGGCTTATATACAGTCAAACTTCATGAGTTTTTGTCAATATCAACATTTTGAAGTGATATCCATCATTTGATCAAGGGTTGATCATGATTCCTCAAGAATTGCTCATAATTCATCAAAAGTCAAGAATTGCTAAATTAGGGTTTCTATAGGAAAAGTTAACAAACTTTGACTAGGAATAACTCTCACATACCTCATCCATTTTCCCCAACCAAATCTCATTTTGAAGGTAATTCAATTACATACAACTTCTCTTCATCCCTCAAGTCCAATAAATGACCCATTTGAAAGATATAAGCTCAGACATTACAGGTCATTTTTAGAAAGTCAACAAAAGCCACTTTTTCCAATACCTTTTACATCAAGATAACATCTTCAAATTCAAAATTGATCAAAAGAGAGATTGAAGTAGACATCTTGGGCTTTCCAAAAATCAAAGATCATCATCATGAGATAAAAATTGAGTAACTTATGGGTTGTCCAAGTTGGGAAAATTTGGGAATTTTCAAGAATTATGCATTTGAGCAAATTTGAAAATTTAAGGAAATGGCTCATTTTTTTGGACTTCAAACATCTTCCTAAGATCAAAGAGGACCCCTAACGCGATTTTTGCATATTCTTGATTTTATTTGCATTTTATATTAATTTTTATTTAATTAAAGTCAAATAAATAAAAAAAATATGCAATTTATATGGGCCATTGATATTTGGGTTTGGTTTAATGCACGAGGAGGCCTTAATTTTCGTGTACAGCATGGCCATCATGTCTATATTCATTCAAAATTCAAAAATGGAAAAGATCTCACACTTTTGGCCAAGGTTACATATTTGTATTCATGGCATTCAAATGTTTGTCTATGGCTGTTACAAGCATTACTTTTCGTGTCTCCTCACTCCTCTCTATATAAAGAAGGCATTAGCATGCATCAAAGTGGGGGACACGGTCTGAAAACTCTACATGATTTTACAAGAAAATATCAAAGTTGTTAAACTCAAAAACACAACTCCAGCCTGTTTCAACCCAAACAAAGGATCAAAACACACTCCTGGAGTTTCCCTGACACATTTCCCGCCATTATCAAGCCTTGAAGCATTGCCAAATGCATCAACCAACACTCACAGATGCAAAGGCTATAGTGACAAGCATAAAACTGTCATTATAGGTCTTGTTGTCTAATACGACGGAGGGAGGTAGAGGATGAAGTGTGGCAGCCCCGGATTGACTAGTTTGAACTGTGCGCATTTTATTTTTTTAAATTTTCCAGATATTAAATTTTTTTGTATATATAATATATTATTGTTGTTATATGCATGATTGAATTTGCAGCACAGCTAGTAATGAAGCGCGTTTGTGAAGGAGAGGACTTGGGTTTGAGTCCCGGGTCGAGCATTTTATTTTATAACATTTGTCAATCACAAATTTAGTACACATGGGCTATGCAAGTTCACCGTATGCCTCCAAGTCACACCCATCAGATCTTGCCTGACTAAATCCAAGGGTGACAAGCACTCATATCCACCATGTACCCTCAAGAGCTATCTCCATTGGATCTAGAAACCAGTTTGGGCTCAATTTCATTTGGGCCCAACGAAATTTAGATTCCACACTCCCCCCCCCCCCCCCCCCCCCCGCCCCATTTTGCTTTAAATACCTTAGGCCCATTTAAAAAATTTTGGTATTGTTTTAATTATTTTGTCTTCTTTTTAACCAAATATAATAATAATTAAAACTCACAAAAAAATAGGTTTAGATATTTTGATTAGATAGTTAATTTATTAATTAATTAATCAAATTTTAATTATTTTCTTAATTTTAAATAAACTAGAATTTAGGACTTATAATTAATCAAACTATAATATTTCTTTAGGAAAATTAATTTTATTTTTCTCTTAAATCAAAAATAAACAAAAATATTTCTTATTCCTTAGGTTCTTAGAAGTATTTTCTAACCTTTTGCGCGTTATTATTTTCTCGCATTTTTTAATTGTAACTTCCTTTTAGATGTAATAGATTGTAACTAGGTTCTATTTTCTGCTTTTAATTTTTGTACTCCCAACTTTGTACATTGTAAATACCCCATCCCCGAAGCCATGTAATAGTCTAGACTTTAACTTTCTGCAGTTTACATTTCCTGCAAAATTTTAACTGCTAGTAGTTAGGATTGTATGGCAAGCTTGAAATTAAAACGTTAGCAAACCCTAATTTACAAAGATAAATGAACTGAAATCAATCATTCTCACACTTGCACCTCTAGGGTATCCCACTTCGGTTGCCTTTGGAAAACGGTCAAAATTCTTGAAACGTGAGAAGTTTTAGTGGCTGCCCTCTAGTTTGAAAGATCACAAGCCCCTCGATGACCCTTTCGATGTTGCCTCAGTTTAAAGTGATCTCAGGACTTTAGGACAGTTACTAAAATTTCTTTCCAAGTTGCTTTCGTGACCGTAACGTCCTTTCGAATGTCCCTAATACATCCAACGATAGGGCTACCTACTCACTAATAGTAGGATAGCAATGTCTAAAGAAGAGGAGGAAAAGAATGACCCTTTTCGAGTATAAAAGTAGATAGCTGTTAGAAGTTTGCTCAAAACATTTTGCACTTACACAAATACTACTTTTTAAAAAAAACTCTAAAAAGCATTTGCTTTGTCAACACTCTTGAGGACTGATACAAGAGTTAACGCAAAGCAAATCGCCGTACTAAGGCATTTTCAAAACATTTTCAAACAAACAAAGCATAAAATACTTTCAAAATGAGAAAACCTCTAAGAGCCATTAGATAACTACAGATGGAAAGGGTGCTAACACCTTCCCTTTCCATAATCTACCCCCCTTACTCAGAAAACTCTCGAAAAGGTATTTTTCTGTTCTTTTCACCCTTTCCTTTGTTGGATAAAAGAAAAGTCGGTGGCGACTCTTGCTTACCACAACATTTGCTAAAATAAATGTAAAACCAGTATTAACAGTCGGTTCTGCCACCGTATCACAGAACTGGCGACTCTGCTGGGGATAATAAAAAGTGGGGTTGCCTTAGAGTTAGTTCATTTTAAAATTGTTGTATTTGTATGCTTTATTTATCCTTGGAGGGCTATTTGGGTCGTTACTATAGATCCTACACCCATATATGGGGCACACTTTTAGGTGAACAACAATAGATTGTGGAGATTGTACGGTGTAGACTGATATGGTTGAAGCGATAACTGTGTTAGTGTGACACTTTTGTTGGTACCAGTATCCCTTGTGTTGAATCAAGGAGAATACGAGGCTGGCGCATAGTGTCGTGAAGCACTAACGGACCATAGAACCTTAGTTGAACAAACTTGGCCATTATAAAGTAGTGAGATAGCCGGCCTCGATGTAAAGCTGGGGATTGGTTGATACTCGATTCTACACTCATTGAGATTGGACTTTCGAGATGTTTCGGCCGCAAGAAAAGATTGCTAAGCTGAAATAATGCTAGATAAAGAAAGATCAATGATATTGATACTCCTTAGAACCCGGTTATTATTTCTAAGACAGGTTGCGCCAACTAAACTTCAAGAGGGTACTTACCTATGGAATCCATGCAAGCCTAAACCTAAGGCTACTTATGTGACTTGTTTGCTTTCTTTGGCTAATAATTTGAACTCATTGTTAGGCTTTGTTTGTATAAATCCAATAAACTGGTTTCTTATCCTGCATTTTTTCTTGATGCATAGCATACACATCATAGCATCATACCATAGCATTTCCTTAACCATTTCAAGGATCTCAAGGGCCTGTGATGTAGGTTATGATAAAGAAAACGTCTAGAAAGGGGCAAGGAGATTTATTTTCCTCTAACCCGTGCCTTAAAAAGACCAAAACACGACAACTTGAGTCAGGAGCTATGACCCACTCGATATGGTGAGCTTGACTCTCGTAGAAGGACCTTCAAACGATACGAAAGTTCTGCAGTCAAGGTTACAATTCAAATCCTAACATCTTCTTGTTTTTACCCTGCCAGAACCATGAAAACATTTCCTTATCATATATGTAATTGCATAACAGGTATTCCAGGTACAAGCTTCTTATCCCTTCGATGTTTATTTCAGCAAGAAGAAATGGATCTCGAAAAAATAACCAAAGACCTTTAGGCTCAAAACGCTCAGTTCTAACAAATGTTCCTGACTTTGACCCAGGGGCAAGAAGACCTGAAAGCTCTTGTCATCAAAAAGAAGATTATAAAGGCAAAGAAACCAGTTCGTTTTTTGTTTGTGGGAAGAAGAAGACTAGCTAACCGAGCTATAGATTTCGCAACCACATCAAAGAGAGGGGATAATCAAGAGGAAGGTGACGAGGAATCAGAGGAAGGAGATAACAATCCAGCGTCTGAAGAAGATGAACCCGACTCTTCTGAGGAACAATACCCCTTTGCTGATGATAAATATAAACGACTGGAGGATCAACTCAATGCCATGGAGATCCAAAGGGTACCCGGTCTGAATTTTTAAGAATTAAGTTTGGTTCCAGGGGTGGTCATCCCACCTAAGTTCAATGTCCTTATCTTTGCAAAATATGACGGTGTTTCCTGTCCCAAGATTCACTTGAGGTCATATGTCAAAAAGATCCAGCCTCACACTGCTGACCAAAATCTATGGGTCCATTTCTTCTAAGAAAGTTTGGCTGGAACTCAACTGGATTGGTTCTATCAACTAGAAGGAACATAAATCCATACCTGGGAAGACTTGGCTACTGCTTTCTACAAGCAGTACCAATACAATGCTGACCTGGCACCAACTCGAGTGCAACTACAGAATATGTCCATGAGCTCAAGAGAAGGGTTCAAGGAATATGCGCAGAAATGGAGGGATCTAGTTGGCAGGGTACAACCTCCTCTGAATGATCGGGAAATGGTAGACATATTCATGTGCACTCTGACAAGCCCGTTCTTTAATCTGCTGATTGGGAGTTCCTCATCCGGGTTCACAGAGATGGTTCTGACTGGAGAAAGGATCGAAAGTTGTATCAAGAGTGAGAAGATCTCGATTGCTGCATCTTCTAATGCTGAGAAGAAGCCATTTGCTGGTAAGAGGGAAGCCAATGTTGTGTATGGCCAGAAAGGTCGTAATAAGGCAAACTACCACCAATCAGTAGGGGAAGTGCTGGTCTCTAATTCGGAACGCGTGCAACAACCACGACAATGGGGCAATCAATAAAGGCAAGACGAGCCTAAGAGATAGTTTACCAAGATCAACATTCCATTGTCTCAAGAATTAAAACATATGTTGAGGATGAATTTGATTACGTTGATAGGACCTAATCCAAACCCTAAGACTTCTTCTCCTAACTACAATCCTAATGCAAGGTGTGCCTATCATTTTAGCAGTCCTGGGCACGATACTAACGATTGTTGGACACTGAAATACAAGATTCAAAATATGATTGATGCCAAGGAGATTGAGTTCGACCCTCCTAAGACTCCCAATGTGATCACTGCTCCCATGCCAAATCATGGCCAGTGTTGAGAGCATTTTTTTTCATTTGAATTCTCAAGTTGTATTTTCTTTGTTTGTTCAAACAATTATTGTCATATCAAACTTTTTTATTTCATTAATGCATTGCACATGTTTGTCTTGAATTAATTTGTTTTCGTTATGCTTAAAATTCTTTCTTACTTCCTTTTTGTGATATTCAACTCTTGATTAAAAGCTCTAAGCCTTTAGAGGGAGGATGACAAGAACGATACCACAATCTCTACAGTATGCTTTTGAACAGACCCCGCTAGCAATGTACAGGCGTTGTTTCAAATCCTAAATAGTAGAGTTATAAGGAAGATAATCCCTAGTCAACCCTTTTGAGCCTAAGAAGTAGGAGTTTTCTTTTCACATAACTTAAAACCCTTAATCATAACCTGGGGAAGGGTAGTTTTCTCAGTTAATTTAGATGTGCATTCTGTCGCAAGCTTTCCCTTCATACACGACAAATAGTGTAGTAGATTCTCTCCAAAAGATGGTGATGGTTCCACATAATCATTAAGAACAGACATTCATTATCTCTCAAAATAAAAGTCCATTAAGTAAAAATCTATGAAGGAGACTTAATAAAAAATGGGGGCATCCCGCTGGCCGTAATCACAAAAGAAACAGTTCAGGAAAAAGACAGGGATAGCAAAATCAAAAAATAAAGAAGTCCTACAAATCCTCAACAAAAAGAAAAAGTCATAAAAATGACTACCTTCTCAAACAAACATTCAATTTCTAAACCATCACAGGAATATCGGGGCCAACATTCCAGAACTCAACTTGGATTCGAAATGCACAATTAACTGATCATAGGAATGAAGAATATCATGAAGAGCGGGTTGGGTACAAATAAAATTTGAGCCTTTATCCCTTGTTTCTTGAACCGTAAAACCAGGCCATGTTATAACCCTTAAAAGTCTTATCTGAAGCATGGGTTAGTTCGAGAGCATACTGTTACAAAGTATCCTGACTCCTGTAAGGTTTTCTATAAATCATTAGTTGATATCACATTCTTGCAAATTTTGTTTTACTACAAAAAATGAATTTTCAAAAAAATTTCAAGACAAACATAAGCTTTGCATTCTTTAAATGACATTGTTTGCATATGGTTAATTGTTTAAATGGCAGAGAAATTCACACAACGAATACTCAGTGAACGAAGACCCCATCAATGGATAGAATCACCTCATACGGAAAAAACATTCCTAATAACAAGGCTTTCATAATCAAGGGGCATGATATGGTGTCTAATTAATATGTGGCAGTCAAGCCAATATGCAAAGAATCTCTCCAAAAATGCTAAATAGCCAGGGGCTGATCTCCATCTAAATCACTCGAGGGCGTTACATTGATCGGGGATTCCAACAGAAAATCACTGTGAAATTTGAATCTTTGGTACCACCAAATTGCTTGTTTGTGCCAGTAGTATCAGATGGTGTCAGTATCATGTCTTCGAATCCTTCCATGACAGTTCTTAGAAAAGATACCTAGGAAATTCAAGACTATCAGAAACTTGATCAAACATCAGGTGCACCAGATTCATCCTGAAGTAGCCCCACACAGGCTTCCACGTATGAAAGGGCACATGTGATCACATAAACATTTTATGACATTTCTACAACACTTGTTGTCATAACGGTGACAACTCTCCACGTCCTATGAGCACGGACATAGTCATAAAATACTACGCATGAAAAAGACCCGCTAGGTTGACAGGCCTAGGAAAAATTAAGGGCCTCCCGGTGAACCAAAAGAGTTCGGGCAAAAATTAGGCATATATACAAAACATTGTACACCCGGCAAGTCGAAAACATGAAAAGGCGGCTTGAGCAAAAAAGGGTATCCCGGTGGATTGAAAACCCAAAAGGGCGGTCCAAGCAAAAGTTAGGGATTAAAAACATACGACTATGTCCCGTCATCTTGTCATTTGTTTATCAGTAGAAGACTTATCATCTTATCAATATTTACCAAGCACCCCAGGAGTTGGGATGACACTCAAACCATCCACAAAGTATCCGCAGGTACTTTCTCCAGCAGGTATAGAGGCAGGGGCATCTTAATAAAAAGTCGCGCCATATCCTCAGCTTACAACCTAGTGATGTCAGGTGTTCTTGTATCCCCGACAGAATAGGAATTTCCAACTACTGCTCCGACATCAGGTTTTCCCCAGTAAAGTCGTCAAACTTCTCAGGATTCCCCAATAAGATTTCACAAAATACTCAGGCAGTGCACATAGCTTTCCTTCCCCAACATAGTTTATTTCTCTAACAACGGAAGATCATCTCCCAGCAGTTCAGCTTTAACAAAATATGAAGACCTACATTCTTCATCTCCAGCTGCAATCAAGGATTTATTTTCCCTAATTCAACAACGCTAAAATAGAACAACTGATACATTCATATATTGCATTCATACATCATTCTACAAACGTCATAGCATCTGCAGTACAAATGCATACATCCCAATATCATTTACTTTGAGAACACCATTACACAATGCATTTCATACATCATGAAATTGCATACAGCTATCGCTTTACCTTTTCAGGAAAGATCAATCAACAAATATTTATCATCAACAATTTTCAACAGGTCCAAGATTAGCTCCTGAAACAAAACCGACTTTACACGGGCTCATCATGAAGCAATCGTACACGGGTTTCTTCTGACTTCCAAATACAGCTTTACACAGGCTCAACATGAAGCATTCTTACACGGGTTTCTTCTGACATCCAAATACAACTTTACACGGGCTCAACATGAAGCAATCTTACACGGGTTTCTTCTGACTTCCAAATACAGCTTTACACGGGCTCATCATCAAGAAATATTACATGGGTTTCTTTTGATGTCCAAATACAGCTTTGCACGGGCTCAACATGAAGCAATCTTATACGGGTTTCTTCTGACTTCCAAATACAGCTTTACACGGGCTCATCATGAACCAATCTTACACGGGTTTCTTCTTACTTCCAAATACAGCTTTATACGGGCTCTTCATGAAGCAATCTTACACGGGTTTCTTCTGACTTCCAAATACAGCTTTATAAGGGCTCTTCATGAAGCAATCTTACATGGGTTCCTTCTCCCTCCTTTTGAAGTTTTACACGGACTCATCCTTAAGCAACCCTACCCAGGTTCCTTCTCACAATATCCAAATGCAGTTTTACACGGACTCATCCTGAGGCAACCCTACCCAGGTTCCTTCTCTTGAATTTCCAGATGCAGTTTTACACGGACTCATCCTGGGGCAACCCTACCCAGGTTCCTTCTCTTGAATTTCCAGATGCAGTTTTACACGGACTCATCCTGAAGCAACCCTACCCAGGTTCCTTCTCACAATCTCCAGATGCAGTTTTACATGGACTCATCCTGAGGCAACCCTACCCAGGTTCCTTCCCTTGGATTTCTAGATGCAGTTTTACACGGACTCATCTTGAGGCAACCCTACCCAGCTTCCTTCTCTTGAATTTCTAGGTGCAGTTTTACACTGGCTCATCCTGAGGCAACCCTACCCAGGTTCCTTCTCTTGAATTTCCAGATGCAGTTTTACACAGACTCATATTGAAGCAACCCTACCTAGGTTCCTTCTCATAATTTCTAGATGTAGTTTTACACGGACTCATCCTAAGGAAACCCTAGCCAGATTCCTTCTTACAATTTCCAAATGCAGTTTTACCCGGACTCATCCTGAAGCTGCCCTACCAAAGCTCCCTCTCAAATATCTCCTAAAACAGCCCTACCCAGGTTCCTTCTCATACACTTCCAGATGAAGTCTAACCCGGACTCATCCTGAAACATCCCTACACAGGTTTCTTCTGATACATTTCCAGATAGCATTTAATTTCATTCTCCCCAGCAAATTACTGTGAAACCTGGATTTCGACCAAAAAACAACAAACTTTCATCTCTCCAATCCAGAGATAACCCCTTAGTAGAGCCATGTACAAATGAAGTTCCTAGACTCTATTCCCCATAGAGTTTACCTCAAACAGGAAAACAACAGAAATCAACATCCCCAAGTCGGCTCCTCCTCGGACAACAGGAATAGGAATCCCCACAAAGAGACCTCTTATGAAGTCAGATCTACTCTGGATGGCATATTTAAGACCATCTCCGACGACTCTCCATCATAATCTCTGGAGGCGTCTTTAAGCCCATCTACGATGACTTTCAGTCATCTTCTCCAAATGGCATTTGTAAGCCCATTCCTAACATTATTAACCATCACTATTACTTCATGTGAGTGTAAATTTTTGGGCACTCTAGTGTTCAATCATCTTCCACCTTCAGATCACGAAAGGAAGACAAGCCAATCTAAATCCTTAGGTTTAAGAAGATTAACCAGGGGCAGCTGTTGTACCCCAAAATTTTCCCTCCCATTTTTATTCAAGGCATGCCCAATGAGGTCCCCAAATTGCTCAAGGATGACTTAGAATTGACCAGACAAATTCTCCTCCCAAGCATTGGCCTTCCAACTAGGGTTTCATTTTTCACCAAGATGTGTGAGCTCCAAAGGTCTCAAATGTCTTACATGGTCCTAATATGTATTCAAGATTATCCATGACAAACTTCATACCTTGCACTACAAGTTTGCTTAGTCAATTCTCAAATGCTTGAAAATCAAGTGTATTACGTCAAAAGTTAATTGTGGCCTATATACAGTCAAACTTCATGATTTTTTGTCAATCTCAACATTTTGAAGTGATATCCATCATTTGATCAAGGGTTTATCATGATTCCTCAAGAAATGCTCCTAAATCATCAAAAGTCAAGAATTGCTAAATTGGGGTTTCTATAGGAAAAGTCAACCAAACTTTGACCAGGCATAACTCTCACATACCTCATCCATTTTCCCATCAAAAGCTAATTTTGAAGAGAATTAAATTCCCTAAAATTCTATCCATCCCTCAAGTCCAAGAAATGCACCATTTGAAAGATACAAGCTCGGATATTACATGTCATTTTTAGAAAGTCAACAAAAGCCACTTTTTTCCAAGACCTTTTACATCAAGATAACTTCTTCAAATACAAAATTTATTAAAAGAGGATTGAAGTATACATCTTGGGCTTTCCAAAAAATCCCAGATCATCATCGTGAGATAAAAATTGAGCATGTTATGGCTTTCCCAAGTTGGGAAAATTTGGGAATTTTCAAGAATTATGCATTTGAGCAAATTTGAAATTTTAAGGAAATGGCTCATTTTTTGAACTTCAAACATCTTCCTAAGATCATAGAGGACCCCTAAAACCATTTTTGCTTATTCTTGATTTTATTTGCATTTTATATTAATTTTTATTTAATTAAAGTCAAATAAATCAAAAAAATATGCAATTTATATGGGCCATTGATATTTGGGTTTGGTTTAATGCATGAGGAGGCCTTAATTTTCGTGTACAACAAGTCCATCATGTCTATATTCATTCAAAATTCAAAAATTGATAAGATCCCACACTTTTGGCCAAGGTTACATATTTGTATTAATGGCATTCAAATGTTTGTCTACGGTTGTTACAAGCATTACTTTTCATGTCTCCTCACTCCTCTCTATATAAAGAAGGCATTAGCAAGCATCAAAGGGGGGGACACGGTCTGAAAACTCTACATGATTTTGCAACAAAATATAAAAGTTGTTAAACTCAAAAACCCAGCTCCATCCTGTTTCAACCCAAACAAAGGATCAAAACACACTCCTGGAGGTTCCCTGACATATTTCCACCCATTATCAAGCCTTGAAGGATTGCCAAACGCGTCAACCAACTCTCACAGATGCAAAGGATATAGTGGCAAGCATAAAACTGTCGTTATAGGTCTTGTTGTCTAATACGACAGAGGGAGGTAGAGGACGAAGTGTGGCAGCCCCTGATTGGCCAGTTTGAATTACGCACGTTTTTTTAAATTTTTTCCAGATATTGACATTTTTTGTATATAATATATTATTGTTGTTACATGCATGATTGAATAGCCAGCACAGTTGGTAATGAAGCGTGTTTGTGAAGGAGAGGACCTGGGTTCGAGTCCCAGGTCCAGCATTTTGTTTTATAATGTTTGCCAATCACAGATTCAGTACACAAGGGCTATGCAAGTTCACCGTATGCCTCCAAGTCACACCCATCAGATCTTTCCTGATCTAAATCCAAGGGTAACAAGCGCTCATATCCACCATGTACCCTCAAGAGCTATCTTCATTGGATCCAGAAACCAGTTTGGGCTCTGTTGTACCCCAAAATTTTCCCTCTCATTTCTCAATAATTTTCTCACAAAAATCTTCCATGACTCAAGTTTACAACACTTATACATCAATTTAGGTTTGAAATTGGCACAAGGGCAAAATGGTCAAAATGCACAGTAAAAAGTAAAACTCTGACTTTTTGATCAAAATCAAGTTTCAAGAATCAAATTTCATCAAGACATATTAGAATATGAAGTTGGTTCATCAAGAAAATCAAAAGTCAAAATTACTTTGGAAAAGTCAAAGTTCTAAACAGAAATTTTTTTAAGTGTTAAGAAAATATGATAAGTTCAAAACTTTTGGCCAGATTTTCATCATGATGTAAGATGATTCAAGAAGAACTTCTGACACAAGTTGTAGACCTCAATGAGATCTAAAACATTGAAGAACAGGACTCCTCCTAGAAATGTTGGGATTTCAAGTTATAAATCCTTGAAGACACGTCCATGAAACTAAAACATCTAGTAAATTCTGGGCATATCCAAGTCAGAATTTGATTAGAAATTTTGGGCCAATTCTCATGTAGGTACAATAAGAGTTTGCAAAAATTATTCAAAGAGGGGTTACAAAGCATGCTACAAGCTTTCTGAAAAGTCTGAGAACTTCTTTAGATCATGCTGGAGCAGAAGAATCAAATATCAGAAGTTGGACATTTGTTCTTAATCTAAGTTACGTTTATGATGAACTTTTGATCCAATTTCAAGCTATGCTACATAATCTCATGTTGCAGGCCTTCTTGCTTGTTAAATCTCATCATAATTTAATGCTTACACCAATTTTTGAGTCTGTATCCCAGTGTCTAAGCCTTTATCCAAAAGATCTTTCCACGTGTGGCATAAAAGTACCATTGACGTCCTTGAAAAGCAAACTTTTATACAAAGTTTATTTTGAGCCCATACTTTACTTTGTTTCTGATTGTACTTCCCCACAAATCATGCCTACAAACTTAGATTAGGCATGTTTAAAGCTGTTGACCACCCTATTTTGCACTGAAACCATGCTTGTCTAAATTTTCTTCAAAAACAAGTCAACGATCCATAACACATGATGGTTGTACTCTTGACTTCTCCAAGCTTCTAAATCCTTTTCCTATAAATTAAAGTTCATTTGCAAACTGAAAAGGGATTAAAAAAAGCCTTGAAACCTTGCTGAAAATTCCCAAGAACCTGAAACTGCAACACAAACACAAAACCTGCTAGTTTTTTTTTTTGCATCCAATCTCTAATTTTCCTTTTGAGTTTCTTGGCCAAATCACCCACATAGTTTCTAATATACACATAGAGGCTTTCCCAACTTCTATTTTCCAAATGTAATACAGTCTTCACCAATCTCCATTTCAAAAATCAGAACTTTGCATCTTGACTGCTCCAGAGCATTCCAACCATCCATAACTCAAGTTAGGGGTTGCTTTAGCTTTCTAAGAACTTGAGGAAGCTGACCAGAACATCACAGAAAGATCATAGTCCCTCAATGACGCTTCGAATGTTGCCTTACAAATGATCTTAGTCCCTCAAGAGAAATTCTAAGATATCTCACAACATTGCTATCATGACTATACGATGACTCACACCTGTCCCTTTACATCCAAAGTTAAGGCTTCTTACCAATCAATGGTAAGATAGAAACATCTAAAGAATGAGGAAAATAAAAAAGACTTTTGAGTAGGTAGAAACGTTCTCAGTTGCTTGCATATCTTTAAAAACAAACATCTTTTCAAACACACCAAACACTTTCAAAACATGAAATATTTTCAAAAGTCCAACAATTTGTATACATTCTTGTAGAGATGAGAATCATTACAAATTTTTCCTAAACGAAGGCGCTTTTCAAAAATACTTTCAAAATCCACCATAAAGCACACTTTCAAACAAAAGCAATGATCTAGCAAGCAACTAAGAGCCCGTAGATAACTATGGATGAAAAGGGTGCTAACACCTTCCCTTTTCATAACCTACCCCCCGAACTCAAGAAAATAATCTCGAAAGGTTTTTCATATTCTTTTCAACCTTTCCTTATTGGATAAAAGAATAGTCGGCGACGACTCTTGCTATCCGCAACAATTGCGATAAAATGCAAAACACCCACGTCAATTCTCCTACCATATTACAGAATTGGCGAATCTGCTGGGGATCTCTTAAAAGTTGGGTTACCTTAGGGATAGATCACCTTTACTTGCTTTTCTTTGTTTGACTTGTTTTCTTTACATTATGGTTCCTTGTTTGGGTTTGTTTCGACCCTCTACCCGGATCTGGGGCACCTTTTAGGTAAGTAGCAATAAGTTATGCAAAACTGTGCGGAGTATATCGACATGGTCTAAGCAATAGCTACATTAGTGTGACACATTTGTTGGTACCAGTAGCCCTTGAGTAGTCAAGGAGAATATGGGGCCGCTGTGTGGTGTCATAAAGCACTAACTGACTTTAGAACCATTACTTGAACAACTTGGCCTTTAGGAAGTAGTAAGGTGGCCGACTTTGGTGCAGTCTGAAGTTGGTTGATAATCGATACTATTCTCATTGAGATTGGACTTTAGGGATATTTCGGTCTCTAATAAAGAGGCTTGCGCTGAAACAATTCCCGATGAAGAAAGATCAGTGATATTGAGATCCCCTATAACCCGATTACTTTCTAGGATAGGTTGAACCAACTAAACTTCAAGAGGGTACTTACCTATGAACCTCATACAAGCCTAAACCTAAGGACTTGTTTTCTTTGTGTGTATATGCTTACTTGTACATAACATCATAACATCATACCATTGCATTTGCACTAACCATTTCATGGATTTTTTTTGGATTTATCTTTGTTCTGTTTTGTAGGACATGGCGTCCACCCGCATGAATACTATCTAAGTCAACCTCGTAATAATTCCTCCTCAACTCAAAGAATTAGAATCGAGGGTTCCTGAGAGTTCTCCATTCACCGAACGACATGGCCGACTCCTCAACTTGGTTACCTCAAGCATTGATGAAGACATGATGAAGGTGATTTTCCAGTTCTTCGACCCTTTGCACCATTACTTTACCTTCCCCAATTACCAGCTTGTACCTACTATGGAAGAATTCTCTCAACTCTTGGGAATTCCTATTCTCAATCAACTACCTTTCAATGGTATTGAAAGAGACCCAAGCCCTGAAGAGATTGCCCAAGCTTTACACTTGGAACAATCCGACGTCACGACTAATTGGGAAACAAAAAGTGTTGTCAAAGGGTTCCTAGCCAAGTTCCTGTTGGAGAAAGCTCAAGATTGTTGGAACACTCTGGATTTACAAGCTTTTGAAGAAATCTTGGCCCTTCTCATCTATGGGATGGTACTATTTCCCAATCCTTACCAACTTATAGATGTGAATGCTGCCAAAATCTTCATATCTCGCAATCTAGGGCCTACTTTGTTAGGAGATATCATGCATTATCTCCATTCTCGCACCATGAAGAGAAGAGGATCCCTCATCTGTTGCACTACTCTATTGGCTAGGTGGTTTGTTTCGCACCTCCCTCGATACATTATGAAGAACGAGCAAGGTTTAAGGTGGTCCAATAGGCTGATGTCACTCAGACATTCAGATATTCACTGGTGTTCTCAATCCTTGAAGGATATTACTATCATCGACCGTTGTGGGGAATTCCCTAATGTCCCTTTTTTTGGCATTAAATGAGGTATCACTTATAACCCTTGCTTAGCTTTGCGACAATTTGGGTATGCACGAAGAAATGGTCCTCATGATGCGCTCATCCAAGCTGTAGTGTTCGACTACGAGAGTGACAATCAAGGATACCGTCAAAGGTTTATACGAGCTTGGAGGATGGTAAAAAAAGTGGATAGTAAGACACTGGGACACAATAATTTTATTCCCCTTGAGCCTTACCTTAGGTGGGTACGAGCTCGTGCTCAGAAGCTCGTAATGCCTTACCCCTCCATCCTACCTATTATCATGGAGCCTGTTGCTGAAGGAGATGTCTCGTATACTGTCCTGTATCCCAACATGCCTACTTCTCTTGAAGACTTGCAAGGATTGGATTCAGCTAATGAAAGAGCGAGACACCTTCGAATCCCAGTTCTACGCAAACGAGAAAAGGGTTTTGGAGCTTACAAGGAAACTTCATGAAGAACAAAGCTTGAACGCCTACATTGCACCAAAGAGGGTGCAATCAACCTTTTTGTCTTAGGAATTTATTTTGTAAGCCCAAGAGGTATGTTGTAACCATTTTGAACTAATTAATACAATTTGACGTTTGTTCATTCTTTGTCTAGACAAATTTAAATCTTATAAATCCTTGAAATCATTTACATGCACATTTTTCATGCATTATAACATAAACAAGTTCTCCACAACAGGTTTCCTTATCTTTCTGCTATTTATTTCAGTAAGATGGATATCGAGAAAATAGTGAAGGACCTACAAGCACATAATTCCCAGTTTCAAGAGACTTTGCTGACCCTGGACAAGGGGCAACAAGAGTTGATGACGTTGCTGGCATCAAAAAAGAAACCAAAAAGGAAAGTCCTAGTCAACATGGGTAAAATATTCAGAGAGCCGATCCTCGAGATGCCGATAGTTAAATATTTGTCCGAGGAAGACAAAAATCAAGTTGGAGAAGTAAGGAGCACCCGGGATGGGTGTATCAATGATCAAGTGTCCGATGATGAAGACTATTTTGACGAGTAATATCCTCCTGCCGGTGATAAGTACAAGCATTTAGAGGATAAATGGAAGGCTGTTGAGATTCAAGTTGTTCCTAGTTTGTATTTTGATGATTTGGGTTTAATATATGGGGTCGTCATTCCCCATAAATTCAAGATACCAATCTTCGTTAAGTATGATAGGGTTTCCTGTCCAAAGCTTCATCTGAAGTCTTACGTGCGTAAAATACAACCGCACACCACTAACAAGAAACTCTGGATCCATTTCTTTCAAGAAAGCTTGGCTGGGACTCAACTAGAGTGGTTTTACCAATTGGATGGTTCCCATATCCACACCAAGGAAGAATTGGCCACTGCTTTCTATCACCAATACCAGTACAATGCCGACCTGGCGCCGACTAGAGTTCAACTACAAGACATGATGATGGGTAAAAAGTAGGGGTTCAAAGAGTACGCCTAAAAGTGGATGGATCTTGCCAGTAGGGTCCAACCACCGGTAACTGACAGGGAACATATTGATATGTTTATGGGTACGCTATCTGGTCCATTTTTCAACTTATTGGTTGGGTGTTCTTCATCCGGTTTCACCGAGCTGATCCTAATCGTTGAAAGGTTCGAAAGTGGTATCAAGAGCGGGAAAATCCCCATGGCGTCTACTTCTACCTCCAACCCCGTAAAGAAAACCTTCACTGGGAAGAAATAAACGAATGATATGTGTGGGGCAAGGTCCCTTACCAAGAAGGATAACCGTCCATCCGTTAATGCTGTTCTGATTTCCAACCCTACTCATATTCAAAGACAATCTTCCAATCATTAACAATTTGAGGCTCCGTGAAGACAGTTCACAAGGATAGGCATGTCTCTATCCCAAGCCTTACATCACCTGTTAAAGGCCAATTTACTGACATTGCATGATCCTTATCCAATCCGAACACTTCCTCACCTAAATACAATCCGAATGTCAAGTGTGCATATCATTCAAATAGTCTTGGGCATGAGACCGATCAATGTTGGGTGCTGAAGAGCAAAATTCCAGATCTAATAAACAACAAGACAATCCAATTTGATCCGCCTATAATTTCCAATGTGATAACGGCACCAATTCCAAACCATGGAAAATGTGTCAATGCAATTGAATACATTATTTTTGTTTCCTGCGTCGAAGATTTAACTACTCTCTTAACGGTTGTTAAAAAGTATTTGCTGAGAGCTAGAGTTTTTTCCTGGCTGTTTGAAAGACTGTAATTGCTGTGCCGAACAAGTTAATGGATGCAAATGGCTGAAAGAAGGTGTTCAATTCCTGATGAATAGTCATGAAATCCTACTTGAGAGAACTCCGTCCATCAAAAGATTGACCGATAAAATTGAAGATCTCTCCATCATAACAATTTCCAACAAGCCTCTTAGGATCTCCTCAAAGGGTCCTATCAGGATTTCGAATGAACTGAATGTTGCTCCATTACTAATCACGGCCCCTGGGCCAATTCCGTACTCTTCCAACAAAGCAGTGTCGTGGAACTACGGTGCCGAAGTGTATTACCATGGAATAAAACAAGATGCTTGGCTTTAAGAAAGCAAGGTTGATGACATTGGTAATATTACCGACTCTAGTAAGGTAACCAGAACTGGTTGCTACTGCCAAAATTTCCTCAGACATTCCCAAAGCTGATAAGGTCGGGCCAAGGATGGTTTCATTTAAGGATGCTCGTGCCTCAGTCGAAGATAGAAGCTGTGCTACCTGGGGACAACTCCCTAAGATCTCGTTCAAAGCAGATAAATGTGGGTTGGGTTTCACTATCAAGGCTCAGAAAGAAGTTAAGGGTGCTCATGCAGGAAAGCTCCCTCTCCGTATTGGAAATCATGAAGTAAATGTTGTGGAGGATTTTGATTATGAATGTGCTTTCGAAGAATGGATATGCCATACTACGACAGAGCTCAACAATTGGCGCCCAAAGGACTTCATTCCAATCTCCTTCATTGAGGAGTAATTACTTGTTTATTGCTTTCTATCAATTCAAGAACCTTTTATGTGTAATATTAAATAATGACTTTTAAGCCATATGTCTGGCCCGGGGCACTATGGTCCATTTGTTAAGGGTTTTATTTATGTTCATTTTATCATATGACCATTCAATATAAACCATTGGACTTTTGCATTTAAATTTTAAAGCTCATTGTCTTTCTTTTTCTTTAATACACTTTTCAAATATCCATGCATCTTACATGCACACGCACACACACTCTTGCAGGTCCTCGTCCACTCTAGATCTCATTGCCAATGACTCAACTATTTTCAATTATGATTTTGAACATCCAATTAACCAAGCCAAAGACGAAAGCGAGGAAGATTGTGAAATACTGGGAGAACTAGCCAGACTTCTAATGAAAGAGGAAAAAGCTATTCATCCACATGAAGAATCAGTTTAAGTCATCAACCTAGGCATCGAGACAGGCAAGAAAGAGGTCAAGATCGGCGCCAACCCAGGAAGAAGTGTCAAAAGCAGATTGGTTCAGATGTTACATGACTATGTGGAAGTGTTTTCTTGGTCGTATGAAGATATGCCAGGATTGGATACCGACATTGTAGTTCATTGTTTACCAACAAAGGAAGATTGTCCTTCTACCAAGCAAAAAGTTCGTCGCATGCGGCCTGACATGTCTGAAAAGATAAAAGCTGAAGTGATGAAACAATTCGACGCATAATTCCTAGCCGTGACATCTTATCCTCAATGGGTTTCAAATGTGGTATCAGTGCTGAAGAAAGATGGAAAAGTTCGTATGTGTGTAGATTACATGGATCTGAATAGGGCAAGCCCCAAGGACGATTTCCCTCTACCTCATAATAATGTCTTGGTCGATAACACCGCTCAACATAAAGTCTTCTCTTTCATGGATGGTTTCTCCAACTATAATCAAATTAAGATGGCTCCCGAAGACATGGAGAAAACCACTTTCTTACGCAATGGGGCACCTTTTGTTACAAGGTCATGTCATTCGGATTAAAAAATGAAGAGGCAACATATCAAAGGGCTATGATAGATTTGTTTCATGATATGATCCATCATGAAATAGAGGTATGTGTGGATGATATGATTGCAAGGTCACAAACTGAAGAAGAGCATCTCAATCACCTATACAAGCTATTCGAGAGGCTGAAAAAGTACAAGTTGAGGTTGAACCCTAATAAGTGCACATTCGGAGTAAGATCTGGAAAACTTCTAGGTTTTGTTGTTAGTGGTAAAAGCATCGAAGTTGATCCTGCAAAGGTAAAAGCCATTCAAGAAATTCCAGTTCCTCATTTGGAAAAGGAGGTCAGAGGATTCTTGGGTCGTCTTAACTACATCGCCCGCTTCATATCTCACTTAACTGCTACTTGTGATCCAATCTTCAAACTCTTGAAGAAAGATCAAGTAGTCAGATGGAATGATGAATGTCAAGCTGCCTTCGACAAAATCAAGGAATATCTGCAAGAACCTCCTATCCTCATTCCTCCAGTTGAAGGAAGACCCTTGATCATGTACTTGACTGTGCTAGAGAATTCTATGGGGTGTGTTGGGCCAACATGACGAGTCTGGCCGAAAAGAGCATGCAATATACTACTTGAGCAAAAAGTTTACCGACTGTGAAACCAGATATTTACTACTCGAGAAAACTTGTTGCACTCTGGAATGGGATTCTCGCCATCTAAGACAGTATATGTTGACTCATACCACTCTACTGATTTCTAAGACGGACCCTATCAAGTACATCTTCGAGAAGCCCGCTCTTTTCGGATGGATAGCTAAATGGAAAATGATTTTGACTGAGTATGATATTCAATATACAATACAAAAGGCCATCAAAGGAAGTGTATTGGCAGATCATTTGGCCCATCAAGCTATTGATGATTATCAATCTATGAACTTTGACTTCCGGATGAAAATATCATGTTAGTAACCGACTGTGCAAAACCTGTACCGTATGACGGACTTGAACAAGGATCCCGATGGACTATGGTCTTCGATGGGGCTTCCAACTCTTTGGGAAACGGAATTGGTGTTGTGATAGTTTCTCCTGAGGGTTTCCACACCCCTTTTACTGCTAGAATATGCTTCAATTATACAAATAACACGGCTGAATATGAGGCATGCATTTTGGGTCTGAAGGTTTCCATTGATTTAAGGATCAAGCATTTGAATGTATTTGGAGATTCTGCTCTAGTGATTAGCCAGGTAAAGAGAGATTAGGACACTAAGCATCCTAATAATATTCCTTATAAGGAGCTTGTGTTCTCTCTGATTCCATACTTCGAAGAAATCACCTTTGAACACTTCCCTAGAGAAGAAAATCAGTTAGCCGATACTTTGGCCATAATGTCTTCTAAGTTCAAAGTCAAATGGGACAACGAAGCTCCTATGATTATAATTGAGAGATTTGACGAACCTGCGCACTGCTATGAGCTTAACACTGACACAGAGAAGCCATGGTACCATGAGGTGAAGAGATACCTTTAAGCGCAAGAGTATCCCGAAGGAGCTTCCATCAATGATAAAAAATTCTTACAAAGATTCTCAGCCAAATTCTTCCAAAGAAATGGAACCCTGTACAAACGCAACCATGATTCTACTCTGCTCCGATGTGTGGACAAGAAGGAGGCAGAGAAAATTATAGAAGACATGCATGATGGTCTCTTTGGGACTCACTCTAGTGGACATACTATGGCCAAGAATATCCTGAGAGTTGGTTACTATTGGTAAACAATGGAAACTGATTGCCATAATCACTCAAGGACTTGCCACAAGTGCCAAATCTATGCTGACAAGGTCCATGTGCCTCTTATTCCTCTAAATTTCATGACTGCTCCATGGCCGTTTGCAATATGGGGCATTGACATGATTGGAGAGATTAAACCTACTACTTCCAATGGACATCCCTTCATTCTTGTCGCTGTCAATTATTTCACCAAATGGGTCGAAGCTGTCTCATTTTCCTCAGTCACAAAGAACATTGTAGCCAGATTCAACAAGCATAACCTCATATACCGCTATGGTATCCCCGAAAGGATCATCATTGACAATGGAACCAATCTCAACAATGCTATGATTACAGAACTTTGCACTTAGTTCAAAATCAAGCATCACAATAATTCTCCTTATAGACCTAAAATGAATGGTATAGTGGAAGCAGCCAACAAAAACAGTAAGAAGATTATGCAAAAGATAGTAGTAACCTACAAAGACTAGCATGAGATGTTGTTGTGTTCTCTTCATGTCTACTGTACTTCAGCTTGAACATCGACCGGGGCAACTCCCTTTTCTTTGGTCTATGGCCTAGAAGTTTTCCTGCCAGTGGAAGTTCAGATTCCCTCCCTGAGAATTATGAAGGAAGCAGGCCTAGGCGAAGACGAATGGATTCAGACAAGATTGGATCAGTTGAACTTGATCGATGAAAAGCAACTGGCTGCTATTTGTCATGCTCAGATGTACCAGAAACGTATGATCAAGGCTTTCAACAAAAAGATCAGGACTCGAGTATATCAAGCTGGTGACTTGGTAATAAAGCGCATCATTCTTCCACAAGGCTACCCCAGGGGCAAATGGACTCCCACTTACGAAGGGCCATTTTTTGTCAAGAAAGTTTTCTCTGGTGGTGCCATGTGAAGGAAAATTGCGATCAAAACGCAGCGGAATATAAAATTTTCCTTTAGAGATCCTTACGAATGAGCATGGTCAGTGATAGAAAGTTTTACCTCTTGTGGCGATTCAGACCTTTGATGTCGTGATCACGAGCGTTGATGAAGAACAACGCCTCTACTCAGTCCACACGAACAGATTGCTTCCGGTCACAGTGCTAGCTGATCACGAACGGAAACCTTGAGTGAGAGAGAGAGTCAAAAACGAAAATGCATCAAGTGAAAAAACTTCATCACAAGGGATCTATTTATAGAATCACTCGTGTGGGCTACAAGCTAAAAGCCCAATTAAGGCTATAAGCTAAAAGCCCAATTAAGCTTATGGACATCATACCTTATGATGTACCATATATCACGCATCCACGTGGTACCTTACCACTTTCCGTATTACACTTAAGTGCACCGTACCTTACGGTGTTCCTTATTTATTCTATCTCTCATCAACCTGTCCTTATGTGTGTGACCCTGTAGGTTTTCGCGACGTTGGCAATTATATTAAATTACACATTTAATATAATAAACAGTGAGCGGTATCTAGCAACACTTCACTGTTACCCAAGTCACGAAAATGTCATGTGATCTGACCAAACCTTTTCCGTGATAATATTTGTGTTGTACAATTACCCTTTTGCCCTCATGTCTATATTGAACACAAGGCATACACTGTGTCACCCTTGTCCAGTTCAATATTGGGCCCTTAGACATTTATCCTGTTATGCAGGATGAGCAAATTCCATCTAGGTCACTCATGTCCCTTAGCATGCTTTGTGAAGTACCCATCAACCATCTTTATAGTCATCCAGTTACGGATGACGTTTGATCAGCAATAAAGTACTTGACTCTACATCTAGGGTCCATAGTGGTTTCAGGTCGAAGGGTGGTATACACCATTATCATCATGAGAATAACTTATGACACTTTGCATAACATTCTATGTAGTATTCTCATAACGGGTCAATCCAGTATAAATATTACTCCTAATATTCATACCTATGTCAAGACTTGATAACTCCTTATCTATGATCCATGAGATGTGATCATCAATCTATCTTCATAATAATCTTAATGCTTTAATGTTATCCCACTTCACATTAAAGCTTGACTATGGATACTTTAAGAATAGTTTCTTATGTTTAATAGGATCTCATGATTAAGTCACACTTAACATTTCATTAAACCAATAAACCATTCTAGGGACTTTATTATTTTGGAAAACATAATAAAGAAATGCCTTTTATTATTAATTCGATACAAGTACCAAAAGTATTGGCCTCTAGGGCTTACACCAACACCATGATGTTGACTACTATGGATGATGAAGATTTCCCACATCCTGTGAACGCGGACATAGTTAAAAAATACTATGCATAAGAGACCCGCTAGGTTGACACACCTAGGAAAGATAAGGGCATCCCGGCGAACCAAAGGTTTTGGCAGAAATTAGGGATATATGCAAAAGATTATACACTCAGCAAGTCAAAAACCCGAAAGGGCGACTTGGGCAAAAATGGGTATCCTGGTGGGCTAAAAAGCCGAAAGGGCGGTCCAGGCAAAAGTTAAGGATTGAAAGCATATGACTATGTCCCGTAGAATCACTACAGTCGGCTTTATTACCAAGGTCCGGGTTCAAGTGGTCCAAGATCAATCCAATCAACTTCTGTCAATGGTAAGAGACGTTCAAAGACATTGGGGCAATAGTAGAATTGGAACACAATGAGATCATTTCCACATGGTTGTTATTTTCATTTTCAATTTTATTGCCCTTTCGACGAATTCCTCTTACCAGGATCTATGTCTCTTTGTACAAAAACGCCTATTCATGGGCAAAAAATCAATACAAATATACTTTGATGTGAAAAAATTTTGTTTTTGTTTTGAGTGCAAAGATGTTCAATGACTAAAATTGATTGAACATATGCATACGAACATGATTCAACTATTTAGCAAATATGTGCTACCAAGCAGCAACGAGCATCTCTTTAATACAGTTTAGAAATCCCCACAGAGTTATCTCATTAGCATTTTCTCCATAGAGCCTGCTACAATAAACCTTTGCCTTAACAGAGTTGCCCACAAAGTTGGATTTATGCAACCCTCGGTCAGAGATTCAATCTCTCAACAACCCTCCCTCTCCCCAGCTAAATTGGTCTTAAAAGAAGAAGCCTTGTGGAGTTCTTCCTAAAGAATTCACCTTGCCGGCAGGTCATCAAATATTCTCTTCAACAGGGTTTATTCCCCAAAAAAACAATACACTCCCCAACGGAATCATTTCTATTTAAACAATTTTTAGTTACTATGAAGCATGGACCCGACCAGATAATAGTTTAATTATCAAGATATCGTAAAACATGGACCCGACCAAACAAGTGTTTAACCTCTTTTCCCCAGTAGAGTTTGCCTCTACCCCCAGCATGTTACTACAAAGCCTGGACCCGACCAGATATCAGTTCAAATTCATCCTTTTAAGCAAGCTACTGCAAATCCTGGACCCGACCAGATATCAGTTCAACTTCATCCTTTTAAGCAAGTTACTGCAAAGCCTGGACCCGACCAGATATCAGTTCAACTTCATCCTTTTAAGCAAGTTACTACAAAGCCTGGACCCGACCAGATATGAGTTCAACTTCATCCTTTCAAGCAAGTTACTGCAAAGCCTAGACCCGACCAGATGTCAGTTCAACTTCATCTTTTCAAGCAAGTTACTGCAAAGCCTGGACCCGACCAGATAACATTTCAACTTCATCCTTTCAAGTAAATTATTGTAAATCCTGGACCCGACCAGATAACTGTTCAACTTCATCCTTTCAAGTAAGTTATTACGAAGCCTAGAGTTTGACCAGATAATAATTAACTTCATCTACCTTAGAAATTTGCTTTGAAACCTAGAATCCGACCAAATAGAAGTTTAATGTTAGTAAGTTGCTGCGAAGCCTGTAATCTGACCAGATAATAGTTTAACTTCACCCTCCCAAGTAATTTTATGCGAAGCTTGGAATCCGACCTGATAACAATTAATTCAACCTTCCCCGATAAGTCACTGTGAAGCCTGGAATACGACCAGATAACAGTCAACTTCACTATCCCTAACAAATTGCTGCCAAGCCTGGATTTTGACCAGATAATAGCTAACTTTCAATGCTCTCCAGTCAGGAATAATTCCTCAGTAGAGAAATGGACAACCAAAATTCCTTAACTTTATTCCTCCAAGCAGAAATCAACACTCCCCGTAGAGTTTCCTCATGCAAAGATCCAAAGTCAATATTCCCCAGCGGATTTCCCCTTAAACAATAAAGCAGGAATTCCCAGCGGAAACATTCTAAACAAAGTTGAAGATACATCTACTCTCCAACAACAGTTTGGGATTCATCCTCCCAAGACCCCCATCATGTTGTCAAGGATTTATTTTCCTAGACAAAGACACAGTGCAATAAATGCATCACATTCATAAACCATAACACATACATGACAAATGCATTCAACATAATCTCATTTATTTTGAGAACATCATTACACCATGCATACATCTGCATGTAACTAATCCTCTTCCTTGTAGGAAAAATCAATCATCAAGTAAAGACCTCTTCTATTTAGATTTAGTTCTTCCAGATTAACAATAGTCAATCAACAAAGACCTCTTCTGGTTAGATTTAGTTCTTCCAGATTAACAACCGGCAAAAGACATATACTACTTCAGTATAAATCAACCAAAAGATTTATCATGATACCTTCCCCAGTCACTCTGGATGGCATCTATAAGCCCATCTCCGACAATTCTCCATCATCTCCCCAAATGGCATCTCTAAGCCCATTCCCTACACAGTCAACTGACACATCATCGAGTTCAAATTTCTGGGCACTTTAGTGTTCAATCATCTTCCACCTTCAAGTCACGAATGATGGGCTCGCCAATCTAACTCTTCAGGTTTAAGAAGATTGAACAGGGGAAGCTGTTGTACCCCAAGATTTTCCCTCTCATTTATCAAGAATTTTCTCACAATATCTTCCATGACTCAAGTTTGTAGCATTGATACATCAATTTAGGTTTGAAATTGGCACAAGGGCAAAATGGTCAAAATGCACACTAGAAATTCAAACTCTGACTTTTTGATCAAAATTAAGTTTCAAGAATAATATTTTATCAAGACATGTTAGAATATGAAATTGGTTCATCAAGAAACTCAAAAGTCAAAATTACTTTGGAAATGTCAAAGTTCTAAAGACTTAGAAATTTTTCTAAGTGTTAAGAAAATATGATTAGTTCAGAACTTTGGGCCAGATTTTCATCATGATGCAATATGATTCAGGAAGAACTTCAGACACAAGGTGTAGACCTCAATGATATCTAAAACATTGCAGAACAGAAATCCTCCTAGAAATACTTGGATTTCAAGTTATAAATCCTTGAAGGCACGTCCATGAAACTAAAACACCTAGTAAATTATGGGCATTTCCAAGTCAGAATTTTATTAGAACTTCTGGGCCAATTTTCACGTAGGTATAATTAGAGTTTGCAAAAATGATTCAAAGAGGGGTAACAAAGCATGTTACAAGCTTTCTGAAAAGTCTGAGAACTCCTTCAGATCATGCAGGAGCAGGGAGAATCAAAGATCAGAAGTTGGACATTTATTCTTAATCTAAGTTACGTTTATGCTGAACTTCTGATCCAGTTTCAAGCTATGCTACATAATCTGATGTTGCAGGACTTCTTGATTGTTAAATCTCATCATAATTTAATTCTTACACCAACTTTTGAGTCTTTATCCTAGTGTCTAAGCCTTTATCCAAAAGATCTTCCCACGTGTGGCATAAAAGTACCATTGACGTCCTTAAAAATAAAACTTTTGTACAAAGTTTATTTTGAGCCCATACTTTACTTTATTTCTGAGTGTACTTCCCCATAAATCATGCCTACAAACTCAGATTTGGCATGTTTAAAGCTGCTAACCACCCTACCTTGCCCTGAAACCATTTTTGTATAAACTTGCTTCAAAAACAAGTCAACGATCCATAACACATGATGGTTGTACTGTTGACTTCTCCAAGCTTCTAAATCCTTTGCCTATAAATTAAAATTCATTTGAAAACTGAAAAGGGATTCAAAAAAGCCTCGAAACCTTGGTGAAAATTCCCAAGAACTTGAAACTGCAACACAAACACAAAACATGCTAGTTTTTTATTTTTGCATCCAAACTCTAATTTTCCTTGTCCGTTTCTTGGCCAAATCACCCATATAGTTTTTGATATACACATAGAGGCTTTCCCAACTTATGGTTTCCAACTGTAATACACTCTTCACCAATCTCCATTTCAAAAATCAGAACTTTTCATCTTGACTAATCCAGAGCATTCCAACCATCTATAACTCAAGTTAGGGGTTGCTTTAGGTTTCTGAGAACTTGAGGAAGCTGACCAGAACATCACAGCAACCTGAACCAGACTCTAACTCACAGAACAATTTCCAGCTTCAAGGTAAGTTTCTTTTGATTTTCATCTCATTACTTAGGCATTGTTAGGCTTGCAACTTCAAAGACACAATGTAGATATCATGGCTCTGAATCTGTACATATTTATAGATTTCATTTATATGGCCTAAGTTGAGAGAATTTCAGATCATAACTTCTCGAGAAAATTAGGGTTCAGAATTAGGACTAGAAAAATTCATTCTTGCTTCTAGTTTACAGTTTTGGTGCTTTGTATTTCTGAAATCATGATGAAATTTTCCATAACATCTATGTTTGCATTTTCCATTTTTGTTGAGAAATGACTAAGTTGCAGATACTCTGGCTGGCGCGAAGAAGAACATGAAGTTCATCATCAGAATTTACTTTGTAATATGTTTATGTTTTTGCTTCTAATATCGGATGTATAGCCACCCTAGTGGTAGAGAGCGCGCACATAAGGAATTAGTGTTAAGGGTCCTGGGTTCTAGCCCCAGAAGCATCTTTTTATGTTTATTTCTTAACATCTTTACCCCATTATTTGTCAAATAATAATCCTAGACCAGAACTTCTAGATAACCCCCCCCCCCCCCCCCCCCATTTGTTTGTCAAAACAGTACTCCTAGACCATAACTTCTAGATATTCTCATCCAACAACATCATCACCTCACTTACCCATTAATAGAACATCTAGCCTTCCAGTAACACTAGAACTTCTAGTTTTCCAGCTGCATCAGAACTTCTAGGCTCTCTCAACAATCATAATTTCTAGGCTTTCCCTAGTTTCCAGCAACCCATTAACTTTAGCGCGTCTGGATCCAGAACTTCTGGCTCTCCCCATTTCTATTAACATTTTCTTTCTGGTTTACAGCATGCCTGAGTCAGAACTTCTGCTCTCTCTATTTCTATTCTTTCAGCAATACCCTGACCCTAACTCTTATTCTCTTATTATTTTTATCATCACTTTTATTTTCATTAATCAAAAACACCAAAAATATTTTATATTCATATACTTTGCTTTATTTCTTTTAAAACAAAAATACTAAAAACTTTTCCTTAAGCAAATTTATTTCTTCTCTTAATAAAAACAAAACAAATCTATTTTACATTTCAATTCTTGTACATTATTTCAATATGGTTGTAATAGATAATTAGGACTTTAATTTCTTGCAATCCAAATTTATAAATTTGTACACCCTATCCCCAAATGATTGTAATAGCGTAGGATATTTACTTTCCACAATTTATCGCTTTCATATAAATGCTAGTAATTAGGGTTTGTTTGAAAAGATAAAATCAATACTTAGAAAGCCCTAATTCAAGATAAATCAAGCATGAAATACAAACACTTTCACACTTGCACCTCTAGGATTAACTCCACTTGTTGCCTTAGGAAAATGGTCTTATTATGCATGTGAGCCGTCTTAGTAAAAAAAATAAAAAATACAAGATCATAGTCCCTCGATGACGCTTCTTATGCTGCCTTACAAATGATCTTAGTCCCTCAAGATAAATTCTAAGATATCTTACAACATTGCTATCATGATTATATGGTGACCCACGCCCTTCCCTTTACATCCAAAGATAAGGCTTCTTACCAATCAATGGTAAGATAGCAACATCTAAAGGAGGAGGAAAAGAACAAAGACCTTTGAGTAGGTAGAAACGTTCTTAGTTGCTTGCTCATCTTCAAAAACAAACATCTTTTCAAACACACCAAACACTTTCAAAACATGAAATATTTTCAAAAGTCCAACACTTTGTATGCATTCTTATAGAGACGAGAATCATTACAAAGTTTAGGACCTATTTTAATTTTATTATTTCTTTTCATAAATACAAAAATACAACAAAAAGTTTAGTTTATTTTCTAAATAAAATTTAGGAAAACTGATTTAATTTTTCTCTTAAATAAAAAATAAACAAAAAAATGTTATTGCCTTAGGTTCTTAGAAGTATTTTCTAACCTTTTGCGCGTTATTATTTTCTCGCATTTTTTATTGTAATTGCCTTCTGGATGTAATAGAATGTAACTAGGTTTTATTTTTTGCTTTTAATTTATGTACTCCCAATTTTGTACATTGTAAATACCTCATCCCCGAAGCCATGTAATTGTCTAGACTTTTACTTTCCGCACTTTACATTTCCTGCAAAATTAAAACTGCAAGTAGTTAGGATTGTATGGCAAGCTTGAAATTAAAACGTTAGAAAACCCTAATTTACAAAGATAAATGAATTGAAATCAATCATTCTCACACTTGCAACTTAGGGTATCCCACTTCGACTGCCTTCGAAAAACGGTCGCAATTCTCGAAACTTGAGAAGTTTTAGTGGATGTCCTCTAGTTCCAAAGATCACAAGTCCCTCGATGACCCTTTTGGCGTTGCCTCAATTTAAAGTGATCTTAGGACTTTAGGAAAGTTACTAAAATTTCATGCCAAGTTGCTTTCGTGACGGTAACGTCCTTTCGAATGTCCCTAATACATCCAACGATAGGACTACCTACTCACTAATAGTAGGATAGAAATTTCTAAAGGATAGGAGGAAAATAACGACCCTTTTCGAGTATAAAAGTAGATAGCTGTTAGAAGTTTGCTCAAAACATTTTGCACTTACACAAATATTACTTTTCAAAAACAACTTTCAAAAACATTTGCTTTGTCAACACTCTTGAGGACTGATACAAGAGTTAACGCAAAGCAAATATCCATACTAAGGCATTTCCAAAACATTTTCAAGCACACAAAGCATAAAGTACTTTCAAAATGATCAAACCTGTAAGAGCCTGTAGATAACTACGGATGGAAAGAGTGCTAACACCTTCGATTTCCATAATCTACCCCCCTTACTCAGAAAACTCTTGAAAAGGTCTTTTTCTGTTCTTGTCACCCTTTCCTTTGTTGGATAAAAGAAAAGTAGGTGGCAAATATTTCTTACCACAACATTTGCAAACACAAATGCAAAACCAGTATTAATAGTCGGTTCTGCCACCGTATTACACATATCATGCCCCAGGGGCTTGTTTAACACCGTACAATGCATGTTTAACCTTGAAAACATGATTAGGAAACTCATCCTTTTCAAATCCGGGAGTTTGATAAACATACACCTATTCACTTATGTATCCGTTAAGGAATGCACTTTTACATCCATTTGAAATAATTTGAAATTCTTAGAACAAGCATGAACTAATAAAAGGCGTATAGCCTCAAGTCGGGCCACCAGAGCATACGTCTCCTCATAGTCAATTCCCTCCTCTTGGTTATACCCTAGAGCCACAAGACGAGCCTTATTTCTTAGTATCACACCATGTTCGTCAAGCTTATTCCTAAATACCCATCGGGTGCCTATGATTTGATTATTTGTAGGACGATGAACAAGATCTCAAACATCAGTTCTTTCAAATTGGTTTAATTCTTATTGCATGGAAATAAGCCAATGCTCATCAAGTAAGGCACCGTTAGTGTTTTTAGGTTCAACTTGTAATACATAAGCATGATGACAACAAAGACTACTTATTTTAGAGTGAGTCGTTACCCCCTTTTTTGATATCACCTATAATGTTGTCAAGTTGATGATCTTTGGAGGTTCTCCAATCCAAAGGAAGACCATCATTTTCTTCTTGACCTTTGTTGTACCCCGAAATTTTCCCTCCAACTTATCAAGAATTTTCTCACAAGATCTCCTTGGGCTCAAGACTGCCCTAGGGTTTGATCAGCTCAAAACACCTCCTTATGCCCTTATGACCAAATTTAGGGTTTGAGATTGCACAAGTATGTTTGGACTTACAATGTCCCATATGATTTTCATGGATCATTATGGACCCCCAAGATTACTCATGTCAAGTTTCAAGCCATGGATCACACTTTTGATCAATCAATTGAACAGTTGACCTAAAAATCAGCTGTATTGGGGAAAAAATCTACTATGGCCAAATTACAGTCAAACTTCATAATTTTTTATCCACATCAGCATTTTAAACTCATATGTATCATTTTATCAAGGTTGGATCATAATTCCTCAAGAAATTTGATCAAATCTCCAAAAGGGCAAAATGGTCAAAATTAGGGTTTTGACTAGGAAAAGGCAATTTCTGATTTTTTTACCTAGCAATTGATCAATTGGTTTAAGGCATGATCTCAAGAGTCCAGTTGCATCATTTTTACCTAATGATAGGGTTCAAAACATTGCAAGTCCATTTGATTGACAGATGAATTTTGCAGTCAAACTGTATACTGAAAAGTCAAACTTTGACTTTTTGGTCAAATTTAAGTGCCAAAGATCATAATTCATCAAAACATGTCAAAATATGAAACTAATTCATCAAAAAATTAAAAAGTCAAGATTTCATTTTGTAAAGTCAAAATTTCTAAACTTAGACATTTTTCTAAGTGTTGGAAATTTCATGTTTTTTTATAACTTTGAGCCAAATTTTCACCATGATGCAAGATGATTCAAGAGAAACTTCCAACATGAAAGTTGTAGATATCCATGAAATATACAACTTTTATTCACATAACTTCTTCCAAAAGTGCTTGGATCTCAAGTTATAATTTCAAGAATATAGGGTCATGAAACTAAACACTTAGTGAAATTTTGCCCTAATTTGACCAGGATTTTGACCTAACTTCATGGCACTTTTTCATATAGTTCCAAGTGGAATCTTCAAAATAAATTCAAATATGGGTTGTAGTGCACATTTCATGCTTTCCAAAATGTCCAAGAAATCCTTGAGATCATTCTTGAGTATGGAGAATCGAAGAGATGAAGTTGGTGTTTTGTCACTTGAATTATAGGTCATTTTCATGATGAACACAAATGCAATTTCAATGTTAGGCTGCATAATCTTTGCTTTTCAGGCCTCAAACTTGTTTGTCACTCTATAATTAATGGATTACATAAAATTTTGAGCTATAATCTAAGTGATTTAAGCTTTATCCAATTCACATTGTCATTTTGGGAAGAAAGCTAACAATACCATTCTTGTAAAGCAAGCTTTTTGCATAAAGTTCATATTGAGCCTCTAACTTGTTCCCTCTGATCACACTCCATCCATAAAGTCAGAAGCAAGCTTGTTTAAAGCTTAACCACTCTATCTTAGCAAGTACACAAGGCATTGAAACTTGTTTTCACAAAAAATCACATGTTATGCATAAATATGTAATTTCAAATTCTGATCAACAACAAGTCTCCAAACTTGTTGCTTATAAATAAAAGCACTATTTTTGAGCTAGGATACGAGCTTGAAGACCCTAAAACTCACTCAAACTCTCTCTAGCCAAAAACTGTCTCAAAACACCATTGTTGTGCAAATTCTGACTTTACATACCAAACTCCAAATCCCCTCGTGCGTTCTTTGGCCTTTCACTTCCAAAAGCTTCTAAAAATCAAATACAAACCATCCAAAGTCCATTTGCTCAACTGTAACACCTCCATCATCAAGTTCCATTTTCAAAAACAGGGGTCTGCAACTTGACTTCTACAAAGTTCCTCAGCCACTTTCAGCTCAAGCTAATCATTGTATTAGCTTCCTGGGACCTCAAGGAAGCTAACCTGATCCTTGCAGCACTTTGAATCAAGCTCATTTGCATTTCACAATTTCCAGTTTTGAGGTATTTCACTTGAACTTCTATCTAATCATTTAAGCATCATTAGTGTTTATTTTGTTAAGGAAAATGTAGACCTCATTGCCACGAAGCTGTACATATCCATAGTTTGCATTTACATGGCCTGAGCTTAGAGAATTTTAGAGTTGAAGTTTATGGAATTTTTAGGGTTCAAATTAGGGTCATAGAAATTCTCATTTATCTTTGACTTTTAGCTTTAGTTATTTACATGGTTAGATTCGTGAGAAAGAATGCAACAACTTTCATTTTGTCATCTTCCATTTTTGTTGAGAAATTAAGAAGTTGCAGGTACACTGGCTGGAGGTTGAAGATGAAGTCATCAGGACTTGATTTGCCTTACATATTTATTGTTTTGTTTATATGAATGGATGTATAGCCACCCCAATGGTAAAGCGCGCGCCTGTTAACCTATGGGACCTGGGTTCGAGCCCCAGTGGTAACCTTTTACATTTTTTTTACACATTTTGGAATTTTCTGACTTTGTGAGGGCCTGGATCGAATTTGGGCTTGCTTTGTCCTTTTTTTATTTTTTTGATGACTAACCCCCTGCAGGCTATTGGCACCCCTGGCCCAAGTTTATTTATTTCTTTTTTTATTTTCATTTTTATTTTCTTAAATATATTTTTCTAAATACTAAAAAATCATAAAATACAAAAAATGCTAGATTTATATTTTGACTTAATTTATTTTATTTTTCTCACAAAAAATATTTTTATTAGTTATAGTTTATTTATTTTTTACTTATTATCTTGTAAATATAATTGAAACTAGGTTATTAGTTATTTTCTTTCATACTAATTAAAATATGTTATTTTTTGTATAAATAAATGGACTAAAACTATTTCATGATGCCATAAATATTTTCAAGACAAAAATACCAAAAAATACGTTTTTCTAAACTTATTTTCATTAATCAATAGAACTAGGTTTTATTTAAAAAAAATTCTTAAATAAATTCATGTTTAATTAATTATTTTCTTTAATTAATTAGGTTAAAATGATTTCACTTTTTCTCATAAAATCCAAAATACCCATTTTCTTAACAATTACATTTCTTGTATATTTATTTCATCTTGTACATTTAAATCTTTGCACATCAATACCTACTCAATATGGTTGTAATAGACTAAATAGGTTTATATTTTTTGCAATCCCCATTTAAATTTGTACACCCCTCCCCACAAATATTGTAATAGTGTAGTAACTTTAAATTCCGCAATTTATCGCTGTATATACAAATGTTAGTAATTAGGGTTTGTTTGAAAAGACTAAAACCAATACTTAAAAAAACCCTAATTCAAGACAAAATCAAGCATGAAAATAATACACTTGCACACAAGCACCCCTAGGGTAAACTCCACTTGGTTGCCTTATACAAAATGGCCATATTATGCATGTAAGGTATCCTAGCAAAAAACAAGCAAATACAAGATCATAGTCCCTCGATGACGCTATCTAAATTGCCTTATAAATGATCTTAGTCCCTCAAAAAGAATGCTAAGATACCTTGAAACATTGCTAATCATGGTTATACGATAACCCACGCCCGTCTCGTTTACATCCAAAGATAGGGTTGCTTACCAAATCAATGGTAAAACAACAATGTCAAAAGAAAATAAAATGAACAAGAAATACATTTGGGTAGGTAGATTTCTCCTAACTACTTGCTTCATTTCAAAACAAACATCCTTGCTATTTTCAAAACAATCACATACACTTTCAAACATCTTACAAAATTGAAAACATTTTCAAAAGATCAAACATCTTTGTATACATTTTTACGAACGAGAATCATTACAAAGATTGCCTAAACAATGGCCTCTTTACAAAATACTTTCAAAAACCACACAAAGCACAATTTCAAACAAAAGCAAGTGATCTAGCAAGTAACTAAGATCCCATGGAAAACCATGGATGAAAAGGGTGCTAATACCTTCCCTTTTCATAATCTACCCCCCGAACTCAAGAAACAATCTCAAAGGTCTTTCCTGTGCTTTTTCACCTTTCCTTTTGGATAAAAGAAAAGTAGGTGGCGACTCTTGCTAACCGCAACATTTGAGATCAAACGCAAAACCCTCAAGTCAGTTCTCCCACCCTATCGCAGCCTTTATCATCTTTCTTTTATTAGGAGCTATCCCTATCCTCCTAAATTTCCACCACTTTAGGTTGATCAACTCCTTCGTCTGTATCTTTGAGTATGTATTTCGTGGATGCACTTACACCATGAAAAGAACTACCTTTCCCAACACTGTTTGGGGAAGTATCATCAAAAGCAACATGAACGTACTCTTTAATGATAAGAAATATCTTGTTATAAACTCTATATGTTTTACTAGATTGAGAGTATCCAAGAAAAATACCTTCATCGACTTTCGCATCAAATTTTCCAAGATTGTCTTTTCCATTATTTAAAACAAAACATTTACATCCAAAGACATGAAGATGCTATAAATTTGGTTTTCTATCTTTCAAAAGATCATAAGGAGTTTTGTCAAGAATTGGACAAATAATTATCCTATTCAAGACATAACATGTCATGCTAATAGCATCGGCCCAAAAATATTTTGGTAGACCATAATCATTGAACATTGTTCTTGCCAACATAGCTAAAATGTGATTTTTCCTCTCAACAATACCATTTTGTTGCAGAGTTCTAGGAGATGAAAAGTTATGTTGAATACCAAATTTACCACAATATTCTTCAAAGAGGCGGTTTTCAAAATCACTTCCATGATCGCTTTGAATAACAACTATCTTTGAGTTCATTTTATATTGAGCAATCTTGGAAAAATGTGTGAAATCTATGCATGTTTCATCCTTGCTACGTAAGAAAAAAGTCCAACAAATCTAGAGTAATCATCTATAATCACTAAACCATAGTAGTTTCAACCTAGGCTTTTAGTCCGTGAAGGACAAAAGAAATCCATGTGAAGGAGCTCAAGTGGCCTTGATGTAGAAATAACTTTCTTAGATTTAAAAGAGGAATTTGTTTGCTTTCCCTTTTAACATGAATCACATAGGTGGTCTTTAGAAAATTTTATATTTGGTAGACCGATTACTAAATATTCTGAGACAATTTTATTAAGTAAGTCAAAGTTGAATTGAGCTAAAAGTATATGCCATAGAGAAGAGTATTTACTCAAGGTAACAAGATATTGAGTATTATTCAAGGAAATCTCTCTTAAGTCAAGCAAATAAATGTTACTAACCCTCAAACCCTTAAACATACAATCCTTCTTTTCACTATATTCAATCATGCAACAATATTTTGATAATGACACTTTATATCCATTATCACATAATTAAATAATGCTAAAAAGATTATATCTAACACCTTCAACTAACATAACATTTGATATGGTAATAGTTGAGGGATTACCTATACTACCTTTTCCAAGTATTGCACCTTTTTTGTGATCACCATAGGACACAAATCCTATCTTCTTCGCCATAAAGTCGGAAAAGAGTGATAAGTCTCCCGTCATATATCTTGAACATCCACTATCGAGAACCCACTTTCCCGTAATAGCATCAAGACATTCATCCTACAAAAAGGCAACCAAGTGTGGTAGGTAACCAATTATCATTAGGCCCTTGAGAGTGAGTTAAATAAATGTTGTATTTGGGAAACCATTGAAAATCACCCTTAGGAATCAAAGACGTTCTAAACTTCCATTTTTCAATAGTGTGACCCTTTTTGCAACAATAGTGACAAAATATCCTATGATGATAATTAACAATGCCATTAGGAACTTTTTTAATCAAAGATTAACTTTTATGAGGCTTTTCAATCTTCACGGACCTAATAGACATGTTCTCCATGGGATGATGTAGACTATCTAATTTGGTAGCAAGAGTACTCACTTCTTATTGCCAAATTTGATATGTGTCACAACCATACTTATAAGAAGGCTCATACACTTTTTCATTATTTTAACTATCTACATTAAACTTATTTAATGCTTCTAACTCATCATTGGTTTCATCACCCTTGGCCTCTAAAAATTTGAAGACTTTATTTGGGAGGCCCATTTTTTGTTAGCATTCAAAAACTCTATTTGTAGTTTTTCAACTCCCCTTTCTAAATGTTTGAGTATTTAGAACTTACATTATTTTTCTTGCCTTGTCGATGACTTGCCATGAAACAATAATTTGCCTCTTTATCACTATCACTTGATCTTTCTTCACTTAAGGATTCACTTTCACTTTCCCAAGCAACATAGGCTTGTCTAGGCTTGTTTCTTTGGCATTTTCCTTTCTTTTTGGCAAGAGATGGATAATCCGTATTGTAATGACTGGGTTTACCACATTCATAGAAAATAACCTTTCCTTTGTCCTTTTTGTTGTTTTCTTCTTTGAGGGAGGAGCATTGCCTTCTAAAATTCATGATATTGTTGTCAGAATGTTAAATTCCATTTTGCTGAACATACCAATTGTATTTCTTCATAAATAGTCACATTTCTTCATCATCAGAAATCTCATCATCACTAGAGTCACTATCCTTACTTTTCTCTTATTTTGAGGATTTAGAGCTAGAAGACTTAAGAGCTTTGGACATCGTAAATTCCTCCTTGTGAATTTCCTTATTCTTCAATTTTCTTCTCAGGCTTCTTTTCATATTTATCAAAGAAATTGAGTTCTTGCTCGTGTTCTTCAAGCTTACCAAAAAGTGTAGTGAGATCAAGTGTTTCAAGATTGTTAGCTTCCTTGACCGCAGTGACCTTAGGTTTCCAACACCTAGTAATACATCTCAAAATTTAATTAGTTGCAATAACATTGGAAATAGGGTTACCTAGTAAGTTCAAATTATTAATAAGATGAGAGAATCTCTTTTGCATATCCGCAATGGTTTCACCATTTTTCATGCGAAAGAGTTCAAACTCTTGAATAAGTGTATTAATCCTAGCTTGTTTGAACTTATTAGATCCCTCATGGGAAATTTGTAAAGTCTCCCATATAGCCTTAGCGGTTTGACAATGGGAAATGTGATAGAACTCATCAACACCAAGTGTAGATACTATGATACAGTGGGAGAACTGACTTGGTTTGTTTTGCGTTTGATTGTAATTTTTGCCGTTAGCAAGAGTCGCCACCGACTTTTCTTTTATCCAAAAGTAAAGGCTGAAAAGAACAAGAAAGACGTTTGAGATTATTTCTTGAGTTTGGGGGGTAGATTATGAAAAGGGAAGGTTTTAGTACCCTTTCATCCTTAGTTATCTATGGGCTCTTAGTTGCTTGCTAGATCACTTGCTTTTGTTTGAAAATATGCTTTGTGGTGGTTTTTTGAACGTATTTTGAAAAGGCGCCTTTGTTTAGGCAAACTTTGTAATGGTTCTCGTTCGTAAGAACGTATACAAAGTGTTTGACTTTTGAAAATATTTTAAGTTGTTAAAGTGTTTGGTGTTTTTTTTAAAAAATGAGCAAGGATGTTTGTTTTGAAAGTGAGCAAGCAACTAGGAACAATCTACCTGCTCAAAAGTCTTTTTTTCATTTCTTCCTTTCCTTTGATATTACTAATTTTCCTTTTATTGGTAAGAAGCCTTATCTTTGGATGTAAAAAGGGATGGACGTGGGTTATTGTATGGTCATGATAGCAATGCTGTGAGGTGTCTTAGCATTTTTCTTTGAGGGACTAAGATCATTTGAAAGGAAACATTTGTAGCATCATCGAGTGACTATGATCTTGTATTTTTTATTACTTTCTCTAAGACATCCCACATGCATAACATGACCATTTTTGTAAGGCAACAAAGTGGAGTTAACCCTATGGGTGTAAGTGTGCAAGTGTGTTTGATTTACATGCATTGTTTATATTGAATTAGGGTTTACTAATTGTTGATTTTAGTCTTGCCATACAAACCCTAATTACTAACATTTATATGAAAGTGATAAATTGCAGAAAGTAAAATTGCTATGCTATTACATCATTAGGGGAGGTGGTATACAAATTTACTAATGGGGATTGCAAGAAAATTAAACCTAATTATCTATTACAACCATATTGAATAATGTACAAGAATTGAAAATATAATGTACAAGAATATAAATGAAAAAGAAATGATTTTTGTTTGGTTTTTGTTAAGGGTTTAGTTTTGACCAAATTAAGAAAAATGATTAATTAAAATTAAATAAAAATTAAACCTAAACTAATTAAGAAAATAAATTAAGTTAGAAAGCATTTTTAGGGTTTTTTTTATGAAAAGGTTTAAACTTAATGAAAATAATATGGTAATTAATTAATTAAAAGAAACTAAAGTTCTAAATTAATTTTAAATAAAGAAATAAAAACAAATAAACCTAAATCTAATTATTAATTTATTAAGAAAAAGAAATTAAATTTGTTAAGATAATGTTTTTGTCTTTATAAAAAAAAATAAGTGTGAAAATAATAAATAAAAATGTTTTTGAATTTTTTATTAATAAAAGTAATAATAATAACAATAATAATAGTAATAAAGAAAATAATAAAGAAAAATAAAATTAAATAAGAAAAAGAAAATAAATTAAATGAAATGATAAAAAATGTTTGGGCCAGGTATGTGAAAGCAGGCATGGGGGTCAAGAAAAGTAAAAATGGAAGGCCCGCTGTGAGGAGGCCCATGCACGCTTGTTGCTGGCAAAAAAGAAGGAAAATGCTGAAAATCAAAACAAAAGGTAGCATTGGGACTTGAACCCATGACCCTTACCATACGTGTGTGCTATCTTTCCCACTGGGGTGGTTGTACATCCGTTAACATAAGAAAAACAATAAATACATAACATAACTCAAGTCCTGATAATGACTTCATCTTCAACCTCCAGACATGGTTCCTGTAAATTGCTCATTTCTCAACAAAAATGAAAGATGTTAACATGGAAGTTGCTCCATTTTTCTATATTAATCCAACCATATAAATATCATAAGCTAGAAATCAAAGATGAATGAGAGTTTCTAAAAGTACCAAATTCTGACCTAACTTTTTTCAAAGATTCAAACCTAAAATTCTCTAAGTTCAATCAATATAAATGAAACCTATGGACATGTACAGTTTCAGGGAAATGATATCTATATTTTATCTTCACAAATCAGAATCAAATGATGCTTGTATGAAGAGATAGAAGTTTGAAAACTTACCTCTTGCAGCTGGATTCGTGTATGGAGTTTAAGCAACCTTTGAGATGGCCTGATAATTTATGTAGCTTGCCTGGACCTCCTTGAATGTATTCCAACTTATCTTGCAAATTTCTATAAACAATATCAATATAATTCTGATTTGGAACCAACCCGTATGCAACTACAGAGTATGTCCATGGGTTCTGAGGAAGGCTTCAAAGAGTATGCACAAAAATGGAGAGATCTGACAGGCATAGTTCAACCTCCTTTGGCTGATAGGAAATTGGTTGACATGCTCATGAGTACGCTAACATGTCCCTTTTATAATCATCTACTTGGAAGTTCTTCAGCCAGTTTCACTGAATTGATATTGACAGGAGAACATGTTGAGAATGGAATCAGAAGTGATAAAGTTCAGGTGGCTACATCTTCAAATACTGTGAAGAAGTCTTGTAATGGTAAGAAAGAATCCAATGTTGTGTACGACTAGAAGGGTCGTGATAAGAGTGACCGCAACCAATCTGTGGGGGCAATGCTGATCTCTAATCCCACATCAGTGCAACAACAACCAAATAATCAACGTAGGCACGATGCACCCAGGAGACAATTCACAAGAATCAACATGCCATTGTCTTAAGTATTGCAACACATGTTGATGGCATGGATGATTACATTGAAGGATCCTCCACAGAATCCCAATACTTCCTCTACCCGCTACAATACCAATGCAAGGTGTGCATATCACTGTGACAGTCCCGTACATGACACTAATAACTTTTGAGCTTTGAAGAATAAGATCCAAGACATTATTGACTCTAAGGAGATTGAATTTGACCCTCCTGAGACTCTTAATATGATCACTACATCTATGCCTAATCATGACAATGGAATTAATGTTATTGATGATGTTTCTTATGTTTCCGCTGTGAATAATTTGACTACTCCTCTAATGAGTGTTAAGAAGTAGTTGTTGCAAGCCGATTTATTTATGGGTTGCGTTGAAAACTACTACTACGGTAGGTCTTAATCCAATGGTTGTGCCCTGCTGAAAGAAGGTATTCAGCGTTTGATAGATGACCATGAAATTCAATTTTAGAAGACTCCTTCTGTGGAGAGTATATCCCAAGATGTATCTGTAACTATAATTTACTGTACTCCTGTAAGGATCACTTGTAAAGGTCTTGTGAAGATTACTGTTGAGCAAGGTTATCCCTTGGAATTATGGAGCTGAAATATACTACCATGGTGTCAAGCAAGAACCGTTGACTGTTGAAGATGAAAATACTAAAGTTCTTGATCCCAACATTAGAAATATTGCTGGAACTAGTAAGGTTACCAGAAGTGGAAGGGTCTTTTATCCAGAGATCTCTCCGAATGCTATTACTACACCAGTGCGTATCACTACTACTGAATCAACTACTGAGACTCGAAGCGAAGAACACGTGACTGAACCTACCCAGACTGAGGCACCGAAAGAGGTTACTATTGAAAATACCTCCAAGCAAGAGATGAGGGAGGTATTGAAGATTATTCGAAAACAATTGTCAAACAGTTGGGGCAGACCACGTCCAAAATATATATGATATCTCTGCTTTTGTGCTATGAAGCCCATGCTCAGGCTTTAGTAAAATTCCTAAAAAATGCTCATGTACCGCAGGAAACCTCTGTTGATCAGTTCGAAAATTGTGTTGCCAACCTGACAATTGATAATGGGATAGGCTTTTTTGTTGCTGATTTGACTCCCGTAGGAAGAAACCTTAATAAGGCCCTGCATGTCTCTATTGAGTGTAGGAGAACTACCTTATCTGATGTGTTGGTGGACACATGTTCCTCATTGAACGTATTGCCAAAAGATGTTATAGGGATCATGCTAAAACCCAATGACATCGTGGTGAAAGCTTTTGATGGTTCAAAGAGAATTGTGCATAGAGAGGTTGGTCTTCCAATCAAAGTGGGTTCCCAAGTCTTCAAATATACTTTCCTTGTGATGGACATTAGTCCAACCTATTCGTGTTTGCTTGGACGCCCTTGGATTCATGGGGCATGTGTTGTTACTTCTACGTTACACCAAAAGTTGAAGTATCTCGTGAAAGGAAAGATCGTTGCAGTTTGCGGTGAAGAAAAATACATGGTGAGCCAAAGGTTATCAAGATTCCACCCAAAATGGCTTCTTTGAAAGATGCTAAGGCTGTGGTTGAAGAAGGTGGTAGCACTATTTGGGGTCAGCTTCCCGATATTCCTTACAAATTCGATAAATTTGGTTTGGGTTTCACCTCAGAGGCTTAGAGGGTTGTCCTTCGTGCTCGTGCTAATTATGGGAGACCTCTATTCCGCATCAACAACAATGGAGTTCACAACAATCAAGTCAACACTGTTGAAGACGCTGATAGCGACTATGACATAGACAATTGGATTTTCCCTACTACCGGCAGTTGGCTCAACAATTGGAAAGCTGAATACTTTATACCAATCTCCTTTAGTCCGAAGTAAATGTTATTTTATGTTTTCTTACTTTCAAGTTTTTGGTTATACAATTTAAAACTATAACTTTAAGCCATTTTCCTTAGTCGGGGCACAACGGTCCATTTGTTAGGGTTATCATTATTCATCAACATATTTTCGTTTAATAAATCAATGGACGTTTGCATTCAAATTTTGCACTCTTTGTCTTTCTTTTACTTTATTGCTTTCAAAATAGCTATGTGTTCTTACACACACCCACACAACAAATTGCATATCCATATCCATCCTGGATCTCATTGATAACAATTCTGCTATTGCCAATTATGACTTTGAAAATCCGTTCTACCAAGCCTAGGAAGAAGGCGTGAAAGATTGTGAAATACCTGGAGAGCTTTCCAGGTTGTTAATACAAGAAGAAAGATCCATACGACTGCATGAAGAGTCATTCGAGGTTGTGAACTTGGGTACCGAATAGGATAATAAAGAGGTTAAGATAGGTGCCAACTTATAAGACAATGTCAAAAAGATATTAATCCTAATGTTGCGTGACTATGTTGAGACCTTTTCTTGGTCGTACAAAGACATGTCGGGGCTTAATACTGACATTGTGGTTCACTGTCTACCGATAAGGAAGGTTATCCTTCTATAAAGCAGAAGGTTCGTCGTATACGTTCCAAGATGTCTGAAAATATCAAAGCTAGGGTTATGAAGCAGTTCAATGCAGGTTTCTTAGTTGTTACATCCTATCCTTAGTGGGATAAGAATGTGGTACCGGTACCTAAGAAGGACATTAAGGTGCGTATGCGTATAGACTACATGGATTTGAATAGGGAAAGCCCCAAAGATGACTTTCCGCTTTTGCATATTGATGTTCTGGTTGACAACACTTCTCAACATAAAGTATTTTTCTTCCTGGATAGATTCTCTGTTTATAATCAAATCAAGATGGCACTTGAAGACATGGAGAAGACTAATTTTGTCACACAGTGGGACACTTTTTGTTACAAAGTTATGCCTTTTGGTTTGAAGAACACCGGTGCAACATATCAATGCAATATGGTAGCTTTGTTCCATGATATGATTCATCATGAGATAATGGTTTAAGTGGATGACATGATATCCATGTCTATGATTGAAAAAGAACATCTTGACCATCTACACAAGCTGTTTGAGAGATTGAAGAAGTACAACTTGAAGTTGAATCCAAACAAGTCCACCTTTGGGGTATGATCCGATAAACTCCTAGGTTTCATCGTTAGTGGTAAAGGTATTTAAGTTGATCACGCTAAGATTAAATCCATTTAAGAAATGCTGACTCCCCGTACTGAGAATGAAGTCATAGGTTTCCTGGGACGATTGAACTACATTGCTAGATTCATTTCCCATTTGACTGCTATTTGCGAGCTAATCTTCAAGTTATTAAAGAAATATCAAGTAGTGATATGGAACAATGATTGTCAGATAGCCTTCGACAAAATCAAGGAGTATCTCCAAGAACCTCCAGTTTTGATGCCACCGGTTGAAGGAAGTCCTCTGATCATGTACTTGACAATATTAGAGAATTCAATAGGATATGTGTAATACGGTGGGAGAAATGACTTTTACTTTTTTATTTTATTGCAAAGGTTGCAGATATCAAGAGTCGCCACCGACTTTTCTTTTATCCAATAAAGGAAAGGGTTAAAAGAACAGGAAAGACATTTGAGAATTTTTTTATGAGTAAGGGGGGTAGGTTATGAAAAGGGAAGGTATTAGCACCCTTTTCATCCCTAGTTATCTACGGGCTCTTAATCGATAACTCACTTTTGAAAATGCTATGTGAATGTGTAAGTTTGAAAATATTTTGAAAATGCCTAAGTTTGGCAAACTTTGTATTGATTCTCGTATCGTTGAAAATGCATACAAAGTGTCTGTTTTGAAAATATTTTTGAAAAGAAGTGTTTTATGTGAAAAATGTTTTTGTTTGTGAGCAAGCGACTACGAGCTATCAACCAAATCAAAAGTCTTTCATGTTATTTTCCTCTTCCTTTAGATAGTGATATCCTACCAATAGTTAGTAAGAAGCCCTATTGTTGGATGTTTGAGGGACAGGCACGGGTCATCGTACAATCATAAAGGCAACTCGTAGGGTGCTTTAGAAAATTTTCGTAAGGGACTACGATCATTTATCGAAGGCAGCATCGAAGGGTCATCGAGGGACTACGATCTTTTTAACGAGGGTCTTTGTTAAAGTGTCTGATGTTCGAGGGACATGACTATTTTCATCTGAGGCAACAAGTGGGGGTTACCCTAGAGGTGCGAGTGTGCAAAGTGTCTTGTGATTCAGATATATTATCTTGATTAGGGTTATCTAACAGTTGATTTTAGATCTTATCATACACGCCTAATTACTACACAGTTATATATACATACAAGCATAATTATAGGTTCAAAAAGTAAAGTGCGGGAAAGAATAAATCCTAAGCTATTACATTCGATGAGTAGTTACAATATTTAAAAAAAGAAATGCGAGAAGATAAACTAACTATTACAAAATCGTCTGTGCGACCTATACATCTACTTATAGAATTTAAATAGCAAAGAATAAATAAAAGAAATTAGGAAAAGATATTAAAACCTAAAAAATTCTAAGCGTTAGGAAAATATTTTTGATGTTTTGTTTAGAAAAATATTTTTATAGTGAAATAATAATTAACCCTAATTCTAATTAGTTTACAAATTAATTATGAAATTAAATCAAAATGTGATTAAATTAAATCAATCATTATTTATCAATAATTAAATTAATTAATCAAAACCTATATCTAATTTTTTAGTGAATTTTTTCTGATTAAATAAAATTGATTAAAAAAGAAAATAACTAATTAAAACAAAAAATAGAAAAAAATGTTAAAAATAAAATAGGTCCAAAAAAAGGTGCAAGCGCTGGGTGTTCAACTCTCGCCCTTTCTCTTTCCAACCTCCACCTCTTGCCATCTGAGTTATGTTGTTCAGTTGTCATACAAACGCAAAACAATCATTATATAATAAAACAAGATTAAAATATAATTTTTAAGCACAAGTCAAACAGGTGCGCCCCTGATATTACAATTGAGCCAACCAGGATAACTCCCGGTGCCCCGCAGATCTCAGGCGAGTCCAACCACCCCTCACAGTGGTAAACTCCTTCTCCGATCAGCCAAAATTCCAAACCTGCGAAATAACAAAAATCGAATCCCAAAATTAACCCTAACCCCCCTAAATCAAGGTCTGTGAATCGAATGGTGTTGTCCGTTTGCCATAAAAATGCATGTACACGAAGATAAGAAGAGCACATCCCTTTATGCCCCAACAATGGTGTTTTCTATTTCCTGCGCCAAATATTACATGTAATGTGTCAATCATGTTCTAATGATGCATATAAACTGATCTGATATGTTAAGAATGATTGAAACTATAAGAAATTAAGATTTCGAAACTCACCACACTTACCAACTGGTGCAGATGAAAGGAGGTATTCTGGCGTGCTTTAGGCTTGTGTGAGGGCTGGAAATGACTCCTTTGATCCCCAAGGAGTGATTTATGCACTTGGTTTGGACTGAAACTATTTGTAATCTTAGAACTCGATTGCTTGGTTTCTTTGAAAATTTTGTGAACCACACATTGGCTTGGAGGAAGTTGGGTTTGTCCTCTTGTGATCTGATGCCTGTGTATATATGAGAGATCATAATAGGTTAACAAAAATAGCCTCATATCATGTACAATCAAAGTTATCAATTGTTACCAAAACAAATTGAAAACTTTCCAAAACCATGAAGATCCTTCCCAAAATAGATTCTCACGTTTTTATTTTGTAGCTGGCTGGAATGGATTTGGACTTTTGAACTGATCAAAAATAAGGCTTGCACGCCTACGCCCATTTACCTTGTATTTATTTTGAATTAATTTTGATTTTAAATAAATAAAATCAAAATAAATAAAATAAAAAACTAAAGTAATGCATGAATGCACTTAGGGGTCTTTAAGCATGACATGAACACATTTGAATTCCAAAACTTAGGCCCAATAACCCAAAATCACAAATTTACTCAATTGAGATTTCATGCATTTCTCAAAAATTGTCCAACTTGTACAACTCATAACTTTCTCAATTTTTATCATTTGAAGGTGATCTTGGACCTTTTGGAAATCACAAGATGCCCTCTTCAATTTATCTTTTTATCATTTTTACATTTGGAGACTTTATCGTATTGTAAGTTGCCTCGACAAAAAGTGTCTTTTGTTGACTTTTGAAATAAACTGTAATGTATTAGCTCATATATTTCAAATGAAGCACTTTTTGACTTGAGCACATATATACAAAGTTGTAGAGAATTGAATTTCCTTCTAAATGGTCTTTGGTTGGGAAAAATTTGATGAAGCATGTGAAAGTTATGCTTGGTCAAAGTTCAGTTGACTTCTCCTAAGGAAACCCTAATTTGGCAACTTTTGACTTTTGATGATTTTAGGGATTTCCTTGGGAATCATGATCAAATATTGATCAAATGATGAATATAACTCCAAAATGTTGATGTTGACCAAAAATCTTGAAGTTTGACTGTAAGTTGACCATAGTTGACTTTTTACCCAATATATTTAACTTTCAATCATCTAAGCCATTTACTGAGCAAACTTGTGATGTAAGATTTGAAACTTGACATGAGCACTATTGAAGACCTATGATGAACCATGAAAACCATTTGAGACCTTTGAAACTCATACTTCCTTGTACAAGATGAAACCCTTGTTGTGAACCCATTACTTAGGAGGAGAGTTTGTCTGATCAACTCTTGAGAATCCTTGAGCATTTGAGAGCCCTAGAAGAATGTCTTGAAGAAAATGGTAGGAAAATTTTTGGGATACAACAACTGCCCCTATTCAATCTTCTTAAACCTGAAGAGTTAGATTGACATGTCTGCCATTCGTGACTTGAAGATGAAAGATGATTGAAAACTTAAGTGCCCAGAAATTTGCACTCGCTGGTGCACCAAGTAACATTGTTGGTTGATTATACTGGGAATGGGCTTAAAGATGCCATTTGGAGAGGTGACGGAGAGTCATCAGAGATGGCCTTATAGATTCCATCCAAAGTAACCGTTGATAGAAATTAGACTAAGTCTACGCTCGACTTTGTCTTAGAAGATGTATTTGGAGTGAGTCTACGCTCGACTTGGTCCAAAATAATAATCAGAATAAATCTATGCTCGATTTAATATGAGACAGAAGATGTCCACACCCGACTTCAACTAGAAAAGGTCTTGGCAAGAGTGTATGCCCGACTTTTCTGAAGGAGTATCAGAATAAATCTATACTCGATTTAATATGAGCCAGAAGATGTCTACGCCCAACTTCAAATGGAAGAAGTATCAGAATAAATCTATGCTCGATTTAATCTAAGCCAGAAGATGTCTATGCCAGACTTCAAACAAAAGAAGTATCAAAATAAATACGCTCGAATTAATCTGATCCAGAAGATGTCTACGCCCGATTCAAATGGAAGAAGTATCAGAATAAATCTATGCTCAACTTAATCTGAGCCAAAAGATGTTTATGCCCCACTCCAAATGGAAGAAGTATCAGAATAAATCTACACTCGATTTAATTTGAGCCAGAAGATATATATTCCCTACTTCAAATGGAATAAGTATCAGAATAAATCTACACTCGATTTAATCTGAGACATAAGATGTCTATGGTAGATTTCAATTGGGAGATGTATCAGAATAAATCTATGCTCAATTTAATCTAAGCCAAAAGATGTTTACACCCGACTTCAACTGAAAGAAGTATCAAAATAAATCTAAGCTCGATTTAATATGAGCGAGAAGATGTCTACGCCCGACTTCAACTGGAAGAAGATGTTGGAAGGAGTCTATGCCCGACTTTTCCAATGGAGCTTCAGAAGGAATCTACGCTCGATTTCGTCTGAATGATGTACTATAAGATGTCTTCGCCGGACTTCAACTTGAAAATATGCCTCTTTGAGAATGACCTTCTGAGGAAATAGCTTAAGTAGCCATTTATCAGATGTAGCCTTTGATGAGATTATCTAGTCATATAGGTAGTTGATGATGTTTGTCTGTTGATTGATCTTTCCTGAAAAAGGTAAAGAGTTAGCTGTATGCAATATCATGATGTATGAAATGTATTGCATAATGATATTCTCAAAATAAATGGGAGTGTGTTATATGCATTTTGTATGCATATGCTATGATGTTCGTAAATGATGTATGAATGTGAAATGTTGTTTGGAGTGATTTGTAAACCTGTGCAGCATCTTTGTCTGGGAAAATAAATCCCTGACTGTTGCTGGGGATGAAGAGTATATATATATATATTTAATCTTGATGGGTATTCCTTCTTTCTTATTGAGGAAACTCTGTTGGGGAATGTTGATTCCTATTTTGGGGAGAAGAGTCCAAGAACATTGGTTGTGCATTGCTCTACTGGGGATTTTAGTTCTTATATACCCTGATTGGGGATAAAAGAGATGGATAAACTTTTGAGGTGTTGTCTAACTAAGTTTCTGATATGGATATCGACTCTTCTAGAGAGAATAAGGTTGAAAGATATTTGATCCAGTTTCAGATTCAGTAGCAACTCTCTGGGGATAGCAACATGGACCGCTCTTTGCTGGAGGAGGGAATCTTGCCGATAATTTGTGGTAAAAACAAACTCAAGCTGGGGAGACTGTAATCTGTTGGGGAAATAAACTTTGTTAGGGAAATATACCCTGTTGGGGAAATAAACCTTGTTGCGGAGAAATACTCTTCTTGAGGAAACACCCTTGCTGAGGAAATGAGCTCTGTTGTAGAAAAGAAATCTTTAGGGTTTTTTTTTACAGTTTTTGAGGAATAAACTCAACTGGGGAAGAGAATTTCCATAAACTGTACTGATCGGGACTCCGTAGGTTCGATACATTTCTTGGAAAAGATCATATTTGTTTATCTTCTAGAGCGATGGGCTGGTGAGTATGAAGAGACTACTCTGTGGGGATAATCTAGTGAGGATTTTATATGGGGATATGTAGACGATTTGAACATTATCCCAACTCCTAGAGTCTTGAGCAAATGCTCATTTTTGTTGTTATGCATATAATTGTTAGCAGTTAATCATACTCATATGGATATGTTTATTCAATTTTAGTCATTGGACGGTTTTGCAAACAAAACAGAAAAGTAAAAACAAAAAGTTTGAATTTTGAAATTCGTATTTCTATTGATAGTTTTCCCATAAGCATGCGATTTTATACAGAGAGGCATAAATCCTAGTAAGAGGAAATTATCGTGAAATGAAAAGAGTACAAAGTGAAAGCAAGATAATAGTTATGTGGGAATAATCTCGCTGGGTTCCAACTCTGCTATTTCCCCGATGTCTTCAAGCATCTAATCCCTCGTTGTCGGAAGAAAGTGATTAAATTGAAATGTACCATTTGAACTTGACGTTGATAATGAAGCTTAATGTAAGTGATCTAACGGGACATAGTCATACACTTTAATCCCTAACTTTTACCTGGACTTCCCTTTCGGATTTTTAGTCCACCGGGATACCCTTTCTTACCCAAGCCAACTTTTCAGGTTTTCGACTTGCAGGGTGTATAATATTTTATATATATCCATAATTTTTGCTCAAACCATTTTGGTTCGCCGTTTTTGCTTAGTCCAGTCAACCTAGCGAGTCATTTTCATGCGTAGTATCTTTTGACTATGTCTTCTTTCACCGGGTTCAGAAAATCTTCGCTGTCCATGATGGTCAGTATCATAGCACCGCCAAAAAATATCTCCTTGACTACAAATGGTCCTTCGTAGGTGGGAGTCCATTTGCCCCTGGAATCACCCTACGACAGAATGATGCGCTTTATTACCAAGTCACCATCCTGATATACCCGATGCTTGATTTTCTTATTGAATGTCTTGATCATATGCTTCTGATACATCTGACCGTGATAGACAGCCACAAGCCTCTTCTCGTCAATCAGATTCAAATGGTCTATCCTGGTCTGAATCCACTCATCTTCATCTTTTATAATTCTCAGAGAAGGAATCTGAACTTCGACAGGAAGGACAACTTCCATACCGTAGATCAGAAAGAATGGGGTTGCCCCATTTGATGTTCGAGCTGAAGTGCGATAACCATGGAGAGAAAACAACAACATCTCGTGCCAGTCTTTGTAAGTCATAACCATCTCTGTATGATTTTCTTAATGTTCTTGTTGGTGACTTCTACTGCACCATTCATCTCCAGTCGATACAGAGAAGAGTTGTGGTGCTTGATCTTGAACTGCATGCAGAGTTCTGTAATCATAGTGTTATTGAGATTAGTACCATTGTCTATGATAATCCTCTCGGGGATTCCATACTGATAGGTTAGGTTATGCCTAATGAGCCGGGCCACGACGTTCTTGGTAACAGAGGTGAAAGAAGCTGCTTCTACCCATTTTGTGAAGTAATCAATGGAGACGAAGATGAAGTGATGTCCGTTAGAAGCAGTGGGTTTAATCTCTCCAATTATAAAAATACCCCACATTACGAATGGCCACTGAGCAGTAAGGATGTTCAGAGGTACTGGAGCCACATGAACTTTATTAGCATAGATTTGACATTTCTAACAAGTTCTCGAGTGGTTGTGATAATCGGTTTCCATACTCGACCAATAGTAACTTGCTCTCAAAATCTTTTTAGTCATAGTGTGCCCACTAAAGTGAGTACCAAATACGCCTTCGTGCATATCTTTTATAATTTCTTCTGCTTCCTTCTTGTCCATACAATAACGCAGAGTCCAATCATGATTGCGCTTGTATAAAATTCCATTTCTTAAGAAGAACTTAGCCGAGAACCTCCGTAGGAATTTCTTGTCATTGGTCGATGCCCCTTCAGGGTATTCTTGAGCCTCAAGGTACCTTTTCACTTCATGAAACCAAGGTTTTTTTCTACTCCATCAGTGTCAATTTCATAGCAGTGTGCCGGTTCGTCTAATCTTTCAATGGTAATTCTGGGAGCCTCATTGTCCTATCTGACTTTGAACATGGATGACATGGTAGCCAATACGTCCGCCAACTGATTCTCTTCTCTTGGGATATGTTCAAAAGTAAATTATTCGAAATACGGAATCAAGGTTAGCACATGTTCTCGGTAAGGGATAAGATTCAGATGCTTTGTGTCCCATTCTCCCTTAACCTGACTGATTACTAGGGTTGAATCCCCATATACGCTGAAGAATTTTATTCTCATGTCAATAGCAGCCTTAATACCCATGATGCACGCTTCGTATTCAGCCATGTTATTGGTGCATTCAAAGCAAAGTCTGGCAGTGAAGGGTGTATGGAAACCCTGAGGAGAGATAATTACAACACCGATTCAGTTTATAAGTGTGTTAGAAGCTCCATCGAAAACCATAGTCCACCGGGGTCCTAGCTCGGGTCCTTCATATGGTCCAGGTTCTTTACAATCTATAACTAGCATAATGTTCTCATCTGGGAATTCAAAATTCATAGAATGATAGTCGTCTACAGCTTTATGTTCCCAATGATCTTCCAATACACTTCCTTTGATCGCTTTTTGAGTGGTGTACTGAATGTCGTATTTTGTTAAGACCATTTTCCATCGGGCTATTCTTCTGGAGAGATTTGGCTTCTCGAATATGTACTTAATAGGATCCATTTTAGAGATAAAAAAAATGGTATGGGTCAACATATATTGTCTTAGTCGGCGAGCAGCCCATGCCAAAATGCAGAAAGTTTTCTCGAGCAATGAATATCTTGTTTCATAGTCGGTAAATTTTTTGCTAAAGTAGTATATTGCATGCTCTTTTCGACCAGACTCGTTATGTTACCTCAGTACGCACCCCATTGAGTTCTCTAGCACTGTTGGGTACATGATTAAAGGTCTTACTTCAGCTGGTGGCATCAGAATTGGAGGTTCTTATAGGTACTCCTTAGTTTTATCAAAGGCTTTTTGACAATCTTCGTTCCACTTTACTACTTGATCTTTCTTCAATAGCTTGAAGATTGGCTCACAAGTAGTAGTCAAATGGGAAATGAATCGGGAAATGTAATTCAGTCGTCCTAAGAAACCTCTGACTTTATTCTCGATACAGGGAGCCTACATTTCTTGAATAGCTTTAAATTTTTTAGGATCAACTTCAATACCTTTACCAGTGACAACGAAATCGAGGAGTTTACCTGATCTCACCCCAAAGGTCCACTTGTTTGGATTTAACCTTAGCTTATACTTCTTCAGTCTTTCAAACAATTTATGTAGATGATTAAGATGCTCTTCTTTAGTCTGTGATATGGCTATCATGTTGTCGATGTAGACTTCTATCTCATGATGAATCATGTCATGAAATAAGGTTACCATAGCACACTGATAAGTTTCCCCAGTGTTCTTTAACCTAAAAGGCATAACTTTGTAACGGAAAGTTCCCAACTGTGTGATGAAGGTCATTTTCTCCATTTCTTCAGGCACCACCTTGATCTGATTATAACCCGAGAAAACATCCATGAAGGATAATACTTTGTGTTGAGTGGTGTTTCCGACCAAAACATCAATATGTTGCAGTGGGAAGTCATCTTTGGGGCTCACCCTGTTCAGATCCATGTAATCTACACACATACGTACCTTGCCATCTTTCTTTGGTACCAAAAAAACATTAGAAACCGATTGAGGATATGATGTCACTGCTAAGAAACTTGCATTGAATTGCTTCATAACCTTGGCCTTAATCTTCTCTGACATCTCAGGATAAATGCGACAAACCTTATGCTTAATCGGAGAACATCCCTCTTTCATTGGCAGACGATGAACCAAAATACCAGTATCGAGCCCTGGCATATCTTCGTATGACCAAGAAAAGGTCTCAACATATTCATGCAACATTTGGATTAACCTGTTTTTGATACTGCTCTCTAAATTGGCGCCTATCTTGATCTCTTTTCTATCTATTTCAGAACCCAAGTTCACCACTTCAACTGGCTCTTCATGTGGTTGGATAGCCTTTTCTTCTTATATTAAGAGTCTGGTAAGTCCTCCAGGTATTTCACAATCTTCCTCACCTTCGTCCTCAACTTGGTAGATCGTATTTTCAAAGTCATAAGCGGTAATAGCAGAATCGTTATCAACAAGATCCATAATGGACGAGGACATGCAATGTAGTGTGTGGGTGTGTGTAAGAACACATAGATATTTGAAAATGAAATAAGTAAAAGAAAAAAAGGGAACACAAAATTTTAATGCAAAACATCCAATATTTTTATTAAATGAATAATGTTCATGAATTATCAACCCTTAACAAATGAACCACTGTGCCCCAGGTAAGACACAAGTTTTAAAGTCATTGTTTATTACATAACAAAAATATTTTAAAAGAAAATAAGAAAGAAATGTAGCTATTACTCTTGGCTAAAGGAGATAGGGATAATTTCTTTCGCTTTCCAATTGTCGAGTCCGTTGCCAATGGTAGGGAATATCCAGTTGTCGAAGTCATAATCACTGCCAGAATCTTCTATGGATTTGACTCTGTTGTTGCTGATACGGAACGAAGGTCTTCCAACCCGAGCACGACGAACAACCCTTTGACCTTCTGCAGTAAAGCCCAAACCAAAATTTTCAGATTTATAAGGAATATTAAGAAGCTAGCCCCAAATAGTACAACCACCTTTTTCTATAGTAGCTTTGGCATCTTTCAAGGAAGCCATCTTGTGCGGTGGTCTTTGGAATGGCAGAAACATCTTTAATAGAAGTAGGGGAAATCACTTCAAAATTATGACAGGGGGTATCGATGAATTCCCCATCCATCTCCATGTACCAGAATGAATTCAGGTGGCTGACCATGTACTCCTCTTCTCCGCAGACAGTAACAACCTTTCCTTTTACAAGATACTTTAATTTCTGGTGTAAGGTGGAGGTAACAACACCTGCCCCATGGATCCAGGGGAGTCCCAATAGAAGAGAATAAGCCGACCGAACATCCATTACATAGAAGGTGGACTCAAATATCTATGAATCCACTTTGATCGAGAGGTCCACTTCTCCATGTACCATTCTTTTTTATCCGTCGAAGGATCAAACTATGATGTTACTAGGTTTCAACACAATCCCTTCATAATCCAGTCTGTCAAGAGTTCCTTTTGGTAAAACATTCAGTGAAGAACCTGTATCAATCAACACATAAGCCAACGTAGTGCCCCTGCATTCAATGGAGACATACAGGGCCTTATTATGATTTCTCACCTCCTGGGTTAGGTCAGCATCGGAGAAGCCTAATCTGTTATCCATTGTTAAGATAGCCACATAACTTCCAAATTGATCAGCCGAAATCTCTTGCAATACGTGAGAAGTCTTCAAGAATTTTACTAAAGCATGTGCATGGGCTTCAGAACACAGCAGTAAAGATAACATGGAGATTTTCGACGGGGTCTGGCCCAGTTGTTCAATGATTTTATAGTCACTTTTGCGAATGATCTTCAAAACATCTTCCATAACTTTTCCAGAGGTGTCCTCGACTGTGGTTTCTTTAGGTGCCTCCGTCTAAGCAGGCTCTATCATTGGCTCTTTACCCCGAGCCTCGACAGTTAATTTAGTAATGGCAATTCAAACAAGTGTAGCATCATTTTTCGGAGAGATTTCTCGGGAGAAAACCCTTCCGCTTTTAGTAACTTTGCTGGTCGCCGCAATATTGTCAATGTTGGGGTCATCATCTTCTGTATCTTCATCAGAAAAATTCTTGTTTGATGCCATGGTAGTAGATGTCAGATCCATAGTTTCATGGAATAGCCTTTTCCGAGGAATATGTGATGGGTCTAGGTGTTGTAATGATCAAAGGATCAACTTTCAGATTTGCGGTAATCCTTATAGGACCTTTAGAAGTGATCCTGACAGGAGTACCGAATACGACAAACAAATCTTGACACAAATTCTCAGCATACAGAACTTTCTCGAACAAAATATATGTTCATCCATTAGGCGTTGAACGCCTTCCTTTAGTAACCTGCAACCATTGAGTTGGACTGCACATCAATAACATTCTTTAACACAACCTATAAATAAATAGATCTGTAACATATTCTTTTTTATTGTTGACAGAGGAGTAATCACATCACTTACAGAGGTAACATACAGAACATCTTCAATAACACTTATGCATTTATCATGCTTCGGCATAGGTGCAATAATCACGTTCGGAGTCTCCGGAGGATCGAACTCAATTTCCTTATTCTCAATCATGTTATGGATTTTGTTTTTCAGGGGCCAGAAGTAGTTGGTGTTATGCCCAGGACTGTTAGAATAATAGGCACAACTCACATTCGGATTGTACTTAGGAGAGGACGTGTTGGGATTTTGAGGAGGATCCCGCAGTGAAATGAGTTCAGCTTTTAACAAATGTTTTAATGCTTGAGATAAAGACATGCCGATCTTGGTAAACTACCTTAACGGAGCGTCTGTCCTTCGTTGGTTACCCTGTTGTTGTTGTTGTTGAACAGGCACCAGATTATAGATCAACACTGCTCCCACAAACTGATGGCAGTCTTTTTTACTAAGACCATCCTGGCTGTAGACAACATTGATTTCTTTTTTACCACCGAATGACTTCTTCACAGCATTATAAGATTTAGCCATTGGAATCTTCCCACTCTTGATACCACTCTCAACTCTTTCTCCTGTCAGTATCAGCTTGGTAAAACCAGTTGAAGAACTCCCAATTTGTAGACTAAAGAATGGGCATGTCAGAGTGCCCATGAACATATCTACCAGCTCCCGGTCAGACAAGAGAGGTTGCACCCTTCCATCTAAATCCCTCCATTTTTGTGCATATTCCTTGAACCCTTCATTAGATCCCATGGACATGCTTTGCAGTTGCACACGAGTCGGTGCAAGGTTAGCATCATATTGATACTGCTTGTAGAAAGCAGGAGCCAAGTATTCCCATATGTGAATGTTGGTTCCTTCTAGATGATAGAACCATTCAAATTGAGTTCCAAACGAACTTTCTTGAAATAAATGGACCTATAATTTCCGGTAAGTAGTATGAGGTTGAATCTTTCGAACATACAATCTCAGATGGAGTTTGGGACAAGAGACACCAACATATTTAGCAAAGACAGGAACCTTGAACTTGTGAGGGATGACCACCCCCGGGAACAGACCTGTTCTACAAAATATAATCCAGGCAGTTTCTGGATTTCCATAACTTTGAGACAGTCTTTCAACTGCTTGTACTTGTCATCTGCAAGTGGGTACTATTCGTCAGAGTAGTCTTCATATTTAGAACAATGACTATTTCTACCTTCAGGCTTGATGCTTCTACCATCCTCTTCTTGGTTGTTGTCTTCGTCAGAAGAAATGTCGTCCACTTGAACTGGTTGAACAGGACCTTTGAATATTCTCCCCATATTGAGGATAACAACCATCTTTTTAGTCTTCTTTTTCTTGGTGACGAGCATCATCAAATCTTTTTGTCCCTACGCCAGATTCATAAGAGTCTCTTGAAATTGTGCATGCTGAGCTTGGAGGTCCTTAACAGTTTGTTCAAGGGCCATCTTATACTGAAATAAATAGTAAGTAGATGAGAAAACCTGTATGGAAAACTTTTTATGTAATGATGCATGATATGTGAAAATGCAATGTTTTCAAGGATCTTGCGAGATTTAAATTTTCTAACAAAAGGAAACATAAACAAAGATTTTATTAGTAAGTTCAAAATTATAATTGCCTCTTAGCCTTACAATGAAAACAAGAGGGTCTCAAAGAGACTACAATATGAACTCCAAAAACTAAGACTCAGATCTCCCACGAACGCTTCCTCTTTGTGTTGATGTATACATTAAGACTCTTCTCCTCGTGAAGTTTCTTTGTGAGCTCCAACACTTGCTTTTCACTTGCATATAATTGAGTCTCAAAGGTGTCCCATTCTTCCTTGAGTTAAATCCAGGACTTCTGCAATTCTTCAAGGTCAGTGGGAATGTCTGGATGGATGATGGTGTGAGAAATGTCTCCTTCGACAACAGGCTTCATGATCACCGGTAGGACAACTGGATATGGCATCATGAGGTTTTGAGTGCGAGCTCGTACCCATTTCAGATAGGGATCCAAAGGGATGGAGTTCTTCTGTCCAAAAGCCATGATATCAAACTTTCTCACCATGCCCCAAGCATGTATAAACCTTTAACGATATCCTTAAGGATTATTTTCATAATCGAACACAATACCCTGGATAAGTGTGTCATGAGGACCATCTCTTCGAGCATAACCAAATTGACATAGATCCAGAGAAGGATTGTAAGTAATGCCTCCCCTATGCCAAGGAGTGGAACATTAGGTAATTCACCACAACAGTCAATGATAGTGATATCCTCATAAGATTGGGAACACCAGTAGATGTCTGTATGAGAAAGTGACATTATCCTTTGAGACCACCTCCAACCTTGTTCATTCTTCATTACTGATCGGGGAAGGTGCGAAATAAACCACTTGGATAGCAAAGGTATGCAACACATGAGGGTTCCTCGCCTCTTCATGGTATGAGTGTGAAGAGAATGCATAATATCTCCAAGCAAGGTAGGCACATGATTATGAGCAAGGAATATTTTGATAGCATTCACATCTATGAGCTGGTCTGGATTAGGGAACAGTACCAAGCTGTAGATTAACAAAGAAAAGATGTCCTCGAAAGCCTGAAAGCTCATAGCATCCATAAATAGTTGAGCCTTCTATATCATAAATTTAGCAAGAAGACCTTTGACTCCAATTCTCGTTTCCCAATTAGATACAATGTCAGACCGCTTCAGATGTAAAGCTGATGCAATATTTTCTAATTTTGGAGCTTCTTCTAAACTGGTGAAGGGTGTCTGATTAAGAACATGTACTCTCAATAACTGAGAGAACTCCTCCATTGTGGGTACTTACTGATAATCTGGAAAAGTGAAACATTGATTTGCAGGGTCAAAGAATTGGAATAGAACACTCATCATATCTTCGTCAAAATCTGGGGTAACCAGACTGAGTAGTCGACCATGCCTTTTGATGAATGGATAACTTTTGGGATCCCTTGTTACTAACTCCTTAAGTTGAGGAGGCACCCTCACAAAGTTGATCCAGATAGTATTTCTGCGAGCGGATGCCATAACCTACAACACAGAACAAATATAAATCTCTTGGTCCTTGAAATAGTTATTGAAAATGATATGGTATGATGTCATGATGTTATGATGTCATGTTCAGACAATTAATCATACACAAACAAAACACACAAGGCCTTAGGTTCAAGCTTGCATGGAGTTTGTAGGTAAGTACCCTCTTGAAGTTTTAGTTGGCTCAACCTGTCCTAAAAGAAGTAACTGGGGTCTAGGAGCCTCAATATCACTGATCTTTCTCCCATGCATTGTTTCAGTACAAGCATCTGATTTGCGATCAAAATATCCCGAGAGTCACCTCAATGATTGTAGCATCGAGTATCAACCAACTTCAGTCTGCACCAAAGCCGACTATCTCACTACTTTCTAATGGCTAAGTTGTGTCAACTAAGGTTCTACGGTCAGTTAGTGCTTTATGACACCATGCAGAAACCCATAATTCTCCTTGAATTAACTCAAGGGACACCGACATCAACCAATGTGTCACACTAACGTAACCATCGCTTCGACCGTATCGGTATACGCTGTACAATTTTCATGATCTATTGCTACTTACCTAAAATGCCCCCTGATCCGGGTATAGGATCTATACAAGAAATAAACCCAAGCATATCCCGAAATATAAAGCATACAAGACAAACAAATAAAGCAATAAAGGTGATCTAGCTCTTAAGGTAACCCCACTTTTAGTTTTCCGCAACAGAGTCGCCAGTTCTGTAATACGGTGGGAGAACTGACTTTTGGTTTTGTGTTTTATCGCAAATGTTACGGATACAAGAGTCGCCACCGACTTTTCTTTTATCCAATAAAGGAAAGGGTAAAAAGAACAGGAAATACCTTTGAGAATTTTTTTCCTGAGTAAGGCGGGTAGGTTATGAAAAGGGAAGGTATTAGCACCCTTTTCATCCAAAGTTTTCTACGGGCTCTTAATCGCTAGCCCACTTTGAAAATACTTTGTGAATGTGTAAGTTTGAAAATATTTCGAAAATGCCTAAGTTTGGCAAACTTTTTAATGATACTCGTATCGTTGAGAACGCATACAAAGTGTTTTGAAAATATTTTTGAAAAGAAATGTTTTGTGTGAACAACGTTTTTGTTTGTGAGCAAGCGACCACGAGCTATCTACCTACTCAAAATTCTTTCACGTTATTTTCCTCTTCCTTTAGATAGTGCTATCCTACCATTAGTTAGTAGGAAGCCCTAACGTTGGATGTTTAAGGGACATGCATGGGTCATCATACAGTCATAAAGGCAATTCGTAGGGCGCTTTAGCAATTTGTCGTAAGGGACTAAGGTCGTTTATCGAAGGCAGCATCGAAGGGTCATCTAGGGACTATAATATTTTAACCGAGGGTCTTTGATAAAGCGTCCCACGTTCGAGGGACATGATTGTTTTTATTCGAGGAAACAAGTTAGGGTTATCCTAGAGGTGCGAGTGTGCGAAGTGTGTGGTGATTTAGATATATTATCTTGATTAGGGTTATCTGACGGTTGATTTTAGATCTTATCATACACGCCTAATTACTACACAGTTATATATACATACAAGCATAATTATAGGTGCATAAATTAAAGTGCGGGAAAGAATAAATCCTAAGCTATTACATCCAATGAGCAGTTACAATATTTAGAAAAAAAATGCGAGAAGATAAACTAACTATTACAAAATCGTTCGTGCTACCTATACATCTATTTCTAGAATTTAAATAGCAAATAATAAATGAAATAAATTAGGAAAAGATATTAAAACCTACAAAATTCTAAGCGTTAGGAAAATATTTTTGATGTTTTGTTTAGAAAAATATTTTTATTGTGTGAAACCGAAGAGGGCTCACACAAGTGGTAAAGTGTTTGCTTTGGTGGAGGATCAGACAACTGTTGAGGACAGACTTATCAGAGGTACATGTTTCATTAATAGTACTTATTTAATTACTATTATTGATACCGGTGCTACGCATTATTTTATTGCTGCTGATTGTGTTGAAAGATTGGGTCTTGTGTTGTCTTCTATGAATGGGAAATGGTCGTCGATACTCCATCCAAGGGGTCGGTGACTACTTATTTTATGTGTTTAAAGTGTCCCTTGTCGATATTCGACAGAGACTTTGCTGTTAATTTGGTTGGTTTAATGTTAAGAGGTTTAGATGTCATTTTGGGTATGAACTGGATAGAGCATAACTGTGTTCATATTAACTGTTATGACAAGTCGGTGAAGTTTTCTACTCCCGAAGAAGAAGGTGGTCTGTTGTATGCTCGAAAGTTGAGGAAGTTGGTGCAAGAGGAAGCACATATGTTCTCGTTGATGGCGTCGCTATCTGTGGAGACTCAAGCTATGATTGAGGAATTGCCAGTGGTGTGTGAATTTCCTGAAGTTTTCCCTGATGAGATTCCTGATGTACCGCCGGAGAGGGAAGTTGAATTTGCTATTGATCTTGTACCTGGTACCAGACCTGTTTCTATGGCACCATACAGGATGTCTGCATCTGAATTGTCAGTGTTAAAGAAGCAATTGGAAGAGTTACTTGAGAAGAAGTTTGTAAGAACAAGTGTATCGCCGTGGGGAGCTCCAATGTTGTTAGTAAAGAAGAAAGATGGAAGTATGAGGCTTTGTGTTGATTATAGACAGTTGAATAAAGTGACTATTAAGAACAAGTATTCGCTTCTAAGAATAGATGACTTGATGGATGCTCGTGTGTTTAGTAAGATTCATTTGAGGTCGGGTTACCATCAGATCAAAGGGAAGGATGAAGATATCCAGAAGAGGGATTTCAGAATGCGTTATGGACATTATGATTATTCGGTGATTCCTTTCGATGTTACTAATGCGCCGAGAGTATTCATGGAATATATGAATCGTATATTTCATACTTATTTGGATCAGTTTGTAGTGGTGTTCATTGATGATTTATTAATTTACTCTAAGTCAGAAGAAGGGCGTGCAAAACACTTAAGGGTAGTGTTGCAAGTTTTGAAAGAGAATAAGTTGTATGCAAAGCTGTCTAAGTGTGAATTTTGGTTGAAGGAGGTTATTTTTCTTGGTCATGTGATTTCAGGTAGCGGCATTGTCGTAGATCCATCTAAGGTTGATGTTGCGTTGCAATGGGAAACTCCAAAGTTAGCTACTGAGATTAGAAGCTTTTTGGGATTAGCTGGTTATTATAGGAGGTTTATCGAAGGTTTTTCTAAGTTGGCACACCCGTTGACTAAGATGACTTGTAAAGGTAGAGCTTTTGTATGCGATGTTCAGTGCAAAGAAAGTTTTACAGAATTGAAGAAGAGGTTGATGTGGGCTCTAATTTTGACGTTGCCTAATCCAGGAGAGCCTTTTGTGGTGTATTGTGATGCTTCTAAGATGGGTTTAGGAGGCGTGCTTATGTAGAATGGTAAGGTAGTTGCTTATGCGTCAAGGCAGTTAAGGACTCATGAGAAGAATTATCCTACGCATGATTTAGAGCTTGCTGCAGTTGTCTTTGTGTTGAAGATTTGGAGGCATTATCTTTATGGTTCTAGATTTGAAGTGTTTAGTGACCATAAGAGTTTGAAGTATTTGTTCGATCAGAAGGAGTTGAATATGAGGCAACGAAGATGGTTGGAATTGTTAAAGGATTATGATTTTGGTTTGAATTATCATCCAGGAAAAGAAAATGTGGTAGCTGATGCGTTAAGTAGAAAGACTTTACATATGTCAACAATGATGGTTAAGGAGTTGGAATTAATTGAGCAGTTCAGAGATATGAGCTTAGTTTGCGAGGGTACTCCGCGAAGTATTATGTTGGGTATGTTGAAGATTAATAATGAATTTCTAGACAGTATCAGAGAAGCTCAGAAGTTGGATGTTAAACTGGTAGATTTGATGGTTGGAATCGATCAGTCTGAGAATAATGATTTTAAGCTAGATGCGCAAGATGTGTTGATGTTTCGTAACCAGATTTGTATTCTTGATGATTCTGAGATGAAGAAGGTGATACTGGAAGAGAGCCATAGAAGTAAGTTAAGTATTCATCCAGGAGCTACAAATATGTATCAAGATTTGAAAGGTTTGTTTTGGTGGCCTGGAATGAAGAGTGATGTGGCTCGATTTGTGTATGCATGTTTGACTTGTAAGAAGTTGAAAGTTGAACATCAGAAGCCTGCAGGGTTGATGCAACCGTTAGAAGTTCCAGAATGGAAATGGGATAGCATTTCAATGGACTTTGTGATGGGGTTGCCTAATACTTTGAGAGGACCTGATTCGATTTGGGTGATTATTGATAGGCTTATGAAGTCAGCTCATTTTATTCCTATTAACATCAGCTTTCCAGTGTCGAAGTTGGCTGAGATTTACACTAGTGTAATTGTGAAGCTACCTGGTGTTCCTTTGTGCATTGTGTGAGATAGAGATCCAAGATTTACTTCTGATTTTTGGAAGAGTTTGCAAGAAGCATTAGGTTCCAAGTTGAAGTTGAATTCAACGTATCATCCTTAGACAGATGGTCAGACTGAACGGACGATTCAATGGTTGGAAGATTTGCTGAGGGCATATGTTCTTGAGCAGGGAGGTTCGTGGGATACTTATCTTTTGTTGATAGAGTTCACCTATAATAACAGTTATCATTCCAGTATTGGGATGGCATCTTTTGAGGTGTTGTATGGTCGGAGATGTAGGACTCCTTTATGTTGGCATGAATCTGGTGAAAGTGTAGTACTTGGACCTGAACTTGTTCGTGAAATTATTGAGAAGGTGAAGTTGATTCAAGAAAAGATGAAAGCTTCCAAAAGTAGGAAGAAAAGTTATCATGAAAAGCGAAGGAAGGATTTAGAATTTCAAGCTTGTGAGCATGTGTTTTTAAGAGTTACACCTCTGACAGGTGTTGGGCGAGCATTGAAGTCTAAGAAGCTCACTTCTCGTTTTATTGGATCATATCAGATTTCAGAGAGAATGGGGAATGTTGCTTATAGAGTGGCTTTACCGCCTAATATTTAAAATTTGCATGATGTGTTTCATGTGTCGCAACTCCGGAAGTATATTTCAGATCCATCTCATGTGATTCATATAGACAATGTGCAAGTACGGGATAATCTTACGGTGGAGACAATGCCTGTACGGATCGCGGATCGTGAAATAAAGACTCTGAGGGGCAAAGAGATTGATTTGGTTAAATTGGTTTGGCTAGGAGCTGCCGGAGAAAGCATGACTTGGGAGTTGGAGAGCAAGATGCGAGACTCTTATCCTGAGTTGTTTGATCGAGCTAAATTTTCGAGGACGAAAATATTCTAAGTGGGGAAGAGTTGTAACGCCCGTAATTTAATTAATTATTTAATTAAATTATTTTTAGAATATTTGAGAAGATGTGTTGTGATTAATTGGATTTAAGTATTTTATTAAGTGTAGAAATAATATTAGAAGTATAATATCATTTGATGTGGGCTTGTTTTAAAGGAATAAAAGTAATAAGGGGGTGTATTAGTTTTAAGCCCAATAAGGAATAAATAATAATAGGTTATTCTATTGTTTTTAGAAATAACAGAAAACAGGAGACAGTAGAAGAATAAGGATTGAGAAGAAGAACGTGAAGCTGCTGGAAAAAGAGGAAAATGGCAGAACGAGGTTTCAACCGGAAGTTATAGAGCGACCGTCAATCCAAGGTAAGGGTGGGGTTCTGACTCTATAATTGGGTTCATGATGATTGGTGTGTGGGTTTAGAGGTGATTGTTGTCTTGTTCATGAATTGAGTGTATATGATGTTGTATGATGAAATTGATGAATTTGAGATGAATGATGATGTCCCAATATTGTTTAATTGATGTAGAATTGTAGGATAATCGTAAGAGATGATTATCTATTATTAGATTAAGTTTTTAGGGCTTAAAGTATAGTACCCATAGTGAAAACGCAGAGAAAATCGCAGAATTTATGCAGGATGTAACAGGATGCGTCGACCTCAAACATGATGTGTCGATACACGAAGGTTTTGAGACTCAGTATGAGTCGACACTAAGAGGTTTTGCGACGATACATGAGTGATTTTAGACTCAAGATGAGTCGATCCATAGGAGCATGTGTCGATATATGCTGTGTGTAAGACTCCGTATGTGTCGATCCAAGAGAGGATGAATCGAATCATGTTGCAAGTTCAGTGCAGTACGCGTCGATCCAAGGAGATATGTGTCGACCCATGTTGTCTGGTTTTTGGCAGAATCGTTTAGAAAATGTTGTAACTTGAGTTTTAGGATGCCGTTTAGGATGCCGTCCAAAGCGTTGAATAGATACCGCGATAAACTTTATTCTAGAGGATTAAAATGAAGAATAGGAAGTGTAATCCTATTAGCCAATTTTGGATTTAGAGTTAGTTACCGTGTTGATCGTTATGTTGGTTTTTATGCAGAATGATGAGGATGAAATGTTTATAGGCTGATGTTTGATTTGTAACAGTAGGAGTAATGATAGTAATGATGTAAGATTACAAAATAACAATGTGAATTATTGTCGTATTAATGTACAACTGAGTTGTTGATGAGACGTTATTAATGATGTTGTGTTGATAAATTATGATGAATAAATGATGTTTGATGGATAAATGATAAATTATTATAGATGACATGAGATGTTGATGAACAGATGTTGAGATGCTTTTGAGATGTAGGCCTTTGGACAACGATGATGTCCTATTGAGATGTTGTTAATTGTGACATTGTTATTACATTCATGATTGTGTCACATACATTGCATTTTGAGATGGAGCTTATGCTCGTTGAGATGGCCTGTATTGGCAAATATCGAGATGAAGGCTTATGCTTTGTTGATGCCTCCATTAATTGGCAACTTTTTGAGATGGGAGTTCTGCTCCAAATGGTACCACATGCATTTTCATAGTATCGAGTCGCATTATATGACTGCATAAAGAAGTGTGTATTGATGTTGTGAATGTGTATTATTGTTGTGATTATTGTTGATTATGAGATGAGAAGTGGTGATGTTATGTGATCTAATTTAATATATTAATTATCATGCGCTTTATTTTATTGTTATATATCTCACCCCTTCTGTTTGAATGTTTCCCTTATGTTGGTAACGTGCAGGTAATTGAGAGAAGGCTATATACCTTCAATATTTGAGTCGGTGTCATTGCTCTGATATGTAACACTCGGGGGGATGAATGCTTGTTGCTTTTGATTGTTGATTATCCAGTTGTTGAATTTTAAGTTGATTATTATTAAATTGTGTTGTTTTGAAGTTGTTGTAATGATGACAGAGATGTTATTAAGAATTTTCGCTGCATAAATGTTGAATTAATTAACTAAAGATTTTATGATGATGGTGCATCCAATGTTTTTAAAGTTTTATATATCTACGATGAATGCAATTAATTTTGATAGAAGAATTTGTGGCATCCTGATTCATTTGCATGAATGATTTTTATAACTCTAATTTATTTATATAATTCGCCGGGGTATAATTGGGGTGTTACAAGACCAATCTTCCATCAGCGTAAAACATTGATATAGCCTTCTATGGGAACCAATAGACTGCTCAAAAGAGACTGCCATTTGATGGAGGAAAATTGATAACAGACTTAATGGGGAAATACAAGTTTCTCAAATAAAGAGACCGTTTCTTGCCATTATGAAAATTATTACAATAACGCTGCTGGGAAATCAATTTTTATATCCTAGAAAAATATAAACACATTTCTGGTGCAGAGATAAAGTCTTCACGTGCAAAATAATTTCACGACTAATCAAGGGCTCATTGCTCAGATAGATCAGAACGACATTGCTATAAGGAACCAAAGTTCAAACCAGGAATAAACCTGAGTGAAACAGTCAAAGGAGGTGAATACCTTATATCAAAGGTCTAATAGTCTAACAAAGGTAAGTACCAAAAGATATAAGAGTGAATACCATCTATCAAAGGTCTGATAGTCTAACAATGGTAAACAAAAACAATTATGGATAAACCAATCTTGAAAGAAACAGAACAATTGCTTACAACGACCAAAGTTCAATCTAGGAACTAACTATAGAGAAATAGTCAAATAAGACTCTACCTAATGACGAACAATCTCAAATGGGGATTAATTCCATCTAGTTAACAAGATGGGTAGGAAGGCTAAAGGAAATTTCTTCCTCAAGGAATAAACTAATTGGGGAAATTGAAAGGGTTTACACTATCTGCTTAAGGTTGACATTCTATTGGAGAGGGAAAGTAAACACTCTACAAGGAGGATAAAATATAAACAGAAACATCAATGTGCGAATAAGCAATGCATTTGAATTCAATTATGCATGATATATGTATGAATGACTGATGAATGATGTCATGTATATGCTGACAAAACAGGCGTACAACATGAAGAAGTGAAAAACACAAGAAGGGGGGTTGAATTGTAAAACTGAAAAACACTTGCAATGAACACGATATTTTTATCCTGGTTCGGTTGATCTCAAACTACTCCAGTCCACCCGTCAAGGTGATTTCGCCTCTCTCCAACGAGGTCTTAATCCACTATATTCAACTGAATAACACAATCTACTTTAACAACTGCTAAAGCCTTCTTGAAGCAAACCACAGCCCGGTTTGTCAAGGAATCACTTTCTTACAAAGAAGAGAAATCTAGGTGTGTGAATGTTTTCTACAAAACTGTATCACAACTATGATGTTACACAACTTAAGCTTATGAAACTAGATTGATAAACAATGATTGAGTAAGGAGATATGAAGCGTTTAGGAAATTGAGAGAAGGAAGATGATGATTAGCTTTTAGGCGTGTAATATAATGTAGAGCATTAGCCAATTCAATCTTCATTGTGTTGTTTATATAGCACTGAATTTGTTGAACGTTGGAGCAATAATCTTGATTCAATGCCAATAACAAACTTTCCTTATTAAGCAGATCTTGTCTGGAATGATGCCGTTGGTAATAATTCGCTTTCAATGCACAGTACCGTTGCAACTTAAGGCGTGTTCTGGCTTGGCCTCATTCTGACTCTGCTTAAGTGCTGATGAACTATTGTTGTCTTTATCAGAGTGTTGAGCGCAGTTCTGTTCATCAAGCTTCAGTATACACGTGAATTATTCTTCTGATTCTGGTATTCTGATATAGCATCTTCTGATGCTGATGTTAAGAACCAATATTCTGATGCTAATTAGGTGTGCTCTTGCTGATACCTATCAGAGTTTCTGCAAAACAGAACGTAATATTTTAGGTAGCAAATAGTTCTTAAATGATTCACATAATTAATATATCCTTTCATTTTGTTATCATCAAAACTTAAACTTAGGGTAGTAGATTCAAACTTTGTTCTAACAATCTCCCCCTTTTTGATGATGACAAAAACTAGATATTTTTAATTGAAAATAACGTGAAAACGTATCAGAGATAACTAAATGATAAGATGTATCAGAGTAAGAGGTTATCAAAGATAAGGGATAAAGAGATGTCAGAGTTGAGAGATACTCCCCTTGAATGTATTACTTCCCTTTTTAATTCCAAGAGTTCTTCAGGATCAGATCTTTATTGCCTTTCTTTGAACATCAGAATATCAGAGTTTTGACTATCAGAAGCTTTAGATCAGAATGTCAGAGCAGAGCTTCAGATCAGAGTCAGAGCTTTGCTTTGGGTCAGAGTATCAGAGCTTTAGTCTTCAGAATATCATAGAGCATTCTTGTACCTGTAGACTTAAGCACAAACAGGAAACATATTCAAGTATATCAGAGTTAGAATGTTTGAGATTTTCTGTCTTAGTACTCCGTTTATTGAAAAATATCATTCTTGTTCTCCCCCTTTTTGTCAGCAATCAAAAAGTGTAAGTGATGTGCTAAAACATTTAGATCAGAAAAAACTTGTCATATTAAAATATTCAGAATCAAACAAAACAGTACAACAGATAAGCAAAGAAAACATGAAAATGGCATGAATGAAAATCTAAGGTTGGGGAGGAAGGCGTGTGAACAGGTTCTCCAGCATGGCTTTGATCTGATCAGCAGTCTCATTCTGCTTGTGCACCATGCTGACTACTGTATCTATCTTGCTATCCTGCATATCCATCCTTTCTTTCATCTTCTGGTCATTTTCATCCATCCTTTGCTGCAGACGAATGTCATTCAACTTCAGCTCTTCCAGAGTCTGCCTGTCCAAGGCAGCTTGAGAAACATCAGAAGCAGGGAGCTTCTGAGAGCTTTCTGCAACATCTTCAGCTTGAATAGCTTCAACTTGAATAGTCTTGTCTTCTTCTGGTTGCACCTTTGAAGCTGGACGCTTCTCAGACCATTGCTCACTATCCAGAAGGAGCACGTCTTCCTATGGCAGCTGACTTTCAACTTCCTTCAGCAGCTTGATGAAGTTCTGTTGTGCCTGCTCATAGTTGATATCTTGCAACTTGAGGGCTTCAGCACGTACCCAAATTCTGAATTGTGACCAGAGTTGGTCAGAGGCAGCTGGATCAATCATTCCAGGACAGACTTGCTTTAGAGAAGCAATCCACTGCTGCAAACCTGTTTCAAAATTCATAATACCAGAGCCAACATCTGGCTGTTTTGGTTTTGGAATGGCTATTTTATTTTTCAGATCAGTAAGACGGTCAAGGATTGTTAAATCTATGAAGGTCCTGCTGGGGTTTTCTGTGGTTTGTTTGGGAGCTGTTTGTTTGGGAGATGGCGTGGGAGAATCAGAAATAATGATTGGACTGTTTGGGGTTTTAGGAGTATTTGGTGGTGTGGATTCTGGCGAGGATGGCAGCTGGGCCATGGTTACTGTTGTTCCACATGGCAGCTGGATTGCCAAAGGTTGTGGTTCAGAGGATTGAGGAGAGTGAGGTTCAGAAGGTGGAGGAGTTGGAGTCTCAGAGTGATGAAACTCAGGTTGAGGTGATGGTTGAGGTGATGGTGGATGAATTTCTGGTTGAGGAGAGGGAGAAGGAATTGCTGGTTATGGAGAAGGAGGAGGAATTTCTAGTTGTTCAGGGATAAGTGGTTCTTCTGGAATGGGTGAGAGAGGTTGTTCTGGTTGTGGAGAGTGGACAATTTGTGGTTCAGAGTTTGGATTATTGGAGGGGTGATCAGAAGCATGTTGATCAATGTCAGACAGAACTTTGTCAATTGCTGATGTTGTTGAAATTGTTGGTTTGGGATGTTTGGTTCAGGGTCTTCTGAGTTGTAGTGCCTCAGAAGGTTCATCTTCTGGTTCGGTTTCATCTATTGTTGGGATGGGGATTGAGATTCTATGAGAAGTTGGAGATGGGATTGATGTTGTAATAGTAGAAGAATTTAAAACAGAAGCAGCAGATAAATTACCTCTTTTCTTGGGTGTCTGCTGGGATGTTCCTTCTGAAGGGGCCTTCCTTTTCTTTTTCTTCTTCAGTGTAACTTCTGGTTGAGGTTGGTGCAGATCTTTGATATTCAGATTGGGATCTGTACCATCAGCCTTGCATGCGTCCAAATATCTGAGAACCACCACTGGTTTAGATTCTATCTCAAAAAATAAAGGAAAGTCACTCAGTGGGACTCTTCTGCTGGTGATGTCAGCAGTGGGAGTAACGCTGGGTTCCTTTCTGATATTCTCTATTAACTTCATTTTCTTCAGATTCTTCGCGTTCAGAGGCTTCCCAACCGTTGGTTCAATGGTGCTTAACTCTTGAGCTTCTATCAGGTGCTCTATCAGCCTATTCTCAGTCAGAATATCTGATATCAACCTTCCAAAGGGTATCCAATCCCTCTTTGTTCTTTCTTCTTCCCTGGTTTCCTTCACGCTTGTTCTGAGGTGATTAAACAGAAGATGAGCCAAGTTGATTTTTACCTTCTGATTGATAAAATAGATCAGAAACTTCTGATCTATATTTATGTAATCAGGGGAACTAGTTGGCTTCCTATGATTAAAACACCCCAGAATTATCTTAGCCCAAACTCTGTGGTGATCCTTGAGATCTCTGATTTTGCTGCTGGGCAACCCAAGGGTAAAAATCCTTTCTGCTATGACGCCCACGTCAACACATCTCTCAGCCATATCAATACAGCGGACGCCACTGCCACTGTAACCAATCAACTTAGCTATGTGATCCTCAGTGATCACAATCTTCTTCCCCATTATGTAGGATGTGACTTGATGAGTTGAAGCAGTTGCATGAATCCAGAACTCCTTGACTAACATTGGGAATGTTGGTCCAACCAACCTGTCAAAATACCTTTCCCATTTATGTGCCCTAACTTCTTCTGTTAAATCAAAACCACTCTCCTTTAGACTTCCAAAATCAATAATCAGTTCAGATAACACTTCAAGATTCTTCACTGGAGTGAGGAGTGTTCTGAATGGAACTTGATACTGTTCAGATGGTGCTTTCTTATGAGAACTTGCAGAAGCACTGCTGGAGGTTTCCATGTTCACACTTAGGGATTTTGAGAAAAACTGAGAAAATGGGTTTGAGAGAGATGAACACAGAAAAATGCAGAGAATACTTGAGAGATAATGAGAAACTGTAAAAGATTAAAGTGAGAGGTTAACGTGCTTAAATAGGCTTCAGAATATTTTGAAAGTGTAAACGTTTTCAAGAAAGAGAAATAAAATCATGATTACGTTTTAAAAACATGATTACTTTCATTTAATGCTTGCTGATTTTGGGGGATTTGAGAAAGATACTTAAAACGGTTACCAGACATGTGTCTCAATGCACCCAATCAGCGTTTTGCCTTCTCAGAAGCGTGCACGCGTTCTGCTTCAGAGATTTGATGATGATTGGATGACACTTGTTTGATTTAGTGATCAGCACGTCTATCCTTGAGCTTAGACTCTCAGATCTTTAAGACTAGCATCTGATACAATCTGCATGTTCTATCTTTCTGAAAAGAGATTGATCAGAAGTTCACAGTAAAACAAATACATTATGAAGATAAATATATGGAATTAAAACATTTTCACTCTGGGCAGATTTTCATGCTGAGATGTTTCAGAATGAAATTGAACCTATCTTCAGAAAGGGGTTTAGTGAAGATATCAGCCCATTGATGGTCTGTATCAATAAATTTTAAATTCAAAATTCCTTTCTGAATATAGTCCCTAATGAAGTGATGTTTTATTTCTATATGCTTAGCTCTAGAATGTAAAATAGGATTCTTACTTAAGCAAATAGCAGAAGTATTATCACAGAGTATAGGGATGTTACTCTCAAAAATCTGGAAGTCTTCAAGCTGACTTTTCATCCAGAGCATTTGTGTGCTACATCCTGCTGCTGCTATGTACTCAGCTTCTGCTGTTGATAGCGCAATTGTGGATTGCCTTTTGCTGGACCAAGAGATCAGATTTTCTCCCAGAAACTGGCAGCTTCCAGAAGTACTTTTACGCTCTACTCTGTCTCCAGCAAAGTCAGCATCGCAGTAGCCTACTAAAGTGTAATCACTAGATTTTCTATAAAATAAACCCAGATTAGTAGTACCTTTCAGATACTTGAAAATTCGCTTAACAGCTGTTAAGTGAGATTCTCTAGGATCTGATTGGAATCTAGCACAAATACATACACTGAATAATATATCAGGTCTTGAAGCTGTCAGATAAAGGAGAGAACCAATCATACCTCTGTAGACTTTATGTTCTACATTTTTGCTTACCTCTTCTCTTTCCAGAATGCATGTGGGATGCATTGGAATCTTTGATGGCTTACATTCTAAGAGGTCAAATTTCTTCAGAAGATCTCTGATGTATTTGCTCTGATGAATGTAAGTTCCCTCTGGAGTTTGATTGATCTGAATTCCTAGAAAGAATTTCAGTTCCTCCATGAGGCTCATCTCAAATTCTGCCTGCATACACTTAACAAATTTTCTTCCAAGAGAAGGATTAGTAGAACCAAAGATAATATCATCAACATAAATTTGACAGACTAAGATGTCATTCTTAACTGATTTATAGAATAAGGTAGTGTCCACCTTCCCTCTGGTGAATTCATTTTCTAACAGAAAGTTACTTAGCCTTTCATACCAAGCTCTAGGAGCTTGTTTCAGACCATATAGTGACTTCTTTAGTTTGAAAACATGTTCTGGATGTTTTGTATTTTCAAAAACCAGGGGGTTGGTGCACATAAACCTCTTCTTCTATATAACCATTTAAGAATGCACTCTTGACATCCATCTGATACAGAGTGATGCCTCTATTAACAACAAATGAAATTAAAAGTCTGATAGATTCTAACCTGGCTACTGGAGCAAAGGTTTTTGTATAGTCTATCCCCTCTTGCTGACTATAACCTTGTGCAACCAGTCGTGCTTTGTTTCTGATGACTTCACCTTGTTCATTTAACTTGTTTCTGAAGACCCATCTTGTTCCAATGACGTTGAATCCTTTTGGTCTGGGAACAAGATCCCATATGTCATTTCTGGTGAATTGATTCAGCTCTTCTTGCATTGCCAGAATCCAGTCATTATCCAGAAGTGCTTCATCAATAGAAGAAGGTTCAATCAGAGACACAAGTCCCATGAGGGTTTCTTCAGAGTTTCTGAAGCTTGCTCTTGTTCTGATTGGATCTCCCTTTCTTCCTAAGATAGTCTCTTCTGGGTGATCCAAGCTGCTTCTGGGTAATCTCTTCTGAGGTTGATTAGCAGCTGTTGTAGGATTGCTAGCAATGCTCCTTTCAGATGTTGAAGGAGTGTCTGTGTTTAGAGCTTCTGATGACTTGTCTTCAGAACCTGTAAATTCAATTTCCATACCTGCAAAAACTTCATTCTGCTTTGACTTTTCAGAGTCAAGCTTGTCATCAAAATGAACACTGATTGATTCTTCCACAATCTATGTTTCTGTATTGTATACTCTGTACCCTCTTGAGCGTTCAGAGTATCCTAACATAATACACTTATGTGCTTTAGAGTCAAACTTGTTCAAATAATTCTTTGTATTTAACATAAAACAGGTACATCCAAATGGATGAAAATATGAAATGTTGGGCTTTCTGTTCTTCCACAATTCATATGGAGTCTTTTCCAGAATAGGTCTTATTGAGATTCTATTCTGAACGTAGCACGCTGTGTTTATTGCCTCTGCCCAGAAGATCTTAGCAACGTTTGTCTCATTGATCATGGTTCTGGCCATTTCTTGCAATGTTCTGTTCTTTCGTTCTACAACTCCATTTTGTTGGGGAGTTCTAGGACAAGAGAAATCATGCGTAATGCCTCTGTCATTAAAGAATGACTCAAAATCTTTGTTTTCAAATTCTCTACCATGATCACTTCTGACTTTAACGATTCTAAGATCCTTTTCATTCTGAACTTGGTTACAGAAGGTAACAAACACAGAGTGTGACTCGCCCTTGTGTCTTAAGAACTTTACCCATGTCCATCTGCTATAGTCATCTACGATTACTAACCCATACTTCTTGCCACTGACTGAAGCAGTTTTAACTGGTCCAAATAAGTCAATGTGCAGAAGTTCTAATGGCTTAGAGGTAGAAACAACATTTTTAGATTTAAAAGAAGGTTTTGCAAACTTGCCTTTCTGACATGCTTCACACAGAGCATCTGAATTGAACTTCAAATTAGGAAGACCTCTGACCAGATTGAGTTTGTTAATCTGAGATATTTTTCTCATACTAACATGCCCCAATCTTCTGTGCCAGATCTACTGCTCGTTGTTAACAAACAGAAGGCACTTTACATTCTGACTTTTCAGTTCAGAAAGTTTGATTTTGTAAATGTTGTTTTTCCTCTTTCCATTAAACAGGATAGTCCCATCATTCTGACTAATAGCTTTACATGATTTTTGATTAAAGAATATATCATAACCGTTATCACTTAATTGACTTATGGATAACAGATTATGCATTAATCCATCTACTAGCAGAACATTATTAATAAAGGGAAGATTTCCATTACCTACAGTTCCAGAGCCAATTATCTTTCCCCTCTGATTGCCTCCAAAGCCAACGTGGCCTCCAGGCTTAAGTTCCAGGCTTTGGAACATATGCCTTCTTCCCGTCATGTTTCGCGAGCAGCCAGAGTCCAGGTACCATGACTGGTGTTTCTGACTTGCTGCTAAAGATATCTGCAACATGTATTATTTTATCCTTAGGTAACCAGATTTTCTTGGGTCCTGATTTGTTAGATTTACCAAAACTCTGGTTGAATTTTGGTTTCACACAGTACTTACTGCTGGTGTATTTAATATCATGTGTGTGACCATACACAAAATGTGAATTCAGAGGAGTGTGTTTAATGGTTAAGTCCATGACATTCTTTGGTGTAGGAACCTTACCTTGGTATCCTATTCCTTTCCTGCCGTTTCTGCTAACTCCATAGATCATTGAAGCCATTTTGCTTCTATCTATGCTTTTAGCAAGGAACTTCTGGAAACTGTGATCATACTCCTTGATGATCTCATCAGCGTTGCTGGGAGTTTCAGAAATTGGTTCCTTCTGAGAGTTTTGTAAAGTATTTTCTAATTTTAAAATTTTAATTCTCAGCTCAGAATTCTCCAATTTAAGACTCTCAGTCTTATTAGAGTCAGATTCAAGATTCCTTTTCAGGTCTATGAATTTAACTCTAATCTGCTGATACCTTTCCAGGATTTCATTAAGGCTTTCAGCAAGTTCAGCCTTGGTAAAATTAACAGCAAAGTTAGGAAATACCTCTTCAGTATCTGATTCTGAGTCTGATTCAGAAGCTTCACTATCTTCTGAAATGTTAGCCATGAGAGCTATGTTTTCTCTCTCATCATCTGATTCTGAGTTAGCTTCAGACGAGTCAGAGTCATCCCATGTAGCCATGAGACTTTTCTTCTTTTCTCTTCCAAACTTCTTTTTGGGCTTTTCCCTCTGAAGCTTTGGGCAGTCACTCTAGTAGTGTCCTTGCTCATTGCACTCATAGCAGATGATGTCCTTGGTGTTTGGCTTTCTGCTACCTGAGGGGCCTTCAGATCTTCTGTATCCAGAGGAAGAATCTGTCCTTCTGTATCTGGAAGAAGACTCGTTCTGATCAGATCTTCTGGGATTTCTAAACTTCCTTTGCTAGATTTTTTGTTAGATTTTAATGCTAAAGTCTTACCTTGCTTCTGGGGTTCATCAGCTTCTAGCTCTATCTCATGACTTCTGAGGGAGCTGATAAGTTCCTCCAGAGAAATTTTGTTGAGATCTTTTGCTAGCTTCAGAGCTGTAACCATTGGCCTCCACTGCTTGGGTAAACTTCTGATGATTTTCTTGACGTGATCAGTAGTAGAGTAACCTTTTTCCAGAACCTTGAGACCAGCTACCAGAATCTGGAATCTTGAGAACATTGTTTCAATGGATTCACTTTCTTCCATTTTGAACGCCTCATACTTCTGAATGAGCGCCAGAGCTTTAGTTTCTTTGACCTGAACGTTGCCCTCATGCGTCATTCTGAGTGAGTCAAACATGTTCTTTGTTGTGTCTCTGTTGGAGATCTTTTCATATTCAGCATACGAGATGGCGCTGAGAAGGATGGTTCTGGCCTTGTGGTGATTCTTGAAGTCACGCTTTTGTTGGTCAGTCATTGTTTTTCTATCAATCTTCTGACCGCTTGCATTCACAGGGTGCGTGTATCCATCTGTCACCATATCCCACAGATCAGCATCATGTGCCAGAAAGAAGCTTTCAATTCTGTCTTTCCAGTAATCAAAGTTTTCTCCATCAAAGACTGGAGGTTTCCCGCTGAATCTGTCTCTGTCCTCATGGTTGTCATTGCTGGTGTGAGAATAATTTCCTGCCATTGTGTTTTTCTGACACTGGATCTTGTACTGACACGGTTAAGTGTTTTAGCTCAGAACCAGGCGCTCTGATGCCAATTGAAGAAGTAAAAAACACAAGAAGGGGGGGTTGAATTGTAAAACTGAAAAACACTTGCAATGAACACGATATTTTTATCCTGGTTCGTTTGATCTCAAACTACTCCAGTCCACCCGTCAAGGTGATTTCGCCTCTCTCCAACGAGGTATTAATCCACTATATTCAACTGAATAATACAATCCGCTTTAACAACTTCTAAAGCCTTCTTGATGCAAACCACAACCCGGTTTGTCAAGGAATCACTTTCTTACAAAGAAGAGAAATCTAGGTGTGTGAATGTTTTCTACAAAACTATATCACAACTGTGATGTTACACAACTTAAGCTTATGAAACTAGATTGCTAAACAATGATTGAGTAAGGAGATATGAAGCGTTTAGCAAATTGAGAGAAGGAAGATGATGATTAGCTTTTAGGCGTGTAATATAATGTAGAGCATTAGCCAATTCAATCTTCATTGTGTTGTTTATATAGCACTGAATTTGTTGAACGTTGGAGCAATAATCTTGATTCAATGCCAATAACAAACTTTCCTTATTAAGCAGATCTTGTCTGGAATGATGCCGTTGGTAATAATTCGCTTTCAATGCACAGTACCGTTGCAACTTAAGGCGTGTTCTGGCTTGGCCTCATTCTGACTCTGCTTAAGTGCTGATGAACTATTGTTGTCTTTATCAGAGTGTTGAGCGCAGTTCTATTCATCAAGCTTCAGTATACACGTGAATTATTCTTCTGATTCTGATATTCTGATATAGCATCTTCTGATGCTGATGTTAAGAACCAATATTCTGATGCTGATTAGGTGTGCTCTTGCTGATACCTATCAGAGTTTCTGCAAAACAGAACGTAATATTTTAGGTAGAAAATAGTTCTTAAATGATTCACATAATTAATATATCCTTTCATTTTGTTATCATCAAAACTTAAACTTAGGGTAGTAGATTCAAACTTTGTTCTAACACAACACTGGGGGTAACCATACAAAACAAACTTGGGTAAAGACAACACTCAGCTAAATCACATCTAAGATAGAAATTCCATAAGAGAGTAAGCAACCAACTGAGGAAACAAAGTCCTACTTCAAGGATTAACTTCTCTGGAAAGGAAACATGGCTTAAAAATAATCAAAACTTAAACCTATTACAATAAACCATAAAGCTGCAGGAATATAACAAACTCCTTTAATATTCACTGGGAGATAACACACGGGTTTCACTAAGGAAGATGATACTACATGTGCTGAGAAGAAAGTCACAATTCCCTAAGAATAGTGGTTTCATAAACTCCTTCAGGGAAGATCAAAAAAGCTTCATGAATATTACCATAGAAAAGTTCATGGGAATAACAAACTTAAAGGGAAACATCATCCTTGGTTTATTTGATAACTTGAAAGTGTGAAAAACATAAGAAAATGGGGTTTGAATTGGGTTTTTAAAACAAAAACTTTTCTTTAAAAATATTCGCCTTTAAGTTAAAATAAATTTCCCTTCACTCTTGATAACAACAATAAGTAAGAACAGGAAGTAAAGAACAAGGTATGTTTATAGTAGTTTACTTGAAAATTATCAAGCTAGTCTAGTCCACTCGCGAAGGTAATTTTGCCTCACTCAATCGAGGACTTAATTCATTATAACCAAACTGATTACAATTTGCACAAGCTTCCCGCAAGTGACTAACAACCTCTAAGACTCGCAAGTCAAAGACTTCATAAGAATACAGACCTATCCAGTACCTCAAGGAATATCAAACAATAATCAACATTATTATTACAATGCACAAGCTACCCGCAAGTGACTAAAAACCTATAAGACTCGCAAGTCCTAGACTTCTTAAGGATACAGAACTACTCGGTCCCTTAAGCAAAATCAAACAACCGTTTGAATACAAGTTTTGTTTACAAGAATATTGCTTTTACACAAGCTGGATATGTAGACCATTTTAAGGACAACGACTTAAGAATATGAAAGCTATGAACAACGCTTTGTGTGTGGACATTTCATTGATTGGAAGCTTTCTCTCTTAGTCTTTAAGCCTTTATATATCTAATAAAATAATATATCCATTGAGGGGTACTCTTGGGATTTCCAAAAACATTGGAAACTTTAACAGTAACGTGAGGGACAAGATCATGCGACACGTCCATCCTTTCATGGTAGCGTAATGAAGCGTTGATTGTAACATGTACTATTTGTACCACATTAACCGTTATCTTCTTTCCTTTTGCACTTTAGAGGCTTCTGCGAGCATGAGTTTAGAAGTGAGAACATAACACAAGGTCATCCGAATTTTAAGTCTTCAAAGTCTTCAGAACTGCGTCTTCAGAGTCTTCAACACTTGGTTGTGAGAACCTTTTCTTAGAACCTTGGGTATTTAGAACTTCAAGTCTTTAGAATATTTAGAACTTTTGTCTTTATAATCTTCAGCACTTGGTATTTAGAACCCTTTTCTTTAGAACCTTGGGTCTTTAGAAACTTGAGTCTTTAGCCTCTGGACTTGGGTAGAAACTTATGTCTTTAGATCTTCTGACTATTTCTTTAGAACCCGTTGTCTTTAGAACCTTGGGTCTTTAGAAACTCGATTATTTAGCATATGGACTTGAGTAGAAACTTCTATCTTCAAATCTTCTGACTGTTTCTTTAGAACCCGTTGTCTTCAGAAACATGAGTTTCCAACATCTGGACTTAAATACAACTTTTGTCTTTAGATATTTTGACTGGTTTCTTTAGACAAACATCAGATCTTACACTTTAGATCCTTATAGAGTGTCTAGCTACTATTCAACAGAACTTGTGTAGCGTAGAAGAAAAACTAATTCTCTTCTAATGTCTTGGCCATGCCATCCATCAGAAGCAGAACCAGTTCGTTAAGTAATCAACAGTAACAAACATTAAAGTATCAAAATTGTTCATACAAACGTACTCATTTGTTATCATCAAAACTCAGAGATAATATTTTTGAACCAAACCTTGTTCTTACAATCTCCCCCTTTTTGATGATGACAAAACTATGTATTTTGATGATATAATTTTGTTCATATAATCAGAAAAGGTGAAAAATAGAAAGGTAAGGAATACTTATCCTTTTTATGATACCCCCCTGAGTCAATGACTTGATGAAGATCGAATATCCTGATTCTAAACCATTTGAGTAAAAATCACCTGGTTCCAATAGATCAAATACCGAGATCTTGAGAGTCTTGACTCTGGATGCCAATGGAAATATTGAGATCTTGATGCCAATGGAAAAATTGAGATCTTGATTTCTTAGAAATTCTTCTTATTGAATCTTGACTTTAGATGCCAATGAGAATGAAATCAAATTGAAATCTTTAGAACTTTAATATCACTAAGATAGCTTTCAGATCTCAATTCTTGGAGTTTGATTATGAATTGAAAAAGATCTTCAGAGTCTGAAGCCAATATGTTAGACATAAGCCTTGTATAATGCTTTCAGATATTTGTCTTTAATTTGAGTTCTAATGATTCCTAAAAAAGAAAAATAATTCTAACAGAAACAAAAGTTTAGCTGGGTTAGAATGTAAGCAGTTCTTTTCCAAATCAAAAAGGTGATTATGTGTGAAAAACATAAAAACCATAAGAAATAATAAGAAAATATAAGAAGTTTAATTGATATTCGAAGGAGATTACAACCGAATGAACATAGACAGGGAAATCTATCTAAACTTCAAACACATCACAACTCTCATCAAATAGAGCATTGCCTCTGATGAATGAATTTCTTTGAACAGTTTTAATTATACCTGCTAACTCGAACATTTCAGACAATACATGTCCATACGAAATGAATGATTTTTGAGAGTTCTTGGATGCTTGGATTGATAGCTTTAAATGATTGAATATTATTGTCGAAAGATAAATTGGAATATTCTTGCGAAGGCAATAAAGAAGACACATATCCCTAGGAAAAACTTTATTAAGATCTTCTCCTCTAGGATGAAGATTTTTCAACAAGAACTGAAACCAGGTTTTTGAAAGTGGTTTCAAATGATCTGAATTAAGGGGCTCATATCTAAATGAAGAGTTAGGAACATTTGGAAACATGTCAAGATTCATGCTAGAGTTGGATAAAGGTGGAATCTAGATGGCTTTTATCAATGAAGGAGCGAGTGATGGTAATCGGAATTCCAAAGATGTAAGAATGAATGGAGTTTTCATCAGGACTGACATAAAAATGAATCCGAAAGTTCTTGAAGAGGTTAGGATAAGTAAGACCTGTCCGCATTATTTCATACCCAGACCAACTATGATTTTTAATAAACCTGTTGATGAAACCATCTTCAGGCACATAGTTGGGTCTTTTCTCTTTGATTACCTCGAGAAGATCGCCGTCTCCTTAAAAGGTTCTAACAACCATGATGTGCAGATAAGCTTGAAGAAAAGAGACAGTAGAAGACAATATAAGGATTAGGACTTGATGAATGACTATAGATGAGAGGAGATATACATAGTCAGTCAAGCAGTTCATAAGATAAGACTATTGAAACACTCAAATGACGTCATGGACTGCTAAAATAACAAAATGAAAAGCGAAGTAGATCAAATGTTAAGATGAGAGAACACGAAAGCATTTAACTAGAACATAACAGGGAATACAAGACAAAGGCATATGGGTATGACATGAAATGACTGTTCCCAAGACATAGTGAAAAAGAGTAGTTAAATAAATGTAATCATGATTAATCAATTTCAAGAAAAATAAATGCTTGTGCATGACCTAGGTAGAGTGTGATAGACACTAAGTCTATTTAGGTAATGCATTTGATATTCTCAACATCTGGAAAACCACGAAGATTTCCATCTGATCAGGAACATTTATGACCGAAACTTCTTCTGACAACTGAGATAAAACAAATTAGAAGTCTTTTGTTTAAGTCAAAATTGTATCCCTTCAGACTAAGACTAAAACACATTTGATTCTAATGACATCTTACTCTAGACATAGACCCATTTTCATATTCTTTAGAATAAACAGAAATCTATCTTTAGTTAAGGGTTTTGTAAAAATATCAGCCCACTGATGGTGTGTATCTATGAATTTCAAAGATATGATCCCTTTATAAACATAGTCTCTAATAAAATGATGTTTGATTTCTATGTGTTTAGCCCTATAGTGTAGGATAGGATTCTTACTTAATAAAATAGCAGCGGTATTGTCATAAAATATAGGAATGTTACTCTCATAAATATTATAATCTTCTAGCTGATTATTCATCCATAACATTTGAGTACTGCATAGTGCTGCTGAAATGTACTCTACTTATATTGTTGAAAGAGAAATTGTTAATTGCCTCTTACTTGACCATGAGATCAGATTCTTGCCTAGAATCTGATAGTTTTTAGAAGTACTATTCCTCTCTAGCCGATCTCCAGTGTAGTATGCATCACAGAAACCAGAAAGATAATACTCTGATGTTTTCTCATACATCAAGACAAGATTAGAGGTTCCTTTTAGATACCTTAGAATTATATTAACATCAGTTAAATGAGATTCTCTAGGATCAGATTAGAATCTAGCATAAATATGAACACTGAATAAGATATCAGGTCTAGATATAGTCAGATATAGAATATATCTTATCATACCACGATAGAGCTTCTGACAAACCATTCCACTTTCCTCTTCTTTCTCCAAAATATATGTTGGATGCATTTGAGTCTTTGCTATAATGCAGTCTGTCATGTTAAATTTCTTCAGAAGTTCTTTGGTGTACTTACTTTGATGTATGTAAGTAGCCTCTGGTTTTTGATAAATATGGATTCCTCAAAAGAACTTCATTTCTCCCATCATGCTCATTTCAAACTCAACCTGCATTAGCTTAGAGAATTCCTCACAGAGGGATGGATTAGCAGAACCAAAAATAATATCATCAACATAAATTTGAACAATTAGAATATCATTTTTGAAAGTTTTGCAGAAGAGTGTGGTCTCAACCTTTCCTCTAGTAAATTTATTTTCTAGAAGAAAATTACTCAATATTTCATACCAAGCTCTGGGAGCTTGTTTAAAGCCATAAAGAGATTTCTTTAGTTTAAAAACAAAGTATGATTTCTCAGAGTTTTCAAAGCCAGAAGGTTGTTTGACATACACTTCTTTGAAATATAACCATTCAAAAATGCACTCTTAACATCCATCTGATAAAGGATAATGCTATGATCGACAGAAAAAGAAACTAACAACCAAATAGATTCTAACCTGGCGACTGGTGCAAAGGCTTCTGTATAATCTATCCCTTCTCGTTGACTATAAACTTGTGCAACCAGTCGTTCTTTGTTTCTGAAAACATCACCCTTCTCATTGAGTTTGTTTCTAAACACCCATCTGGTTCCAATGACGTGGACACCTTTAGGTTTCTGAACAAGATCCCATGCATCGTTTTTTAAGAATTGGTTTAGTTCTTCTTCCATAGCCATAACCCAATCTTTATCTAGAAGGGCTTCTTTAATATATGAAGGTTCTATTAAAGAAACTAAACCCAGAAGCACTTCATCAGAAGGTTTAAGAGTTGATCTTATTATGACTGGAGCATCTTTACTTCCAAGGATAAGGTCTTTAGGATGAGAGGATGTGATTTTGTTCTTCCTTGGTTGAGTTCGATTCGAAGAACTATCAACAGTATCAGAAGAAGGACCTTCTAACTCTTTATATTCTTGAATATTCTCCTTGGTTCAACATATATTATGGTTATATCTGCAAGCTTTTCACACATCTTTGACTTTTAATAGTCAAGTTTATCATCAAATCTGACATGGATCGATTCCTCCACGATTCGTGATTCTGTGTTATAAATTCTGAAGCCTTTAGAGGGTTCACAATATCTTAATAGCAGACACTATTGTGCCTTGGAATCAAACTTACCCAGATTCTCTTTAGTGTTTAACATATAACAAGTACATCCAAATGGATGGAAATAGGAAATGTTGGGCTTTTTATTCTTCCACAATTCATAAGGAGTCTTATTCGAAATAGGTCTTATGGAGATTTTATTTTGAATATAACACGTTGTATTCACTACTTCTTCTCAGAAGCGCTTAGCCGCCTGAGTTTCTTGAATCATGGTGCGAGCCATTTCTTGCAGTGTTCTAAATTTCCTTTCTATAACCCCATTTGTTGTGGAGTTCTAGGATAATCAAAATCATGTACTGTGTCGTTTGAATCAAATTTTTTTTTCAAAATCTTTATTTTCAAATGCTCCATCATGATCACTTTGAACTCTGACTATTCTGCAATCTTTTCATTTTTCACTTGGGAACAGAAGGAAGCAAATACAGAGTATGACTCATTCACGTGTTTCAAGAATTTTACCCATGTCCATCTGCTATAATCATCAACGATGACAAGTCCATATTTCTTACCATTGACAGAAGCAGTTTTCACTGGTCCAAATAAGTCAATGTGATGAAGTTTTAATGGCCTGGAAGTAGAAACAATCCTTTTAGCTTTGAAAGAGGTTTTTGAAAATTTTACTTCTTGACAAGCTTCACAAAGGGCATCTGAAGTATACTTTAGATTATGCAAGCCTGTAACTAATTCAATTTTATTTAGTTTAGAAATCTTTCTCAAGCTAACATGACCGAGACGTCGATGCCAAACCCATTGCTCTTTTTGAACAGTCAGAAGACATTTTACATTTTAATTTTTCAAATCTGAAAATCTTATTTTGTAAATAGTGTTCTTCCTCTTTCCATTGAACATAACTGTGCCATCCTTCTGTCTAACAACTTTACTGGATGTTTGATTAAAAACGACGTCATAACCATCATCACTAAGTTGACTGATTGATAATAAGTTATGCACCAGACCCTCGACTAAAAGAACATTGTTCATAGAATGGAATTTACCATTACCAATCGTTCCATAGCATATGATGTTTCCCATATGATTGCCTCCAAACCTAACAACCCCTTCAGACTTAAGTTCCAAATCTTGGAACATATGTCTTTCGCCTGTCATGTGTCACGAGCATCCATTGTCCAGGTACCATGTATTGCACCCAAAAATTTGCACTCCTATATTTGAGATAAATTGATTCAAGACACATCCTCATTCTCATGAAGGTCTCAATTGCTCAAGACTTATTAAAGATTGATCAGATGGACTCTCCTCCTAAGCAACCAACCTAAAACTAGGATTTTGTTTTTCTCAAAGGAAATTGAGTTTCTAATGACTCAAATGGACTTAATGGTTTTTCATATGTCTCAAAATACCCTAATACCGAATTTCAAGCCTTACATCACAAGTTTGCTCAATCAATTAGTCAGATGATTGAAAATCAATTGTATTGGACAAAAAGTCAACTTTGATCAATCTACAGTCAAACTTAAAGATTTTTAGTCAACATAAACATTTTGAATTCACATTCATCATTTGATCAAGGTTTTATCTTGAGTCATCAAGAAAACTCAAGATTCATCAAAAGCCACAAGTTACTAAATTAGGGTTTTCTTAAGGAGAAGTCAACAAAACTGTGACCAAGAATAACTTTCACATACTTCATCAGAAATTCCTCAACCAAAGCCTAACTTGAAGGAAATTCAATTATATACAACTTTGAGTCTCTAATCTCAAGGCCAAAAATGCTTCATTTGAGAAATACGATCCAAAACATTACATGTCATTTTTAAAGTCAACAAAAAGACATTTTTTGTCAAAACAATTTACATAAAGACAAAGACTTCAAATGGAAAAATGACCAACCTAAAGTTGTAGGTGACACCTTGAGGTTTTAAAAAAGTCTTAGATCATCTTCATATGACAAAAATTAAGAGAGTTATGATTGGTGCAAGTTGAACAATTTTGAGAAAATGCATGAAGTTCAAAGTGAGCAAACTTGAATTTTTGGGCTAATGGGCCTAAGTTTTTAGGTTCAAACGTGTTCATGACCTCATATTATACCTCTAAATCCATTCATATATTTTTGTGATTTTTATTTCTTTTTATTTTAATTTTATTCAATTAAATTCAAAATAAATCAAATAAAATATATAACTAATGGATTAAGGCACAAGGCTTTTGTTTTAGATCAGATTTGATGCCAAAAAAGCTCACAACTAGCTAGTAAAACCGTGTAAGGCTTATTGGCACAAGATTGAGCTTAAAAAAGAAACATTTCATGAAAAATTCAAATCAAATATTACACCATTGATCACACAAGATTTTTTCCACTTTTGTTGACCTAATTCTTCCATTATAAATACAAGAAGCATTCCACAAGCTAAAGATACGAAGGCTGCCTCAAGAACAAACCCTAAAAATCTCAAATTATTCAAGAACTGGGGAAAACTCAAACCCTTATCTCCACCCGTTTTCAGTACAATTTAAGCATCAATCAAGCTTCCTGAAGACTCTAGGAACTCATTCCAATCATCCTTGAAGCTCATAGCATCCCGGATCGTCGCAACCAAGCATCATCGGTTTTGGTAACTTTATCAAGCAAACTCTTCATTTATGCATTATTGAATGATTTGATGCACTCATACATGTTCATAATGATGCTTGGAACAACTTAAAGCCATTACTTGTGAGGTTTAATGCAGGGATAAAGATTTTGATTGTTAGGGAAAAGCTTTGATTGAGCTTCGTATTCTGCGCTACAGGCATTTCCAGGCCAAACTAACACTAATATTGAGATCGCAAGACCCTAATTAGTGGATCAGGATCATTTCTTTTCTTGTTTTGATCGATTTGAATAGGTTTTGTGTTTGGGCTTGCCAGAGAAGATGGAGGGCGCCACTGTTGGTGGTGGCACTGACTCCATTCAAGGCTCACGTGGCCATCTCCCTCTCTAATTGGTTGATTCAAAACCCAGGCCCCGCACTAAGCGCGCGTGTTTGTTATATTCAAGTTATAATTTAATTTCATTATTTATTTATTTATGGTAGTAATATGAATGCATAACACAATTGCCCTGGTGGTAAGAAGCGTGACTGGTATTGCAAAGGGCATTGGTTCGATCCCAGCTTTTGTCAAATTTCCTTAGTTTTTTAGGATAACGCGCATGTTAATAGAAAATTTATTGGTTCTCATTCTTAAACACAAACAACACCATGGTGTAGTGGATAGAAGGGCATACCATTGAGATCAAGGGTGTGGGTTCAAGTCCCACCCCATGCAATTTCTTTAACACTTTTTTCTAACCCTTTTTCTTTCTTATATTTCCATTAATTAATTCCTTTTTTAATTAACCCTTAATCATAATATGATTAGTTTTAGGGTTAGTTGGCCAAATAATTTTCCATAATTAATTAGACTTTAGGCCTTTTATTAATTAAAATTAATTAGAATTAAGATTTTAATTATTATTATTAACCCTAAATTATTTTCTACAAAAAAACACCAAAAACATTAATTTAGAATTTTAGGCATTTAAACATTTTTCTAACATATTTCTTATTTCTCTTTTTCTATTTAATTTTCTTAGAAAAAACGAATAGGTTTTCACTCTCAAATGTAATAGCTTAGATTTACATTCCCCCATATATTTCTAATTATGTAACTGCTCACAGGATGTAATAGCTTAGGTTTAATTTTGTGCACTTTACATTATGCACGTCATAACTGTTATAAATTAGGGTTTGTATGACAAGACTAATAATTGGACATAGATAATACTAATTTTCAAGATTAACATAACTGAAAACAAACACTTTTCACACTTGCACCTCTAGGGTAACCTCTCTTGTTGACTTACGATCATTGGTTACGTCCCTCGAAAGTAGGGATACTTTAGCAAAAGACCCTCAATTTAACAATATCATCATGGTCCCTTTCGAAGAAAGATCATAATCTCTCAATGACCCTTCGAGTTTCCTACAAAATGATCTAGTCCCTTGATGACCCTACGAGCAAAATGATGATAGTCCCTTCGATACAATTGTTAAAGTCTCCTTACATGGTGCCTTCGATGACTATACGATGACCCGATGCCTGTCCCTTCACATCCAATGTATAGGATTACCTACCAACTAATGGTATGGATAATACTATCTCCAAAGGAGAAGGAAAATAACAAGAAAGACCTTATTAATCGGTAAGACTCCTAGTTGCTTGCTCACGACCTTTTTCACAACTCAAAACATTTTTACACTACACTTTCAAACAAGATATTTTCAAAAACACTTTATATACATTCTTGAGAACCGACAAAAGGATTATCACAAAGTTATCCTTACATTGGCATTTCAAAATATTTTCGAACTAATCACACACACACACACAAAGCAAGTTTTAAAAGTGAGATAAGCAATTAAGATCCCGTAGATAACTACGGGTGAAAAGGGTGCTAACATTTTCCCTTTTCATAACTTACCCCCCGAACTCAAAATCTATCAAAGGTATTTCCTGTTCTTTTCACCTTTTCTAAATATTGGATAAAAGAAAAGTCGGTGGCGACTCTTTCAAAACGCAACATTTACGATAAACAAAAAAATTCAATTCTCCCACCGTATTATAGAACCGATGACTCTGCTGGGTAAGTCATAAAAAGATGGGTTACCTTAGATTTTAGATCACTTTTACTTGCTTTAATTGTTTGAATTATTTGCTTTAAATTTCAGGGCTTCTTTGGGTATTATTGCTTGTATGAAAAGATCTTACTCCCAAATCTAGTGATTCCTTAGGTAAGTAGTAATAGATCATAAAGACTGTACGACGTATACCGATATGATTAACATGATAGCTATAGTTAGTGTGACACTTTGATTTGTACTAATGTTCCTTGAGTCAGTCGAGGATAACATTATGCTTTTGTGTGGTGTCGTTAACAGTAACTTACTTTTAGAACCTTAATTGACCCATCTTGGCCATTAGAAAGTAGTGAGATAGCCTGCTTTGGTGCAATCCGAAGTTGGTTGATGCTCGAGGCTGTCCTCATTGAGATTTGAATTTTGAGATGTTTTGGTGGCAAGCCCATTGCCGTGCTAAAATAAAGCCTGCTAGAAAGATTTGTGATATGAGATTCTTAGAACCCGGTTACTATTTTAGGACAGGTTAAGCCAACTTAACTTTAGTGGGGAAGGGTATTTACCTATACACTTCATGCAAGCCTTTAAACCTAAGGCTCTTGTATAACTTGTTTGTGTTTTCTACTTATTCAACATGAACATAACATCATAACATAACATTTTCACTAACCATTTCAAGGACCTATGGATTTATCTTTGTTACTTGTTGCAGTTTTTGGCCTCTGCTCATAGAAATACTATGCGAATCAACTTTGTAAGGGTACCTTCCAATCTTAAGGAGTTAGTTTCAAAGGTTTCCTAAAACTCTCAATTCACCAAGAAGCATGGTTATCTATTAAGTTTTGTCACCTCAAGTTTTTAAGAAGACATGATGAGTGTTCTGTTCCAATTCTTCGATCCTAAGCATCACAATTTTACCTTCCCAGATTATCAGTTGGTACCCATAATGGAAGATTTCTCTAAGCTACTTAGAGTACCTATTCTTGATCAGACGCCCTTCACTGGTTTAGAGAAAGTTCCAAAACCTGAAGTTATTGCAGCAGCCTTACATCTGAAGCAGTCAGACATTGTGTCTAATTGGGAAATAAGAAGTGGAGTTAAAGGTATTCTTGCTAAATTTTTGATAGAGAAGATTGAATTGTTTCTAGATGCTATAATTTTTCATGCTTTTGAGGAGATCATGGCTCTGTTGATCTATGGTTTGGTACTATTCCCTAATCCAGACCAACTCATAGATGTGAACGCCTTCACAATATCTCTTACTCATAATCATGTGCCTACTTTGCTCGAAGATATTTTGCATTCTCTTCACACTCGTACTATGAGAGAGAAAGGGACTCTTATGTGTGGCATACCTTTACTATCCATGTGGTTTATTTCGCACCTTCTCCGATCAGTGGTGAAGAATGAACAAGGTTTTATGTGGTCTCAAAGGATGATGTCACTCTCTCATTCAGATATCTATTAGTGTTCCTGATCTCGGGAGGACATCAATATTATTGACCGCTGTAGGGAATTCCCTAATGTGCTATTCCTTGGCATAAGGGGAGGCATTACTTACAACCCTTCTCTAGCTCTACGTCAATTTGGTTATGATCGAAGAAATAATCCTCATGATATGCTTATCCAGGGTATTATATTCGATTACAAGAATGATCCTGAAGGTTACCGTCAAAAGATTATATGTGCTTGGGGCATGGTGAATGAGATTGATAGCAAGACTTTGGGACAAAAAAACTACATCCCTTTGGAGCCCTACCTCGGATGGGTGCGATCTCATGCTCAAAATCTTATAATGCCATATCCTGTTGTTCTACCAGTAATTGTGGAGCCTATTGTGGAAGGAGATATTCCTCATACCATTTTTCATCCAGATATGCCTATTGACCTTGAAGAGCTACAAAAGTCTTGGATTTAATTGAAAGAAGAAAGAGACACCTTTGAGACTCAGTTCTATGCTAGTGAGAAGAAAGTGTTGGAGCTGACAAAATGTCTTCACGAAGAGCAGAGCCTTAATGCATATGTCAACACAAATAGGAATCGTCCATGAGAGACTTGAGTATTTGGTCTTAGGAGTTCATAATTTGTTTCCTTGTAACCCTTTTTGTTTTCATTATAAGCCTAAGAGACATTTATAATATGAACTTACTAACAAGAGTCTTTATTTTTGTTCACTTTGATTAACAAATTTAAATCCCTAAAGATCCTTAAAAACATTGCATACACATATACATATTATGTCATTGCATAACATGTATTCTCAAGGCAGGTTTTCTCACCTTCTTACTATGTTATTCCTCAGAAAATGGCTCTCAAACCAACAATGTAGGATCTTCAGTCTCAGAATGCTCACTTTTAGGAATTAGTTCTAAACATATCCAAGGGGCAAGAGGGATTGAAAGCACTCCTCGCTGAGAACATGACCAAGAAGAATCCTGAAGACAACAAGGATGACCAGTTGGAATAATTGCAAGCCGAGATGGTAAAGATGAGAATCTAGATGATTGGTCAGATGGCTCTTATCAAAAATTTAGCTTGGAGGCAAGAAGAGTTGAGAATCCTCATCAGCAAGCTTCATCAGGTCGGATACAACCTTATGGGACGAACGACTAGAATTGGGGAGCCAATCATTAACCTGCCTCCGATGAGATAGAAAATTGACTTGGTTGAAAGTAGGAGGAGAATAAGAAAGGGAAAGAGACAAGTTGACATTTCTAATCCTTCAGTTAATGGAAAAGGGCCTTTCTAGATTAGTATTACATCACAGGCTCAACAACGACCTTGCCAATAACAACAAGGTAATCAGCGTAAGCATGATACATCCAAAAGGAAATTTACAAAAATCAACATGTCATTGGCTCAAGCGTTGCAACACATATTGAAGGCATAGTTGATTATGTTGAAGGATCCTCCTCGGAATCCCAATACTTACGCTTCTATCTACAATCCTAATGAAATCTATGCATATCACTCCAACTGTACTGGACATGACACTAACATTTGTTGGGCTTTGAAAAATAAGATTCAAGACTTGATTGAAAGTAAAGTAATTGATTTTGAAAGAGTTAAAGATGCTGATGGTGACAACGACTCGGCCGCCAACAATGGAAGTTACTAGTTCATTGGATTTTTATTTTCAAATTCTCTTGTTTTCTAAAACACTTATCTTTATGTCAAACTTTAGTCTTTCCCATTAATGCATTGGATATGTTTGTCTTGAATTAATCCATTAGTTATCACTGTATTTAAACTATGTTCTTACTTATTTTTATGATATTCAACTCTCGTTAAAGTTGTAAGCCTTTAGAGGGAGGATGACAAAAACGATACCATAATCTCGTACAATATGCTTTTGAAAAGACCTTGCTGACGATGTACATACATTGCTTCAATTCCTAAACAAATGATATATAAGGAAGTTAATCCCTAATCAACCCCTATGATCCTAAGAAGTAGGATTTTTCTTTTTAGCTTAAATTGAAACCCTTAAACATAGCCTGTGTCAGGGTAGTTTCTCAGTTAAATCAATTGTGAAGTCACAAGCTTTACCTTTATACACGACGAGTAGTATCAAAGATATTCTTCTAAATCGAAAACTGATGATGGTTCCCCGTAATCATTGAGTCAGGAAGTTATTACCTTTCAAAAGAAAAGGCCACTAAGTCAAAACCTATGAAGGAGACTTAGGAAAAAAATTAGGGCATCCCACTGACTGTAATCTCAAAAGAAATTGTTCAGGAAAAAGTTTGGGATAATAAAGTCAAAAAGTGGTCGCTACAAATCCTCAACAAAAGAAAGATGTTACAAGAAAAATGACTTCCTTCCCAAATGAACTTCTGGTTTCAAAACCATCACCAAAGTATTAGTTGTATAATTCCAAACTCTACCGGAACCTAAATGCATAATCAAGTGAGTATAGGACTGGAGAACATTATGGAGAACCGGTTGAGTTCAAATAAACTTTGAGCCTTTATCCTTTGTTTCTTAAACTGTGAACCAAGCCATTTTACAACCCTTAAAAGTACTAACTAAAGCATGGGATAGTTAGAAAGCATACTGTTACAAAAAGGTATCCTGACTCCTGTAAGGTTTACTGTAAATCCTGAGTTGATATCACATTCTTACAAAATTTGTTTTACTAAAAAATGCTTTTTTAAACTTCAAGACAAACATAAGTTTTCATTTTAATATCATTATTTACATATGACTTAGTGTTTGACAGTAGAGAAATTCGCATGACGAATATCCAAGGAATGAAAATCCTCCCAAAGGACAAAAATACTTTAGATGTTGTGTCAAAGAGAAAGACACTTCCAGTAACAGACCTTTCGTGGAACCAATTGGTTATAAATTAAGGGGCATGACATGTTATTGTCCAACTCATATGTGACAGTCAAGTTAAGATTTAAAGAATTTCTCAAAAGTGTTGAATAGCCCGGGGCAGATCTCTATCTGAATTACTTGGCGCATGTTATATTGATCATGAGTTTCAACAAAAGCAACTATGAAAATTGAATCTTCGGTATCACCAAATTGCTTGTCTATGTCAGTAGTATCAGATGTGTCATTCCGCCATGACAGTTCTTAGAAAAATGTCGAGGAAGGTCAAGATTATCAAAAAGTTGGCAATCAATGGTTGATCAATGACTTCAAACATCAGGTGCACGAGACTAATCCCAGGGGAAAATGGACTCCCGCATAACAAGGGCCACGTATGATCAAGAAAATATTTTCTGGAATTGCTACAACACTTACTACCATGGATAGTGAAAATTCTATGCACCCTATGAACACGGACATAGTCAAATACTACGCATGAAAAAGATACCCGCTAGGTTGATTGGCCTAGGCAAAAATAAGGGCATCCCGACGAACTAAAAGAGTTCGGGAAAAATTAGGGATATATAAATAAAATTGTACACCCGGCAAGTCGAAAACCTGAAAAGGCGGCTTGGGCAAAAAAGGGTATCCCGGTGGACTAAAAATAAAAAAAGACGGTCTAGGAAAAAGTATGGGATTAAAGCGTACGATTATGTCCCAATATCTCATTACTTGTTTATCAGTAGAAGATTTATCACTCTGATCAGCATTTACTAAAGAGTAGGAGTTGGGATAATTTTCAAGTTATCCACAAATCCCCACAGATCAATCTCCATGGAACTATCTCTACAGAGCTATCTTCACAAGCTCATCCCCAATAGAGATATATTCCCCAAAAAATATAATATGTCCTCAGACAGAAACTAGGTCATCTTCCAGTAGTTCACCTCCATATCCCTGATGGATAGCTTAACATGATCATCTTCCTCAATAGGTCCCCTAGCGGATAAGGAAGTATTGATCATTTTCCCAGTATACATGGGAAACATCCTCAGTGCCGCCTATGGATTTTCAACCCCCATCAGATATTATTTCCTCAATGCAGTCTATAGGATTTAATTCCATAATGGAGTTTAGCTCTCCAATACTACAAATTCCCCGACATAATTCTCTTCTCCAGCCATATGTCATTCAATGTTGTCCTCCTTAGAAGAGATGATACCCATATCTGAAACCTTGTCAGATAGCGCAATAGAGGATTATCCATCTTTTTTATCCCAGTCAGGGTACATAAGAATCAAATCCTTCAATAAAAAGAACGACGACCGACAGAATATCCTTGAATGCTTCTATTCCCAAGCAGAAGTCGAACATCCCCAGTGAAGTATCCTCAACCAGAAAGCGGAAATCCCCAGTAAAGTCGTTCTAAATAAAAATTGAAGAATTACTTTCTTCATTCCCAACAACTGTCAGGGATTTATTTTCCCCAGCTAGATGTTGTTACATGAAGCTACCATACGCTTCAGCAACATTTACGCCCATACATCATTCACAAAATATCATGGAATATATAACATTCTCATTTACTTTTGAGAACATCACTACAAAATACATTTCATGCATCATGACATTACATGAAGCTAACTTTGTTTTCACGTTAAGTTCACAAACATATGAATATTATCAGCGATTTATAAACAGGATGTAGATCAATTCCCGAAACAGGACGAGGCGACTACCTATATAACCAAATTATTTCCTTCAGAGACTAATTATGACGAGCATTTCTTTCAGAGATTCATTCTGAAAAGAATTTCCCTCAGAGACTAATCCTGATGAGCATTTCCTTGAGAGATTCATTCTGAAAAGTATTTCCATCAGAGACTAATTCTGATGAGTATTTCTTTCAGAGATTCATTCTGAAAAGCATTTCCCTCAGAGACTAATTCTGACGAGCATTTCCTTTAGAGATTCATATTGGAAAGCATTTCCCTCAGAGACTAATTCTAACGAACATTTCCTTCAGAGATTCATTCTGAAAAGCATTTCCCTCATAGACTAATTCTAACGAGCATTTCCTTCAGAGATTCATTCTGAAAATCATTTCCCTCAGACACTAATTATGACGAGAATTTTCCTTTAGAGATTCATTACGAAAAGAACTTCCCTCGTATAAAATCAGATTCATTCATTATAAAAAGCATTTCCCTCAGATAAAATTTGATAGATTCATTCTAAAAAAAATTTCCCTCAGATAAAATTGGATAGATTCATTCTGAAAAGAATTTCCCTTAGATAAAATTAGATAGATTCATTCTGAAAAGTATTTCCCTCAGAGACTAATTTTGACGAGCATTTTCTTCAGAGATTCATTCTGAAAAGTATTTCCCTCAGATAAAATTGGATAGATTCATTCTGAAAAGTATTTCCCTCAGATAAAATTGGATAGATTCATTCTGAAAAGCCTCAATCAGATAAAACCAGACGAAGGCTCATTCTGATATCCCTTTGGATACAGTCAGGAGTAGACTAATTCCAAAACATCTTCTAGATACAATTCAAATACGACCGAGATATAGATTCATTATGATACTCATTCCAGTATATCTGTTAGATACAGTTCAAATATGATCAAGATATAGATTCATTTTGATACTCATTCTAGTACATCTTCTAGATACAATTCAGATACGATCGAGATATAGATTCATTTTGATACTCATTCCAATACATCTGCTAGGTACAGTTCAGATACAATTGAGATATAGATTCATCCTGATACTCATTCCAGTACTTATTCTAGATATAGTTCAGATACGATTGAGATATAGATTCATTCTGATACTCATTTCAGTACATCTTCTAGATAAAGTTCATATACGATATAGATATAGATTCATTCTGACACTTATTCCCGATTCACTTATGGATACAGTCATGCGTAGACTCATTCCAACATAATGTTTCAAATACAGTCCAGCGAAGACTCATTATGATCCACTTTTAGATATAGTCGGGCGTAGACTCATTCCAATATATTGTTCAGATACAATCGGGAAAAGACTCATTATGACCCACTTCTGGATAAAGTCAGACATAGACTCATTCCAACATAACTTTTCAGATAAAGTCGGGCAAAGAGTCATACTAATCCACCTATGGATAGAGTCGGGTGTAGACTCATTCCAACACAACTTTTCAGATACAGTCAGGCGAAGACTCATTCTGATCCACTTCTGGATATAGTCGAGCTTAGACTCATTCCAGTACATTGTTCAGATACAGTCGGGCAAAGACTCATTCTGATCCACTTGTAGATACAGCTGGGTGTAGACTCATTCTAATACATTTTTCAGATATAATTAGGTGTAGATTCATTCTAGTACTCCTTTATATACAGTCGATCAAAGACTCATTTTAATACCTTTTTCAAATACAATCGGGCGTAGATTCATTCTGATACTATTTTGGATATAGTCGGGCATATACTCATTCCAATACATTGTGCAGATACAGTCTGACGAAGACTCATTTTGATCCACCTTTAGATACAGTCAGGCGTAAACCCATTCTAATACATTTTTCATATACAATCGGACATAGATTCATTCTGATACTCTTTCAGATACAGTCAAGCATAGACTCATTTCAATACATTTTTCAGATACAGTCAGGCGAAGACTCATTCTGATCCACTTCTGGATATAGTCGAGCTTAGACTCATTCCAGTACATTGTTCAGATACAGTTGGGCAAAGACTCATTCTGATCCACTTTTAGATACAGCTGGGTGTAGACTCATTCTAATACATTTTTCCGATATAATTAGGTGTAGATTCATTCTAATACTCCTTTATATACAGTCGTTCAAAGACTCATTTTAATACATTTTTCAAATACAATCGGGCGTAGATTCATTCTGATACTCTTTTGGATATAGTCGGGCATATACTCATTCCGATACATTGTGCAGATACAGTCCGACGAAGACTCATTTTGATCCATCTTTAGATACATTCAGGCGTAAACCCATTGTGATCGGTGGGAATGAGAACTGACTGTTTAAAGCTGGTTTCGCGAAATGTCGCGGAAGCAAGAGTCGCCACCGTCTTTTATTTTCTCCAACATGGACAGGACAAAAGCACAGCAAAATTCTTTATGAGATATGTTTCTCGGTTCGGGAGGTAGATTTATAGAAAGGGAAGGTGTTAGCACCCTTTCTATCCATGGTTATCCATGGGCTCTTAGATACTTGCTCTTATGTTTTCAAAATGTTTGCTTTAAAATGTGAGTGGGTTTGAAAAAGTTTCTTTGAAAGATTTCTGAATAACTCTTGTATCTGTCCTCAAGAGTGTTTGAAAAATTTGTTTTTGAAAGCTTTTTGAAAGTGTGAGGTGTGAAAAGTATTTTTGTTTTGTTTTTGAAGAGAGCAAGTATCCATGAGTCATCTACCTACCCTAAGGAATTAAGCTGTGTAAGTGTCCTTTAGGTAGTGCCATCCCACCATTGAGAGGTAGGTAGAACCACCGTTGGAGGTGTTCGGGTCAATTCAATTATCGGGACAGTGTGGTCACCGAAGCAACAGTTAGGACACCTTAGAAGCTACCCTTATGTCCTTGATCCTTTTTTTAATCCGAGGCAACCGTTTCGAGGAAACTGTTTCGAGGCAACTGTTTCGAGGCAACTGTTTCGAGGCAACTGGATCATGGACATAAGGACCGCTAAAACGTCCTATACTTGACGACCACGTTTCGAAGGCAACGAGTGTGGCGTACCCTAGAAGTGGTGTGTGCTTTGTGTGTTGTATTCAGTTAATTGTTTGTCTTGGTAATTAGTGAGCTACGAGTTGTTTTTATTTACGTACATTCTTTCATGCAAGTTTAGCAGTTAAGAGGGTGCGGAAAGTAAATTGCGGAAACATAAATCCTACGCTATTACAAGGCGCGGGTCTATACATCGCCAAAAATATAAAGACCCGTTTTGATAAATAAGTACGAGAAATTAAAATAAAGCAGTAAACCTAATTACTATTACATTCTGGAAACAGTTACAAAAATATAATAAAAAGGAATTAAAGCGCGAAAAGAAATTAAATCGGGAACGTCCTAAGGGTTTTGACCCTTTTTTGAATAAGAATTAAGTTTTCTTTTCTTTTTTGTAATTAAATGAAAATTAGGCCTAATTACTAATTAATTAATTTAATTAAAAGAAAAATATTTTTGTATTTTTATGTTTTTAATAAAAATAAAAATAAAAAGGAATTAAAAATGTCAAAAGAAAAGTCTAAGTCTAAATTGTTTTTATTTATTGTAAAAAGGTTAAAATTAAACTAATTAACTAATTAATTTGTTAGTATTTTATTTACAAAAATAAAAGAGTGAGATTAATAATAAATGAAATATTTACATTTTTTAGTTTTTGAATTTTTATTATGAAAAGTGTTAATTAATTGATTAATTAAATAATTACTAAAGAAAATAAAAAGAAAAGGAAAATAGAAAAAGAAATAGAAACCAATGGGGGTGTTGACCCAAGAATGGAGGTGAAATCTGGAATTGTGAGGGTGCATTCAGAGGGTGTCCAATTCTCAGCATCGATGGAGAGGTTGTCGGTGGCTGTTGTATGGTCGCGGTGCTGCTGTGAGTGACTCGGTCTCTCGAGGAGTTTTTTTTCTTCTTTCCTATTCTTTCTGCAAAATGAAACAGCAATTCTTGTGAATTTTTGAATTTTGCGGCGGATCTGATTTGCTCTCGTCTTCCATATTTCCTGGAAAAAAAACTTCGTACAAATTGTTAAATGAATCTATGTAATGTGTTATTAAAAGGGTAATGATTTTCAAGAAAAGATACAAGTTTCATATGTCAAGGTTTGAAGGTTAGATTGAAGGGATATGTGTAATGAATGAGAATTATACAGTGAATAGAAACTATGGTGAAAATTCAGCCTTTTCTATGTAAAAGACTATTGGAGAAATTGGTGAAAAAGGGTAAATCAAAAATTTAGAAATCGGAAAAACATGTATTAGAATGTGGATTTGTGATCGAATTTCTTTTGAATTTTTTGGAATTGGTTTGGCCGTTTGAGAGATGCTTGAATTGCACTGGAAGGTTGAAAACAATTTTCACTTTTCTTCCAATTTTTTTGAATTTTTTCTTTTTTTCGTTTTTGGTGTCTCTACCTCTTGTAATGTATTGGGAAAGCTTGCCTATGTATCCTTGAATGAGAATCAAAACAATATAATGCACCTTTAACCCTTGCACTTATGTTTGAGATTTTGCCATAACCTCCATTAAAGCAACTTACCATTCTTGTCAAATTTTGAATTTCTTGCTTGAAATAGGCCTTGCACGATTTTGGAAGGTGAATGATGGTGTATCAAAGCTATTCAAACCACAAAATATCCCTCCATTAATTTCTTTGATTTTTATTTGAATTTTAAAGATTTAAAATGCATTAAATCAAATAAAATTAAATAAAAATGGAAAAATTAATTTTTAATCTTGAAATAAATTGTGGGACACGTGGGAGGCATGGCCAAGCTGAAACAAGTGGAAAAAGTGGGCCCTTTTTGTCAAAAATGAAGTTTCAAGGATAATTGACTTTGGCCATTTCACAAAAATTTCCCAACTTCTCCAATGCATATCTTGCTCAAATTTGAAGCTATGAACATGTTCTTGGACATTTTGGAAAGGTCTTGAAGTCCTCTAACCAATGTCTTTGGTCCCATGTCATTTTGATTTACCAATCTCAAGTTATGGTCTTTGACTTAAAGTGCCTTTTTGTTGACTTTTGAAAATGACCTATAATGTTGAAATTGATAACTTTTTGTGAGAGCATTTCTTGGACTTGGAGTGTGAAGATGAGTTGTAGGAAATTTCCTCCCCTTCAAGATGAGCATTGGATGGGATTTTTATGATGAACCATGAAAAAGTTATGCATTGGTCAAGTTACAGTTGACTTTTCAATTGTCCATAAGTAGAAACTTTTGCATCTTGATGCTTTTTGAGCCATTCTTGTGAAATCATGGTCAAGACTTGACCAAATGATGATTGTGGCTTCAAAATAAGATGTTGACCAAAAATTTTGACTTTTGACTGCCAAATGACCATTTTGCCCCTACAGTTGACTGTTGAGCAAATGGGACCTTTGACTGTGCAACTTGACCTTGTGAGCCTTGAAACTTGACATGTAGGTGCTTGACAATGTATATGAGCATATGGGACTTGATTTAGCCCTTGAAAACCTCAACTTCCTTGCAAGAACCAAAACCCTAATTTGACTGGCTTAGGAGGATGGTTTGATTGTGCAACCCTCTGAGAGATCTTGAACCATTTGTGGATGATTCTTGTCAAAACTTTGAAGAATATGGGAGGGCAAATTTTGGGGTACAACAGTTGCCCCTGTTCAATCTTCTTAGACCTGAGGATGTAGATTGGCTTGTGTGCCTTTCGTGATCTGAGGGTGGAAGATGATTGAACACTAGTGTGCCCAGCAATTTGCACTCACATAGTAGAGTGTCAGCAGTGTGATAGCGGGAATGGGCTTAAAGATGCCATTTGGAGAGGTGGTGGATAGGAGGATGGGCTTAAAGATGCCATCTGGAAGATGTGACAGAACCTTGTCGGGAATGGGCTTATAGATGCCATTTGGAAAGATGGTGGATAGGTGAATCTGAATAAGAAATAGAATAGCTTCCGTGTCTGGAGCATATCTAGTCTGTGTCTGATTGCTGATGTCTGAATAAATGGTAGAATGACCGCCGTGTCTGGGGTATATGAGTAACAGAATGTCATCCAAATCTGGATCATATCTGGACTGAACAATAGAAGAGCATCCGGGATGGAGCATCTCTAAGTTGTCTTTTAGAAGTTTGAATCTGAATAAGCAATAGAACGGCGTCCGGATCTGGAGCATCTCTAGGCTATATCTGAAAGGGAATCTGAATAAGTATTAGAACGTCACCATGCCTGGGACACATCTGAACTATATCTAGAAGGAGTCTTGAATAAGAAAAGGAACAACATCCATATCTGGAGCATGTCTAAGCTATCTCTGAAAGGAAATCTGGAATAAGTATCAGAACGTCGCCATGCTTGGGTCACATCTGAACTATATCTAGAAGGAGTCTTGAATAAGCAAAAGAACAACATCCATATCTGGAGCATTTCCAAGCTATCTCTGAAAGGAAATCTGGAATAAATATCAGAACGTCGCCATGCCTGGGTCACATCTGAACTATATCTAAAAGGAGTCTTGAATAAGCAAAAGAACAGCATCCATATCTGGAGCATTTCCAAGCTATCTCTGAAAGGAAATCTGGAATAAGTATCAGAACATCGCCATGCCTTGGTTACATCTGAACTATATCTAGAAGGAGTCTTGAATAAGCAAAAGAACAGCATCCATATCTGGAGCATTTCCAAGCTATCTCTGAAAGGAAATCTGGAATAAGTATCAGAACGTCGCCATGCCTGGGTCACATCTGAACTATATCTAGAAGGAGTCTTGAATAAGCAAAAGAATAGCACCCATATCTGGAGAATTTCTAAGCTATCTCTGAAAGGAAATCTGGAATAAGTATCAGAACGTCGCCATGCTTGGGTCACATCTGAACTATATCTAGAAGGAGTCTTGAATAAGCAAAGGAACAACATCTATATCTGGAGCATGTCTAAGCTATCTCTGAAAGGAAATCTGGAATAAGTATCAGAACGTCGCCATGCCTGGGTCACATCTGAACTATATCTAGAAGGAGTCTTGAATAAGCAAAAGAACAGCATCCATATCTGGAGCATTTCCAAGCTATCTCTGAAAGGAAATCTGGAATAAGTATCAGAACGTCGCCATGCCCGGGTCACATCTGAACTATATCTAGAAGGAGTCTTGAATAAGCAAAAGAACAGCATCCATATCTGGAGCATTTCTAAGCTATCTCTGAAAGGAAATCTAGAATAAGTATCAGAACATCGCCATGCCTGGGTCACATATGAACTATATCTAGAAGGAGTCTTGAATAAGCAAAAGAACAACATCCATATCTGGAGCATTTCCAAGCTATCTCTGAGAGGAAATCTGGAATAAGTATCAGAACGTCGCAATGCCTGGGTCACATCTGAACCATATCTAGAAGGAGTCTTGAATATGCAAAAGAACAACATCCATATCTGGAGCATTTCCAAGCTATCTCTGAGAGGAAATCTGGAATAAGTATCTGAACGTCGCCATGCCTGGGTCACATCTGAACCATATCTAAAAGGAGTCTTGAATAAGCAAAAGAACATCATCCATATATGGAGCATTTCCAAGCTATCTCTGAAAGGAAATCTGGAATGACTATCAAAACGTCGCCATGCCTGGGTCACATCTGAACTATATCTAGAAGGAGTCTTGAATAAGCAAAAGAACAGCATCCATATCTGGAGCATTTCCAAGCTATCTCTGAAAGGAAATCTGGAATGAGTATCAGAACGTTGCCATGCCTGGGTCACATCTGAACCATATCTAGAAGGTGATCTCTGAATAAACAATAGAACAGCCCCCGTGTCCGGAGCATCTCTAAGTTATATCTGAGAAGAAATCTGGAATAAGTATCAGAATGTCGCCATGCCTGGGTCACATCTGAACCATATCTAGAAAGGTGATCTCTGAATAAACAACAGAACAGCCTCCGTGCCCGGAGCATCTCTAAGTTATATCTGAGAAGAAATCTGGAATAAGTATCAGAACGTCGCCATGCCTGGGTCACATCTGAACCATATCTAGAAAGGTGATCTCTGAATAAACAACAGAACAGCCTCCGTGCCCGGAGCATCTCTAAGTTATATCTGAGAAGAAATCTGGAATAAGTATCAGAACGTCACCATGCCTGGGTCACATCTGAACCATATCTAGAAAGGTGATCTCTGAATAAACAACAGAACAGTCTCCGTGCCCGGAGCATCTCTAAGTTATATCTGAGAAGAAATCTGGAATAAGTATCAGAACGTCGCCACGCCTGGGTCACATCTGAACCATATCTAGAAAGGAATTTTGAATAAGCAAAAGAAGAGCATCCATATCTGGAGCATTTCCAAGCTATCTCTTTAATCTTTTTAACGTAGACATGCCCTGGCCGGATACAGGTATCGAATCCACAATCAATCGCTCACAGACATGCCCTGGCTAGATACATGAATCGAATCTGGGATTGCGATAGTTGATAGTAATCATCTTTGTACTGACCTTTCCTGAAAAAAGGCAAAACATTAGTTATATGCAATGTCATGGTGCATGGAATGCGCGGTGTCATCACGTTTATAACCAACGAGATTGTAGAATGTGATGTTTATATCATGTATGAAAATGTGATGTTTGCGAATGTATTTTTGTCTAGGAAAATAAATCCTTGACGAATGCCGGGAGCTTATCTTGGGCTGATGTTGCAAGAATACCGGTAGGAGAAGATAACTCCGTTGGGGAATAAACTTGGCGAATATATTACTCTGCGGGGAAAATTACTCTAGCGATCTTGCTGGGGAAAATACTCTGTGGGAAGAGAGGTACTTCGCTGAGATGTTGTATTAGAACTCCGCTGGGGATACCATTGTTGAGTTACGTTTGGGAGGTTTGAGGAACTTCACTGGGGATAGGAATACTTCGCCGAGGACGATCTTTCCGTGGCAATTAGCTGAGGATAACCCAGTTATAAGCTCTGGCGAGGAATAACCTTCTGAATAAAGACGGGGAGAGATATGCTCTACAAAGGATAAGCTTCCAGAATCTACTGGGGATAAGCTTCCTACTGGGGAGATGATTTAACTCTCCTGGGGAGACTTTGGACTGTACTGGGAAGGGCTCCACTGGATGTCTAGATTCCGCCGAGGAATAATCTTAGATCAAGACTGTCGGGGATGCTTGTTGAGGGTGTTTGTAGACTCTGTTGAGAAATGTTTGAGATCTGCTGGGGATACTCAACTTCCTTAAGGCTGGCAGTATGTTAACTCTGCTTGGGGAGAGTATGGCTGAACCTTGCTGGAGATACTGTGCCTTGTAGGGCTGACTGGGAGACCAACTCTGCTCAGGGAGTAATGTTGAATCCTGACTTACTCTGTGGGGAGTAAGGGTATCTTGGTCACGTTCTTCAGCTGAACCTACCTTGGTACCTTGGCGGACAGAGCAACTAGATTTCTTAGACAACTCATTATTGCCCCTGTTTCAGTGGGAGGAGATACCTGTGGAGGTGCTTGACAACTGCCGTTTGCCAAATCTTCTTCTGGTAGGCAAGTGACGAGGCGACGGGACATAGTCGTACGCTTTAATCCCTAACTTTTTCCTGGACCGCCCTTTCGGATTTTCAGTCCACCGGGATACCCATTTTTGCCCAAGCCGCCTTTTCAGGTTTTCGACTTGCCGGGTGTACAGATTTTTTTCATTTTCATCCCTTATTTTTGCCCGAACCCTTTTGGTTCGCCGGGGAGCCCTTATTTTTGCCTAGGTATGTCAACCTAGCGGGTCTTTGATTATGCGTAGTATTTTTTCGACTATGTCCCCATTCTCAGGATGCAAGGAGTTGTCACTGTCAATAGTGTGAAGTTGTCAGACTACCAGAAGATCTTTGTTTGATCGTCCAATGCCCCAAGTGATCCAGATGGAGATTTGCCCCAAGCTGGTTGGCCTTTTGAGAGATTCTCTGAATCTTGACTTAACTGCCCCAGATAATAGACCATGATCATGTCAGCCCCTTGGTTGGGGGTGCTTTTGTTCATTTAGACATTCGTCGTGCGAACTTATATGATGTTCAAACAAATAGTCACATGCAAACAATGTTATATTAAGAATGCAACGCTTATGTCTGTCTTGAAGTTTTCTTGAAAATGCATTTTTTTCATAAAAACAAGTGAAATTTTTTGTAAACTATGATGTCAACTCAAGATTTTACGGCGAGCCTTAAGGAGTCAGGATACCTTTTGTAACAGTATGCTTTCGAACTAACCCATGCTTCAGCTAGGACTTTTGAGGGTTATAACGTGGCCTGGTTCACGGTTTAAGAAACAAAGGATAAAGGCTCAAATTTATTTGTACCCACCCGTTCTTCGTGATGTTCTTCCAACCTAAACTCAGCTAATCGTGCGTTAGACCTTATTGAGTCTTTGCTTTGATATACTGATGGTTCGGATACTGACAGTTTATTTTGACCAGGCAGTCATTTCTTTGTTGAGGGTTTGTATGACCTCTTTCTTTTTTGATTTTATGATCCCTATTTTTTGCCTGTACTATTTCTTTTGTGGAATTACAGTCAGCGGGATGCCCCAGTTTTGCAAGTCTTCTTCATAGGTTTTGACTTAATGGGCGTTTATTTTGAGGGGTAATGACTGCCTGTCTTTATGATTATTCGGAACCATCACTGTCTTTTTTTTTGTGAGGACCTCTTTGGTGCTATTCGTTGTGCACTTGGATCAACTGAGAGAACTACCCTGCCCCAGGTTATGATTAAGGGTTTTAATTTTCGAAAAGAAAAACTCCTACTTCTTTGGCTCGAAGGGGTTGACGAGGGATTATCTTCCTTATAACTCCAGTGTTTAGGAATTGAAACAATGTCTGTACCTCATCAGCTGGGTCTGTTCAAAAGCATATTGTAAAGATCATGGTATCGTTTTCGTCATCCTCCCTCAAGAGGCTTAGAATTATTAATTGAGAGTTGACATCAAAAAATGAAAGCAGTTTGAATATAGCGAATGTGAATATATTGATTCCAAACAGACATATGCGATGCATTGATAAAGTAATAAAGTTTGCTATGACAATAATTGTTTGAACAATCAAAAGAAAATTACAACTTGAAAAATCTAATGAACGAAAGTCTTCTAATTTGAACTAGTCACTTCAAGTGATGAATCTTGCAGGGATAGTAGAAGAACTCAGCCTGGCCATCTTGGGTGAATTCCACTGCTCCTTCATCAATCAGATCCTGGATCTTGTTCTTCAGAGACCAGCAGTCGTTTGTGGCATGCCCCGGGCTTTCCGAATGATAAGCGCAGCGGGCGTTGGGGTTATACCTTAAAGGTGTCTTGTTGGGGTTCTTAGGAGGGTCCCTTAGAGTTACCAAATTCAACCTCAACAGATGTTGTAAAGCTCGAGATAGCGACGTGTTGAGTCTGGCTTGCTCTGATGAACCCGTTGCTCTGGGCGAGGTTGTGGTTGGACCTATGAAGTGGTAGCAATTTGGAGAGGTCTAATCTTCACCATGCCAGACTCTTGTCCTCTCGGAAGCTGATCAATGACCTGGTCCCTGACTTGGACTGTTTGCTTCATGTTGTGTCTATCTTGATGAAGCTGACTGATCATGGTCCTCAACTCTTCTTGCTCCCGAGCTAAGCCTTGGATGAGGGCCATTTGCCCCAGCATCTGGGTTCTCATTGCATCTACCTCAGCTTGCAGCCGTTTCAACCGTTCATCCTTATCATCTTCGGGACTTTTCTTGGCCAAATTCCCCATGAGGAGTGTCCTCAACTCTTCCTGCCCCTTGGATAGGCTTAAGAAGATATCCCTGAACTGAGTCTCTTGAGCATGAAGACCCTGGTTATCTTGTTGAGAAGCCATTGCTGAAATAAACAGCGACGAAGGTAAGTGACATGTACAAAGGGTACCTGTAATGCAATGATATGTATGTATGCATGCGATTTTTTCAAGGATCTCGTGGGGTAAACAAAGAAACTTGTTAGAATTTGAATTTCGGTAGCTTGATTGAAGGAACTTCATGTTGTTGAGAGTCCTTCTTCAAGAGTCAAAGCTCACCATATCGAGTGGGTCATAGCCCCTGACAACCTCGGCTAGAGGAAAATAAATCCCATTTGCCCTTTGCTAGACACTTTGATTCATCATGACTTGCATCACAAGCCCTTGAGATCCTTGAAATGGATTAGTTTTTATGCAGGATGTATGCAATGGTATGATGTTATGCTATGCATGGAGTGATGTAAGTAGGCCCTGTAATAAGTCCCAATTAAGGACTGTAAACAAAACCTGCAAGGAACCTGTGTTGTTAGATAACAAGTATGCAAGTAGTTCAAGTATGAAGGCACACAAGTCACACAAAAGAGCCCTTAAAGTTTAGGCCAGCATGAATTTCAGGTACTACCCTCTTTCAGTTTCGTTGGTTAAGACCTGTCCTATCAAAAGTAATCAGGTTCTAGAGGATCCCAATATCACTGACTACCCTCAATCGGTCATAACTCCAGCGTCGCAATCTTTTCTTGCGGCCAGAACCATCGCGAGAGTTTAGCCACAATGGGTGTAGCATACTGCTACTATTCTATGGCCAAGTTGGGTCACATTAGGGTTCTAAGGTCGGTTGGTGCTTAATGACTCCTCAGAAGACCCATATTCTCCTCGTTGCAACACAAGGGATATCGGTCCAGACCAAGGTGCCACACCAACGTAGCCACTGCTTCACCTGTGTCGGTCTACGCCGGACAGGTCCCTCACAACTTATGCTACCTAAAAGGGTATCCCCAGATCCGGGTTAGGATCTATGAAACTCCGATGCAAAGCCCACAAATATAAAGCAATCAAAGCAAAGCAATTGAAAACATAAGTATGATCTAATCCTAAGGTACACCTCACTTTTATAATCCCCAGCAGAGTCGCCAGTTCTGTGATCGGTGGGAATGAGAACTGACTGTTTAAAGCTGGTTTCGTGAAATGTCGCGGAAGCAAGAGTCGCCACCGTCTTTTATTTTCTCCAACATGGACAGGACAAAAGCACATCAAAATTCCTTATGAGATATGTTTCTCGGTTCGGGAGGTAGATTTATAGAAAGGGAAGGTGTTAACACCCTTTCTATCCATGGTTATCCATGGGCTCTTAGATACTTGCTCTTATGTTTTCAAAATGTTTGCTTTAAAATGTGAGTGGGTTTGAAAAAGTTTCTTTGAAAGATTTCTGAATAACTCTTGTATCTGTCGTCAAGAGTGTTTGAAAAATTTGTTTTTGAAAGCTTTTTGAAAGTGTGAGGTGTGAAAAGTATTTTTTGTTTTGTTTTTGAAGAGAGAAAGTATCCATGAGTCATCTACCTACCCTAAGGAATTAAGCTGTGTAAGTGTCCTTTAGGTAGTGCCATCCCACCATTGAGAGGTAGGTAGCACCACCGTTGGAGGTGTTCGGGTCAATTCGATTATCGGGACAGTGTGGTCACCGAAGCAACAGTTAGGACACCTTAGAAGCTACCCTTATGTCCTTGATCCTTTTTTTAATCCGAGGCAACCGTTTTGAGGCAACTGTTTCGAGGCAACTGTTTCGAGGCAACTAGATCATGGACATAAGGACCGCTAAAACGTCCTATACTTGACGACCACGTTTCGAAGGCAACGAGTGAGGCGTACCCTAGAAGTGGTGTGTGCTTTGTGTGTTGTATTCAGTTAATTGTTTGTCTTGGTAATTAGTGAGCTACGAGTTGTTTTTATTTACATACATTCTTTCATGCAAGTTTAGCAGTTAAGAGGGTGCGGAAAGTAAATTGCGGAAACATAAATCCTACGCTATTACAAGGCGTGAGTCTATACATCGCCAAAAATACAAAGACCCGTTTTGATAAATAAGTACGTGAAATTAAAATAAAGCAGTAAACCTAATTACTATTACATTCTGGAAACAGTTACAAAAATATAATAAAAAGGAATTAAAGCGCGAAAAGAAATTAAATTGGGAACGTCTAAAGGGTTTTGACCCTTTTTTGAATAAGAAATAAGTTTTCTTTTTTTTTGTAATTAAATGAAAATTAGGCCTAATTACTAATTAATTAATTTAATTAAAAGAAAAATATTTTTGTATTTTTATGTTTTTAATGAAAATAAAAATAAAAAGGAATTAAAAATGTCAAAAGAAAAGTCTAAGTCTAAATTGTTTTTATTTATTGTAAAAAGGTTAAAATTAAACTAATTAACTAATTAATTTGTTAGTATTTTATTTACAAAAATAAAAGAGTGAGATTAATAATAAATGAAATATTTACATTTTTTAGTTTTTGAATTTTTATTATGAAAAGTGTTAATTAATTGATTAATTAAATAATTACTAAAGAAAATAAAAAGAAAAGGAAAATAGAAAAAGAAATAGAAACCAATGGGGGTGTTGACCCAAGAATGGAGGTGAAATATGGAATTGTGAGGGTGCATTCAGAGGGTGTCCAATTCTCAGCATCGATGGAGAGGTTGTCGGTGGCTGTTGAGAAGGCTGTTGTATGGTCGCGGTGCTGCTGTGAGTGACTCGGTCTCTCGAGGAGTTTTTTTTCGGCTTTCCTATTCTTTCTGCAAAATGAAACAGCAATTCTTGTGAATTTTTGAATTTTGCGGCGGATCTGATTTGCTCTCGTCTTCCATATTTCTTGGAAAAAAAACTTCGTACAAATTGTTAAATGAATCTATGTAATGTGTTATTAAAAGGGTAATGATTTTCAAGAAAAGATACAAGTTGCATATGTCAAGGTTTGAAGGTTAGATTGAAGGGATATGTGTAATGAATGAGAATTATACAGTGAATAGAAACTGTGGTGAAAATTCAGCCTTTTCTATGTAAAAGACTATTGGAGAAATTGGTGAAAAAGGGTAAATCAAAAATTTAGAAATCGGAAAAATATGTATTAGAATGTGGATTTGTGATCGAATTTCTTTTGAATTTTTTGGAATTGGTTTGGCCGTTTGAGAGATGCTTGAATTGCACTGGAAGGTTGAAAACAGTTATCACTTTTCTTCCAATTTTTTTGAATTTTTTCTTTTTTTCGTTTTTGGTGTCTCTACCTCTTGTAATGTATTGGGAAAGCTTGCCTATGTATCCTTGAATGAGAATCAAAACAATATAATGCACCTTTAACCCTTCCACTTATGTTTGAGATTTTGCCATAACCTCCATTAAAGCAACTTACCATTCTTGTCAAATTTTGAATTTCTTGCTTGAAATAGGCCTTGCACGATTTTGGAAGGTGAATGATGGTGTATCAAAGCTATTCAAACCACAAAATATCCCTCCATTAATTTCTTTGATTTTTATTTGAATTTTAAAGATTTAAAATGCATTAAATCAAATAAAATTAAATAAAAATGGAAAAATTAATTTTTAATCTTGAAATAAATTGTGGGACACGTGGGAGGCATGGCCAAGCTGAAACAAGTGGAAAAAGTGGGCCCTTTTTGTCAAAAATGATGTTTCAAGGATAATTGACTTTGGCCATTTCACAAAAATTTCCCAACTTCTCCAATGCATATCTTGCTCAATTTTGAAGCTATGAACATGTTCTTGGACATTTTGGAAAGGTCTTGAAGTCCTCTAACCAATGTCTTTGGTCCCATGTCATTTTGATTTACCAATCTCAAGTTATGGTCTTTGACTTAAAGTTCCTTTTTGTTGACTTTTGAAAATGACCTATAATGTTGAAATTGATAACTTTTTGTGAGAGCATTTCTTGGACTTGGAGTGTGAAGATGAGTTGTAGGAAATTTCATCCCCTTCAAGATGAGAATTGAATGGGATTTTTCTGATGAACCATGAAAAAGTTATGCCTTGGTCAAGTTACAGTTGACTTTTCAGCTGTCCAAAAGTAGAAACTTTTGCATCTTGATGCTTTTTGAGCCATTCTTGTGAAATCATGGTCAAGACTTGACCAAATGATGATTGTGGCTTCAAAATAAGATGTTGACCAAATTTTTTGACTTTTGACTGCCAAATGACCATTTTGCCCCTACAGTTGACTGTTGAGTAAATGGGACCTTTGACTGTGCAACTTGACCTTGTGAGCCTTGAAACTTGACATGTAGGTGCTTGACAATGTATATGAGCATATGGGACTTGATTTAGCCCTTGAAAACCTCAACTTCCTTGCAAGAACCAAAACCCTAATTTGACTGGCTTAGGAGGATGGTTTGACTGTGCAACCCTCTGAGAGATCTTGAACCATTTGTGGATGATTCTTGTCAAAACTTTGAAGAATATGGGAGGGAAAATTTTGGGGTACAACACCCATTCTAATACATTTTTCATATACAATCAGACATAGATTCATTCTGATACTCTTTCAGATACAGTCAAGCATAGACTCATTTCAATACATTTTTCAGATACAGTCGGGCAAAGACTCATTCTGATCCACTTTTGGATATAGTCGGACATAGACTCATTTCAATATATTTTTTTGATAAATTCATAAACTCATTCTAGTACATCATTCAGATAAAATCAGACGAAGGTTCATTCTGATACTCTGTTGGATAAATTTGGACATAGACTCATTCCAATATATTTTCTAGACAAAGTCATAGACTCATTCTAGTACATCATTAAGATAAAACCATACGAAGGTTCATTTTGATACTCTTTGAGATAAATTCAAACATAGACTCATTCCAATACATTTTCTAGATAAAGTCATAGACTCATGCTAGTACATCATTCAGATAAAACTAGACGAAGGTTCATTTTGATAATCCTTTGGATAAAGTCGAACATAGACTCATTTCAATATATTTTCTAGATAAAGTCAGATATAGACTCATTCTAGTATGTCATCTAGATAAAATAAGTACGAATTCATTATGGTATTAGTTTTATAAAGTCAGACGCATACTCATTTTAACAGTCTTCTAGATAAAGTCAGACCTGGACTCATTCTAGTACATTGGTCAGAGAAAATCAGACGTAGATTCATTTTAACACTCCCTAGCACATCTTCCAGATAAAGCCACACGTAGATTCATTCTAGTACACTTCTCAGATAAAATCAAGCGTAGATTAATTATGATACACCTATCATACATTCTTTAGATAAAGTCAAGTGTAGACTCATTCTGATACTCTGATCAACAATTACTTCAGATGGCATCTATAAGCCCATCTCCGACGACACTCTATCAACTTTCTGAATGGAATCTTTAAGCCCTTTCAAGCAGTACAATCAACCAACAATGTTACTTCGTGCACATGTGAGTGCAAATATTTGGGAACTTATAAGTATTCAATCCTCTTCTACCTTCAGATCACAAAAGGCAAGCATGTCAATCTAACTCTTCAGGTTTAAGAAGATTGAACAGGGGCAGCTGTTTTACCCCAAAATTTTCCCTCCCATATTTGAGATAACTTAATTCAAGACACATCCACATGTCTTTGCTAGTACCTCGGAAGACGGTCTTTTGGACCTTGACATGGATATTTTTGGGATAGTATAACTAGAGATAACAACCCCGAGCCTAATAACATGTTTTATGAGAATATCCATAACCCTTCTATTTGTTATTTCCATAAGATCCTTGCTCACATCCTATTTGGAAAATAATAAAACATAACCTCTGTGTCCAAAGATGAACTTTTCATCATGTATTGTGCCTCCCAAAATCGCCCCGTTAATGCTGCTACTTTTACATTGGATAATTTCACTTGCCTTGCATAAGCTGATAATGAACCAATCTTTATAGGAGGCTTAGTAACCATGATTGCAAATGTTATTTGATTGAGACAACTACTTGTCAGCCTTGACCCTCTAGATGGAATACGTCCCATGAACATACTATTATGTTTCAATACCAACGTCATTAGAAACCTAGGCCCAAATGAGTTTGAACTTCTTATAAATAATCAAGTTCTGCACCTTTTTACCTTGCCAAATCTCATTACTAGCGTGCATGACAGAAATAATAGGTTGTTTGAATTAGATGAACCCCGAAATGACCCGCCAACTCCTCCTAAGACACCTCAATTATATGACCATTTTGATATCTCTGAAGCTGAAACTGATCCTGAAACCCCTCCATTTTACCATAACCTTCCATCCCCAAATAATACCGACCTGGCGGGTGTCCCTCTGATCATCACACCACTTCCACATGAGGACCATATTCCCGACACAACTTCTTGCACCTCTGCTTCCCCATTTTCTCCACCTCTTAATCACACGTCTACCATCAATAACCTCTGGACTGACATTGCTAACATTAGAGCAACCTCACTTCTTTGTGCGTCGACTTTTACAGGTTTATGAATGTAGTGACGGAGCATTTTGATAATATCTATCAACATATTTATTTTGTTGCTCCTCATCTTAGACGTAGTGACTAATTTTTCCGATTAATATTGTTTAATTTAAATTAGGATTTTTCATGTTTTCTAGATTAGATTTTATGTTTCTAGGCTATTTTGTAATTTTCCTTCATTCTTATGTTATAGTAGGGTTTTCAAATTTTCAGTATTTTATCTTATGGCATTTTATTATTTAAATTTATGTTTTTTCATTTATCTGTGATTTATTTGTGATTTATCTGCTATTACATGCTTCCATACCCCATATTTGCCCTTTAGATTTCTAACAATTTATTCCCTATTAAAGTTATCACTTTTATAAAGGTTTAGATTGTTTTCAAATTATTGTGGGGTTTAAATTCATGAAAGGGGATGTATTATTCAATGGACCATCAAAATCAGACGGCCCATTGAGTTATAAAATCCATTTCAAGATATAAAAGGGAGGTATATTGTTATAATATGGGGGTGTGGTATTTTGGGCCATCAAAATCTGATGGCCCATTCAGGATTGTTTCGTATGCTTTAAGGAGGGGTGCATGTTTTTTTAAAATCAATTAAGCCCATTACAATGATGTCAGGCCCGATTAGAATAAACAAGGGGGTTGTTTTTATCTTCTGAAACCATTGGCCCAATGTTTGTTTTTGTAAATAAGAAGGGTGTACTTTTGTTAGGTAAGCCCATATCACTTTTTGAAAGCCCATGTTAACTGTCTTTGAGCATTTTTTGGATAAATCTTAAAAGCTAGACCATTTGTTTCTTTAGCCCATTAGATTGTTATGATTGTCTGACTAATTATTGTTATTACATTAGTATTATTATTATTTCTATTATTATTTTTATTCATTATTATTATTATTATTAGAAATAAATATTTTGTTGACTTTTGGGTCAAAATTAGAAGAGAAAACCCTAACTGCTCATCCAGCGGCGCTGCTATTCTTCATCAAGATTACACAAGCCCAAAATCCCAATGAACATGTACTGTGCAAATCAAAGATAACCGCATATTCAAGAACTAAAACAAATTGAGATCTTCATAAAACAAATCTAGAAATTAATATATGTTTTTGTTCACTAAAAAAAAATCTACGCAATAACAAGGTCCAACTACATATTACAAAAACCCTAATTTCAAACAAAATATTTCTAAATCAATTTACAACAAATCAAATCCCTGAATGAATACAATTACAATTGTAACAACAATCATAAACAAATATTCCTAATATATCTAAAACCTAAGCTATAAATACCTAAGATTCTAAGAAGAAAAGTGAGATAAAAAAATATATGAAAGAAGAGGAGAAAAGAAGAAGAGGCACATCAATCTTCTTGAGATCTGGGTTTCAACTTTTGAAACCCTAGATCTGTGTTTTGCCACCGTCACCTTCACGCCATCATCACCGTACCTGTCAAACAGAAAGATAGGAGAAGGAGATTAGTAGGAGAAGTGAAAAACCAGAAAGGAAAATCATACGACCAGTTTCACTACAGGAGAGGTAATCTTAAATACTTAGCTTAGGGTTATTAATTAGTGTTGAACGCTTGCATGATTGATGTTTTATTGTTGCAGTTCTAGAAAATTTGGGTTTCTAGGGTTAGGGTTCTAACCTAGGGTTAGGGTTCTTAGATCCTAGGGTTAGGGTTCTTTGGGTTGTTTGAAGATCAGGGTTAGGGTTCATCATTGTTATGTGCTTTGGGTTTTTTGTTGATTAGGGTTCATCATGAACCCTTCGGATTCTTAGGGTTCATAGAATCCAAATGAAGATCCACAGTGGTGGGGTATGAATGTTTGAAGTTTTCAATTGAATTTCAATTGGAAAATTTGGCATGAAGGGTGGTTTGTGGTGACTTGCAGTGGTGACCACCGGCTGGGTGATTTTTAGTAGGGCGGAATTCTAGAGAGAAGGCATAGCCTCTCTCTCAAGAAATAACAAAGGTTTTGGTTGTTTCATTGTAGAGAGAGGAAGAGAAGAAGAAAAAAGGGCTCTCAGCTCAGTAATTTGTTTTTATAAACCCTCTCTGATTTTGTGTTTGCATCTCCATGAATCTTACCGTGCGCTTCCTATCACAACCCTTGGATTAACATCAGACGATCCAAAAGCGTTAGTCCATCATAATTCCATGGCCTCTCCCACACCTTTCCTGTTGGATCAGACACGTTTTGGGCCTAACCCCTTACTAAACTCGCCCTCTATTTTTCTACGCCAACGTAATTCTGACCCACAGCGCTACTGGTCCCAATTCAATATTTGAACATAGGCCCCTTGCTAAACCAGACCCCCATTTTTACTGCCTTGTACAATTATGCACCCCCTTCTTACATTTGGGCCTGAATTCAATATTTGAATTCAGGGCCCTACTTTCTACACGCTCTGATTTACTTAGCCCAAATAAAATACACGCCCTACGTTTTTATTAATTATTTTTATTTTGATATCATACTTTATTTATTTATATATTTTAATTAATATTTTAATAATTTAATATATTTATAAATTCTAAAACTATTTTACTATTATTATAAAAATCAAATATTTATTTTTCTAATCCATCCAAATATTTTTTATTGTATTAAAATTAATTCACTTCATGCATTAACAAGATTTTTATATATTAATATATTAAAAAAATACCTAACCAACACTAATTTTTTTTTAAAATTTAATTAAATCTAAGATGATTTTCAAAAAGTATTATGAAGATACTTTAAATCGAATGCGAACTTTGTCTAACAATTCCGCTATTCACACACCCAGACCTGGTTCAAGGATAATTTGAAATATCTTCGTAATCCATAAAAACACCAACCAACAACGAACTACGAATTAGGACTCTAATTCCTCATAAGAGGAAATGTAGGCATACGACTAAAATCGTGGCGAGCTAGCCTAATTAAAATTAAAACCTTATTTCCTAAGCCATAAACCTAAACCCTAGTATCTTTATGGCCAAGGTAGATGAGGGGTACCTTACACCTTCCCTTCGTCTAAGAACGAGTCCAAAAACTTAGAATCTCTGACCAAATTAGGTTTATCCTTTATAATCCATTCTCAAAGATAAAAATTAAGTATGCTGACTCTCAATTTAAAACCGATTACAATAGTTTGCGACTCTACTGGGGATTCAACCCTAGGATTTAGAAACCTTCCTCTTAGGTTTAGGGTTTTATTTTGTATTTTTTTTACTGTTTTTAATATTTGCTTTTATTTGTTTATTTGCTTTTATTTATTTGATTTTATTTTTTATTTTTATTTATTTATTTTATCGTATTATATTCATATTTGATGTTGGGATTTTCATTTTTATTTTAAAAAATATATTTTTCAAAAAACCTTAGAAAGAAGGTTCGCCTATTAGCCAAGGGGATACATTAGCCCTATGAGTTTATGTGATGACTTCGCCTAGAGTCGGTGGAATTCCGAAAAAGGAATATAACTCAAGAGACATCCTCTTGGGGGGTAGGACTTTGGAATGAAACCTATGACTCTTTGTATAACCCTTAAACCAAAATCTCATGGTGAGACCTTTTAGGGCCTAAAGATGAAAGTTTCGGTCTACAAAAGAGGCTCCAATTAAGGGAGGCCCTTGTGCCTTTCCCTCTAGTGTTATCCATGATACCCTTAAGGAAACCACCTTATAGGGAGGGTAGAATATATGTATTCCAAAACTAGGAGCCTACCTTCTAAGGATACTTTTCATGAAATCCCGTCATTAAGCCACAATCATGCATTCATACATCTTGCATTTCATATACTCATTACCCTCCATTTCTTTTTGTCTGTCTTATTCACATGATAAAAAATAATAATCAAAGGTTTTTGGTGAAGTGTTCTAAAACATGAATGCCAGATATGAGTGGCCTAAAAAATTAAGGTCTCTTATTGCTAATTATGTGTTATGGTATGCGGGAGGCTGGACATTGGAGATATCATCTATAGTTGCAGAGGCTTTCTGAATGTTCTGTTGATTGGATCATGGGGTTGCATCAATTCCAACCCTACATTGGCTCTATGACAACTAGGGTACCCTTTGGAGGATAAACCCTTGGATGAACAACTACGACAATTGATCATTTATGACAGGGCAAGAACGACCAAGAATTGCTCAACAAGATCATATGAGCTTGTAGTGGGGTTAATAAAAGAAAGGCTGGAAGGAAGAATGTTATGGAAAAACAACCTTAAAATTTATGGGTTTTGGATAGGGTGCAAGTTTTTAAGTTACGATTTGCCATTGATCTCGAGTACAAGCCAGATGTCCCAGACTCTCTGCTTATTCCCTTAGAAGAAATAGATAATTTGAAGAACGCTTTGAAACAAGCTCAAAGGGAGAAAGGAGAATAAGAGCTTAACCTCCATAACTTAACTAATGAGAAAAGACAAATGCAACGCATACTTGAATCAAAAGATCAACAGATTCAGAAAGATCGTGAAGCATTGTAGAAGGAAAGTCTTAAGCAGAAGCGTTAGACTGAAGGGTTATCGAGTTCTACTTTCAACTTGGATTCCCAAAACCAATGGTTGGAGGATACTGCTTGCGAAATAGAGAAACTAAATAGGTGGTATGAGAAGGAAATGCAAGACAAAACAGGGATGGAAGAAGATTTAAGGGCTCAAATCCAAAGTTTGGCACAAGCTTCTTTAGATCAAGAAGAACAAATGAAGCATCTCACCACCAGACTCTGAGATATCCAAGAATCGAAGGTAGGGGAACGCCTCAAAAGGATGATGGAAGAAATATTTCTCGCCCAAAAGATTGATGAATACGAGCAAGTGTGTCTCAAGTTAGAAGGCCTCCTAAAACATTTCCTAATACAACATAAACTCTATACGGAGATGAGGGGTGAGAAGTTATATTCGGAGAAACAATATGTAAAGATTTCCAAAGCAGGAGAAGATAATCATAAGATAATTCCTGACCTCTACCAAGAGTACCGATTCTACAAAGACAAGCATGCAAGACTCGCCTTCTTAGCCAACAATCTTATCGGCGACATACCTAGGAGTTTGAGAGATTTAGAAAATGTGATGGTCCCTCTTTCAAAAGACGTCGAAAACTTCGTCAAACTTTGTAGAGCAATGGTCGATGGCTTCAGAGCAAAAATCCCAAAACGGCACACTTAGAGGACTTTTGTTCCCTTTGATTAATTCCTTCAGCAAGTTTAATGCTTTAAGTTTGATTATTTTTCAATATCTGAATTGTATTTTTTTTAAATACAGTTATTATATCAATAAAGACATTTGTTTTCGTATCTCGTTTGCGTATTTATTTTTTTAGATACTCACTAATAAAAAGCAAAGCCTAATATAAATTTATAATTATATATATATATATATATATATATATATATATATATATATATATATATATATATATATATATATATATATATATATATATATATATATATATATATATATATATATATATATATATATATATATATATATATATATATATATATATATATATATATATATATATATATATATATATATATATATATCCAAGTGAATAAGACATTAAAAAAAACGAAACCCTTAGCATATTCATACGCATTCATGCATTCAGAAACATTTACATCTCATAAATTCATACAAATAAAAAACACATGATTTTTCAAAAAACATTCTCCAATTGAACCATTGATAGAAGAGCTAGAAAAGCGTCGACTCTCTGACCACCATATCGGACAAGAGCCCATCAACAAAAAGTGATGGAACAAATTGAAGATAATCAAGTTATATTCAAGGAGGATTTGGAACAAGTCAATGGTAACATTGACTCGATGTAAGGAGACATGAGTCAAGTTCTGCTAGCCTTAAAGAATATCATTGAGAGGCAAGAACATATCCCTAGGGCAGCCTTTAAAGAAGTATCCTAAACCATTGGTGCATCAAGCGGTCACCAACCAAGAAGAGAACCAGAGTCAGGACTCTAAAAGTCAACTATGGCTCAACAAGAAGTCAGACCAGCTGATACTGAAGGGTTTATCCCACCTCCATCAAAAGTAGGGGCATCTTATACCTAGAAGATTCCAATAAAAAAAAGATAAGTACATAGATTTGCAGTATGGAGACCATGACTTAGAAGATGTCAACCAAGCACCCCAAAGGACAACCCATATGCATGCTACTGAAAATCCGTTGGCGCTCAACCAATAGAAAGCTCTTGAAGAAAGATTAAAATTTATGGAGGGTTATGATATTTTTTATGTCGACGCTCTTGAAATGGGTCTAGTTCCTAATGTGGTTATCCCGCCAAAGTTCAAAGTACCTGACTTTGGAAAATACAAGGAACTCATTTGTCCAAGAAACCATCTACACATGTATTGTAGAAAGATACATGCGTATTCTCAAGACCAAAAGCTGATGATCCACTGTTTCTAAGACAGTTTAAGTGGAACATCACTAGATTGGTACATGCAACTGGAGCAAATTCATATCTAGACATGGGCAGATCTCGCCAACGCTTTCTTGAGACAGTATAAGTACAATTTGGGCACGGCTCCTAACCACATGCATTTCTTGAATTTGTCTCAGAAAAAGGAGGAGTCTTGCATGGAGTATGCTCGAAGGTGGAGAGAGATGGAAGCCCGAGTACAACCACCACTTATGGAGAAAGAATTTGTCAATATGTTCATGGGAACTTTAAAAGGGTTCGACTATGAAAATATGGTAGGAAGCGTCTCTTCCAAATTTTATGATTTAGTAACTATCGGTGAAAGGAATGAAGTCGGTATAAAGAGTGGAAAGATACAGGGGGCATCATCTAGTACCCCTTATAATGCAAAAAGACATGTTCCTAACTTCTTGAAAAATAAAGAGGGATAAATTAATGTTGTAGCCTCACATCTAAGGGCATAACAACCATTAATAATTCCATGAGAGCAACAACAAAATTGGCTTGAAAGGTGGCCGAGAAAGTTTGATCTACTCCCCATGTCGCACAGTCAATTATTACAAAACTTTGTCAAGGTATCTTTGGTAGAGCAAAAATCTCTAGCTCCTCCAATCGGGGCACTCCCACCAAGATACGATGCCAATGCCAGATGCGAGTATCACGCCAATTCTCAGCGGGCATACCATAGAGAAATGTTGGGCCTTTAAGCACAAGATACAAGATTTGTTAGACTCTCAAGATATCACTTTTGATAAGCCAGACATCAAGAAAAACCTCATGCCTCCCCATGTTTGACCTGCAATAAATGAAATTAAAGTGGTCACCGACTTTGGGGAAGTGTTCTACCAAAATTTTTGCCCCTAAGATTCCTCTATCATCTCATATCAACTAAATCATATCAAGATCACAATTGGGTTTGGTTCTTCCCCCCTATCTCTAGCTTTGCTCGTGAGGAATCACCAAGCACCTTGATTCATATATGTTTTGTATTGATTAACTTTTAACTAATAAATACACTAAATGTTTTCTCTAATTGATGATATTATAAGTGAGGGCACAACACATTTTATCCGGTGAATTCATAGGTTCATGAGTTTATTTCCACGCCTTCTTCAACAAAGCTTCATTGAGATTCAAGCTTCATCACTGAATGTGATTTAAATTAATATCATGGGAATGTCTAATATGATTCATCATGCCTCAATTAGTCAAATAAAGTCAAAAGATACAAGGATTGATTGAAGAAGTTTGACCTAATTGGACAAGTTCTTGATTTCTTGATCATAAGTGCACAACTCTCTCAATTATTAACATTTGAAAGTGGTTTTTGGTGCTATGGGTTCTTATTACCATCCACAACAACCTATATTCACATGGAAAAAGTTATAGTGCAAGAAGGTTTGTCAAAATTGAAAAGGGTTTACAAGTCATTTTGGTGCTTGAAGACCTAGGGTTTTGAACTTCTAAGGGCTATATCTTGTTCATTTTTGATATTTTTTAGTGATTCCAAAGATGTGCATATCTTTAAAGGGTTATCAATTAATCACTTTAAGAGTTTCAAGAAATTTTTATGTGGAATATGCCTAATGATGAAGAAAGATTACAAGTCCTTTAGATAGGCCATCAAATTCCCTTGTGTTACTTCAAAAGACCATAACTTTGTCAATTTTTATCTCCTTGAGCCTATTATTTTTCCAAAATTATGCTAAAGATGTGAAGTTCAACTTTTATTTTATGTGCAAACCTTGAAAATGAGTGGAAGACGCCCTAAGAACTCAAACGATTATAGGTCACTTCATGAATTTTCAACAATTTCACAAGACCATAACTTTTTCAATACTTTGTATTTTTGAGTGAATCAAGTTTCAAAATGATCTTTGGGAATTCTACTTCAAGATAGCATCAACTATCAAAGCTCAATTTTGGAGGAAGGCCTTGTTTGAACTCAAAACATTATAGGTCATTTTTGAAGAAAAACATAGAATTTTTCTAAGTACAAAAAGTCAGATTCTTTTTCTCAACTTTGACTCATCACAACGTTTAGCTAAAACATCCATTTGATTTCACTCTTGTAACATTGTTATGTTTTTGAACTTATCTTTTAAATGCTTCAAGAATCATTCCCTAAGACCCTTAGAGCTATGAATATCATTGATTCAAAGATGGTACCTTGAAACTAAAGTTTCCTTCCAAGTCAGAATTTGAAATTCATAATATGGTTTCTAATCACCAATTTAGCACACGTTTTTGGTTTAAACATGTTTAACAAAGCTCCCAAAGTTTAATTAAGGATCAAAACGCAGGAATTGATTGAGTTTTGATGCACACGGGGTCACATTTCTTTCATTTTTGAGCTTGATCTAATTTCCCTCCAAAATTCAAATTTCCTCTGAATTCTTTGCACCATTCACTTCCCTATAAATAGAGGGCCTCCATCCTATCATATTCTCAAGCTTGAACAACCAAAATCACTCTGTCAAACTCCCTCCATAACTCATTTTTCTGAGATTTCGAATTCCCTTTTTCTCCACTTTTCAATTTAATTTCTTCATTAATCCTTCATCCTTGAACTTCACTGAAGGTAATAGGAAACAAAATCAAGCCTTGAGGTGTCCTGAATCGTGCTAGCTAAGTCGATTTATAGTGCATGTTCATCTGACTTCGTTCAGGTAGTTTAAAGCCCCAAATCTTCTAACTCAAATTACTGGAATGGTCTATGATGTTCACTGATACTTGCTCTTAACTCAATTTTGGTGAAATAATGCATTTAATGCTTCTGATTTTCGATTTTAACATTTTTAAACATCTCTGGTTTTTTCCAAATCGACTACGCTGTGTTTTACATAAATTTTTTGCGAGTATATGGTTGTGATCGTCTCAAGTAAATGCATCTAATGGTACCAGTATGAACGCGTAAATTTACGGATTCAAGGATCTTGGATTTGCTCTACTTGCAGGAGGCTGGAGGTTGAATACGACCTACGTGTCGTTCTTCAACCAATGACACTGAGCCAATTGTTTTATTTTGATTGGTTGGACTTTCTTGTGTTGTATGCGCGTGCTTCAGCTTAGGTCCAAGATGCTCCCTCATCTTAGATCCACTGGATCTGCCAACGTATATAAGTGAGAGAGATCCAACGCGTGTGATTTTTCTAATTTGTTTTTATTTTAAAAAATTATTTTTAATTTCTTTTATCTTTAAAAATTCATAGCGCTTTTATTTTTTATCCATAAATTATGAAAAAAATATACAAAAATACTTTGAATTATTTCTGACTTTCTGAATAATTTATCATATTTTTATTTTAATGTTTGATAGTTTTCATAATTTTTGTCTTGTTTTCCTTACTTTAATTGTTTTTAAAATACTTTTTGATATTTTTTAAATTCTAAAATGTTTTATAACAATCATTTGCATTATTTCAGACTTTCTGAATTTTTTCTAGAATTTTATTTTGACTTCTACTATTTTTTATCCTTTTTCCATTTATTTGAATGATTTTTAATCGATTTAAAATTTTTTTCTGTTTCAAAAATTACCACAAATTTTATAAAAATATCTGAGATCATTTCTGATTTTTCTATAGGTCTCTTTAAATTTTTCGTTGATACTTTGAATATAGGTTTCTATTTTTCCTTTTATTTTCATTTTAAAAACAATTTAAAAAATCATTTTATTTTTTTATTTTATTCAATAAATGTAATTTTTTTTAAATATATTTTGGTTATGTGACTATTGATCATAAACTTCATTAATATCATTGGATCTTGAGTGTTGAGTTTAACTCCACTAAAATGGATGGATGATTTTAATGATGGTTTGATTAAATTTTTTGATTCTAATATTTCCCCTCCCTCCTTATCTTATCCCTTTCTTGTTATGTTACATGTTGTTAGAGGATGATCTACATATCATCTCTCCAAACATATGGCACATAAATTGCTATTGACCGGCCTCAAAATAGGTGTGACTTCTATATAAGTCCATTTATGATTGTTTAACATAGCGCTTAATTTTGTCCCGATTCGAGAAATGATCATTCATGGCCAAAACCTATGTTTGTAAGCCCAAGTATGTTTAATTTGAAACGTTTGATCCAATAACCTTGAGGTTCATTGTCAGGAGGCTTTGGTCTTATCAATCCTCTAATGAATCTTCATAAATTTTGGACTTAGTGAATCATTTAAACATCGTTGATCATTTGTTGTTGCCTTGAGAATTTGAAATGAATGATATAATTGACAAAAAGCAAATGAAACTTGTTGTTAAGAGGCTTTGATTTTATCAATCTTCTAATGAGTTTTCAAATGCAAGTTTCAAGATGGTCATTCAACTAACCTCTAATTTCTAACTCATTAACAATTGAATTTTATTTTTATGCTTTTACTTTATGATTTTACTTTAAGCACCATTTATATTAGAATTTTCATTTCATGCTATTTTAATCTTTGCTCACTTGAGCATTTATCTTTATGTCATTTTTATTTTGCTCACTCGAGCTTTTCATTTTCTTTTTGAAGATACTTAATAACCAACTTGAACAATAATTTTTTTAAGGTTACCTACTTGGTTACTATCCTTGACATTTTGGAGTTATGGACTTCTTGGACTTAGGATTAGAGACCTTGACCTACCTTGGGATCTTATGACTTCTATTGCTATTTTGTCTGGACTTCTTTGGGTTTATCCCAAGACATTGGGTTGTATGTTTTCTTTGTGTCTAGGTTATTCTGGTTACATGCTTTGTCTGTGATTGGGAATTTATCTGTATACAGCTGTTACTCTGTCCAATTTTTGTGAAGGCTTAATGCATTTGAAGTTTGATATTCCTGAGAGGTTTAATACCTTTACTTGTTTGGTTTTAATCCAAAGGATGGGAACTCTACATTGACTCATTATATCAAGTGTTGACTTCTTGTTGGTTAGACGGTTCTTTTCCCTAGCTTTTACCTTATGCTTTAGGATAGTCCCTTCATCTCTTCCCATCTTCTTTAATTTCAAAAATCTTCTCCCTCCTTTTTAAAACATCTCTTGTTTTTTTAAAACTTGAACCGCTTTCACAATAAACTTGGACTTAGGTCCATGCATTTTCAAAATATTTTCTTAATCAAAATTTAAACAACTTAATAATACTTTGACATTTTTTTGTGATAAGACTAAAAGTCAATCAATCTCATTCAAACCTATTTTGCCATTTTGGCTTTTAATTTAAAAATTTTCTTAAAACATTAGACTCTTGTCAATCCTTGAAGTGATGCAAGCTACTATAATTCTACAATATATAGTGAAGTGAGATATTTTCCACTTGGGTGTTGAGCGAGGCTTTGTTGATTTTAAAATCCTAGCTATATCCTCTACTTTGAGATGATGCAAATTCTCCTTTCTCATAATCGTGGGTAGTAAGTATGTTCTTCCACTCGGATATGATGATGATGTCTCGTCTCTTAAAATTAACCAACACACTTGTGCTTTAAAATTTTTAAAGGTGAACTACGAGTACCCTGATCCCCTATGGTACAGAAGGTGGTACATAGGCACTAAAGGTTCACAACCGTGGCGGGTGCAGAAATTATAAAAAATACTTCTTCTCTCATCTCTACCATTTATTTTTGTATACAACATTTATAGCCAAAATACACAAATTTTCAAAGAGGTTCTTGTGGAGTACCTTAGATGTTTAGGGTGCTAATACCTTCCCTTTGCATAACCAACCCTCGAACTTAGTTTCTCTCCCCCTCTTTTTGGGTTATTCACTCTTCTCCCATTCCATTGGAAACAATAAAGCATGCTGGCAATTTTTATTTGATCTGTGCGAGTCAAGTCAATCCAATGACTTTGTCTCAACATTTCTACCGCTACAGGAAGCCAAATGAGTAAAGGCCCCAATAAACCTTTTAAAGGAATATCTTGTTGAGTGTGGGTTTCTCTTGGAATATAATAAATCTTTTGAGAAGACATTACAAATATTGGTGGATCAGGGGGTAGTCCAATTTGGGTCATACCCTAAAGGAGAATATGTAGTTACGATCGAGGGAAGTACAAAGAAGACATTGATAATTCTTTTCTAAGGGTCGAACCATAATAAGAAGACTCTTATGATTTCGTGCGGAGAGTCAACGTAAGCACTAACAATGATGCCAAAATAAACTCTGAGGATACCAGTAGTTCCAAAGACTATGATGGTAATTAGTTGACCATATCCTTCCCCTTATTAAAGTGACAAAGCAGTACCATGGAGTTATAATTTGATTGTATATGTCAATGGTTTAAAGCAAGAATTTGAGCCATCGACAAGTCAATGACCCACAATCTAAAATATAGCAGGAACATGTGGCATGACTCGCAGTGGTCGAATCTATGGTCCCAAACCACAAAAAAAGAAAGATGATGTGGTTAAAGATAAGATTGATGTTTTGGATAAAGGAAAAGAAGTGGTGGAGGTAAGACAAGAACAAGAGCCTCTAAGTAAGAATTATACCAACCAAGAGGCAGATGAATTTTTTAAAATAATCAAGAGAAGTGATTACAGGGTGGTGGATCAACTTCACCAAACCCCAGCAAAAATTTAAATACTCTCGGTGCTCCTCAACTCAGAGGCGCATCGAGAATCGCTAATGAAGGTCCTAAGTTCTGCTCATGTTGTAGAAGAGATTATTGTAAACCAATTTGACAATGTTGTAGCAAATCTGACATCTAGATCATATCTAGGTTTAAATGACAGTGAGTTGCCTCCACGAGGTAGAGCTCACAACAAAGTGTTGCACATGTCTATTCAGATAGGCACTACAAGCCTGTCCAGCTTACTCACCGATACTGGTTCCTCCCTCGACGTGTTACTAAAATCTAGCTTTATGAAGTTAACACTAGATGGTGTTGTTATAAGGCCAGGTTCCATGATAGTCAAAGCATTCGACAGTTCCCAAATTCAGTATTTGGAGAAGTGGACCTTCCTGTCAAGATCGGGCCACATATGTTTTATATCACTTTTCAAGTCATGGATATAGAACCAGTGTATACATATTTACTTGGACGACCCCGGATTCATGCAACAATGGCAATCACTTCAACTTTACATCAGAAATTGAAGTTCCTCATTAAAGGGAGATTGGTTATAATTGATGGTGAAGAGGAAATCTTTGTAAGTCACATAGAGTCCTACAGATATATTAGTACGGATGAAGACTGCATAGCAACACCATTTCAAGTCTTAGAGGTTGCTTCAATGGTAACCCTCCCAGTGGAAAAAATCAGAAACCTACTATGACTTCGTGGAGAGATTTACAAATCGCTGTGGAAAATGGTACCTCAAAGGGTTGAGTTAAACTCTAGGAGATACCTGAAAAGAAGAATCGTTTTGGTTTGGGCTACGAATTATCAAAGGCTACTCTGAAAGGTAAGACACAATTTCCTCCTATCCAGAAGACTTTCATCAACATAGGAACAGAACATAGCGGATAAGTGGCAATGATATCTAACAAGAGTAATACCAAGAAGGCATCTAACTTCATCCATGAATGCGCCCTAGGTGAAGAACTCAAGAATTGGACAGTTGTGGAGATTCCGAAGATCTTTTTCTTTCCAAAGTAATTTTCTTGTTTTTGAAAGAACCTATGTCAATACCAAGAATATGGGTTTCTTGTAAGGGTCCCCTGATTCGTTTCAGATAGTATTCATAATTAATAAAATTTATATTTTGCATTCAATTAAGATCCATGTCTTTTCCCTTGCATTTATATCTTATATTTAAAAATGGAAATGCTTTTCTTCATATGCATTTTCCCAAATTCACATACTAAAATTGCACCAAAACATGATAAATGTGAAAATCCATGCCTAAAATGACCGATAATGTTATTACTTCTATCCAATTTAATTTTGATGCACCCATCAACAAAGCGAAGAGGAAGATGATGAAGATCTTAAACTCTTCAAAGAAATGGAAAGGGAGATAGAGCAGAAAGCTGATAATATACAACCATACCAAGAATCAATTAAGACCATTAACTTTGGCACAGAGGAAGATCCGAAAGAGATCAAGCTAGGGGAAACATTGGAGAAAAGCGTCAAAGAAATATTGATCAAGTTGTTACATGAATATGTGGATATATTTTCCTGGTATTATAGAGACATGATAGGATTTGATACCGATATTGTGTTGCATAGACTACCTCTCAAGGAAGGTTGTTCTCCAGTCAGACTGAAGCATAAAAGAACCCGTCGAGACATGTCAAGCAAGATTTTAGAAGAGGTCCTTAAACAATTTGATGCAGGGTTCTTAGCGGTGGTAGATTATCCATCTTGGATAGATAACATAGTGTGAGTGCCTAATAAGGACGACAAGGTACACATATGTGTAGATTATCGGGATCTAAATAAAGCAAGTCCCATAGACAACTTCCTGTTACCTCACGTAAATGTTTTGGTGGATAATACAGCTCAAGCTTTAGTGTTCTCGTTCATGGATGGTTTCTTAGGTTATAACCAAATCAAAATGACACCCGAGGATATGAAAAATACTACCTTCATGACTTCATGGGGCACTTTCTGCTACAAGGTGATGCCTTTGGGTCTGTAGAATGCAGGGGCAACTTATCAATGAGCCATGGTCACACTGCTCCATGATATGATTCACAAAGAAGTTGAGGTGTACGTAGATGATATGATTTCCAAGTCTCATATAGAGTAGGATCACATCATAAATTTACAAAAGCTATTCGAGAGTCTACGAAAGTTTAAACTAAGGTAGAACCCAAACAAGTGTACATTTGGTGTCAGGTCACGCAAGCTCCTAGGTTTTATTATAAGTCAGCATGGTATTAAGGTAGACCCTGACAAGGTAAAAGCCATACAAGAAATGCCAGCTCTGAGGATAGAAAAAGAGGTTTGTGGTTTCTTAGGACGGTTGAATTACATTTCAATGTTCATATCACACTAACTGCTACGTGTGATCCTATGTCAAATTACATTGAAAAGATCAGACATTAGTATGGAATGATGATTTTCAAACAACCTTTGAGAAAATAAAGCAATATTTACAAGAGCCGCCATAGTTGATGCCACCGGTTCCTAGAAGACCGCTCATCATGTATCGGACAATTCTTGAAGGGTCAATGGGATGTGTATTGGGACAACATGACGAAATGGGAAGAAAAGAACATGCAATCTACTACCTCAGTAAGAATTTCACCGACTATGAAACCAGGTACTCACTTCTCGAGAAGACTTGTTATGCATTGGATTGGGCTACTAGAAGATTGAGGCAATACATGTTAACACACACCAGGTGGTTAATAGCAAGAATGGATCCTTTAAAGTATGTGTTCGAAAAACCAGCTCTTACAAGAAGGATTGCCCTATGGAAAATGTTACTATCAGAGTATGATATCTAATATGTTACACAAAAGGCCATCAAGGGTAGTGTACTAGCTGGCCATCTAGCTCATCAACCATCTAGCCATCTAGCTTGTATACTGGGTCTAGAAGCTGCTATCGATCTAAGAATAAAACATCTCGAAGTATTTGGAGACTCAGCACTGGTCATATATTAAGTCAACAGTGAATGGGACACTAAACATCCCAGATTGATTCCATATTGAGATCATGTTTTGATACTAGCTACGGAATTTATTGAGATTACCTCCAGTCATATCCCGCAAGAAGAAAATGAGATGGAAGATGCCTTGGAAACTTTATCATCCATCTTCAAAGTAACTTGGCCAAATCACGTATTACAATCAGAAATTTTGAAGAGTTTGAATGTTGCCTTGCCATTGAAGAAGGACCGGATAACAAGCCATGGTTCTATGGCATCAAGAGGTACCTTGAGAAACAAAAATATCCAGAAAATGCCTCTATCATTGACAAACAAACTCTGCGGAAGCTAGCCTCAAAATTATTTCTGAGTGGTAACGTATTGTACAAAACAAACTACGATATGGTATTACTCAAGTGTGTGGATAAACAGGAAGCAGATACACTTATGAGAGAAATCCATGAAGGTACTTTTGGAAGACATACAAATGGACATGCCATGGATAGAAAAATCTTACGAGCAGGTTATTATTGGCTTACAATGGAAGTTGGTTGCTACTATTATACAAAGACATGTCACAAATGCCAAATCTACACCGATAAAATGTATGTGCCACCAACTCCTCTGAATGTCATGAGCTATTCTTGGCCATTTTCGATGTGAGGAATTGATATGATAGGAATGATCAAATCGAAAGCATCTAACAGACACCAGTTCATACTAGTTTCCATTGATTACTTCACCAAACGGGTGGAAGTCGCATCTTACGCAAATGTGACAAGTCAAGTGGTTACTCAATTCATCAAGCAGAATCTCATATGTAGATATGGGGTTCCAAGAAGGATCATTACGGACAAATGGTTCAATTTGAACAATAAAATGATGAAGTAATTATGAGATGGTTTCAAGATCGAGCAACATAATTCCTCACCATATCGACTCAAGATGAACAGGGCCATTGAATCTGCCAATAAGAACATCAAGAAAATCATTCAAAAAATGGTAAAGACATACAAAGATTAGCATGAAATTCTTCCCTTTGCTTTACATGGCTATCGTACTTCTGTATGTACATCAACAGGTGCAACCCCTTTCTCTCTGGTATATGGCATAGAGGCAGTACTCCCGGTGGAAGTAGAGATTCCATCACTTCGAGTTCTAATGGAAATAAATCTTGAAGAAGCATGGTGGGTTCAGACGCGACTTGATCAACTTAACCTTATTGAAGAAAAATGCTTGACAGCTTTGTGCCACAGTCAGTTATACCAAAAACGGATGAAGAAAGCATTAGACAAGAAGGTTCGTCCTCAAGTGTTCAAAGAAGAGGATTTGGTGCTCAAGAAGATTCTACTTTCTCGCCTTGATTTACATGGTAAATAGGCACCCAACTATGAAGGTCCATATGTGGTAAAAATAGCATTCTCTTGTGGTGGCCTTATCCTTACAATAATGGATGAGGAAGAAATACCACATCCGATGAATTTAGATGTAGCCAAAAAATACTATGTATAAAAAGCTTGCTAAGTTCGAACTGAAAACGGACGACTTAGGCAAAAAGGAGCGTTCAGGTGGATTGAAAACCCTAAAGGGAGATCCAGGAAAAAATTGGGGACATACACAAAAAATTTATCCCGGTGGATTGAAAACCCAAAAGGGCGATCCAAGCAAAAATTAGGGATCTTATTCAAAAATAAAGAACAAAAAGACTGCAATCTAAGAACCACGACTACAAACATAATGGAAAGAATTGATCCAAATCATTTGACTCATAAGAAAAGGAGATTGGAGCTATCAAAAGGAAATTGGGGAAACAACAGTAGCAATTATCATTTTCATTGCCATTTTTCAGTTTTAAATTTTTTTGTAATTATCTCTTTCAAGGAATTGCATCTTGTACTCTCGCCTATTCAGAGGCATATTTATCAATAAAACATTCACTTTTTCAATCTTTCAATTGTGTTTTTTCCTTTTCGGACTTGTTTGCAAAATACTATGATTAGTTTTGTGAATACTGCATTAAAATAATTTTAGGGATTTGACAAATAAAAGCATTTGATATAACATTGAAAAGAATTTTGGTTAGAAAAACATCAAAAGAAAACCCATGCCTACGTCCATGCCTATGTCCATGTCCACGCCTACATCCATGCCTACATCCACGTCTATATCTACGTCCACACTTGCGTTCACAATTATGTCCACGCCTACGCTTGCGCCTGCGATACCAATATCAAGATCTTGCTGACACCTTTCATCTTGTTCAAATTAATTCAAAGATACGATAACAATGCAACATTGGGGAATTGGTAACACAAAACTAATGTTTAAAATGAGAGAATGTCAAAAATCATATTTCATTACATTTTGGGGCATATACCCATATTTGGTGCATATTTAAACATTTGGGGCATGCACAAAACACTCGATGCATATACATTTTGGGTGCCATATCAATCTAAGACATTATGCATATACATAATACATGGCATTTTTTACACACTTTGGGTAAAACCAATATCTTGGGGCCCTTTATCAGATTATCAAAACAAGTAATTACCTTGGTTAAGAACTGACACAACCGGTAAAACTCTGATCTAATCTTTGATCTAGTTATCTAAGATTCGATCACCAAAACACTTTTCAGTTATCTACCCTCTAGGTGGCGGTAGGTATGCGAATTCTCAGGATTATGTTATTTATCCTCTAGGTCATGATAAAAATGTAAGACTATTCTCGTGATGTTTATCCTCTAGGTCGTGATAAACGCACAAAAATTGTTCAATCGTTTATCCCCTAGGTTGTGTTAGGTGTGTGAATTATCGGGTTCATATTATTCATTCCCTAGGTTGTAATGAATACGTGAATCTATCTTCGTGCCGTTTATCCTCTAGGTCGTGGTAAACCCACAAATTCTTCAAATATCTATCCCCTAGGTTGTGATAGGTATGCTAATTTTCAGGGTTATACTATTCATCCCCTAGGTCGTGATAAATAACGTAAGTCTATCCCTGTTGTCTTTTGTCCCATAGGTCGGGATAAATTCACAAGTTCCTCCTCGTACTGATTACTTTCTAGGTTGTAGTAAACATAACGAAATATGCATAATTAATCATGTTAGTCTCCATGCGGCAACGTGTTATCAAACTCTGTTTTATTAATCCCCTAGGTTGTGATCAATAGACAGAATTTGCATTATAATTTTACTATATTAGTCTTGAAGCATTAGTAAGTCAACTTTTCAAACTTGTATTATTTATCTCCTAGGTTATGGTAAATATACGAAAATCTCCGATTTCTTTTAGGTATTGTTGAATTATCTACGTCTTCGTATCTAAGTCAAATCAAAACTTCTGTTCAAACTCTGGTAAGATGATACATCATCATCTACACCTATTTTTCCACACTCTTGGGAACACTGTATAGTGTATCCTTATAATCGTTCGGACAACTTTTGGGGGTCTTCCATTATTCAATAAACCTCTGATTTAAATGTGTGAGACCTGCGTATTCTCGCACTATTTAATCGAAGAGTAATTAAGTAGGGGCAGCTGTCATACCCCAAATTTTCCCTATAGATTTCTAACAATTTATTCCCTATTAAAGTTATCACTTTTATAAAGGTTCAGATTGTTGTCAAATTACTGTGGGGTTTAAATTTATGAAAGGGGGTGTATTATTCAACAGACTATTAAAATCTAATGGCCCATTAATTTATAAAATTCATTTCAAGATATAAAATGGAGGTATATTGTTATAATATGGGGGTGTGGTATTTTAGGCATCAAAATCGGATGGCCCATTAAGGATTGTTTCGTAGGCTTTAAGGAGGGGTGCATGTTTTTTTAAATCAATTAGGCACATTACAATGATGTCAGTCCCGTTTAGAATAAACAAGGGGGGTATTTTTATCTTCTGAAACCATTGGCCCAATGTTTGTTCTTGTAAATAACAGGGGTGAAATATTGTTTGGTAATCCCATATCACTTTTTGAAAGCCCATTTTAACTATTTTTGAGCGTTTTTTGGAGAAATCTTAAAAGCTGGCCCATTTCTTTCTTTAGCCATTAGGTCGTTATGATTGTCTAACTAAGTATTGTTATTACATTAGTATTATATTATTTCTATTACTATTTTTATTCTTTATTATTATTAGAAATAAATATTTTGGTGACTTTTTGGTCAAAACTAGAAGAGAAAACCCTAATTGCTCAACCAGCGGTGCTGCTATTCTTCATCAAGATTACACAAGCTCAAAATCCCATGAACATGTACTGTGCAAATCAAAGAGAAACGCATATTCAAGAACTAAAACAAATCGAGATCTTCGTAAATCAAATCTGGAAATTGATATTTGTTTTTATTCACTGAAAAGGAATCTACACAATAACAAGGTCCAAGTATAAATTACAAAAACCCTAATATCAAACAAAATCTTTCTAAATTAATTTACAAAAAATAAAATCCATGAATGAATACAATGACAATTATAACGACAATCATAAACAAATATTCCTAATCTGTCTAAAACCTAAGCTACAAAAACCTAAGATTCTAAGAAGGAAAGGGAAAAGAAAAAAATATACGAAAGAAGAGGAGAAAATCAGAAGCGACACATCAATCTTCTTCAGATATGGGTTTCAACTTCTGAAATGATATATTTGTGTTTTTCCACCGTCACCTTCACACCAGCACCATCGTATTGGTCAAAAAGAAAGAGAGGATAAGAAGATTAGAAGGAGAAACGACAAACCAGATATGAAAGTTATATGACCAGTTTCACTGCAGGAGAGGTAATCTAAAACACTTAGCTTAAGGTTGTTAATTATTATTGAATGCTTGCATGATTGATGTTGTTAGATTGTTGTGATTTTCAAAATTTTGGGTTTTTAGGGTTTGGGTTCTAACCTAGGGTTAGGGTTCTTAGATCCCAGGGTTAGGTATAACGCCCCATTTAAATACTTAGTCATTGTTTGTTGAATTTGAATTTCTTTAGCATTTTTATAGTGAAACTTAGTTTTGAGGGAAATATTGATGATAATGGAATTGAGGGATAATACTATAACTATTAGTATTATAGTTATTATTAAGATTATTAATATTGTTATTAATGTTATTATTAATATTATTATTATTATTGTTATTATTAGTTAAGCGTTAGTAATGATAAAATACAATAGAATAGGGTTAGACAAATTGGGAGAAAAACTATTGTCATGTAGAAATAAAAAATAGAAGAGAAGAGAAGAGAGAACTAGGGTAAAGAAAAATTCTCCATTGTTGAAGCATCAAAGCTGCAAATTAAGGTAAGGGGGTGAATATGTTCTCTAAATTTGTGATATTAACATGAGAGGGTAGTGAGGGTTCCTTTCCCTCTTTAGATTTTTCATGAATGAATAGATGAATGTCTTCTTGGTTTGAATTATATGATTCCATGTGATTTTTGTGTGAAATATTTGATCCAATATATACAATGAACAAGTCGTTGCTACTGGTTTTTGTTAATGTTGTGTTGTTCATAAAATCCAAAATCTAAAAAATTGTAGACCTAGGGATGTGACAAAATTAGGAGGAAATTAATTAGAAATTGGTGTAGAATTGTAGAATAATGAAGAAGAATGAAATCCCTAAGTTAATATGTGAAAGAATGTTGTTTCGGACCCAATTTTGGAGGTTAAAAGTGCTCAAAATGAGTGGAAATCGTTCTTATGCGAAAACAGAGTCCTTTTGGTCACATACTTCTGTTACATGTAAGGCACGAGCATTATGCGTAAGGTAGGGCAGGACTGAAGGCATTACTCGTAATGCAGGAAGAATTACACGTAAGGCATGAGCATTACACGTAAGGCAGGGCATAACAGAAGGCATTACTCGTAATGCAGACTGCATTACACATAAGCAGGGCAGGAAGCAAGACAATACGCATAACACAAGCAGCATTACACGTATGTACAGGAGAAGGTGCAAAAATTCCCATTTTTGCAATTTCTTCCCGTTTTCGCATGCGAAGTGTATTCTCTCGATCCATAATGACTAGTAAGGCTTAGGTGGATATAAGAAGGCTTTGATTCATAAGCTTCGATTGGGTATTTATCCCCCTTCGATCATGCTTTGATTCATAAGCTTCGATTGGGTATTTGGTCCCCTTCGATCAAGCTTTAGTCCACCAGCTTTGATTGGTCATTGGGTCCCCTTCGAGCAAGCTTTGGTACATAAGATTCATTTGGGCATATGCCCCCCTACAAGTTTGCTTCGATTCACCAGCAGTAGCCCCCTACAAGTTTGCTTCGATTCACCAGCAGTAGCCTCCTACATACTTGCTTTGATTCACAAAGCAATGGCCTTCTGCATGTTTGTTTTGATTCACAAAGAAGTGCCCTCTTTCATGCAAGCTTCGATTGAGCATTGGTATCTTACTTGTATGCTTTGATCCACAAGACAAGTGCTTCCTCTGTGCTTGCTTTCGACGCACAAGGCAAATGTTTCCTCTTCATGCTTGTGTTTGATTCACAAGGCAAGAACTTCTTTCACATGTGCTTCGACTCACAAAATGGCGGCTTCCCTCATGCTAGCTCTGACTCCACCTATAAAACCCCTCAACACAGTTTTCTACACTTTGACACATAGTATGGTCCATTCGAAGAAACATTCCAAAGGTCCATTCAAAGAAACATACAAGTGGTGCTTTCGAAGGACATACATTTGGTCCATTTGAAGGACACACAGATGGTGCCTTCGAAGGACATACAGTTGGTCCATTCGAAAGGCACACTATTGTTGGAAACAAGTTTTTTCCTTTTGATGAGTTTGGTTCAAGAGGCTTGACGGCCAAAGTCCTACATGCTGCCAAGGCTCCTGCACAATTACATTCATGACAGAAGAAGCTTCGACTGGCCAGACTAAAGTTTTCGATTGGGCTAGTTGGGTATTTTCAGAGCCAATCGAAGTATAAGGAAAATAGGGGCTCAATCAAAGAAGCCACAATAATGAAGCCCAGAGCCATCGAAAGGAGCAATTCAGAGCCAATCGAAGAATAAGGCGTGTAGGCATTCGAAGGAGTCAAGGAGTGAAACATGTCCAGGTTCATCCCAAAACCCAAAAGGGTAGGAATTCATCAAAGATGGAAATCCTTTAATTTGTCTGATTTTGCCTTCAAAGCCTAGTTAATGGACGTCCCTTTCCATTTCCATTCACCTCTACCCCCTATAAATACAGGCCTAAAGATACATTGCCAGGGACAAAAAAAAAGATACAAGAAAAGCATTACCATAGAAACATTCTTACAGACTGCATCACATAGAATACCAATCGAAGCTGCAGACAAATTGCCAAACAAAAGTATTTTTTCCACACACGCACGTTTCCCCCCAAGTGCTCCACAAAACTACCAAAGTTCCAACAAGGTTGTCAGAATCAAAGCAACCTCTGTAGGCCTCCTCAATCAAAAACAAGCACCCCACTGGTAACAAACCTTCGATCTCAAATTCATTTCATATGTAATTTAATTTTGATTGTATATTCGTGCTACATAATGTTTATGATGGTTAGTGTGTTACATGTAAAGTCTAAAGTAACAGGATACCTTTACTAAGGTATGTGAAATGGATTCCTTCGAATCTTAAATCAAGCTCAGATGGTGAAGAAGGATGTTTTCGGTCGAAAGGACCTGGGTTCGATACTCAGGCCTTGCAATTACATTTTTTCTAACATTTTATGCAGATTCAATGCTTCCTGGCTACGCACACTCACCATAAACCATCAAGTCCAGGCCATCAGATGCACATCTGATCCGAATCCAACGCCCTAAGCATACAGCCTCACCATGGACTCTCTTAGGGATCTCCCCACTGAATCCAAGGGCACATTTGGGCTTCTCTCACTTGGGCCCAACGAGTTTCACTTCATACCCCCTCTATTTCTTTTGCTATTAGGCCCATTTGTATTTTTGTTTTATCTTCACTATTTACTTCTTTTAATTTTTTTTAATTTGTTTAATCATTAAAAACAAATAAAATCACAAAAAAACATTAGGTTGGTATTTTTTGTTAATTAAACTAATTCTGTAAATTAACTAATATTTATTTAAACCATTTTCTTAATTTTAAAATTAATAAAATTAGGATTTATTTGAATTCAATTTTCTTCATGAAACAAAACAAAATAACAAAAATATTTTATTTTTAGGATTTAGAAGTCCTTTCAATTTGTGCGTGTTTATTATTTTAGCATTTTTTATTCTTATCATTATTGTATCTGACTATGGGTTGTAATAGTTAAAATTAGGACTTTATTTTCTGCTTTTTATTTCTTCCTGAAATTTTGGATATGTAATTAATCCCCCTCCCCGAAGCCATGTAATAGCGTAGCTTTAAATTCCGCATTTTAAATTCCTGCAAATTATTAACTGTCTAGATGATTGACTATTAGGATTGTATGGGAAGAACATAAAATAAAACGCTAGCAAACCTAATGCAAAATACAAAAATAACTGAATACAACACAATTGCACATATACACCTCTAGGTTATTCCCAATTTGGTTGCCTTCAGAAAAATAGTCTCAACTCTCGAAACGTGAGAGATTTTAGTGGCTACTCTCTGGTTTAAAGATCACAAGTCCCTCGATGACCCTCTCGACGTTGCCTCGGTAAAAATGATCTTAAGACCCTAGGGTAGTTACTATGATTTCTTGCCAAGTTTCCTTCGTGACTATAAAATGTCCCTTCGAATGCCCCTTATAAATCCAAACGACTAGGGCTACCTACTCACTAATAGTAGGCTAGCACTGTCTAAAGGAAAGGATGAAAAAGAACGACCCTTTCAAGTAAAGTAGATAGTTCCTAGATGTTATGCTCAAAACATACTTTTTACACTTACACAAAACAATTTTCAAAAACCTTTTCAAAATGATTTATCAACACTCTTGAGGACAGATATAAGAGTTATCATAAAGTAAATCGCCGCACTAAAGCATTTCAAAATACTTTTCAAAAACACACAAAAACAAAAGGTATTTCAAAAATGAGCTTGGCATCTAAGAGTCCATAGATAACTACGGATGAAAGGGGTGCTAACACCTTCCCTTTCCATAATCTACCCCCCTTACTCAGAAAATCTTGAAAGGTATTTTTCTGTTGTTTTCGCCCATTCCTTTGTTGGATAAAAGAAAAGTTGGTGGCGACTCTTGCTTACCGTAACATTTGCGAATACAAACGTAAAACCAGTATAAACAGTCGGTTTTTCCACCGTATCACACAACTGGCGACTTTACTAGGGAAATAAAAAAAAAGTGGGGTGACCTAAGAGTTTAGTTCATCTTTTTAATAGCTTTACATTGCGTGTTTGTTTGCTTTATCCTTAAAGGGCTTGCTTGGGTTTACTTGTAAAGATCCTACACCCGGATCTGGGGCACATTTTTAGGTAAGAAGCAATAGATCGTGGATATTGTACGGCATAAATCGATATGGTTGAAACGATAGCTACCTTAGTGTGACACATTTGTTGGTACCGATATCCCTTGTGTTAAACCGAGGAGAATATGGGGCCGCTGTGTGGTTTCATAAAGAACTAACAGACCTTAGAACCTTATTTGAAAAAACTTGGCATTTAGAAAGTAGTGAGATACCCAGCCTCGATATAAAGCTGAAGATTGGTTAATACTCGATGCTACACTCATTGAGATCAGACTTTCGGGATATTTCGGCCGCGAGAAAAGATCGCCTGAGCTGAAACAATGTCTGATAAAGAAAGATCAGTGATATTGAGACTCCTTAGAACCTGATTACTTTTCTAAGACAGGTTGAACCAATTATACTTCAAGAGGGTATCTGCCTATAAACCCCATGCAAGCCTAATCCTAAGGTCTTATGTGTGATTAAATTGTTTAAACATAACATCATGCATCATAACATCATGCATCATAACATCATGCATCATAACATCCATATTCATTTCCCTAACCATTTCAAGGACCAGGGAAATTTATCTTGGTTCTGTTTTGCAAATCATGGCTTCCGTTTGTAGAAATACCATCTGAATCAGCTTTATGAGAATACCTCTCCAACTCAAGGAGATAGTATCAAGGGTTCCTGAGAATTTCTCGTTCACCAAGAAATACGGTCGACTTCTTAACCTGGTTACCTCAACCTTTGATGAGAAGATGATGGGGGTACTCTTTCAGTTCTTTGACCCCAAACACCATTGCTTCACATTTCCCGATTATCAATTGGTATCCACCATGGAAGAGTTCTCTCAATTATTAGGGGTGCCCATTATGGATCAAATTCCTTTCACCGGTTTAGAGGAGGCTCAAAAGCCAGAGGTCATTGCAGCATCTTTGAATGTGAAATGGTCCGACATTATATCCAACTGGGGAACAAGAAGCAGAGTCAAGGGTTTCCTAGTCAAGTTCCTGCTAGAAAAGGCCCAATTGTTTTGGGATAATTTGGATTTCTAAGCTTTTGAAGAAGTCTTAGCTCTTATAATCTATGGGTTAATATTGTTCCCTAATCCGGAGTTACTCATAGATGTGAATGGTTTCAAGGTTTTTCTCTCCTGTAACCCTATGCCTACTTTGCTAGGAGATATCTTGCATTCCCTTCACACTCATACCATGAAGAGAAGAGGGTTTCTAATGTGTTGCATGCCATTTCTGTCTAGGTGGTTTATTTCACACCTTCCTCAATTAGTATTGAAGAATGAACAAGGTTTGGTTGGTCACAAAGGATAATGTCACTTTCTCACTCGAATATTCTTTGGTACTCCCGGTCTATGGGAGATATTTCTATCATTGACCGCTGTGGGGAATTCCCTAATGTCCCACTCCTTGGCATTAGGGGAGGTATCACTTATAATCCTTCCCTGGCTCTACGACAATTTGGTTATGCTTGGAGGGATGGTCCCCATTATATGCTCATCTAAGACATTGTGTTTAACTACGAAGATGATGTTCAAGGGTATCATCAAAGGTTCATACGATCCTGGGGCATGGTAAATAAGGTGGATAGTAAGGCTTTGGAGCACAAGAATTCCATCCCTATGGAGCCTTATCTTAGATGGGTACGAGCTCGTGCCCAAAATCTTATGATTCCATATACATCCATCTTACCAATGATTATGGAACTTGTCACCGAAGAAGATGTTCCTTATACAGTTCTCCATCCTGACATGCCCATTGATCTTGAAGAGCTGCAGAGGTCTTGGATTCAGCTAAAGGAAGAACGGGATACCTTTAGAAGTCAATTATACACCAGTGAGAAGAAAGTATTGGAGCTCACGAAGCAACTTCACAAAGAAGAGAGTCTTAATGTCTACATCGGAACGAAGAGGAAGCGCCCATGGGAGATTTGATTCTTAGATTTTAAGAGTTTTTAATTTTTAATTGTAAGCCTAAAAGGAAATTGTAATTTGAATCTTATTAATAAAATCTTTATTTCATTTTGGCTCACAAATTTAAATTTCTCGAAGTCCTTGAAAAAATTGCATAAACATTAACATGCATATCACTACATAAGCAGGTAATTTCGAGACAGGTTTCTTATTATTTTCGCTGTTTATTTTAGCAAAAAGAAATGACTCTTGAACAAACAGTAAAGGATCTTCAAGCTCAAAACGCTCAGTTCCAACAAATTTTCCTAGCTCTGGCGAAGGGGCAAGAAGATCTGAAAGCTCTTATCATTAAGAAAAAGACCAAGAAGGCAAAGAAACCAGTTGATGTATTGAATTTGGGAAGAAGGTTCAGAGGACCGACTAAGCGATCTCTAGATTTTGCAACCCCGTCAAATTAGAGGGACAATCAAGAAAATAAGCCAACAGAAAAAGACAACAACCTTGGGACTGATGAGGAAGAGGCTGATTACTCTGAAGAATAGTATCCTCCTGCTGATGATAAATACAAACAGCTGGAGGATCGTCTCAATGCTATGGAGATTCAGAGGGTACTTGGGTTGGATTTTGAAGAGCTAGGACTGGTCTCAAGGGTGGTCATCCCGTAGAAATTCAAGGTCTCCACAATTGCTAAGTATGATGGCGTCTCCTGTCCTAATCTGCACTTACGATCATATGTCAAGAAAATTCAACCCCGCACTACTGATAGGAATCTGTTGGTACATTTCTTCTAGGAAAGTTTGTCAGGGACGCAGTTGGAATGGTTATATCAATTGGAGGGAACCAACATTCGTAATTGGGAAGACATGGCTACTGTTTTTTACAAGAAGTGCCAATATAATGCTAACCTCGCTCCAACCCGTACACAATTGCAAAGTATGTCCATGGGTTCCGGGAAGGGTTTCAAATATTATGCCCAAAAGTGAAGAGACCTTGCGGGAAGAGTCCAGCCTCCTCTGTCTGATAGGGAGCTGGTAGACATGTTCTTGGGCATGTTGTCTGGTCCATTCTTCAACCATCTAATTGGAAGCTCTTCAGTTGGGTTTACTGAGCTGATATTGACCGGTGAGCAAGTAGAAGCTGGTATTAAGAGTGGTAATATCCAGAGAGATGCATCCTCTAGTACAACAAAGAAACCCTTCACTGGAAAGAAGGAGGTCAGTGCTTCTTATAGCCAGAGAAATCAAAGCAAAATTGAATGTTGTCCGGCAGTAGGGGCTGTTATGATCTCCGATCCTTTATCAAATCAACAATGAAACAATCAGCACAGATCGGATGCGCCCAAAAGACAGTTCACCCGGATCAACATGACCTTATCCCAGGTGTTGCCACACATTTTGAAGTCCAATCTGCTGACTCTAAAGGAAGCTCCTAAGAATCCCAATATTGAATCTCCCTGCTACAACCCAAATTCCTGATGTGCCTACAACTCTGAAAGTCCGGGGCATGATACAAACGATTGTTGGGCTCTGAAAAATAAGGTGCAAGATCTCATTGAGGCAAAGGAGATTTAGTTTGATCCTCCTAAGACCCCCAACGTCATAATTGCACCAATGCCCAAGCATGAACCAGGAATCAGTGCTATTGATGTTATTTCTGCTACAGAGGATGCTGGCAGCGACTACGACATGGACAAGTGGATCTTCCCAACTATCAGCTGTGGACTCAAGAATTGGGAGGCCAAAGATTTTATTCCTATTACTTTTATTCAAGAGTAATTTTCTTTTAGTTTTTTTGGGATATGTAATAATTGAACAATTGAAACTCTAAATCCTTGTGTCTTACCCGAGGCACAATGGGCTATTCATGAGGGTTATTACTTCATATTCATATGTCATTAATAAATCATTGGACGCTTTGCATGCAAATTTTACGCTTTATTTTTTCTTTTCTACTTTTTACTTTAACAAAAACAGCTATCCTCTCTTAGACACACCCACGTATCAAACTGCAGATCCATATCCACTATGGATCCCATTGATAACGGTTCTGCTATTGCCAATTATGACTTTGAAAATCCAATTCTACCAAGCCGAGGACGAAGGTGAGGAAGATTGTGAAGTACCAGGGGAACTTACCAGACTATTACAACAGGAAGAAAGGGAAATACAGCCCCATGAAGAGCCAGTTGAGGCAGTAAAATTGGGTACTAAAAAGGATAAGAAGGAAGTCAAGATAGGTGCGGATCTGGAGAATAGTGTCAAGGAGCGGTTAATTCATATGCACATGACTATGTTGAGGTCTTTTCTTAGTCATACAAAGACATGCCAAGACTTAACACTGATATTGTGGTCCATCATCTGCCAACAAAAGAAGACTACCCTCCAGTGAAACAGAAAGTTCGTCGTATGCGGCCAGAGATGTCAAAAAATATCAAGGATGAATTTATGAAACAGTTCAATGCCGGTTTTTTAGATGTTGCCTATTATCCATAATGGTTTGCCAATGTTTTTCTGGTACCTAAGAAGGACAATAAGGTACATATGTGCGTAGATTACAGAGACATGAATAGGGCAAGCCCCAAGGATGACTTTCTGCTTCCCCATATTGATGTTATGGTTGACAACACTGCACAACATAAGGTATTCTCCTTCATGGATGGTTTCTCCGGGTACAATCAGATCAAAATGGCGCCTGAGGATATGGAGAAAACAACTTTTGTCATACAGTGGGGAACTTTCTGTTACAAAGTTATGCCATTTGGGTTAAAGAACATCGGGGAAACCTATCAACGCTCCATGGTAGCTTTGTTTCATGATATGATCCATCAAGAGAAAGAGGTCTATATCGATGATATGATAGCCAGGTCTCAGACTGAAGAGGAGCACCTTGATCACCTGTAGAAGCTGTTTGAAAGGCTGAAAAAAGTAAAAATTGAGGTTGAACCCGAATAAGTGCACCTTTGGGGTATGATCTGGTAAGCTCTTAGACTTCGTTGTCAGCGGTAAAGGTATTGAAGTAGACCCTAAAAAGGTTAAAGTTATACATGAAATGTCAACTACTTGCACTAAGAAGGAGGTCAAAGGATTACTGAAGAAAGACCAAGTAGTGAAGTAGAATGACGATTGCCAAAATGCCTTTGACAAAATCAAGGAATATCTTCAGGAGCCTCCAATTTTGATGTTTCCGATTGAAGGAAGACCTCTGATCATGTATTTAAGAGTATTAGAGAATTCAATGGGGTGTGTGTTGGGACAGCGTGACGAGTCTGGTCGAAAAGAGCATGCAATATACTACCTTAGAAAAAAGTTTACCGACTATGAAACAAGATACTCATTGCTCGAGAAAACTTGCTGCGCTTTGGCATGGGCTGCTCGTCGACTAAGAAAGTATATGTTGACTCACACTACCTTATTGATATCTAAAATGGATCCTATCAAATACTTCTTTGAGAAGCCCGCTCTCTCTGGAAGAATAACAAGATGGAAAATGATCCTGACTGAATATGATATTCAGTATACAACCCAGAAAGCAATTAAGGGGAGTGTATTAGCTGATCATCTGTCTCATCAGGCTGTGGATGACTACCAATCCATGAACTTTGAGTTCCCAGATGAGAGCATTATATTAGTTACTGATTGTGAAAAACCTGGACCAGATGAAGGACCTGAAAAAGGATCCCGATGGACTATGGTTTTTTTATGGAGCTTCTAATGCGCTGGGCAATGGCATTGGTGTTGTGATCATATCTCTCGAAGGTTGTCATACTCCTTTTGCTATCAGGCTATGTTTCAATTGTACCAATAATATGGCTGAATATGAAGCATGCATCATGGGTCTCAAAGCTGCTATCGACTTGAGGATCAAATTCTTGAGTGTCTTTGGAGACTCTTCCTTAGTAATCAGTCAAATCAAAGGAGAATGGGACATGAATCATCCTAATCTCATCCCTTACAAATAGCATGTGTTGACATTGATTCCACACTTTGAAGAAGTTGCCTTTGAGCATTTTCCATGAGAGGATAATCAACTAGCAGACGCGCTAGCTACTATGTCATCCATGTTCAAAGTTAGGTGGGATAATGAAGCTCCTCAGATCACTATTGAGAGTATGGATGAACCAGCATACTGTTATGAGGTTGATATTGAAGAAGTAGTGGACAAACCTTGGTTCCATGAAGTCAAAAGATATCTCGAAGCCCAAGAGTATCCTGAAGGAGCATTAGTCAATGAAAAGAAGTTCCTAAGAATGTTCTCTGCCAAGTTCTTCCTCAGTAATGGAATCCTCTATAAGCGAAACCACGATTCCACTTTGCTCGAGTGTGTGGATAAAAGTAAAGCAGAAAAGATTATGAAAGATTTGCACGAAGGTACCTTTGGCACACATTCCAGTGTGCACACCATGGCTAAAAATATCCTATGGGCAGGATACTACTGGTCCACTATGGAAGCATACTATTATTAGCATTCACGAACTTGTCACAAGTTCCAGATCTATGCTGATAAAGTACATGTGCCTCTGGTCCCCTTGAATGTTTTGACTGCTCCCTGGCCATTCGCAATGTGGGGCATCGATATGATCAGGGAGATTAGATCTATAGCTTCTAATAGGCACCGCTTCATCCTGGTTGCCATTGATTGTTTCACAAAATGGGTTGAGGCGGCCTCATTTGCTTCTGTTACCAAGAACATTGTAGCCTGATTCATCAGACATAACCTTATCTGTCAGTATGGTATGTGATACGGTGGGAGAACTGACTTGAAGGTTTTGCATTTTATCGCAAATGTTGCTGTTAGCAAGAGTCGCCACCGACTTTTCTTTTATCCAGAAGGAAAGGTAAAAAAGCACAGGAAAGACCTTTGAGATTGTTTCTTGAGTTCGGGGGGTAGATTATGAAAAGGGAAGGTATTAGCACCCTTTTCATCCATGGTTTTCCATGGGATCTTAGTTACTTTCTAGATCACTTGCTTTTGTTTGAAGTTATGCTTTGTGTGGTCTTTGAAAGTATTTTGTAAAGAGGCCATTTTTTAGGCAATCTTTGTAATGATTCTCGTTCGTAAGAATGTATACAAAGATGTTAGTCTTTTTTTGAAAATGTTTTCAATGTTTGTAAGATGTTTGGGAAATGTGTGTGTTTGTTTTGAAAATAGAAAGGATATTTGTTTGAAATTGAGCAAGTTACTAAAAGTAATCTTCCTTCTCAAATGTCTTTCTTGTTCATTTTCTTTTCCTTTGATATTATTGTCTTACCATTGATTTGGTAAGAAACCCTACCTTTGGATGTAAACGGGACGGGCGTGGGTCATCGTATAACCATGATTAGCAATGTTGTAAAGTATCTTAGAATTTTTTAGGGACTAATATCATTTTTGTAAGGCAACTTTGAATAGAGTCATCGAGGGTCTATGATCTTGTATTTGTTTGTTTTTGCTAAGACACTTTACATGCGTAATATGGCCATTTTTGTAAGGCAACCAAGTGGGATAACCCTAGGGGTGTTTTGTGTGCAAGTATGTCCTTTTCATGCTTTATTTTTTCTTAGATTAGGGTTTTCTATTTGGTTGATTTTATCTTTCCATACAAACCCTAATTACTAGCATGTTATATAAAAGCGATAAATTGTGAAATTTAAAGAATACTACACTATTACAACATTTGTGGGAGGGGGGTATACAATTTATGAATAGGGATTGCAATAATATAAACCTAATTAATCTATTACAAGTAAATTGAATTTGTACAAATATTGGAATAAATAATGTACAAGATAAATTAAATATGCAAAGATGTATGAATGCAAAGAAGATTTTGTTTGGTTTTTTATGTGAAAAAAAGTTTTTACCTAAACCTAATAAATAAATCAAGATTAAACTTAAATTAATTAGGAAAGGAAATTATTTTTAGAAAGGATTTTGATTAAACCCTAATTCTATTTTATTAAAAGGGAATAAATTTCCTTGAGAAAAAGTAAGTATTTTTGCATTTTTTGTCTTGAAAAATAATATGTGGTATTTATGAGGTATTTTGGTCTTTTTGTATTAAAGTAATATGTTTAAAAAATATGAATAAAAATAAATATTAAAACTAGTTCTAAATTAATTTACCAAGTTATTTAATAAAAATAGATAATATATATAACTAAAGAAAATATTTTTTTATTGAGAAAAATGAAATAAGATAAGTCAAAATAAAATCTATCATTTTTATATTTTTTGTGAGTTTTAATATTAAGAAAAATATATTTGTTAAAATAAAACAAAAATAAAATAAGCAAATGAAAATATTTGGGCCAGGGGTGCTGCAAGCAAAGAGGAGGCGGGAGGTTAGAAAAAAAACACAAGGCCCAAAGTCTGAAGCCCACACTGCAAAACAAAAAAAAGGTGGAAAAATATGGAAAATTACAAAAGGCAGTGCCAAGGCTCGAACCCGTGACCTATGGCATTTTTGCGCGCTGCCTTACCACTAGGGTGGCTGTACATCTGTTTATTTAACAAAGGCATAAATATATATTATAAAACGCCCCTTGAAGGAAAATTCATCTTCAACCTTGAGCCATGGTCGGACGCCCTGTATCTCTCTCATTTCTCCATGAAAATGGAAAGTCCAAACATGAAAATTATGGTGTTTCTTTCCACGAGTTCAACCATATAATTTATGTAAACTAACAATCAAAGATCAAAGTTAATTTTGCTTGCCCTAATTTAAAACCTAATTTTTATAGAAATTTCAAATCCAAAATTCTCTATGCATATTTAATATAAATGAAATCTATGAATATGGTTAGCTTTAGGGCAAGGATATCTACATTTTGTTTTCACAAATCAAGACCATAAGATGCTTGTATGAAGAGATAAAAGTTTGAGTTTTTACCTCTTTCAGTTGAGATCGTGAATGGAGTTTGAACAAGTTTTGAGAAGGCCCGAGGATCTGTTTAGCTTGCCTGGACCTCCCTGAGTGTATTCCAATCCTTACCTTGTCTTGAAAGTTCTGGAATCTCCCTACTCAAGTCAACCTGCAAGCTTGAAATGTAAAAATGGAAGATGGAGAAGGAGGAGTTACAGTGAGGGAACATGGGTCTGGAACACTTAGATATGATGTATATTAAGTGTTTAGGTGGTTAAAACTCAAAACGCATGAGTGGTTTTTGAGATTGCTATGTAAGGTGCAAAACTGTAAGTTATGGTAGATTTTCAGTGATAGAGTGTTTGGGAGAGTTTCTGAGCTTTAGCAATCGTGTGTTAGGTTGTAATACACTTGTGTATAAGTATATAGAAGGTTTTCAATCAATTCCACACCAGGTTTCTGAGTTATAGCCTTTTGGCTCTATTACTTGCTTTTGAAGAAAAGTTAGGAGACAAGTCTCTATGTGTTTGTACAAGCCTGGTCTGAGTTGGTAGAGGCTTTAGACACATTTCTTTTGGTTTATAAGGTTTGTGTGTGCAAAAACAACAAGTGCAAAGCTCAAGGAGTTGACAATTGCAAAATTTGTGCTTTATCAAAATTGAAATGGCAACTTTGTGCCATAAATGGAATTGTAGCTTGGACAAAGGCTATAATGCTTGGATTAAAGCTCTATCAGCTGTGTAAATATTTAATTATGGAGTGAGAAACAATTTTGAGGCCTACAAAGCAAAGATTATGCAGCCTAGGCTTGAATTTGAATTTTGGTTCATCATTAAATGGCTTGAAATCAACGTGGGAAATTGCCAACTTTATCTCTTCGATTCTCCCTACTAAAAAATGATCTCAAGGAGTTATTTGACATTTTGGAAAGCTTGCAATGTGCTTTACAACTTATATTTGAATTTCTTTCAAAGATTTCCCTTTGAACTATGTGAAAAATTAGCATGAAGTTAGGTCAGAAACCTGCCTAACTAGGGCAAAATTTCACTAAGTTATTTTAGTTCATGAGCATGTATTCACAAAATTATATATTGAGATCCAATCATCTTTAGGAGAAATTATGTGAATAAAAGTTGTATATTTCATGGAGATCTACAACCTTCATGTTGGGAACTTCCTTTGAATCATCTTGTATCATGGTGAAAATTTGGCTTAAAGTAGAAAAAAAATAAGAAATTTTTTATACTTAGAAAAATTTCTAAGTTAAGAAATTTCAAATTTTAAAACAAAATCTACAATCCTTGATTTCTTGATGAACAAGTTTCAGATTGTGACATGTTTTGATGAATTATGATCTTTGGCACTTGATTTTGACCAAAAAGTCAAAGTTTGACTTTTCAGTATACAGTTGACTGAAAAATTCATCTGTCAATCCAATAGATTTGTAATATTTTGAACCATGTAATTAGGTCAAGATGATGCAATTGAACTCTTGAAGTCATTATTTAAACCAATTGACCATTTGCTAGGTCAAAAATCAGAAATTGCCCTTTCTTAGTCAAAAACCCTAATTTTGACCATTTTGCCCTTCTAGATATTTGATCAAATTTCTTGAGGAATTGTGGTCCAAATTTAATCAAATGATACATATGGGTTTAAAATGTTGATGTGGATCAAAAATTATGAAGTTGGACTATAAATTGGCCATGGTTGACTTTTCCCCAACACAACTGATTTTCACGTCAACTGTCCAATTAACTGATCAAAAATGTGATTCAAGGCTTGAAACTTGACATGAATAATCTTGGGGCTCCATAATGATCCTTGAAAGTCATATGAAGCTTTGATAGTCCAAAAATCCTTGTGCAAACTCAAACCCTAATTTTGGTTATTAGTGCATGAGGAGTTGTCTTGAACTAGTCAAACCCTAATGCAGTCTTGAGTTCAAAGAGATCTTGTGAGAAAAATCATGATAAGTGAGAGGGCAAATTTTGGGGTTCAATAGATCCCCCTGTTCAATCTTCTTAAACCTGAAGAGTTAGACTGGCGAGTCTTGCCATTCGTGGCTCGAAGGTGGAAGATGATTGGACACTAGAGTGCCCATAAATTTGCACTCGATGATGTGATGATAGAAGGAATGGGCTTACAGATGCCATTTGGAGAGGTGATAGAAAGATGTGAGAGATGGGCTTAAAAGATGTCATCAGAGAGTGATTGTTGAATTGAAATTTGTAAGCTGAAAGAATGAATATCAGAATGGCGTCCATGTCTGGAGCGTATCTGAACTATATCTAGAAGAGGCTTTGATTAAGTATTAGAATGACATCTATGTCTAGAGCGTATTTGTACTGCGTATGAAGTTTGAATCTGAATGAGTATCAGGATGGCATACATGTCTGGAGCGTATCTGAACTGTATCTGAAAACCTTGTTTGAATGAACATCAGAATGGCATCCGTGTTTGGAGCGTATCTGTATTGTATTTGAAAGTGGAATCTGAATGAGTATCAGGATGGAATCTGTGTCTGGAGCATATCTGAATTGTATCAGTATTTGAATATCGAATGAGTATCAGGATGGCATCCGCGTCTGGAGCGTATCTGAACTGTATCTTGAAAGTTGAGCCTGAATGAGTATCAGAATGGCATCCGTGTCTGGGGCGTATCTGAACTGTATCTGAAAACTCTTAACATTGTTAATGATAGCTGTTAACCTTATCCTGAAAAGGAAAAATGTTAGCTAAAGTGCCAAGTCATGATACATGAAATGTATGCATAATGGGATTATGTTGTATGCATTCGTTCTTATCAATGTTTATGATATATGATTGCGATGTATGTGTATGTGAGCTAATCTGCTGCACTGCTGTTGGAATGGGGAAAATAAATCCCTGATTGTTGAGGATATGTAAGCCTTCATGTCTTGAAGCCGAAGTATTGATGAATTTTTGCCGAGAGAAATAAACTATGTTGTAAGGGAAATGTTATGTAATGCTTGTAAAATCCTACTAGAGAATCCTGAGAAGTTTGACGACTTCTACTGGGGATTCACAATTTGAAACTTTGCTCCGCTGGGGATTTAAATGACATACTGTAGGGGTTTACTTGTGGAATAGCTTAGAGATATTTTTCTATCCTTTCAATCTATCAGTAATTGTCTCTTTTCATTTTGTTTATTTGTAAATAGTAATTATGTTCAAATGCATATGCTCAACAATGAATCATTGGACATTTTTGTAAACAAAACACAAGTGTAAAGAAAAGACAAATAGTTTTTGTACTTTCAAAGGAATAATTTTGTATTGATTTTGAGTAATTATTTTAGTACAAGGAGACAAACATTCTAGTAAGAGAATGCTGTCATAAAGAAGAAAATTTTGATACAAATAAAAGATAGCTATGTGTGACAATCCCATGGGGTTTCCATTTTGCTATAGCATTCGTATCTCCGAGCGTCTTGTCTATTTGTTGCCTTGTTCGAAGCTGATTGAATTGATCAGAAACTGAGTTTGTTAGTGGAAGCCAAATTTTGTCCATAAAGTGATCCGAAGGGACATAGTCATACGCTTTAATTCCCTAACTTTTTCCTGGACCGCCCTTTCGGGTTTTCAGTCTATCGGGAAACCTTTTTTTGCCCAAGTCGCCCTTTCGGGTTTTCAACTTGCAGGGTGTACAGATTTTTTGTTTTATCCCTAATTTTTGCCTGAACCTTTTTGGTTCGCCAGGATGCCCTTATTTTGCCTAGGTGTGTCAACCTAGCGGGTCTCTTATGCGTAGTATCTTTTGACTAAGTCCGTGTTTGCAGAGTGTGGCAGGTTATCGCCATCCATGGTGGTCAAGATCATTGCACCACCAGAGAAAATGTTTTTGATTATAAATGGTCCTTCATAGGTAGGAGTCCATTTTCCCCTGGGATCACCTTGTGGCAAGATGATGCGTTTGATCACTAGATCCCCAACTTGATACACTTGGCATCTGACTTTCTTGTTGAAAGCCTTGATCATCCATTTTTGATACATTTGACCATGGCAAACAGCAATAAGTCTCTTCTCATCAATCATATTCAGTTGATCAAGTCGATTATGGATCCAATCATCTTCGTTCAATCCTGCATCCTTCATAATCCTCAGAGAGGGGATCTGAACCTCAATAGGCAAGACAACCTCCATGCCGTAAACTAGAGAATAGGGTGTTGCCCGGTTGATGTGCGAGCCGTGGTACGATATCTGTGGAGAGCGAATGGTAACATCTTGTGCCAGTCTTTGTATGTGATTGTCATTTTCTGTATGATCTTTTTAATGATTTTATTTGCAGCTTCTACAGCACCATTCATCTTCGGCCGATAGGGAGAAGAATTATGATTTTGAATCTTGAATTGCTTGCACAATGCGGTGATCATAGTGTTATTGAGATTTGTTCCATTGTCTGTGATGATCCTTTCTAGGATACTGTATCGGCAGACAAGATTTTGCTTGATGAAGCGGGCAACAACGTTCTTTGTGACGAAAGCGAAGGAAGCTCCCTCCACCCACTTTGTAAAATAGTCAATGGCCACTAGGATGAAGCAGTGTCCATTGGAGGATATCGGTTTGATTTCCCCATTCATATCTATTCCCCACATAGAAAAGGGCCAAGGAGTCGTCAAGACATTCAGAGGAACCGGAGGTACATGCACCTTCTCAACATAAATTTGACACTTATGGCAGGTTCGAGAGTGTTGATAGCAATCTGCTTCCATGGTAGACCAGTAATAGCCTGCTCGTAGGATTTTCTTTTCCATTGCATGCCCACTAGAATTGGCGCCAAAAGTGCCTTCATGCAATTCATCCATGATCCTTTCAGCTTTAACCTTATCTACGCACCGAAGTAACACAGAGTCATGATTGCGTTTGTACATGATGCCATTACTAAGGAAGAACTTAGAAGAGAATCTCCTTAAGAACTTTTTATCATTGATTGAAGCTCCTTTTGGATATTCTTAAGCCTCGAGATACCTCTTGACTTCGTGAAACCAAGGTTGGTCCACTACTTCTTCAGTATTAATCTCGTGACAGTGTGCTGGCTCATCCATTCATTCAATGGTGATGTGGGGAGCCTCGTTATCCCAATTAAGTTTAAACATAGATGACATTGTGGCTAGAGCGTCTACTAGATGATTTTCTTCTCGCAGGAAATGCTCGAAGGTAATCTTCTCAAAATGTGGTAGCAATGTCAAAACATGTTCTTTGTAATGGATAAGGTTTGGGTGTTTGTGTCCCATTCCCCTTTGATCTGACTGATGACCAAAGCTGAATCTCCAAACACATCTAAGGATTTGATTCTCAGGTCTATGGCAGCTCTGAGATCGAAGATGCACACTTCGTATTCCTCCATGTTGTTTGTACAATTGAAGCAAAGTCTGGAAGTAAAGGGAGTATGACACCCTTCCGGTGATATGAGTACAGCACCGATACCGTTGCCAAGTGCATTGGATGCTCCATCAAAGAACAGTGTCCATCGGGATCCTTGTTTAGGTCCGTCATATGGCCCGATTTCTTCATAGTTGTCTAATGTCATGATGTCTCCATCCGAAAATTCGAACTTCATGGACTGGTAGTCTTCTACGGCTTTGTGAGCAAGGTGATCGGCTAATACAATGCCCTTTATAGATTTCTGGGTAGTATACTGTATGTCATATTTTGTCAGGATCATCTGCCATCTCGCTATTCTCCCAGAAAGAGCAGGCTTCTCGAAGATGTATTTTATCGGATCCATCTTAGATATCAACAATGTAGTATGAGTCAGCATATACTATCCTAGCCGGAGAGCAGCCCATGCCAGAGTGCAGCAAGTTTTCTCGAGCAGTGAATATCTGGTTTCACAGTCGGTAAAAATTTTTCTCAGGTAATAAATAGTGTGCTCTTTTCGACCAGACTCGTCATGCTGCCTCAATACACACCCGTTGTGTTTTCTAAAACAGTCAGATACATGATCAATGGTCTTCCCTCGACTGGTGGAATCAATACAGGAGGCTCTTGCAAGTATTCTTTGATTTTGTCAAAAGCAACTTGGCACTCATCATTCCATTTGACTACTTGATCTTTCTCAAATAGCTTGAAGATTGGCTCACAGGTAGCTGTTAAGTGAGAAATGAATCTAGAAATATAGTTCAAACGTCCAAGAATCCTCTGACTTCCTTCTCAGTACGAGGAGCAGGCATTTCTTGTATTGCTTTAACTTTGGCAGGATCGACCTCGATACCTTTGTTGCTGACGATAAAGCCTAGGAGTTTACCAGACCGTACCCTAAAGGTGCATTTGTTTGGATTCAACCTCAGCTTGTACTTATTTAGTCACTCAAACAACTTTTGTAAGTTATCAAGGTTCTCTTCTTCTATTTGAGATCTGGCTATCATATCGTCCATATAGACCTCTATTTCGTGATGTATCATGTCATGAAATAAATCTACCATGGCACGCTGATAGGTTACCCCAGCATTCTTTAGTCTGAATGGCATCACCTTGTAGCAGAATGTGCCCCATTGTGTGACAAATGTTGTTTTCTCCATGTCCTCAGGTGCCATTTTGATCTGTTTGTAACTTGAGAATTTGTTCATGAAGGAAAACACTTTGTGTTGTGCCGTATTGTCCATTAGGATATCAATGTGGGGGAGTGGAAAGTCATCCTTAGGGCTTTCCCTATTAAAATATCGGTAGTCCACACACATTCTCACTTTGCGTCCTTTTTGGGCACGGGAACAACATTGGCAACCCATTGGGGGTAAGAGGTGACAGCCAAGAATCCAGCGTTGAATTGCTTTATGACTTCTGCTTTAATCTTTTCTGACATATTAGGCCTCATGCGACGAACCTTTTGCTTTACTGGAGGACAATCCTCTTTTATAGGTAGACAATGTACCACAATATCTTCATCAAGTCCTGGCATGTCTTCATATGACCAGGCAAAGACTTCGACATATTCTTGCAACAACTGAGTCATACGCTTCTTGATAATGGGTTCCAAATTGCCACCTACCTTGACCTCCTTTTTGTCCTCGTTGGTACCTAGGTTGATTGTATCCACGGGTTCTTCGTGAGGCTGAATGGTTCTCTCTTCTTATTGTAGCAATCTGGCAAGTTCCCCTGGTACTTCACAGTCTTCCTCACCTTCGTCTTTGGTTTGGTAGATCAGATTCTCAGAGTAAAAAAAGGCCATAGCAGTATCGTTACCCATGGCATCCAGAATGGATGTATACCTGCATTGTGAGTGTGGGTGTGTGTAAGGGTATTGCTATCTTTGAAAGAAAGTAAATTGTAAAAGAAAAACAACAAGCACAAAAGTTTGAATGCGAAAACGTCCATGATTCATTGATGTCATATGAAAAATGAGATAATAACCCTTACAAATGGACCATTGTGCCTCGGGTAAGACACAAGGTTTTAAGAGTGCGAATTGTTTTGAATATTATAGATCCAACAAAATGTAAAGATAAATTACTGAGGGATGAAAGTAATTGGGATGAAGTGTCTAGCCTCCCAATTGTTGAGCCCTCCATTGACAGTAAAAAAGATCCATTCCTCAAAGTTGCAACCATCTTCACCATCTTCTACTGCGTTAACCTCACGGTTGTTGATCTTCAAGGGTGGCCCTCCAGCACGGGCACAGCGTACAGCCTTTTGAGCACTTGAAGTGAAACCTAAGCCAAACTTGTCAGATTTATACGGGATATCTGGGAGTTATCCCCAGATAGTGCACCCACCATCTTCCACCACTGCTTTGGCATCCTTCAAAGATGACATCTGGAGTGGAGGCCTTGTAATCTTGGGAACAACCTTAGTCACTGACACCTCTTGGGGGACCTCAAAGTATTGAAATGGAGTTTCAATGAATTCGTCGTCCAATTCTACGTATCTGAAGGAATTGAGATGGTTGATCATGTATTCTTCCTCCCCATGTACGGTGATAATCTTCCCTTGAACCGAATACTTCAGCATCTGGTGCATTATAGAGGTAACATCGCCAGCATTGTAGATCCATGGTCGGTCTAGCAAGCAGTAATATGAAGGGAGAATGTCCATCACATAAAAAGTTGAATTGAAGGTTTGGGTTCCAACCTTTATGGGAATGTCCACCTCCCCATGTACCATCCTTTTCGAGCCGTCAAAAGCTCTTACCACTATGTTGCTTGGCTTCAAAGGCAACCCTCACAGTCAAGTCTTTCAAGAGCTTTTTTGGGTAATACATTCAGAGATGAGCCAGTATCGAGTATCTACCAACTTCAGACTGCACCAAAGTCGATCATCTCACTACATCCTAAAGGCCAAGTTGGTCAAGTAAAGGTTCTAGAAGTTCATTAGTGCTTTATGACATCACTCAGCGGCCCCGTATTCTCTTTGATTAACTCAAAGGCTACCGGTACCCACAAATATGTCGCACTAACGTAGTTATTGCTTAGACCATGTCGGTATACCCGGCACATTTTCCACAATGTATTGCTACTTACCTATAATGTATCCCAAATCCGGGTAGAGGATTCAAACCCAAACAAAGAACCATAATGTAAAGCATACAAGTCAAACAATGGAAGCAAGTAAATGTGATCTAAACCCTAAGGTAACCCCACTTTTAGAATTATCCCCAGTAGAGTCACCAGTTCTATGATACAGTGGGAGAACTAACTTGAAGGTTTTGCATTTTATCGCAAATGTTGCGGTTAGCAAGAGTCTCCACCGACTTTTCTTTTATCCAAAAGGAATGGTAAAAAAGCACAGGAAAGGCCTTTGAGATTGTTTCTTGAGTTCGGGGGGTAGATTATGAAAAGGGAAGGTATTATCACCCTTTTCATCCATGGTTTTCCATGGGCTCTTAGTTACTTGCTAGATCACTTGCTTTTGTTTGAAATTGTTCTTTGTGTGGTCTTTGAAAGTATTTTGTAAAGAGGCCATTGTTTAGGCAATCTTTGTAATGATTCTCGTTCGTAAGAATGTATACAATGATGTTTGTCTTTTTTTGAAAATGTTTTCAATGTTTGTAAGATGTTTGGGAAATGTGTGTGTGTTTGTTTTAAAAATAGCAAGGATATTTGTTTGAAATGGAGCAAGTAACTAAAAGTAATCTTCCTACTCAATTGTCTTTCTTGTTCATTTTCTTTTCCTTTGATATTTGTCTTACCATTGATTTGGTAAGCAACCCTACCTTTGGATGTAAACGGGACGGGCGTGGATCATCGTATAACCATGATTAGCAATGTTGTAAAGTATCTTAGCATTTTTTAGGGACTAAGATCATTTTTGTAAGGCAACTTTGAATAACGTCATTGAGGGTCTATGATCTTGTATTTGTTTGTTTTTGCTAAGACACTTTACATGCATAATATGGCCATTTTTGTAAGGCAACCAAGTGGGATAACCCTAGGAGTGTATTGTGTGCAAGTATGTCATTTTCATGCTTGATTTTGTCTTGGATTATGGTTTTCTATTTGGTTGATTTTATCTTGCCATTCAAACCCTAATTACTAGCATGTTAAATAAAAGCGATAAATTGCGAAATTTAAAGATTACTACACTATTACAACATTTGTGGGAGATTTTAAATGGGGATTGCAATAATATAAACCTAATTAATCTATTACAACCAAATTTAATTTGTACAAATATTGGAATAAATAATGTACAAGATAAATTAAATATGCAAAGATGTATGAATGCAAAGAAGATTTTGTTTGGTTTTTTATGTGAAAAAAAGTTTTAACATAAACCTAATAAATAAATCAAGATTAAACTTAAATTAATTAGGAAAGTAAATTATTTTTAGAAAGGATTTTGATTAAACCCTAATTCTATTTTATAAAAAGGGAATAAATTTCTTTGAGAAAAAGTAAGTATTTTTGCATTTTTTGTCTTGAAAAATAATATGTGGTATTTATGGGGTATTTTGGTATTTTTGTATTAAAGTAATATGTTTAATAAATATGAAGAAAAATAAATATTAAAACTAGTTCTAAATTAATTTACCAAGTTATTTAAGAAAAATAGATAATATATATAACTAAAGAAAATATTTTTTTATTGAGAAAAATGAAATAAGATAAGTCAAAATAAAATCTATCATTTTTATATTTTTTGTGATTTTTAATATTAAGAAAAATATATTTGGTAAAATAAAACAAAAATAAAATAAGTAAATTAAAATATTTGGGCCAGGGGTGATGCAAGCAAAGAGGAGGCAGGAGGTTAGCAAAAAAAAACACAAGGCCCAAAGTCTGAAGCCCATGTTGCAAAACAAGAAAAAAAGGTGGAAAAATATGGAAAATTGCAAAAGGCAGCGCCAAGGCTCGAACCCATGACCTATGGCATTTTTGTGCGCTGCCTTACCACTGGGGTGGCTGTACATCCGTTCATATAAACAAAGGCATAAATATATATTACAAAACGCCCCTTGAAGGAAACTTCATCTTCAACCTTGAGCCATGGTCATACCCCCTGTATCTCTCTCATTTCTCCATAAAAATGGAAAGTCCAAACATGAAAATCATGGTGTTTCTTTCCACGAGTTCAACCATATAATTTACGTAAACTAAAAATCAAAGATCAAAGTTAATTTTGCTTGCCATAATTTAAAACCTAATTTTTACAGAAATTTCAAATCCAAAATTCTCTATGCACAGTTAATATAAATGAAATCTACGAATATGGTTAGCTTTAGGGCAAGGATATCTACATTTTGTTTTCACAAATCAAGACCAAAAGATGCTTGTATGTAGAGATAGAAGTTTGAGTTTTTACCTCTTTCAGTTGAGACAGTGAATGGAGTTTGAACAAGTTTTAAGAAGGCATGAGGATCTGTTTAACTTGCCTGGACCTCCATGAGTGTATTCCAATTCTTACCTTGTCTTGAAAGTCCCTGAATCTCCCAACTCAAGTCAACCTGCAAGCTTGAAATGTAAAAATGGCAGATGGAGAAGGAGGAGTTATAGTGAGGGAACAAGGGTCTGGAACACTTAGATATGATATATATTAATTGTTTAGGTTGTTAAAACTCAAAACGCATGAGTGGTTTTTGAGATTGCTATGTACGGTGCAAAACTGTAAGTTATGGCAGATTTTCAGTGATAGAGTGTTTGGGAGAGTTTCTGAGCTTTATAAATTGTGTGTTAGGTTGTAATACACTTGTGTATAAGTATATAGAAGGTTTTCAATCAATTCCACACCAGGTTTGAGTTATAGCCTTTTGGCTCTATTACTTGCTTTTGAAGAAAAGTGAGGAGACAAGTCTCTATGTGTTTGTACAAGCCTGATCTGAGTTGGTAGAGGCTTTAGACACATTTCTTTTGGTTTATAGGGTTTGTGTGTGCAGAAAGAACAAGTGCAAAGCTCAAGGAGTTGACAATTGCAAAAGTTGTGCTTTATCAAAATGGAAATGGCAACTTTGTGCCATAAATGGAATTGTATCTTGGACAAAGGCTCTAATGCTTGGATTAAAGCTCTATCAGCTGTGTAAATATTTAATTATGGAGTGAGAAACAAGTTTAAGGCCTGCAAAGCAAATATTATGCAGCCTAGGCTTGAATTTGAATTTTGGTTCATCATGAAATGGCTTGAAATCAAAGTGGAAAACTGCCAACTTCATCTCTTTGATTCTCCCTACTCAAAAATGATCTCAAGGAGTTCTTTGACATTTTGGAAAGGTTGCAATGTTCTCTACAAATTATACTTGAATTGCTTTCAAAGATTTCCCTTGTAACTATGTGAAAAATTGGCATGAAGTTAGGTTAAAAACCTACCTAACTAGGGCAAAATTTCACTAAGTTATTTTAGTTCATGAGCATGTATTCACAAAATTATATCTTGAGATCCAAGCATCTTTAGGAGAAATTGTATGAATAAAATTTGTAGATTTCATGGATATCTACAACTTTCATGTTGATAACTTCCTTTGAATCATCTTGTATCATGGTGAAAATTTGGCTTAAAGTAGAAAAAAATAAGAAATTTTTTATACTTAGAAAAATTTCTAAGTTAAGAAATTTCAAATTTTAAAACAAAATCTTCAATCCTTGATTTATTGATGAACAAGTTTCACATTTTGACATATTTTGATGAATTATGATCTTTGGCACTTGATTTTGACCAAAAAGTCAAAGTTATACTTTTCAGTATACAGTTGACTTTTGATCAGTTGATTGAAAAAATCATTTGTCAATCCAATGGATTTGTAATATTTTGAACCATGTAATTAGGTCAAGATGATGCAATTGAACTCTTGAAATAATGCTTTAAAACAATTGACCATTTTCTAGGTCAAAAATCAGAAATTGCCCTTTCTCAGTCAAAAACCCTAATTTTGACCATTTTGCTCTTCTGGAGATTTTATCAAATTTCTTGAGGAATTGTGGTCCAAATTTAATCAAATGATACATATGGGTTTAAAATGTTGATGTGGATCAAAAATTATGAAGTTTGACTATATATTGGCCATGGTTGACTTTTTCCCCAATATAGTTGATTTTTAGGTCAACTGTCCAATTGACTGATCAAAAATGTGATTCAAACTTGAAACTTGACATGAGTAATCTTGGGGGTCCATAATTATCCTTGAAAGTCATATGAAGCTTTGATAGTCTAAAAATACTTGTGCAAAATCAAACCCTAATTTTGGTTATCAGTGCATGAGGAGTTGTCTTGAGCTAGTCAAACCCTAATGCAGTCTTGAGTTCAAAGAGATCTTGTGAGAAAAATCTTGATAAGTGAGAGGGAAAATTTTGGGGTACAACAGTATCCCAGAAATAATCATCACGGATAATGGTACCAATCTCAATAATACTATAATCATTAAGCTTTGCACGTAATTCAAGATCTAGCATCATAACTCTTCTCCTTACCGGCCGAAGATAAATGGTGTTGTATAAGCTTCTACTAAAATTATCAAAAAGATCATACAGAAGATGACGGTGACATATAAAGACTGGTATGAGATGTTACCATTTTCTCTCCATGGTAACCGTACCACAATGCACACATGAACAGGGGCAACTCCTTTCTCTTTGGTATACTTTATGGAAGATGTCCTACCTGTTGAAGTCCAGATCCCTTCCTTGAGAATCATGAAGGATGCATGTTTGAGTGAAGGAGAATGGATTCAGAATTAACTTGACCAATTGAACCTAATTGACGAGAAGAGGCTCGCGGCTATCTGCCATGGTCAGATGTGCCAAAAACGTATGATTAGAGCTTTTAACGAGAAGGTCAAACGTCAGGTATATCAGGCTGGTGACCTAGTAATCAAGCGCATCATATTACCGCAAGGTGATCCCAGGGGGAAATGGACTCCCACATACGAAGGGCCATTTGTGATTAAGAACATATTTTTTGGCGGGGCCATGATCTAAACCACTATGGACGGTGACGACCTTCCGCACCCTGTAAACGCGGACATAGTTAAAAGATATTACGTATGAACAAATACCCGCTAGGTTGACTGGACTAGGCAAAAATGAGGGCATCCCGACGAACCATAAAGGGTTCGGGCAAAAATTATTGATATACATATGAAAAAATCTGTACACCTGGAAATTCGAAAACCTGAAAAGGCGGCTTGGGAAAAAAGGGTATCCCGGTGGACTGAAAACCCGAAAGGGCGGTCCAGGCAAAAGTTAGGGATTTTAAGCGTATAACTATGTCTCGTTGGATCACCTTACAGCCAATCTTCAGTATCAACTATCAAGCTCAAATGGTTCTAATCAATCCAGTCAGCTTCGGACAAGCAGCAAAGAGATGAGATGCTCAAAGACATAAAGGAAATAGCAGAATGGGAAATAAATGGGGTTATTTCACATAGTTTTTTTTATTTGTATAGCTTTCATCCTTACGACAACATTCTCTTACTAGGATGTTAGTCTCCTTGTACAAAAATGCCTATTATAGGCACAATTTCTTCAAATTAATACAAAGCTATCTCTTTGAAAGTACAAAACTATTGTTTTATTTTTCTGTTTTTGTTTGCGAAAACGTCCAGTGATTATTTTTGAACATATGCATTTGAATGTGATTACCATTTACAAATACACGCATAAAAAACAGAAAGACAGTTACTAATGGCTTTAAGAAACGAGACAATGTCTAAAGGCCATCCACAAAATCTCCGCAGATACTTTCTCCAACAGGTACAGAGGCAGGGGCATCCTACTATGAAGTCACTGCCATATCCTCATCATACAGCCCAATGATGTCAGGAGTTCTTATATCCCTGGAGGAAACAAGAATTTCCAATTACTTACCCAGCATCTTAAAGAATTCCCTAACCTAGGTCACAAGCTTTTAGGGATTCCCCAACAGCATTTCATAAAAATCCCCAAGCAGTTCATGGAGTTTCCCTTCCTCAACAGAGTATATTTCTCTAACAACGGAAATCCATCACTCACCATTTCAACTTCAACAAAATTTGAAGACTTACACTCTTCATCCCCAGCAACAATCAGGGACTTATTTTCCATAGTTCAACAATACAACAATAGAACGACTGACACGGTCATACATTGCATCCATACACCATTTTACAAGCATCATAGCATATGCAGCACAAATGCATATATCACAATCTCATTTATTTTGAGAACATCATTTGCATTTCATGCATCATGATATTGCATGCATCCATCTCTTTACCTTTTCAGGAAAGATCGATAGATGAATGTCATCACCAATTTTCAACAAGTTCCAGATTAATACCTGAAACTAGACAGGACAACTATCTGTGGACGAATGATTGTAGATTAATACCTGGAACCAGACAGGAAAACCATCTACATGAGCAAATTAAAGATTAACTCCCGAAACAGGATGAGGAAACTATCTTCCTTTCTATAAGGTCAGAGATTAATACCTGAAACCAGACAGGACAACTATCTCAATGACCGACAAAAGCAAGTCCCAGATTAATATCTGAAACAAGACAGGACAACTATTTGTGGATGACTGATTATAGATTAATACTTGGAACCAAACAGGAAACCTATCTACATGAGCAGATTGAAGATTAACTCCCGAAACAGGACATGGAAACTATCTTCCTTTCTCTAAGGTCAGAGATTAATACCTGAAACCAGATAGGACAACTATCTCAATCACCGACAAAAGCAAGTTCCAGATTAATACCTGAAAAAAGACAGGACAACTATTTGTGGACGATTGATTATAGATTAATACTTGAAACCATACAGGACAACTATCTACATGAAAAGATTGAATATTAATACCCAAGATAAGACGGGAAAACTATCTTTCTTTCTCTAAGGTTAGAGATTAATACCTGAAACCAGATAGGACAACTATCTCAATGACCAACAAAAACAAGTTCCAGATTAATACCTGAAACAAGATATGACAACTATCTGTGGACAACTGATTATAGATTAATACCTGAAACCAGATAGGACAACTATCTACATGAGCAGACTAAAGATTAATACCCGAAACCGAATGGAAAATTATCTTTCTTTCTCTTAGGTCAGATATTAATACCTAAAATAAGACAAGACAATTATCTCACCGACCGACAAAAGCAAGTAAAAGATTAATACCTGAAACAAGACAGGACAACTATCTGTGAACAGCTGATTGTAGATCAATTCCCGAAACAAGATGGGGTGACTATCTACATGACCAGATTTAAGCAATCTTACACAGATTCCTTCTCAATTTCCAAATGCAACTTTACACAAGCTCGTCCTGAAGCAATCTTACACGGATTTCTTCTCAATTTCCATATGCAGTCTAACACGGACTCATCCTGAAGCGGCCCTACACAGGATCCTTATCGTATATCTCCAGATGCAGTCTAACACGGACTCATCCTGAAAAATCCCTACACATGTTCCTTCTAATACATTTCCAGACAACAGTTAATTTCATTCTCCCTAGCAAGTTATTGTGAAGCTTGGATTGCAACCAGAAAACGACAAACTTTCATCTCTCCAGTCCAGAGATAACTCCTCAGTAGAGCCATGGACAACTAAAGCTCCTAGACTCTATTCCTCACAGAGTTTTCCTCAAGCAAGAGAACAACATAAATCAATTTTCCCCAGCAGAGTCCTCCTCGGACAACAGGAATAAGAATCCCCATAAAGAGACTTCTTATGAAGTTATCCTCTACTTTGGATGGCATCTTTAAGCCCATCTCCGAAAAATCTCATTCATCTCCTCCAAATGGAATCTTTAATCCCATTCCCTACACAATCAACCATCACATCATGCAAGTGCAAATTTCAGGGCACTCTAGTGTTCAATCATCTTCCACCTTCAGATCATGAATGGCAAACAAGCCAATCTAAATCTTCAGGTTTAATAAGATTGAACAGGGGTAGCTGTTGTACCCCAAAATTTTCCCTCCCTTTTTCTCAAGACATTTTCTCTCAAGGATTTTCAAAAGGGCAAGTTTGCACAAGTACAATTGGATTTTTGACTTTCAGGCATCAAATCAAAGAAGAGCAAGTTTGCCTTGATTCATGAGATTCGATTAGGCATCTAAAATCCTTTGAGAAAGCTTTGTTTCACAAGCTTCGATTGGGTATTTGGCCCCCCTTCGATCATGCTTTGATTCATAAGCTTCGATTGGGTATTTGGCCCCCCTTCGATGATGCTTTGATTCATAAGCTTAGATTGGGGATTTGGCCCCCCTTCGATCATGCTTTGATTCATAAGCTTCTAATGGGTATTTAGCCCCCTTCGATCATGCTTTAATTCATAAGCTTCAATTAGGTATTTGGTCCCCATCGATCATGCTTTGGTCTACCAACTTCGATTGGGGATTGGGTCCCCTTCGACCAAGCTTTGGTCCACAGGCTTCATTTGGGCAAATGCCCCCCTACAAGTTTTCTTCAATTCACCAGCAGTAGCCTCCTACAAGTTTGCTTCGATTCACTAGCAGTAGCTTCCTACATACTTGCTTTGATTCACAAAGCAGTAGCCTCCTGCATGTTTGTTTTGACTCACAAAGCAGTGGCCTCCTGCATGCAAGCTTCGATTGAGCATTGGTCTCTTACGTGTTTGATTTGATCCACAAGACAAGTGCTTCCTCTGTGCTTGCTTTCGACGCACAAGGCACAAGTTTCCTCTTCATGCTTTCCTTCAATTCACAAAGCAAGAACTTCTTTAACATGTGCTTCGACTCACAAAATGGTGGCTTCCCTCATTCTAGCTCTGACTCCACCTCTAAAACCGCTCAACACAATTTTCTACACTTTGACACATAGTATGGTCCATTTGAAGAAACATTCCAAAGGTCCATTCGAAGAAACATACAGGTGGTTCCTTCTAAGGACATAAATTTGGTTCCTTCAAAGGACATACAAATGGTGCCTTCGAAGGACATACAGTTGGTCTATTCGAAAGACACACTATTGTTGAAAACAAGTTTTTCCTTTTGATGAGTTTGGTTCAAGAGGCTTACTGGCTAAAGTCCTACATGCTGCCAAGCCCAAGCCTCCTGCACAATTACATTCATGTAAAAGAAGCTTTGATTGACCAGAATAAAGTTTTTGATTGGGCTAGTTGGGTATTTTCAGAGCCAATCAAAGAACAAGGCAAATAGGGCTCAATCAAAGAAGCCACAATAATGAATCCCATAGCCATCGAAAGGAGCAATTTAGATCCAATCGAAGAACAAGGCGTGGAGGCATTCAAAGGAGTCACGGAGTGAAACATGTCGAGGTTCACCCCAAAACTCAAAAGGGTAGGAATTCAACAAAGATGGCAATCCTTTAATTTGTCTGATTTTGCCTTTAAATCCTGGTTAATGGTTGTCCCTTTCCATTTCCATTCATCTCTACCCCCTATTAGTACAGGCCTAAATATACATTTCCAGGGACGAAAAAAAAAAGATACATTTTTGCCCTACACACACGTTTCCCCCCAAGAGCTCCATAAAACTTCCAAAGTTCCAACAAGGTTGTCAGAATCGAAGCAACCTCTATAGGCCTCCTCAATCCAAAATAAGCACCCCACTGGTAACAAACCTTCGATCTCACATTTCATATGTAATTTAATTTTGATTGTATATTCATGTTGCATAACATTTATGATGGTTAGTGTGTTACATGTAAAGTCTAAGGTAACAGGACACATTTACTAAGGTATGTGAAATGGATTCCTTCGAATCTTAAATCCAGCTCAAATGGTGAAGAAGGATGTGTGCAGTCGAAAGGATCTAGGTTCGATACCCAGGCCTTGAATTTCATTTTTTTTAACATTTTATGCAGATTTAATGCTTCCTGGCTATGCACGCTCACCATACACCATCAAGTCCAGGCCATCAGATGCACATCTAATCCGGATCCAACGCCCTAAGCACACAACCTCACCATGGACTCTCTTGGGGATCTCCCCACTGAATCCAAGGGCAGATCGTGGCTTCTCTCACTTGGGCCTAGCGAATTTCACTTCATACCCCCTCTATTTCTTTTGCTATTAGGCTCATTTATATTTTTGTTTTATCTTCATTGTTTACTTCTTTTAATTTTTCTTTAATTTGTTTAATAAGTAAAAACAAATAAAATCACAAAAAAAACATTAGGTTAGTATTTTTTGTTAATTAAACTAATTCTGTAAATTGACTAATATTTACTTAAACCATTTTCTTAATTTTAAAATTAATAGAATTAGGATTTATTTGAATTCAATTTTCTTCATGAAACAAAACAAAATAACAAAAAGATTTCATTTTTAGGATTTAGAAGTCCTTTCAATTCGTGCGCGTTTATTATTTTAGCATTTGTTATTCTTATCATTATTGTATCTGACTATGGGTTGTAATAGTTAAAATTAGGACTTTATTTTCTGCTTTTTACTTCTCACCCAAGTTTTGGACTATGTGATTAATCCCCCTCCCCGAAGCCATGTAATAGCATAGCTTTAAATTACGCATTTTAAATTCTTGTAAATTATTAACTGTCTAGATGCTTGACTAATAGGATTGTATGGCAAGAACATAAAATAAAACGCTAGCAAACCTAATGCAAAAGACAAATATAATTGAATACAACACAATTGCACATATACACCTCTAGGGTATTCCTACTTTGGCTGCCTTCGGAAAAATAGTCACAAATCTAGAAACGTGATAGATTTTAGTGGCTACCCTCCGGTTTAAAGATCACAAGTCCCTCAATGACCCTCTCAACGTTGCCTCGGTAAAAATGATCTTAAGACCCTAGGGTAGTTACTAAGATTTCTTGCCCAGTTGCCTTCTTGACTATAAAACGTCCCTTCGAATGTCCCTCATACATCCAAATGACTAGGGCTACCTACTCACTAATAAAAGACTAGCACTGTCTAAAGGAAATAAGGAAAATAACGACCCTTTCGAGTAAAGTAGATAGTTCCTAGATGTTATGCTCAAAACAAACTTTTTATACTTACACAAAAAAAATTTCAAAAACCATTTCAAAATTCTTTATCAACACTCTAGAGGACAAATACAAGAGTTATCATAAAGCAAATCGCTGCACTAAGGAATTTCAAAATACTTTTCAAAAACACATAAAAACACAAGGTATTTCAAAAATGAGCTAAGCATCTAAGAGCCTGTAGATAACTACAGATGGAAGGGGTGCTAACACCTTCCTTTTCCATAATCTACCCCCTTACTAAGAATAATCTCGAAAGATCTTTTTCTGTTCTTTTTGCCATTTCCTTTGTTGGATAAAAGAAAAGTCGGTGGAGACTCTTGCTTACCGTAACATTTGCGAATACAAATGCAAAACCAGTATAAACAGTCGGTTCTGCCACCATATCACACTTATAATGCTCCAACTGACAAAGGAAAACAGAAATTTGCTGATGGTAAGAGACCAAGTGGGAGAGGTGCTCCAACTGGAATTGTATGTTAAAGATACAGAAGCCTTGGACATTGGACTAATGAATGTACCATCGAATTAAAGAGGTGTTTTCACTGTGGTAAGGCTGGGCATGGGGTAGCTTCCTGTAGACCCATCCAAGGTAGACGCAATATTACAGTGGGAAACTCCAAAGTCAGTTACACAGATTAGAAGCTTTTTGGGTCTAGTTGGTTATTATAGAAGATTTATCGAAGGATTTTCCAAGTTAGCACTTCCATTAAATCAGCTGACTTGTATAGGCAAAGTGTTTTTATGGGACATCCAATGTGAACATAATTTTGTTGAACTGAAGAAGAGATTGACAACGGCTCCGATTTTGATATTACCTAATCCTGAAGAATTGTTTGTTGTATATTGTGATCTTCTAAATTGGTTTTAGGTGGTGTTCTTATTCAGAATGATAAAGTGGTGGCGTATGCATTGAGACAGTTGAGAATCCACGAGAGAAATTATCCTACTCATGATCTAGAACTAGCTGCAGTGGTGTTCATGCCAAAAAATTGGAGACATTATCTATATGGTTCTAGATTTGAAGTGTTTAGTGATCATAAGAGTCTAAAGTATTTGTTTGATCAAAAGGAACTAAATATGAGACAAAGGAGGTGGTTAGAATCGTTGAAGGACTATGACTTTGGCTTGAAATTATCATCCGGGTAAAGCTAATGTTGTAGCTGATGCTTTGAGTCGGAAAACTTTACATATGTCTGCTATGATGGTTAGAGAACTAGAGTTAATTGAACAATTCAGAGGCATGAGTTTAGTCTAGGAAGTGACACTGCAAAGTGTTATGCTAGGAATGTTGAAAATTAACATTGATTTATTGTATTATATTAGAGAAGCTCAAAAACTAAATGTGAAATTGGTAGACTTAATGGTTGATGTGATACGGTGGCAGAACTGACTGTTAATACTGGTTTGCGTTTTTTATTTGAAAATGTTGCAGTAAGCAAGAGTCGCCACCGACTTTTATTTCATCCAACAAAGGAAAGGAAAGGAAAAAGAACAGAAAAAACCTTTTTTCGGGAGTTTCTAAGTACGGGGGGTAGATTATAGAAAGGGAAGGTGTTAGCACCCTTTCTATCTGTAGTTATCTACGGGCTCTTAGGTACTTGCTCATTTTTGAAATTGCTTGTGCGAGTTTTGAAAAGTTTTTGTTTAACTTCGTGATATTCCTTGTTTTTGTCCTCAAGAGTGTGACGAAGTTGTTTTTTTGAAAACCGTTTTGAAAGTGTTTGTGTAAAAGATTTTTTATTGTTTTGAGCAAGTAGTTAAGATTTTCTACCTACTCCAAAAAAGATTGTTCGTTCTCGTTTCCTTTAGACAGCATTATCCTACTATTAAGGAGTAGGTAGATCCACCGTTGGAGGTTGAGGGACTATCGAAAGGGACGCTATGTTCATCAAAGGTGTGATACGGTGGGAGAACTGACTTGGTTGTTTTACGTTTTATCGTTAATGTTTCGGTTTAGCAAGAGTCTCCACCGACTTTTCTTTTATCCAAAAGGAAAGGTGAAAAACCACAGGAAAGACCTTTGAGATTGTATCTTGAGTTCAGGGGGTAGATTATGAAAAGGGAAGGTATTATCACCCTTTTCATCCATGGTTTTATATGGGCTCTTAGTTGCTTGCTAGATCACTTGCTTTTATTTGAAATTGTGCTTTGTGTGGTTTTTGAAAGTATTTTGTAAAGATGTTATTGTTTAGGCAAATGTTGTAATGATTCTCGTTCGTAAGAATGTATACAAAGTGTTTGATCTTTTGAAAATGTTTTCAAGTTTGAAAGATGTTTTTGAAAGTGTTGGTGTTTGTTTTGAAAATAGCAAGGATGTTTTTGTTTTGAAATTGAGAATGTAACTAGGAACATTCTACCTACTTAAAAGTCTTTCATGTCCATTTCCTCTTTACTTTGACATCGTTATCTTACCATCGATTTGGTAAGTAACCCTATCTTTGGATGTAAAAGGGACGGGCAAGGGTCATCGTGTAGTCATGAATAGAAATGTTGTAAGATATCTTAGCATTTTCTTTAAGGGACTAATATCATTTGTAAGGTAACATTCGTAGCATCATCGAGGGGCTATGATCTTGTATTTTTGTTTGTTTTTGTTAAGACGTCATACATGCGTATTATGACCATTTATTTCTCGAGGAAAAAAATGGAGTTAACCCTAGAGGTGCAAAGTGTGAAAGTGTATCTTTTTCATGCTTGATTTATCTTTGATTAGGGTTTTCTAAGCATTGGTTTTATCTTTCCATACAAACCCTAATCACTAGCCTTTATATATAAAGCATTAAATTGCAGAAAAGTAAAAATACTAAGCTATTACATCAATAGGGGAGGGGTGTACAAATTTACAAATGGGGATTTTTGCAAGAAAATTAAATCAAATTAACTATTACAACCATATTGAATATTGAAATGGACTTGTTATTTTTTTTGTTTTTGTTAAGAAATTAAATTTACTTAAGAAAATATTTTGATCTTTTTTATTCTAAAAGAAATAAAATAAAAACATGTGAATATGAAATATTTTTGGTGTTTTTGGTTATCAAAAGCAAAAAATAAGATAAATAAGAAAATGGAGTCAGAATCAGCTCATTGCTGAAACGAGGAGGAACAGAAGTTCTGACTCTGATATGCTGCAAGAGAGAAGATGTTAGTAGGCAAGCAGAAGGTCAGAAGTTCGGGACATGGGTACACCAAGTTCTGAGGTTGCTGGGAATAAATGAAGATCTAGAAGTTCTGATTATTGAAGAGGTTCAGAAGCTATAGTGTAGTTGGGAACATAGATGTTCTTATGTCACTGGAAAGTCAGAAGTTCTAGTTATTGAGAGAGTGTGGAAGTTATGATGTAGCCGGACACCTAGAATTTCTGATGATGGGTAAGTGAAGTGTCAATGATGTTGGATGGGAATGTCTAGAAGTTTTGGTCCCGGATCAATGTTTTGATAAGCAATTAAAGGGATTGATCTAGAAGTTCTGGTCCAATTAATGGGGTAAAAGTGTCAGAAAATAAATGTAAAAAAGGGATGTTTTTGGGGTTACAACTCAGGACCCTTCACACTAATGTCTTATGGACACACTCTCTACCATTGGGGTGGCTATACATCTGGTATTAGAAGAAAAAACATAAACACATAACACAAAGTAAGTTTTGATGATGAGCTTCATCTCCACGCCAGTTAGAGCATCTACAGCTTAGCCATTTCTCAATAAAAACAGAAGATGCACGCATAACAACTATGGCAAGTTTCATCATGGTTTTAGAAGTATAAAATATTAGAACTGTAAATCAGAAGAAAGCATGAATTTTGCTAATCCTAATTTTGAGTCCTAGTTTCCTCAAGAAGTTTTGAACTGAGATTCTCTCTACTTAGGCAAAAATGCATGTGATCTGAGTATGTACAGAATCAGAGCCATGATATCTACATTGTATATTTGAAAATGCAAGCCTAGAAATGCCTAAGCAATGAGATACAATTCAGAAGAAACTTACCTTGCTTCTGGAGATATATATTCTGGTTCAGGCTGCTGTGATATTCTTGTCAGCTTTCTCACGTGCTCAGAAGGCTGGAACAATATTTAACTTGAGCTAAGAAATGGCTGAGAATTTCAGGAACAACCAAGAATCAAAGTTCTAATTTTTTAAATGGAAGTTGTGGAGATGGAATTGCAGTCGGTAAACAGATGTTGGGATTGTTTCCAATTTGGCCAAGAGATGTGCAAGAAAATTAGAGTTTGGGCGTGAAAAGAAACAGAAGCTTAGCAGGTTTTTTTGTTTAACTTTTTAGTTTCCAGTTCTTTGAAATTTCAGCAAGGTTTCAAGGCTAAATTTAAAATTCTCCACCAATTTTTTTCTACCGGCCTTCAGTTGAAAAATTAAGTTCAATTTATAGGCAAGGGTTTAGTAGCTTGGAGAAGCAAAAGTACAACCATCATACACTAGGCGCTGACTTGTTCTTGAAGCAATTTCAAACAAGTAAGGTTAATAACTTTTAGTCGTTCCTAAGCTGGATTTGTAAGCATGAATTAAGGAAAAGTACCCTCAGAGGCAAAAGAAAAGCATGGGCCCAGCATAAACTTGTACAAAAGTTTGCTTTTCAAGGACAGCAATGGTACTTCTTTCTCACACGTGGGGAATTCCTTTGGATAAAAACTCAAAAGTAGTTATGTGCATTAAATGATGATGAGATTTATCAAACCAGAAATCCTGCAATATGAGATTGTGCATCATATCCTATATCTAAGCCAGAAGTTCAACATCAGTGCAACTTAGAACAAAACATCCAACTTCTGATCCTTTAATCTTCTCGCTTCAGCCTGTTCTGAAGGAGTTCTCAGACTTTTCTTAAAGTTTGTAACACGCTTTGTAGACTTTCTTTGAATTACTTTTGCAAACTCTGGCTGAACGTTTGTGAAAACTGGCCCAGAAGTTCTAAACAAAATTTGTCTTGAAAGTGTCCAGAATTTGCTGAGTGTTCCAGTTTCATGGGCGTGTCTTTGATCATTTATAACTTGAAAGTCCAGCATTTCCAGGAGAAATTTTGTTCTGCAATATTTTAGGTCTTATTGATATCTAAAACTCTTGTGTTAGAAATTCTTCCAGAATCAGCTTGCATCATGGTGATAATCTGATCAGAAGTTCTGAGCTTGTCATATTTCTTAAACACTTAGAAAAATTCTAAGTATTTTAAAATTTTGACTTTTGAATTTCTTGATGAAATAAACCTCATATTTCAACATGTCTTGATTAAATATGATTCTTGAAACTTGATTTTGACCAAAAGTCAAAGTTTGACTTTTCATTATGCAAATGACCATTTTGCCCTTGTGCTAATTCCAAGCCTAAATTGATGTATCAGTACTGCAAACTTGACGTCATAGAAGATATTGTGAGAGAATCTTTGAGAAATGAGAGGGAAAATTTTGGGGTACAACAGCTACTGCTGTTCAATCTTCTTAAACCTGAAGAGTTAGATTGGCAAGTCTGCCATTCGTGACTTGAAGGTGAAAGATGATTGAACACTAGATTACCCAGAAATTTGCACTTGAATATGAATTGTGAATGGGCTTACAGAAAACATTTGGAGGAAAATTGATAAATACTGGAAGAAGTATCAGCACAAATCTCTTGATTTTTTTACTAAAACTTGATGCTTTATCTATGAGAAAAAGAGTTAGTAAAATGCAGATGTATGCATGACGTTTTTTTAGATGTGGTATTATGCTAAATGCATTTTGTATGTACATGTTATGATGTATGAATGTAAGATGTATGTTTTTGTCCTGGAAAATAAATCCATGACTGCCGCTGAGGAAATTCTAGGGGGTTGAATCCCTGATTGCCGTTGGGGATGAAGAATATGCATATCTTCAATCTTTGTTGAAAGAATGCGTTCGTTGGGAAATATCTCTTGAATGTCAGTTGTTATCTAGTCGGATCTAGGCTTCACAATTTGCTAAGGATGAAGCAGTCAACTGTTATCTGGTCAGATCTAGGCTTCACGACAACTTACTGGGGGAAGAGATGAATTAATTGTTATCTGGTCGGATTCCAGGTTTTGTAGAAAATTTCTTGAAATTGAATAGTTATATGGTCGGATCCAGGCTTCACGACAACTTGCTGGGGATACGAAAGTTAAATGTTATCTGGTCGAATTCAGGCTTAGCAGTAACTTGAAGTGGTACCTATTATCTAGTCGGGTCCAGGTTTCATGGTTTCTTGGAAAGTTGTACTATTATATGGTCGAGTCCAGGCTTCATAGTGTCTCTCTGGGGATCATAGTTAATTGTTATCTGGTCGGGCTCCAGGTTTCACAATAAACTATTTTCTGGTCGGGTCCAGGCTTTGTAGATTTCTGAGGTTGACGAGGTCAATTGCTATCTGGACGGGTCCAGGTTTCACAACAAATGTTTGAGGATTTAATTGTTATCTGGTCGAATTACAGGTTTCACAATGAATTTTTGAAAGGAATTGTTATCTGGTCGGATCCAGGCTTCACAGTAACTTGTTGGGGTAGAAGCAAACTCTATTGGGGAGAAGAAGTTAAACCTTGGTCCGGTTAAGTCCAGGTTCTTCTATATCTTTGAAGAGTTAAAATATTATCTGGTCGGGTCCAGGCTTTTAGTAACTTGAAATTGAGATCAATTTTTATTTGGTCGCGTCCAGACTTCAGACACTCAAACTGTTATCTGGTCGAGTCCAAGCTTTAGTAATTTACTAGGGATAGTGGCAAATTCTACTGAAGAAGAGGAGTTTTGCTAATGATTTTATAGGAATTAAACAGCTATCTGGTCGGGCCCAGGCTTTGGCAATTGAAGAAGTCAAACTGTTATCTTGTCGGGTCCAGGCTTTAGTAATAACTTGAAAATTATGCTAATATCTGGTCCGGTCCAGGCTTCATAGTATCTTTTTGGAAATAGTAAAGGCTTTGCTAACGACTTTACTAGGGATCAGGGGTTGTGGCCCTATGATTTGCAATAATCTAAAAGGAAAATTCAAACTGGAGAGTGTAGACTCAGTCGGGTATGACAGACTCGGCTTGGGGAGGATACACTCAACTGGGGAGGATACGCACAACTGGGGATAACAGGCTCAGTTGGGGAGGATGTACTCGGCTGGGGAATTTTGTGGTTCCTCGATTATTGTTGGGGAAATAAAACCTGTTGGGGGAAATAAACCCTGTTGAGTAGGTGAGTTTCTTTTAGGAAGAGATCTACGAGGCTTCAACTTGTAAAATTCGACTTAGCTGGAGAGAGAGCTGCCAAGAGATTGAGACTCTGGTTGGAGATTATCCTATGCAAAGAGACTTTCTGAGTAACTTTGTTGAGGAGGATGTTAATGAAATAATTCTATGGGGATATTCCATATTCATTAAAGAGGTTCCTGTTACTGCTTAGGTCATATGTGCCAAACAGTTTTAATTACGTTCATATGCATATGTTCATTCAATTTTAGTCATTGGACAAATTTGAATTCAAAACAAAGACAAAAATTTTGCACTTCAAAGTATATTTGTATTGATATTTAGCCCATGAATAGGTGTTTTTGTACAGAGAGACGGAGATCCTAGTAAGAGGAAATCGTCGAAAGGAAAACAAAATTGAGAGCAAAACAAATAGCCATGTGAAACAATCTCATTGGCGTCCAACTCTACTATTTCCCCAATGTCTTCGAATGTCCCTTGCCATTGATAGAACTTGATTGGATTGATCTTGGACCGTTTGAACTTGAACCTTGGTGATAAAATTGACTGTGGCGATTCCACGGGACATAGTCATACGCTTTCAATCCTTAATTTTTACCTGGCCGCCCTTTCAGGTTTTCAGGCCACCAGGATACCCTTTTTTGCCCAAGTCACCCGTTCGGGTTTTCAACTTGCCAGGTGTATAATCTTTTGCATATATCCCTAATTTTTTCCCAAACCTTTTGGTTTGCCGGGATGCCCTTATTTTTCCTAGGTGTGTCAACCTAGCAGGTCTCTTATGCATAGTATTTTTTAACTATGTCTGCGTTTATAGGATGTGGGAAATCTTCACCCTCCATGGTAGTCAACATCATGGCAGCGCCAGAGAAAACTCTCTTGACAATAAATGGACCTTCATAGGTGGGAGTCCATTTTCCTCTGGGGTCACCTTTTGGTAGAATAATGATTTTTATCACCAATTCACCAGCTTGATATACTCGAGGCTTGATCTTTTTGTTGAAAGCCTTGATCATATGTTTTTGGTATGTCTGACCATGGAAAACAGCAACTAATCGTTTTTCGTCGATCAAGTTAAGCTGATCCAATATCGTTTGAATCCAATTGTCTTCGCCTAGGCCTACCTCATTCATAATCCTCAGCGAGGGAATCTGAACTTCCACTGGAAAAACAGCTTCCATGCCATAGACTAGAGAAAAGGGAGTTGCCCCAGTTGATGTTCTAGCTGAAGTACGGTAGCCATGTAGAGAAAATGGCAACATCTCATGCCAATCCTTATAGGTTACTACCATTTTCTACATAATCTTCTTGATATTTTTGTTGGCCTCTTCGACTGCGCCATTCATTTTTGGTCTATATGGAGAAGAATTGTGATGCTTGACCTTAAACTGAGTGCAAAGCTCAGTGATCATAGCATTGTTGAGGTTAGTCCCATTATCGGTGATGATCCTTTCGGGGATACCATAACGGCATATGAGGTTGTGTCTGATGAATCTGGCTACCATATTCTTGGTGACTGAGGTGAACGAGGCGGCTTCGACCCACTTGGTAAAATAGTCGATAGCAACAAGAATGAAGCGGTATCCGTTGGAAGCGGCTGGCTTGATCTATTCAATCATGTCAATGCCCCACATTGCAAATGGCCATGGAGCAGTCATGACGTTCAAAGGGATAGGAGGCACATGGACCTTGTTAGTGTAGATTTGGAATTTGTGACAAGTTCTTGAATGTTGATGGTAATCAGTCTCCATTGTTGACCAATAGTAACCGACTCTTAATATTTACTTAGCAATCGTATGTCCACTTGAGTGAGTACCAAAGAGACCATCGTGCATGTCTTCCATGATTTCCTCTGCCTCCTTCTTGTCCACACATCAGAGTAGAGTTGAATCATGGTTGCGTTTGTACAATATTCGGTTACTTAGGAAGAATTTGGCTGCAAATCTTCGTAAGAAATTTCTATCATTGATAGATGCTCCCTCTGGATACTCTTGTGCTTCAAGGTATCTCATCACCTCATGGTACCATGGCTTTTTCGCATCGGTGTCAAGCTCAGAGCAATGTGCAGGTTCGTCGAATCTTTCAATCATGATCATCGGGGTTTCGTTGTCCCATCTGACCTTGAACATTGAAGACATGTTTTCCAAAGCGTCAACCAACTGATTTTCTTCCCTAGGGAAGTGCTCAAAAGTGATCTATTTGAAGTAAGGAATTAGGGATAGCACAAGTTCCTTGTAAGGGATTATATTAGGGTGTTTAGTGTCCCAATCTCCTTTTACATGACTGACCACTAGAGCGGAATCCCCAAACACATTCAAATTTTCAATCCTCAAATCAATGGTAGCTTTCAAACCCAAAATACATGCTTCGTACTCGGCCATATTATTCGTGCAATCGAAGCATAATCTGGAAGTGAATGGAGTGTGGAAACCCTCGGGAGAGATGATTACAACACCAATTCCGTTACCTAAGGCATTGGAAGCCCCATCGAATACCATAGTCCATCGGGATCTTCGTTCAGGTTCGTCATACGGTCTAAGTCTCGCGTAATCGGTTACCAGCATGATATTCTCATCAAGGAAGTTAAAGTTCATTGACTGATAATCATCCATAGCTTGATGGGATAAATGATCAGCTAGTACGCTTCCTTTGATGTCCTTTTGTGTAGTTTATTGGATATCGTACTTAGTCAAGATCATTTTGCCATCTAGCTATCCGACCAGAAAGGGTAGGTTTCTCGAAAATGTACTTGATTCGGTCCATTTTAGAAATCAACAGAGTGGTATGAGTCAACATATACTGTCTTAGTCGGCGAGCAGCCCATGCAAGAGCGCATCAAGTTTTCTCGAGCAGTGAATATTTGGTTTCACAGTCGGTAAACTTTTTGCTCAGGTAATAAATAACATGCTCTTTTCGGCCAGACTCATCATGTTGGCCCAAAACACACCCAATAGAATTCTCTAGTACCGTTAAGTATATGATCAAGGGCTTTCCTTCAATTGAAGGCATAAGAATAAGAGGCTCTTGTAGATTTTTTTTGATTTTGTCGAAGGCAGCTTGGCACTCATCATTCCATCTGACTACCTGATCTTTCTTCAAGAGTTTAAAGATTGGCTCACAAGTAGCAGTCAAGTGTGATATGAAGCGAGCAATGTAATTGAGACGAACCAAGAATCCTCTGACTTCTTTTTTAGAATGAGGGACTGGCATTTCTTGGATGGCCTTTACCTTGACAGGATTAACTTCAATGCCTTTATTGCTGACAACAAAACCTAGAAGCTTTCCAGATCGTACTCCAAACGTGCACTTGTTAGGGCTTAACCTCAACTTGTACTTCTTCAGCCTCTCGAATAATTTGTACAGATGATCAAGATGTTATTCTTCGTTTTGTGATCTGGCAATCATGTCATCCACATATACCTCTATCTCATGATGAATCATGTCATGAAATAAAGCTACCATAGCCCTTTGATATGTTTCCCCTGCATTCTTTAATCCGAACAGCATGACCTTGTAGCAGAAGGTGCCCCATTGGGTACCGAAAGTAGTCTTCTCCATGTCTTCAGGAGCCATCCTTATTTGATTATAGCCTGAGAAGCCATCCATGAAAGAGAAAACTTTATGCTGAGTTGTATTATCAACTAAGAGGTCAATGTATGGTAGAGGGAAGTCATCCTTGGGGCTTGCCCTATTCAGATCCATATACTATACGCACATGCAAACTTTTCCGTCCTTTTTCGGCACCGGTACCACATTGGCAACCCATTGGGGATAGGATGTCACAACTAAGAATCCTGCATCAAATTGTTTCATCACCTCAGCTTTGATCTTTTCAGACATATCAAGCCTCATGCGACGAACCTTTTGTTTGACGGGAGGGCAGTCTTCTTTTGTCAGCAGACGATGGACTATGATGTCGGTATCCAACCCAGGAATATCTTCATAATACCAAGAAAATACTTCCACATAATCATGCAACATCTGAACCAACCTTCTCTTGACACTACTTTCCAAATTAGCGTCGATCTTGATTTCCTTCTTATCTGACTCAGTACCCAGTTTGATAACTTCAACTGACTCTTCGTGCAATTGAATAGCTTTTTCATCTTGTAATAGAAGTCTGGATAGTTCTCCCGGTATGTCACAATATTTCTCGCCTTCGTCTTCAGCTTAGTTCATAGGACATTAAAATTCATAGTCGGTAATAGTAGAGTCATTGGAAATAGGATCCAGAGTGGATGAGGACCTGCAAGAGTGTGTGTGCGCGCATGTAAGATACATGGCTATTTTTTTGAAAATGTATTTGAAATAAAGGAAAGACAATGAACAAAAATATTTGAATGCAAAAGAGTCCAATGTACTGAATGATCATATGATTAGATGAACATAAATAAAACCCTTGACAAATGGACCAAAGTTCCCCGGGCCAGGCACATGGCTGAAAAGTCATTGTTAAAATATTACAGACAACATGTTCTTAAATTAAAAGAAAAGCAATAACAAGTAGATTATTCCTCAATGAAGGAGATGGGCATAAAGTCCTTTGTATGCCAATTCTCCAGCTCTGTTGTAGTTAGATACACCCAATATTCAAATGCAGCTTCTTCATCAGAATCAACCATGGCATTGACTTCATGGCTTCCAATGCGGAGAGGTGGCTTTCCAGGAAGAGAACGCCTCACTTCCTTCTGAGTTTTTCCAGTGAAGCCCAAACCAAACTTATCGTTTTAAATGGGATATCGAGGAGTTGCCCTTAAGTATCACAGTTTCCTTCTTCAATTGCCACACGGGCATCCTTGACTGAAATTATCTTTAGTGTGGCCTTAACAGCTTTAGACTCATCAGAAGAACATTTGGTAGTAGCAACCATCGGTGGCATGACATCAAAGGCTTGACATGGGGTTTCAATGAATTCTCCATTCATCTCTACGTATTTGAACGAGTTAAGGTGGCTTACCATAAACTATTATTTTCCACAGACAGTGATTATTCTTCCATTGACTGGATATTTGAGTTTCTGATGGTGAGTTGAGGTTACTGCACCAGCTTTATAGATCCGCGGGCGACCTAACAGACAAGAATAGGTAGGACGAATATCCATAATATAGAAGGTAGAGTTGAAGATTTTGGAACCCACTTTGACCGGAAGATCCACTTCCCCATGAACAGTCCTCTTTGATCCATCAAACACCCTTATAATTATATCACTTGGCTTCAATACTAAATCTTCATAGTCAAGACGGTCTAACGCCCCCTTGGGTAATACATTCAAAGAAGAACCAGTGTAAACTAGCACATGTTCTAAGGTAGTCCCCTTGCACTTGACAGAAACATGTAGAGCTTTATTGTGATTCTTCCCAAGAGGCGTTAAGTCAGCATCTGAAAATCCCAAGCCATTATCAACTGTCAGGCTAGCCATGCAATTCTCAAATTGGTCTGTTGTTGTCTCATGGGGGATATGAGCCTCTTTTAGGAACTTGATTAACGTCCAAGCATGGGCATCAGAACAGAGTAGCAATGACAACATTGAAATCTTAGAAGGGGTTTGCCCCAACTGTTCCACAATATTGAAGTCGCTTCTTTTTATTATCTTCAAGATCTCATCCATTTCACGGGCGGAGGGTTCTTCATCAGCTACGTCCTTGGAGGGTACTTCAATCACATCAGGCTCAACAGCCTTCTCATTCCCTCTTGTATTAGTACTTGGCTTGGCAGCAGTAATGCAGATGGGCATCCTTGTAATAACTGGTGGTGAGATATTGGGTGAAAATATTCTCCCAGTTCTAGTTTCCTTGCTTGAGCCCGCTATGTTTCCCATATTGTCATCTTTTCCTTATTCGATCCACCCATCTTGTTTAATCCCATGATATAACACTTTAACACCATAGTTCCATGGTACCGCCTTATTTGAAGAGTAGGGAATCAATCTGAGACTGGTAATTATTAAGGGAGCAATAGTGGGTTCATTTGAAATCCTAATAGGACCTTTGGAGGTGATCCTAAGAGGCTTGTTTGAGATGGTAATAATGGAGAGGTCTTCACATTTGTTAGTAAAACTTTTAGCAAGTGGGGTCCTCTCGAATAGAATTTTGTGGCTATCCATCAGGTGTTGTATGCCTTTATTCAGCCCATCACATCCATTGAGTTTTCTTGTATAGCACACACAGCCCTTTACGCAGCCATGGAAAATCCTGGCTTTCAACAAATTGTTTTTTATTATATTCAGCGGAGTAGTCAATTCTTCAATAGAGGCGACAAAAATTGTATCTTCAACAACATTAACACCTTTGTCATGCTTCGACATTGGAGTGGTGATTACATTCGGCGTTGGAGGAGGATCGAATTTAATAGTTTTGTTATCAATCAAATCCTGGATTTTGTTCTTCAAGGCCTAGCACTGGTCAGTCTCGTGCCCGGCGCTACTTGAATGGTAAGCACACTTAGCGTTCGGATTATACTTTGGTGATGAGGTATCAGGATTGGCGGGAGGATCGCGCAATGTCACTAAATTAACCTTGATAAAATGTTGTAAGGCTTGAGACAATGACATGCCTAACCTCATAAATTGTATTCTTGGAGTTTCAAAATGTTGATGATTTGCAGATGGTCTTGGAGTAGGAGTTGGATTGGAGATTCGGACAGCATTGATAAACGGACGATCATTCTTCTTCGTACGATCCCTTTCCCTGTACACAGCATTGACTTCCTTCTTTGAAGCGAAAGGGTTCTTGATAGGATTGGGAGTGGAGGTAGATGCCACATAGATCTTCCCACTTCTGATTCCACTTTCAACTCTTTCACCGGTTAAGATTAATTCGGTGAAACCAGAAGAAGAGAAACCAACCAATAGATTAAAGAAAGGACCAGACAAAGTGCCCATGAACATGTCAATGTGTTCCCGATCAGTCAAGGGTGGTTGAACCCTACCGGCGAGGTCTCTCCATTTTTCCGCATATTCCTTAAATCCTTAATTCTTTCCCATGGTCATATCTTGCAACTGAATCCTCGTTGGCGCCAAGTCGGCGTTGTACTGATACTGATGGTAGAAGGCAGTAGCTAAATCCTCCCAAGTATTGATACGAGAACCATCTAACTGATAAAACCATTCAAGTTGCGTTCCAGCTAAGCTTTCTTGGAAAAAGTGAACCCAGAGCTTCTTATCAGAGGTGTGTGGCTGTATTTTGCGCAAATAAGACTTTAGGTGAAGTTTTGGACAAGAAACTTCATCGTATTTTGCAAAGAATGGTATTTTGAATTTGTGGGGGATGACTACCCCAAAGATCAAACCCAAATCATCAAAATCTAAACCGGGGACGACTTGGATTTCAACAGCTTTCAATCTTTCTTCTAACTGCTTGTATTTGACATCGGCGGGTGGATATTGTTCATCAAAATAATCATCATCGGATACTTGATCATTAGCACAGTCAGCCTAGGTACTCTTGACCTCACCAATCTGGTTCTCATCCTCTAAAGATGAATCTCCTCCTACTGGGATTTGACGGATTGTCTCCTTGTACCTTCTACCCATGTTGAGTAGAGCTTTCTTCTTTGGCTTCTTCTTAACAGCCAGCAAATTCATCATATCTTGCTGCCCCTTGGCTAGAGGTAGTAGAGTCTCCTGAAACTGAGAATTCTGGGCTTTGAGATCCTTCACAGTTTTCTCTAGATCCATCTTGCTGAAATAAACAACAGAAAGATAAGGAAACCTATTATGCGAAAACCTGGCATGTTATGATGCATGGAATATGTACGTGCAAATGATTTCAAGGATTAATGAGATTTAAATTTGTATAGAGAAAAAATGGACAAACGTTAATTTTCATTAAACAAAACAAAAGAGATTACACCATGCCTCTTGGGCTTACAAAATAACTTTCTAAGATAGAAAGACTGAACGCCTCCTCTTTGGTGCGAGATAAGCGTTCACACTTTGCTCTTCTTGTAGTTGTTTCGTAAGTTCTAAGATCCTCCTTTCACTAGCATAGAATTGAGCCTCGAAAGTATCTCGTTCTTCCTTCAGCTGGATCCAACCATTTTGCAAGTCTTTGAGAGAGGTAGGCATGTCGGGATGGAGGATAGTGTAGGGAACATCTCCTTCCACCATAGGCTCCAAGACGACTGGTAAGATGGAAGGATAAGGCATCACAAGTTTTTGAGCACGGGCTCGTGCCCACTTAAGGTAAAGCTCAAGGGGAAAGGAATTCTTGTGTCCTAGTGTCTTGCTATCCACCTTGTTTAACATCCTCCAAGCTCGGATAAACCTCTGGAGGTAACCTTGATCATCATTATCGTAGTCAAATACCACTCCTTGGATAAGCATCTCACGGGGACCATCCCTCCGGGCGTAACCAGACTGTTGTAGGGCTAAGCAGGGGTTGTAAGTGATACCTCCTCTAATGCGAAGCAAAGGAATATTTTGGAATTCTCCACAACAATCGATGATAGTAACATTCTCCAAAGAGCGGGAACACCAATGAATATCTGAATGTCTGAGTGTCATCAACCTATGGGACCACCTTGAACCTTTCTCATTCTTCAATACAGATTGGGGAAGATGTGAAATACATATTTCCAAGAGAGGAGTACAACACATGAGGATACCTCTTTTCCTCATAGTGTGAGTGTAAAAAGAATGTAGGATGTCTCCTAACAAAGTAGGCACCGGGTTACGAGACATGAAGATTTTGACAGCGTTTACATCTATGAGTTAGTCAGGATTTTGAAACAAAACCATCCCATAGATGAGAAGAGCCACAAATTCCTCAAAAGCTTGTAAGTCTAAGGATTTCCAACAATCTTAAGCTTTCTCAAACAAGAACTTGGCTAGGAAACCTTTGACACCACTCCTTATTTCCCAATTAGTTGTGACATCATATGGTTGCAAGTGTAAGGCTTGAGCAATCTCTTCTGGCTTTGGATCTCTTTCCGTACCGTTGAAAGGTAGTTGATTGAGAATTGGAATCCTCTAGAGTTGAGAAAATTCTTCCAAAGTTGGCACAAGTTGATAGTCGGGAAAAGTGAAGCAATGGTGTAGAGGATCAAAGAATTAGAAGAGCACCTTCATCATATCTTCATCAGTGTTAGAGGTAACCAAGTTTAGTAGGCGACCATGTCTTTCAGAAAATGGAGAGTTTTCAGGAATTCTTGATGCTAACTCTTTGAGTTGAGGAGATATTATTACGAGATTGACTTGAATGGTTTTACTACGAATAGAATCCATATCCTACAAAACAGAACAAAGATAAATCCCAAAAATCCTTGAAATGGTTAGTGAGTATGAGTATGATGTCATGATGTTTATGATGTTATGTAAAATTATACATATACAAACAAATCAAACAAGTCCTTAGGTTTAGGCTTGCATGGAGTCTCATAGGTAAATACCCTCTTGTAGTTTAGTTGGCTCAAACCTGTCCTAGCAATAGTAATCGGGTTCTAAGGGATCTCAATATCACTGGTTTGTTTTTCTCAGGCATTGTTTCATCGCAAGCCTCTTTAATGGCGACCGAAATATCCCAAAAAACCAACTCTCAATTAGTGTAGTATCGAGTATCTACCAACTTTAGACTGCACCAAAGTCGGTCATCTCACTACGTCCTAATGGCCAAGTTGGTCAAGTAAAGGTTCTAGAAGCTAGTTAGTGCTTCATGACATCACTCAGCGGCACCGTATTCTCCTTGACTACTCAAGGGCTACCAGTACCAACAAATATGTCACACTAACATAGCTATTACTTAGACCGTGTCAGTATACCCTGCACAGTTTCCACAATGTATTTCTACTTACCTATAAGGTATCCCAAATCCGGGTAGAGGATTTAAACCCAAAAAAAGAACCAAAATGTAAAGCATACAAGTCAAACAATGAAAGCAAATAAATGTGATCTAACCCTAAGGTAACCCCACTTTTAAAATTTCCCCAGTAGAGTCGCCAATTATATGATACGGTGGGAGAACTGACTTGGTTGTTTTGCGTTTTATCACAAATGTTGCGGTTAAGCAAGAGTCGCCACCGACTTTTCTTTTATCCAAAAGGAAAGGTGAAAAAGCACAGGAAAGACCTTTGAGATTGTTTCTTGAGTTAGGGGGGTAGATTATGAAAAGGGAAGGTATTAGCACCCTTTTCATCCATGGTTTTCCATGGGCTCTTAGTTGCTAGCTAGATCACTTGCTTTTGTTTGAAAATGTGCTTTGTGTAGTTTTTGAAAGTATTTTGTAAAGATGTCATTGTTTAGGAAAACTTTGTAATGATTCTCGTTCGTAAGAATGTATTCAAAGTGTTTGATCTTTTGAAAATGTTTTCAAATTTGAAAGATTTTTTTGAAAGTGTTGGTGTTTGTTTTGAAAATAGAAAGGATGTTTTTGTTTTGAAATTGAGCAAGTAACTAGGAAAATTCTACCTACTAAAAATTCTTTCATGTTCATTTCCTCTTTCCTTTGACATCATTATCTTACCATTGATTTGGTAAGTAACCCTATCTTTGGATGTAAAAGGGACGAGAAAGGGTCATCGTATAGTCATGAATAGCAATGTTGTAAGATATCTTAGCATTTTCTTTAAGGGACTAAGATCATTCGTAAGTCAACATTCGTAGCGTCATCTAGGGGCTATGATCTTGTATTTTTGTTTGTTTTTTCTAAGACGTCTTACATGCATATTATAACCATTTATTTATCAAGGAAACAAATGGAGTTAACCATAGAGGTGCAAAGTGTGCAAGTGTATCTTTTTCATGCTTGATTTATCTTTGATTAGGGTTTTCTAAGCATTGGTTTTATCTTTCCATACAAAACCTAATCACTAGCCTTTATATATAAAGCATTAAATTGCGGAAAAGTAAAAATACTAAGCTATTACATCAATAGGGGTGGGGTGTACAAATTTACAAATGGGTATTTTTGCAAGAAAATTAAATCTAATTAACTATTACAACCATATTGAATATTGAAATGGACTTGTTTTTTTTGTTTTTGTTAAGAAATTAAATTTACTTAAGAAAATATTTTGATCTTTTTTATTCTAAAAGAAATAAAATAAAAACATGTGAATATGAAATATTTTTGGTGTTCTTGGTTATCAAAATAAAAAAATAAGATAAACAAGAAAATGGAGTCAGAATCAGCACATTTCTGAAACGAGGAGGAACAAAAGTTCTGACTCAGATACGCTGCAAGAGAGAAGATGTTACTAGGCAAGCAGAAGGTCAGAAGTTCTGGGCATGGGTACACCAAGTTCTGAGGTTGCTGGGAATAAAGAAAGATCTAGAAGTTCTGATTATTGAAGGGGTTCAGAAGCTATAGTGTAGTTGGGAACCTAGATGTTCTTATATCACTGGCAAGTTAGAAGTTCGTGTTATTGAGAGAGTGTGGAAGTTCTGATGTAGCCGGACACCTAGAAATTCTGATGATGGGTAAGTGAAGTGTCAATGTTGTTGGATGGGAATGTCTAGAAGTTTTGGTCCCGGATCAATATTTTGATAAGCAATTAAAGGGATTGATCTAGAAGTTCTGGTCCAATTAATGGGGTAAAAGTGTCAGAAAATAAATGTAAAAAAAGGGTGTTTATGGGGTTAGAACTCAGGACCCTTCACACTAATGTCTTATGCACACACTCTCTACTACTGGGGTGGCTATACATCTGGTATTAGAAGCAAAAGCATAAACACATAACACAAAGTAAGTTCTGATGATGAGCTTCATCTCCACGCCAGTTAGAGCATCTGCAACTTAGCCATTTCTCAACAAAAACAAAAGATGCACGCATAACAGTTATGGCAAGTTTCATCATGGTTTCAGAAGTATAAAATATTAGAACTGTAAATCAGAAGCAAGTATGAATTTTTCTAATCCTAATTTTGAGTCCTAGTTTCCTCAAGAAGTTATGAACTGAGGTTCTCTCTACTAAGGCAAAAATACATGAAATCTGAGTATGTACAGAATCAAAGCCTTGATATCTACATTATATCTTTGAAAATGCAAGCCTAGAAATTCCTAAGCAATGAGATACAAATCAGAAGAAACTTACCTTGCTTCTGGAGATTTAGAGTCTAGTTCAGGCTGTTGTGATATTCTGGTCAGCTTTCTCACGTGCTCAGAAGGCTGGAACAATCTTTAACCTGAGCTTAGAAATGGATGGAAAATTATGGAACAACCAAGAATCAAAGTTATGATTTTTGAAATGGAAGTTGGTGGAGATGGAACTGCAGTCGGTAAATAGAGGTTGGGATTGTTTCCAATTTGGCCAAGAGATGTGCAAGAAAATTAGAGTTTGGGCATGAAAATAAACAGAAGCTTAGCAGGTTTTTGTGTTTAAGCTTTTAGTTTCCAGTTCTTTGAAATTTCAGCAAGGTTTCAAGGCTAATTTTAAAATTCTCCACCAATTTTTTCTACCTGCCTTCAGTTGTAAAATTAAGTTCAATTTATAGGCAAGGATTTAGTAGCTTGGAGAAGTCAAAAATATAGCCATCATACACTAGGGGTTGACTTGTTCTTAAAGCAAGTTCAAACAAGTAAGGTTAATAGCTCTTATTCGTGCCAAAGTTGGATATCTAAGTATGAATTAAGGAAAAGTACCCTCAGAGGCAAAAGCATTGCATGGGCCTAGCATAAACTTGTACAAAAGTTTGCTTTTCAAGGACAACAATGGTACTTCTTTCTCACACGTGGGGAAATTCTTTGGATAAAAACTCAAAAGTGGTTGTGTGGATTAAATGATGATGAGATTTATCAAACCATAAATCCTGCGCTATGAGTTTGTGCATCATAGCTTAGATCTGAGCCAGAAGTTCAGCATCAGCGCAATTTAGAACAAAACATCCAACTTTTGATCCTTTAATCTTCTCGCTCCAGCATGTTCTGAAGGAGTTCTCAGACTTTTCTTAAAGTTTGTAACACGCTTTGTAGACTTTCTTTGAATTAATTTTGCAAACTCTGGCTAAACGTTTGTGAAAACTGGCCCAGAAGTTCTTAACAAAATCTGTCTTGAAAGTGTCCAGAATTTGCTAAGTGCTCCAGTTTCATGGGCGTGTCTTTGATCATTTATAACTTGAAAGTCCAGCATTTCCAGGAGAAATTTTGTTCTGCAATATTTTAGGTCTTATTGAGATCTAAAACTCTTGTGTTAGAAATTCTTCCAGAATCAGCTTGCATCATGGCGATAATCTGATCAGAAGTTCTGAGCTTGTCACATTTCTTAAACACTTAGAAAAATTCTAAGTATTTTAGAATTTTTACTTTTTAATTTCTTGATGAAATAAACTTCATATTTCAACATGTCTTGATTAAATATGATTCTTGAAACTTGATTTTGATTAAAAGTCAAAGTTTGACTTTTTAGTATGCAAATGACCATTTTGCCCTTGTGCCAATTCCAGGCCTAAATTGATGTATCAGTACTGCAAACTTGATGTCATAGAAGATCTTGTGAGAGAATTCTTGAGAAATGAGAGGGAAAATTTTGGCGTACAACAGAAGGCAACATGTAAAGATATCTTAGCATTCGAAGGGACTGTCATTATATAGGCAACATCGAGGGACAAGATCATTTCTCGTAGGCAACTCGAGAGACGTTAGGGACCATGATCTTTATGATGACTTTAGAATTAAGGGTCTTTGCTAAGACATCCCTAAGTTCGAGGGACATGACCATTATTTTCCGAGGAAACCAAGTGAGGTATACCCTATGGGTTCATATGTGCAAGGTGTGTTATGTTCAGTTATTTTAGTCTTGTGTTAAGTTTGCTAATGTTTGATTATTCTTGCCATACAATTATATTAGTCATACATCTAGCAGTTAATAATTGCAGTAATTTAAAAGTGCAGATATATAAAACCTAGCTATTACAAGGCTTCGAGGAGGGGGATTATGCATATATCCAAAACTGGGGGGGGGGGGGGGGGGGAATAAATAAAAACGGTAAAGATCCTACTAATAATCTATTACATCCCAATATACAGTTACAATATAATAAGAAGTGTGAAAGAATAATAACGCACAAATTTGAAAAGACGTCTAAAAATCCTAAGATATAAAAAATCTTTTTGTTGTTTTTTGTTTTAATTTATTAAAATGGTTTAAGTTAAAAAATAATTTTTATGGATCTATATTTAAAAAAAGATTATTATTGAAGAAACATGAAATTTAAATAAAAGAAATTAATTCTATGTTTTTTGTTTTTTTTTTTTTTACGAAAAGGAAAATGAATTAAAATGATATTAAACCTAAGTTATATTAATTTTAATCTATAAAAAAGTTAAAGTGATTAGTTAATTAATTTACCAAAATTAAAATTTAATTAAGAAAAATCCTAAATCTATTTTTATGTGATTTTTATATTTGTTTATTGATTAAAATAAAAAAAGGGATTAAAAGAAATAAATGAAATGAATAAAACAATAAAATAAAGATGGGCCTAGTAGCAAAAGTAAACAGGGGGTGCAATCATCAGAAATCCCTAGGCCCGAATCTTCGAAAGCTTTATGCCCTAACCATGGTGTTTTCATATTCATGCGTGGAACCTCTGATTTAACCATCCATAATTATTCTATATAAACTCAAACAAACGTTAGCATGCCATGAAATGTGATTAAAATTAGAGATTCGAAGTTTAAAATTTTACCAAACCGGTGTTGTCAAATGGAGACGTGCTAGGCGTGTGATGGATTTCTCTTGGGCCTTGTAAGGCTCCTGAGGACTTCAAGAGGATGGTTTTGAGGCTTGGTTTCAATCGAGAGAGACCGGAATCTCGAGATATGACTTGCACCAATTCTTTGATTTCTGGAGTGCTTTTTGAAGAGCTTTTGGAGAGCTTTTTGAAGAGCTTTTTAGAGAGGAATTTTGTGTGTTTCAAGCTTGTATGGCTCTATATTTATAGAGGATAATGAGGAGACAAGAAAGCATGGAAAGAATCTCCCTCATAATTTTTTGTTTTAAGACCATAATCAAAACTTGAAAAAATGCCATGTTTGATGATTTTATGCCATTTTTACATGTGGATGAACCTGGACATATTTGAAGGGTTATTGCACGAAATCAATTGACTTAAACCAGCATAAAAATTGCCCAAAATGGATTCGCATCAAAATTTACATTATTTCTATTATTTATTTATTTAATTCTGAATTTTAATGAATAAAATATCAAAATAAATTGCATAAATAGTAGAAAAATGTATGGGTGGGCTTAGAAGTCGTGGACCATGTTAGTAATGAGTTTCAAACTTGAAAAGATAGGCCCATTTGGAAAATATCGAAGTTTGATCAATATTTGCTTCATGCATTTTTTTCAAAAATTGCCCAACTTTGACGATGCATATCTCTCTTAATTTTAACCCTATGAGGGTGTTCTTGGACTTTTTAGAAAGCTTAGGATGTCCCCTAAGCAACCTTTTTCTTTTTTTCACAATTGGATCTTCCATGTTCATGTAAGAAGCTTTGACCCAAAAGGTGTTTTTGTTGACTTTTGAAAAGGACCTATAATGTCTGAATTTATATCTTTTCATGAGTGCATATCTTGAACTTGAGGGATGAAGATGAGTTGTAGGGAATTGAATTCTATTAAAAATGAGTCTTGGATAAGAAATTTCTGATAAAGTATGAGAAAGTTATGTCTGGTCAAAGTTTGGTTGACTTTTCCTATAGGAACCCAAATTTAGCAACTTTTGAGTTTTGATGAATTAGGAGCATTCCTTGAGGAATCATGACCAAACATTGATCAAATGATGGATATCACTTCAAAATGTTGATGTTAACCAAAAATCTTGAAGTTTGACTATATGTGGGTCACCATTGACTTTTAACCTAGTATAGTTAATTTTCAGGCATTTGAGCAGTAGACTGAGCAAACTTCTTGTGCAAGGCATGAAACTTGGCATGGATGATCTTGAGGACATATTAGGGCAATGGAAACCACTTAGGACACTTGTAAACTCAAACATATTGATGAGGAGTGAAACCCTAGTTTGAGGCTCATTGTCTTAGGAGGAGGATTTGTCTGGCCAATCCTTAGTCAACTTGAGCAATTCAGGACCTCTAAGAGTTTATATGGTGTGAAAATTGGAGGGAAAATTTTGGGGTGCAACAGCTGCCCCTATTCAATATTCTTAAACCTGAGGATGTAGATTGGATGGTCTGACTTTCGTGATCTGAAGGTGGAAGATGATTGAAAACTAGAGTGCCCAGAAATTTGCACTCGCATGAAGTAATACTAATCGATAATATCGGGAATGGGCTTACAGATGCCATTTGGAAGGAGACGGAGAATAGCCAGAGATGGGCTTAAAGATGCCATCCAGAAAATATATCGGTTGCATAAGAGAGAAGGAAACTTTTGTCCTGAGATAAAAGAGAAGGAACCTGTATAGGGCTTTCTCGGGATAAGTCCATGCAAAACTGCGTCAAGTAATTCATGAAAAGGAGCCTGGATAGTAGGGCTATAAGAAGGAACCTGGGTGGTAGGGTTACTTCGAAATGAAATCCTGGATAGTAGGGCTATGAGAAGGAACCTGGGTGGTAGGGTTACTTCGAAATGAAAGCCTGGAAAGTAGGGCTATGAGAAGGAATCTGGGTAGTAGGGTTACTTTGAAAATAAAGCCTGGATAGTAGGGATATGAGAAGGAACCTAGGTAGTAGGGTTACTTAGAAATGAAATCCTGGATAATAGGGCTATGAGAAGGAACTTGGATATTAGGGTTACTTCGAAATAAAATCCTGGATAGTAGGGCTATGAGAAGGAACCTGGATAGTATGGTTACTTCGAAATGAAAGCCTGGATAGTAGGGCTATGAGAAGGAACCTGGATAGTAGGGTTACCTCGAAATGAAATCCTGGGTAGTAGGGTTGTAAGAAGGAACCTGGATAGTAGGGTTACTTCGAAATGAAAGCCTAGATAGTAGCGCTTATGAGAAGGAACCTGGGTCGTAGGGTTACTTCAAGATGAAAGCCTGGATAGTAGGGCTATGGGAAGGAACCTAGGTAAGGTTGCTTTGAGATGAAAGCCTGGATAGTAGGGCTTATGAGAAGGAACTTGGGTGGTAGGGTTACTTCGAGATGAAAGCCTGGATAGTAGGGCTATGAGAAGGAACCTGGGTAAGGTTTCTTCGAGATGAAAGCCTGGATAGTAGGGCCATGAGAAGGAACCTGGATAGTAGGGTTACCTCGAAATGAAATCTTGGGTAGTAGGGTTGTGATAAGGAACCTCGATAGTAGGGTTACTTTGACATGAAATCCTGGATAATAGGGCTTATGAGAAGGAACATGGGTCATAGGGTTACTTCGAGATGAAAGTCTGGATAGTAGGGCTATGAGAAGGAACCTGGGTAAGGTTTCTTCAAGATGAAAGCCTGGATAGTAGGGCTTATAAGAAGGAACCTGGGTCGTAGGGTTACTTCGAGATGAAAGCCTGGATAGTAGGGCTATGAGAAGGAACCCGGGTAAGGTTGCTTCGAGATGAAAGCCTGGATAGTAGGGCTATGAGAAGGAACCTAGGTAAGGTTGCTTCGAGATAAAAGCCTGGATAGTAGGGCTTATGAGAAGGAACCAGGGTCGTAGGGTTACTTCAATATGAAAGCCTGGATAGTAGGGCTATGAGAAGGAACCTGGGTAAGGTTTCTTCGAGATGAAAGCCTGGATAGTAGGGCTATGAGAAGGAACTTGGGCCGTAGGGTTACTTCGAGATGAAAGCCTAGATAGTAGGGCTTATGGAAAGGAACCTAGTTAAGGTTTCTTCATGAGGAGTTTGGGTAAAACTGCATCTGAACCGAGAAGGAACCTGGGTAAGGTTTCTCCGTGAGGAGTTTGGGTAAAACTGCATCTGAACCGAGAAGTAACCTATATAAGGTTACTTCGTGAGAAGTTTGGGTAAAAATGCATCTGAACCGAGAAGGAACCTGGGTAAGGTTGCTTCGTGAGGAGTTTGGGTAAATTTGCATCTGAACCGAGAAGGAACCTAGGTAAGGTTGCTTCATGAGGAGTTTGGGTAAAACTTTTGGAGGAATCTGGGTAAGGTTTCTTTGTGATGAGTCTGTGTAAAAATTCAGGAGGAACCTGGATAAGGTCACTTCAGGTTAAGTTCGTGTAAAACTTTTGGAGGAACCTGGGTAAGGTTACTTCGGGCTAAGTCTGTGTAAAACTTCAGAAGGAACCTGGGTAAGGTTACTTTGTGGTGAGTTCGCGAAAAACTTCAGGAGGAACCTGGGTAAGGTTACTTCGGGATAAGTCCGTGTAGGGCTTCAAAAGGAACCTGGGTAAGGTTACTTCGAGCTAAGTCTATGTAAAACTTCAGGAGGAACCTGGGTAAGGTTACTTCAAGATAAGTCCGTGTAGAGCTTCGGAAGGAACCTGGGTAAGATTACTTCGGGCTAAGTTTGTGTAAAACTTCAAGAGGAACCTGGGTGAGGTTACTTCGGGATAAGTCCGTGTAGGGCTATAGGAAGGAACCTGGATTGTAGGGTTACTTCATGATGAGTTCGTATGAAACTTTATTTGGAAATGCATGAGAAGGGACCCGTGTAAGATTTCTCAAGATAAACCCGTGTAAAGTTGTATATAAGAGAAACCCGTGTAAGATTGCTTCATGACAAACCCGTGTAAAGCTGCATTTGGTCGCGCAGATGATTACTATGTTTAGTTTCAGGAGCTAATGTTGGACCTGCTGGAAATTGTTGAAGATAACCATCTTTCCTGAAAAGGTACATGATTAATTATATGTGATGCATGAAATGCATTGTGTGATGATGTTCTCAAAATAAATGAGATTATGCAATATGTGTGGGCATGTCATGATGTATGAACACGATATGTTATTGTGACATATCCGAGTCTGGGAAAATAAATCCCTGACTGCTGCTGGAGAGTATTTGAAATAACATTCCTGGCTGTTGTAGAAAACCGTGATTCTTCTACTTCCGCTGGGGATGGTGAACGGAGATGACTATGTTAGGGATTCGCTCTTTGTTTACGGATATTCTGTCGGGGGAGATACTCTGCTTGAGAATAACTTTGTGGGGGAATAACTCCGTTGGGGATGAGCTTCCGCATTCAGAGAAATAAACTCTGCTCGAGAGAAAACTATATGAACCGCTTGTGATTACAAAATTCGGCTGGGGAATATAGACGTCGGCTCTCCGAAAGAGCTTGGATGGGGAAAGTAACTCCTATTTGGGGAAGCAGAGATCAAAACTTTGGTTGCCTCTACTCTGTCGGGAGTGTAGATGTTACTGGGACGCATGCTAAGGATACGATAATGACTTTGCATCAAGACTTTTCTGCCCATGTACCTGCTGGAGAAAGTGCATGCGGAGGCCTTGTGGATTGAGTGTTATCCCAAATTATGAGGTGCTTGGTAACTGTCGATCAGAATGATAAGTCTTCTACTGTTAGGCAAGTGACAAGATGACGGGACATAGTCATACGCTTTAATCCCTAACTTTTGCCTGGACTGTCTTTTCAGATTTTCAGTCCACCGGGATACCCTTTTTTGCCCAAGCCGCCTTTTCAGGTTTTCAACTTGCTGGGTGTACAGATTTTTCATATGTATATCCTTAATTATTCCCGAACCTTTTTTGGTTCGCCGAGATGCCCTTATTTTTGCCTAGGCTAGTCAACCTAGTGGGTCTTTTTCATGCGTGGTCTTTTCCGACTATGTCCATGCTCTCAGGATGTAGGGAGTTGTCATTGTCTGTAGTGTTGTGTTGTAGTACCGTCAAAAATGTTTTCTTGATGACACATGATTCGTTGCTGGAATGTGTGCTTAATGCCCCAAGTGATTCAGATAGAGATCTGCCCTTGGTTATTTGGCACTTTTGGAGAGCCTTCCCCAGGTGTGTTAGACATCATGCCATGCCCCTTGCTTATGGAAGACATGTTATTGGAAGTGTCTTTCCTGATGAGGTGATTCTGTCCGTTGAGAGGATGTCTCTTCATTGAATATCCATTGTGCAGATTTCTCTGCTGTCAAACAATTAGTCATATGCAAACAATGTCATTTAAAAGATGCAAAACTCATGTCTATCTTGAAAAGAATTTTTTTTTGAAAATGTGTTTTGTGTAGTAACACAAAATTTGCAAGAATGTGATATCAACTCGGGATCCGTAACAAGTCCTACAGGAGTCAGGATACCTTTGTAACCGTATGCTCTCAAACTAACTCGTGCTTCACCTAGGAATTTTAAGGGTTATAACGTGCCCTGGTTCACGATTTAAGAAACAAAGGATAAAGGCTCAAAATTTATTTATACCCACCCGTTCGTCGTGATGTCCTTCAGTCCTATGCTCAGTTAATTGCGTGTTTAGAATCCCAGTAGGGTCGTGAAGTACTTTCTTTGATGTTCCGGTAACGGTTCGGATACTGAAAGTTTGTTTTGAATAGGCAGTCATTTTTGTAATCTTTTTTTGTTGAGGATTCGTAGAACCTCTTTATTTTTTATTTTTTTTATCCCTACTTTTTCCTGAACTATTTATTTTGTGTTTACACTCAGTGGGATGCCCCAGTTTTTTTTACTTAAGTCTCCTTCATAGGTTTTGACTTAGCGGGCTTTTCTTTTGAAAAATAATGAATGCATGTTCTTAATGATTATGCGGAACCATCACCATCTTCTGATTTGGAAGGACGTCTTTGATGCCATTCATTATGTATGAAGTAGAATATTGCGACTGAATGCGCATCTGAATTAACTGAAAAACTACCCTGCCCCAGGTTATGATTAAGGGTTTTAATTTGTGTGAAATAAAAACTCCTACTTCTTTGGCTCAAAGGGGTTGACTAGGGATTATCTTCCTTATAACTCCACTATTTTGGATTTAAAACAACGCCTGTACATCGTCAGCAAGGTCTGTTCAAAAGCATATTATAGAGATTGTGGTATCGTTTTCGTCATCCTCCCTCTAAGGCTTAGAGTTTTTAATCAAGAGTTGAGTATCACGAAGAGGAAGTATAAAGTAATTTAAGCATAGTGAAAACAGATTAATTCAAGACAAACATGTGTAATGCATTAATGAAATAACAAAGTTTTGACATGACAATAATTGTTCGAATAAGCAAATAAAGTACAACTTGAGAGTTAAATGAACAAAAATTCTTTCAATCCTAGCCATGTTTTGGAAAGGGAGCAGTGATCACGTTGGGAGTCTCAGGAGGGTAGAATTCGATCTCCTTGGCGTCAATCATGTTCTGAATCTTGTATTTCAGCGCCCAACATTCGTTAGTATCGTGCCCCAGGTTGCCAGAATGATAAGCACACCTTGCATCTAGATTGAAGTTAGGAGAGGAAGTATTAGGATTCGAATGAGGGTTTATCTCTGTAATCAAATTCATCTTCAACATGTGTTACAATTCTTGTGACAATGGCATGTTGATTTGGGTGAACTGCCTTCGAGGTCTTTCGACCCTTGGCTGATTGTTTCGTTGTTGTGGTCGTTGTGCACGTGCCGAATTAGAGATCAACACTGCCTCCACAGATTGGGGGTAGTCTGCCTTGCTACGCCCCTTCTGGCCGTGCACAACGTTGGCTTCCCTCTTGCCACCAAATGACTTCTTCTCTGTACTCGAAGAGGTATTTTTCTGGATCTTGCCACTCTAGATCCCAGCTTCTACTCTTTCTCCAATCAATATCAGCTCGGTGAAACCATTTGAGGAGCTACCAATCAAGTGATTGAAGAACGGACTAGACAGCGTACTAAGGAACATATCCACTAACTCCCTATCAGACAAAGGGGGTTGGACTCTCCCTGCCAAATCTCTCCATTTCTGCGCAGACTCTTTGAAACCTTCGCTTGCACCCATGAACATACTCTGGAGTTGAGTACGGGTAGGGGAAAGGTCAGCGTTATATTGATACTGCTTGTAAAAATCAGTAGCCAGATCTTCCCAGTTGCGGACATTGGTTCCCTCCAGTTGATAAAACCATTCGAGTTGTCCCAGACAGACTATCCTGAAAGAAATGGACCCACAAGTTCCTATCAGCAGTGTGAGGCAGAATCTTCCTCACATAGGAACGAAGATGAAGCTTAGGACAAGACACCCCATCATACTTCGCAAATAACGGAGCCTTGAACTTCTGTGGGATGACTACCCCAGATATTAAACCTAGCTCTTTGAAATCCAGCCTCGGTATTCTTTGGATCTCCATCGCGCTCAGACGATCCTTTAATTGTTTGTACCTATCCTCATCCGGAGGATACTGTTCATTGTTGTAGTCAGATCCATCCTCAGAAACTCTCGGACTAGGGTCTTCCTCCCTTATTTCGCCCTCTTGGTTCTCCACTTCTTTGGATGAAGAGGTCAGATCAACCGTTTTCTTCAACGGTCCCCTAAATCTTCTGCCCAGATTTAGGACACCGACGGTCTTCTTCTTCTTCTTCTTCTTCTTCTTCTCTTTCAGAATAAGGGCCTTCAGATCTTCCTGCCCCTTGGCCAAGGCCATGAACATTTGCTGAAATTGGGCATTTTGTACCTGGAGATCCTTGATGCTTTGTTCAGAAGACATAATTGCTGAAATAAACAGCGAAGAAGATGAGAAACCTGTTATGGTACATGTTTATGCAATGTCATGGATGATATGTGTATGCAATGTTTTTAAGGATCTCACGGGGTAAATAAGAAATGTTAGAAGTTGAAATTTTGCAGCTTTGATTTAAGAACTTTGTATCATTGAGAGTCCTTCTATAAGAGTCAAGCTCACCATATCAAGTGGGTCATAGCCCCTGACTCAAGTTATCGTGTTTTGATCTTTTGACGACATTGTCTAGAGGAAAATAAATCCCCTTTCCCCTTGCTAGACATCTGCTTTATCATAACCTACATCACAGGCCCTTGAGATCCTTGAAATGGTTAAGGAAATGCTATGGTATGATGCTATGATGTGTATGCTATACATCAAGCAATAATGCAGGGTAAGAAACCAATTTATTGGATTTATACAAACAAGGTCCTGCAAGGAATACAAATAAAGCCCTGCAATGAGTTCAGATTGTTAGGAAAAGAAAACAAACAAGTCACACAAGTAGCCTTAGGTTTAAGGCATGTATGAGTTTTAAGGTCATACCCTCTTGAAGCTGGATTTGTTAAACCTGTCCTATAAATAGTAATCGGGTTCTAAGGGATCCTAATATCACTGATCTTTCCCCCAAGCTTCGTTCAATAGGCGATTGACTCGCAACCAAATAAAACTCAGGAGTCAAACCTCAATGAGTGTAGCATCAAGTATTTGTCGACCTTGGGAATACACCAAAGTCGACCATCTCGCTGCGTCCTACTAGACAAGTTGTGCAATTAAAGGTTCTAAGGCCAGTTGATGCTTTATGACACCACACAGCGGCCTTGTACTCTCCTTGATTGACTCAAGGGTTACCGGTACCAACATAAGTGTCACATCAATGAAGCTACTACTTCAACCATGTCGGTATACCCCACACAGTTTCCTTATAGTTTATTGCTACATACCTAAAAGGTGTTCCTCGATCCGGGTGTAAGATCTTCAATAATACCCAAACAAAACCCTTGAATATAAAGCAAGCAAAGCAAAACAAGAAAGCAATTTTAAAAATGACCTAGATCCTAACGTAAACCCCACTTTTATAAATTCCCTAACAGAGTCGTCGATTCTGTGATACGGTGGCAGAATCGACTGTTAATATTGGTTTAATTTTTTTGTTCGCAAATGTTGCGGTAAGCAAGAGTCGCCACCGACTTTTATTTAATCCAACAAAGGAAAGGAAAAAGAACATAAAAAACCTTTTTTCGAGAGTTTCTGAGTACGGGGGGTAGATTATAGAAAGGGAAGGTGTTAGCACCCTTTCTATCCGTAGTTATCTATGGGCTCTTAGGTACTTGCTCATTTTTGAAATTGCTTGTGCGAGTTTTGAAAAGTTTTTGTTTAACTTCGTGATAACCCTTGTATTTGTCCTCAAGAGTGTGACGAAGTTGTTTTTTTGAAAATCGTTTTGAAAGTGTTTGTGTAAAAGATTTTTTATTATTTTGAGCAAGTACTTAAGATTTTCTACCTACTCGAAAAAAGACTGTTCATTCTCGTTTCCTTTAGACAACGCTATCCTACTATTAAGGAGTAGGTAGCTCCTTCGTTGGAGGTTGAGGGACTATTGAAAGGGACGCTATGGTCATCGAAGGCAACATGTAAAGATATCTTAGCATTCGAAGGGACTGTCATCATATAGGCAACATCGATGGACAAGATCATTTCTTGTAGGCAACTCGAGGGACGTTAGGGAACATGATCTTTATGATGACTTTAGAATTAAGGGTCTTTTCTAAAACATCCCTACGTTCGATGGACATGACCATTATTTTCCGAGGCACCCAAGTGAGGTATACCCTAAGGGTGCATATGTGCAAGGTGTGTTATGTTCAGTTATTTTAGTCTTGTGTTAAGTTTGCTAATGTTTGATTATTCTTGCCATACAATCCTATTAGTCATACATCTAGCAGTTAATAATTGTAGTAATTTAAAAGTGCAGAAATATAAAACCTAGCTATTACAAGGCTTTGGGGAGGGGGATTATGTACATATCCAAAACTAGGGGAAAAAAATAAATAAAAGAGGTAAATGTCCTACTAATCATCTATTACATCCCAATATACAGTTACAATAATAATAGGAAGTGCGAAAGAATAATAACGCGCAAATTTAAAAAGACGTCTAAAAATCCTAAGATATAAAAAACCTTTTTGTTGTTTTTTGTTTTAATTTATGAAAATGGTTTAAGTTAACAAATAATTGATCTAGATCTATATTTAAAAAAAAAGTTAATTATTAAAGAAACATGAAATTTAAATATAAAAAATTAATTCTATGTTTTTTTGGTATTTTTGTTACGAAAACAAAAATGAATTAAAATGAAATTAAACCTAAGTTCTATTAATTTTAATATAAAAAAAAGTTAAAGTGATTAGTTAATTAATTTACCAAAATTAAAATTTAATTAAGAAAAATCCTAAACTATTTTTATGTGATTTTTATATTTGTTTGTTGATTAAAATTTAAAAAAAAGGGTTTAAAAGAAATAAATGAAATGAATAAAATAAGAAAATAAAGATGGGCCTATTAGCAAAAGTAAACAGGGGGTGCAATCATCAGAAATCCCTAGGCCCAAATCTTCGAAAGCTTCATGCCCTAACCATGGTGTTTTCATATTCTTGCGTGGAACCTCTAATTCAACCATCCATAATTGTACTATATAAACTCAAACAAATGTAAGCATGCCATGAAATGTGATTAAAATTAGAGATTCAAAGTTTAAAATTTTACCAAACCGGTGTTGTCAAATGGGGGCGTGCTAGGCGTGTGATGAATTGCTCTTGGGCCTTGTAAGACTCCTGAGGACTTCAAGATGATGGTTTGAGGCTTGATGTTAATCGAGAGATATCGTAACCTCGAGATATGACTTGCACCAATTCTTTGATTTCTGGAGAGATTTTTGAAGAGTTTTTGGAGAGCTTTTTGAAGAGCTTTTTTAGAGCTTTTTAGAGAGGAATTTCGTGTGTTTCAAGCTTGTATGGCTCTATATTTATAAAGGAGAATAAGGAGACAAGAAAGCATGGAAAGAATCTCCCTCATAATGTTGTGTTTTAAGATCATGATCAAAATTTGAAAAAATGCCATATTTGATGATTTTATGCCATTTTAAAATGTGGATGAACCTGGACATATTTGAAGGGTTATTGCATGAAATCAATTGACATAAACAAGCATAAAACTTGCCCAAAATGGATTCACATCAAAATTTACATTATTTCTATTATTTATTTATTAGATTTTGAATTTTAATGAATAAAATATCAAAATAAATAGCATAAATAGTAGGAAAATGTATGGGTGGGCTTAGAGGTCGTGGACCATGTTAAGAATGAGTTTCAAACTTGAAATAATAGGCCCATTTGGAAAAAATCCAAGTTTGGTCAATATTTGCTTCATGCATTTTTTCTCAAAAATTGGCCTACTTTGAAGATGCATATCTCTCTCACTTTTAACCATATGAGGGTGTTCTTGGACTTTTTAGAAATCTTAGGATGTCCCCTAAGCAACCTCTTTGATTTCATCTCAATTGGATACTCCATGTTCATGTAAGAAGCTTTGACCCAAAAGGTGTTTTTGTTGACTTTTGAAAAGGACCTATAATGTCTGAATTTATATCTTTTCATGAGTGCATTTCTTGAACTTGAGGGATGAAGATGAGTTATTGCGAATTGGTTTCTCTTAAAAATGAGCCTTTGATGAGAAATTTCTGATAAAGTATGAGAAAGTTATGTCTGGTCAAAGTTTGGTTGACTTTTCCTATAAGAACCCTAATTTAGCAACTTTTTAGTTTTGATGAATTAGGAGCATTCCATGAGGAATCATGATCAACCCTTGATCAAATGATGGATATCACTTCAAAATGTTGATGTTGACCAAAAATCTTGAAGTTTGACTTTATGTGGGTCACAGTTGACTTTTGACCTAATATAGTTGATTTTCAGGCATTTAAGCAGTTGACTGAGCAAACTTCTTGTGCAAGGCATGAAAATTGGCATTGATGATCTTGAGGACATATTAGGGCAATGGAAACCAATTAGGACCCTTGAAAACTCAAACATCTTGATGAGGAGTGAAACCCTAGTATGAGGCTCATTGTCTTAGGAGGAGGATTTGTCTGGCCAATCCTTAGTCAACTTGAGCAATTGAGGACCTCTAGGAGTTTATCTGGTGTGAAAATTGGAGGGAAATTTTTGAGTGCAACAGTTGCGAATGACAAATCTGAAGACAATGACTTTAAAGTAGATGCCCAAGGTGTGTTGAGATTCTGTGACAGGATTTATATTCCTGATAATGCAGGAATGAGAAAGATGATTCTGGAAGAAGGCCATAGAAGTAGTTTGAGTATTCATCCGGGAGCTACCAAGATGTACCATGACTTGAAGAAATTGTTTTGGTGGTCAACGTTGAAACAAGATGTGGCACAGTTTGTGTATGCATGTTTGACTTGTCAGAAATTGAAGGTCGAACATCAGAAACCTGCGGGGATTTTGAAACCTTTAGATGTTCCGGATTGGAAGTGGGATAGTATATCAATAGACTTTGTGACAGGGCTGCCAAGTACTCCAAGGGGGAACGATGCGATTTGGGTGATTGTTGACAGGATAACAAAATCAGCGCATTTTGTTCTGATTTGTATCAATTTTCCTGTAGCGAAGTTGGAAAATATTTATCTTTGAATGATCGTGAAGCTACATAGTGTTTCATCCAGCGTTGTGTCAAATAGAGATCTGAGATTTTCTTCTACTTTTTGGAAGAGTCTGCAGGATACATTGGGGTCAAAGCTGGAATTGAGTTTGGCATATCATCCATAGACAGATGGTCAGATGGAGAGGACTATTCAGTCACTAGAGGATTTGGTGAGGGCTTTTGTTCTTGAGAAAGGAGGTACATTGGATAGTTGTATTCATTTGATTGAGTTCACCTATAATAATAGTTACCATACTATTATTGGTATGGCACCTTTCGAGGCACTGTATGGTCGGAGGTGCAGAACACATTTGTGTTGGTATGAATTTGGTGAGCATGTGGTTCTCGGACCCGAGATGGTGACAGAGACTATAGAGAAAGTAAGGATAATCCAAGAGAAAATGAAAGGTCCTCAAAGCAGGCAAAAGAGTTACCATGATAGGAGGAGGAAGGATCTTGAGTTTCAAGAGGGAGACCATGTATTCTTGAGAGTATCATCGGTAATCGGTGTAGGTCATGCTCTAAAGTCAAATAAATTGACTTCTCAGTTTATTGGTATGTATCAAATTTCAGAAAAGGCAGGAAGTGTTGGTTATAAGGTGGCCCTGCCACCTAACTTGTCTAATTTGCATGAAGTGTTCCATGTATCTAAACTCCGAAGATATATTTCAGATCTGTCTCATGTGACTCTGGTAGATGATAAACAAGTGCGAGATAATCTTATTGTAGAGACCGTACCTGTGAGGATCGAGGATCATGAAATAAATAAGTTAAGAGGCAAATATATTACCCTTGTGAAAGTGGTTGGGGGAGGATCTCCTGGAGAGAATGCAGCGTGGGAGTTAGAGGGCAAGATACGGGAAGCTTATCCAGAGTTATTTACCTCAGGTAATTTTCGAGGACGAAAATATTCTAAGTGGGGGAGAGTTATAACGCCCCATTTAAATATTTATTCATTGTTTGTTGAATTTGAATCTCTTTGGCATTTTTATGGTGAAAATTAGTTTTCAGGGAAATATTGACGATAATGGAATTAAGGTAGAATACTATTATTATTAATATTATAGTTATTATTGAGATTATTAATATTGTTATTAATGTTATTATTAATATTATTATTATTATTAGTTAAGTGTTAGTAATAATAAATTACAATAGAATAGGGTTAGACCAATTGGGAGAAAAACTATTCTCACGTAGAAATAGAGAAGAGAAGAGAAGAAAGGAGAAGAGAAGAGAGAAGTAGGGCAAAGGAAAAATATCCATTGTTGAAGCATCAAAGCTGCAAATTAAGGTAAGGGGGTGAATGTATTTTCTAAATTGGTGATATTAACATGAGAGGGTAGTGAGGGCTCCTTTCCCTCTTTAGGTTTTTCATGAATGACTTGATGAATGTCTTCTTGGTTTGAATTATGTGATTCCATGTGATTATTGTGTGAAATTCGTGATCCAATATATACAATGAACATGTTGTTGTTGCTGGCTTTTGTTGTTGTTGTGTTATTCATAAAATCCCAAATCTGACAAATTGTAGATCTAGGGATGTGACGAAAATTGGAGGAATTGATGTAGAAATTGGTGTAGAGTTGTAGAATAATGAACTAGAATGAAATCCCTAAGTTAATATGTGTAAGAATGTTGTTTTGGACCCAATTTTGGAGGTTGAAAGTGCTCAAAACGAGTGAAAATCATTCTGATGCAAAAATAAAGTTCTTTTTGTCATAGACTGCCATTATGCATAAGGAAGGAAGTGTTACGCGTAATGCAGGAAACATTACACGTAAGGAAGGAGCATTATGCGTAAGGTAGGGCAGGACTGAAGGCATTACTCGTAATGCAGGCAACATTACATGTAAGGCAGGAGTATTACCCGTAAGGCAAGGCCGGACAGAAGGAATTACTTGTAATGCAAGCAGCATTACATGTAAGGCAGGGCAAGCAACAAGGCAATACATGTAACGCAGGTAGCATTACGCGTATGGGCAGGAAAAGGTGCAAAAATTCCCATTTTCTTGATTTCTGCCCATTTTCGCGTGCGGAGTGTATTTTCTTGATCCATAATGACTAGTAAGGCTTAGGTGGACATAAGAAGGCTAGTAATAATAATAAATTAAGTTTAAAACATGGGATTTTATGTGGAATTTATGTTGTATGATGATGATGATGATAGTCTGTATTGATGAATGTTGAAGGCTTGTGACTTGTGGTTGCATAATTATGTCATTGCATATGATGTCGCATGTTGCAAAGTGATGAGGGCTTATGCCCAGTTGTTGGTATGTAAATGGTGTTGTAATGAGAGCTTATGCAGTGTTATTGCTCAAATTTTCAATTATGATAAGGGCTTATGCTCTGATGGTACCACATGCATTGAGTTGACGCCGGTCTCATTATATTGCATTATTTTGAGTTGATGATGTATTATGTGAATGACGGGTTATGTTGTGAAGTATTGTGTGATATGTGAATTGTGTGATTACTACTCCTTAGCATGTGATATTCACCATATATTTATTAAATGAAATTATCACCCCTTTTGTGTTGTTGTGTCTATGCTCCTCTAGGAGTACAGATAATCAGGTACCTGAGTAGTGCTTGAAGTGAGTGTTAGCTGATCGAGTCCTAGGATCCACTATCATATGTAACACGAGAATTGGGAATCTTTATTATGATTTGCTTTATTTTATTTGTTACGTATCTTCCATTTTACTTATGTTGGACCATACATTTGTGGAGTTTTATTTGTTGTTGAAGTTGTAATGACATGGAATTGAACTAATTTTATTATTCTGTTGTTGAATTGATTATGTTTGAATAAAATAAGTAATAAAGTGACTTTAAACTTTATGAATATTTGAATTATGTGACATCCTGCTTATGTACTCTAATATATGTTAATGTAATTGCTATTGTAGGAAAGTGGGGTGTTACATTAGGGTTCATAGAACCCTTAGGGTTCTTAGGGCTCATAGAAGCCAGATGAAGATCCACGGTGGTGGGTTAAGAATGTTTGAAGTTTCCGGTTAAATGTCAACTGGAAAACGGACAGGAAGGGTGGTTTATGGTGACTTGCGGTGGTGACCACCGACTGTGTGATTTCTGGCACGGCGGAGTTCTAGAGAGAAGGACGAGCCTATCTCTCTCTAAAAATAACAAAGGTTTTGGTTGTTTCATTGTAGAGAGAAGAAGAGAAGAGAAAAAATGGGTTCTCAGCCCAATAATTTGTTTTTATAAACCCTCTCTGAATATGTGTTTGCATCTCCATGAACCTTACCGTGTGATTCCTATCACAACCTTTGAATCAATAGAAGACGATCTAAAAGTGCACGTCCATCATAATTTCATGGCCTCTCTAACACCTCGCCTATTGAATCAGACACGTTTTGGGCATAACCCATTACTAAACTCGCCCTTTATTTTGTTACGCCAATGTAATTCTCACCCCTAGCGCTACTGGGGCTAGTTCAATATCTGAACTTGGGTCCTTTTACTGCCCCGTACAATTACGCACCCCCTTCTTGCATTTGGGCATGAATTCAATATCATAATTCAGGGCCCTACTTTCTGCACCCCCTGATTTTCTTAGCCCAAATAAAATACACCCCATACGTTTTTATTAATTATTTTATTTTATTTTTATACCTAATTTATTTATATATTTTAATTAATATTTTTATAATTTAATATATTTTTAAATTCTAAAACTATTTTACAATTATTATAAAAATCAAATATTTATTTTTCTAATCCATCCAAATATTTCTTATTGCATTAAAATTATTTCTCTTCATGCATTAACAAGATTTTTATATATTAATTTATTTAAAAAATACCTAACCAACACTATTTTTTTTAATTTAATTAAATCCGAGATCATTTTCAAAAAGGATTATGAAGATACTTTAAATCGACTGCGAACTACGAATTTGGACTCTAATTCCTCATAAGAGGATATGTAGGCATACAAATAAAATCGTGGCGAGCTCCCCTAATTAAAATTAAAACCCTATTTCCTAAGCCGTAAACTTAAACCCTAGTATCCTTGTAAACAAGGTAGTTGAGGGATGCCTAACACCTTCCCTTCGTCTAAGAACGAGTCCAACAACTTAGACGATTAAGAGTGGCGACTCTCAATTTAAAGCTAGTTACAACACGTGCTTGAGTATGATTTTAAGTTGAAGTGTGTTTAAAATTTCGGACTATTCAGGATTTACACTTGTGGCGCTCGCCACAAGCCCGTGACCCTCGTCACAGTATCCAAAATATGTGGCACCTGCCATAATTTGTGTGCCCCTCGTCACACTCTTCACAAAACAGAAACATAAGTGTGTTTATTAAACACTCCTTGTTTCCCTCTTCTTCTTTCATTTAACCCAATCTCTTCCTTTTTTTACCCTTTCCAACTTCCACTGAACACTCATTATCACCCACTCATGTTTCACTTTCCAATTTTATTTCACCCTTTAAATTCCTCGAATTTCTCCGCATATCATACCTATCCACTCATAGTGACCTAAACGAACTAAACCCTCATTGTATCAATCATGTCTCATTACACTCAACAACCAAACGGAAGGGCAAGATCATCACCAGATTTATCAACAATCATTTTCCGCAATAAGGATTACGACTTGCAAAGGGAGAAGTACCTTAAGTTCTACCAACATTCTGTCATCCCCACAAGGTACGCTGACAAGTCGTATTTGCGTGAATTGGGACTCTTAGATAGTGTTCAATGGATGTTGACTAATTCAAGTCTAAATCACATCTGTTTGTTGAACCATCCAACTTACGAACCCTTAACTCTAGAGTTCTTCAGTTCATTTAGGATGTTCAACAAAGAATACTCATTAAGCCAAGATACAATAGGTGATATGTTACATTTTCCGCGTGGATACGATGTAGCCTATAAAGTTCCCTTCAAAGCGGATTGGTACATTGTAGCATTTGATCTTTGGGAAATCTTAATAGGCTAAACGACTCTAAATTGGGAAGGACTTAATGCCTCCTTAATCCATAATTCAGCCATCCACTACTTTCACCGTATCCTGACAAGCACAATTTTTGGCAGGATTAACAACTACAAGGTAAATTCTAAAGAGTTGTTCTTTCTGCATTGTATCTGTACACCAGAATTAATTCCGCTCCCTTTTTGCTGGAACACATTAATTTAATTTGTTCAAGAGGAACCAATGCTTTATGTATATGGGGGATAGTCACATCCATTGCTCTTGCCTTGGGCCTAGGCGACAAACTCACTGATTTTCCATCAATACCAGCTTTATACCTTGACATCGACAATTGTCAATCAACACACTTGATTAAAGTTGGAGAAGATGGCAAGTATTATCTGATGGTTTGAAATAAAGCGGTCAAGAGTGTCATTTTGCCTTGTCACTGTCACACTAATGCGTAAAATATGGCTAATTGGCTATATAATCTATCTACCCTTGAGCCTAATGCATCTACACAAGGTGCACAAGGTAGCCATACCGATAATGAGTTCGATGAGATGGAGCAGGTTGCCCCTGATGTTCAACCACAACCCACACACGTTCCTTCTGAAAGCATCATTAAAACATCATCAAGATAACGAAGAACACATGAAGTCACTTTTGGTACATCTGATGACATTATTGCTGAAATGAGGCAGCGTAATGATTTGGATACTCAACACGACCAAAGACTTCAAGATATTCAGACACAGCAGACTGAGATGATGTGCCTTATTCAGCAAATTGATTAGGATCAACGCTACTACAGTGACAGGAATGACCAAAGAATGTCAATCATGATCGACCATATGACATCTTTGACAATGCATGTGGACGGCTTATAGGAGTACATTCATCAGGTAGGTATGCCACCTCACCAGCCTGGTAATGGTGGTCGTGGACGAGCACGTGGCAGAGGCCACCAGTAGCAGATATCCCAGGTTCTACCTTTCTTTTTCACCTTATTTTGAAACATTTGGGAGAATGTTAGATTTAAGTGTGGGGGAGAAAGCACTAATGCTTTTGTTTATCGCTTTCTAGGTAGTTTTATTTTTCCCCTTTTGCTCATTTAATGTTAGTGTTAGTTGAGTAGAATTCTTGTGTTGTCGAGTCTCTATGCGTGTTTTTCCGCTATTTGTTGATTCCCCAATTTTCTTGAGCCATAACAAAAAAAATTCGTTTTACCCATAACACGACACCTTAAAAAGTATATAGGTTGTTTTACACTTAGGCTATGTTGGTTTGATTTGAGAAAGACTCACCTAAATAAATACCGTTTTGCCACCCTTAACTCCCAGTTAGGTACGATCAATTTGAATACCTATTATACCGAGACCTTAAGTTTGAGTTTTTAAGTAGCCCCGGGTAGTTTATATTAGTAGTCAACACCATCTTAAGCACAAACTACATAGGGAGTTGATGAATATAAGTGGATAATCCAAAAAATTCTCTCTCTCTCTCTCTCTCTCTCTCTCTCTCTCTCTCTCTCTCTCTCTCTCTCTCTCTCTCTCTCTCTTTCTCTCTCTCTCTCTCTCTCTCTCTCTCTATATATATATATATATATATATATATATATATATATATATATATATATATATATATATATATATATATATATATATATATATATATATATATATATATATATGTGTGTGTGTGTGTGTGTGTGTGTGTGTGTGTGTGTGTGTGTATATGTATATATATGCCGTAACTTAATAAAAATAGGGAATACACCTATTAAGTTAGGAGATCCTCACCCGGTCATTTAACCCAACAGTTGTGGAATCTACAAAAGTTTTCATAAAAATCCGTTGTTAGTTGGTTCAGAGGTGTCTGGCGCTGAACTTGGTAGGGCAGACTACCGTTTGATTGCTCGCAACTAGCAATTGGGTAAATAAAGGGGTTACCAAACTCATGTGCCAGAACCCCGTGTTAAAGGATCATAGTCACTAACCAACTACTCTACTATGTGCGTGCAAGGATAACGGTCTTAATGTATTTTGCTCGAATGAAAGTGGGTAAAATAAAATGAAAGAAATAGGTTGAGCTATAATAGAATGATTCAATATGGTTTTGATTAAGGATGGAGTTTTTGATCGTGTTTGCGGTTTTGTGTCACTATAGTATTCTTAGTCTTGAATTAGAGTATCTATCTGTTGCACCCCAAAATTTTCCCTCTCATATTTCCCAAGACATTGCAAGAAAAATCTCCAAGTGGCTCAAGATTTCTCAAGAGTTGGACAGTCAAATCATCTCCTAAGGCAGTCAACCTCAAATTAGGGTTTTGTGTTGCATCAAGGTCCTTGCATCCAAATGACCTCAAGTGCTCCCAAATGTCCTAATATATCCTTAAGTTCATCCATGTCAAATTTCAAGCCTTGCAGAGGAAGTTTCTCAGTCAATTGCTCAAAGGGTCCAAAAATTGACTGTGCTAGGGCAAAAGTCAACTGTGACCCAAATACAGTCAAACCTCAAGATTTTTTTGTCAACATTCTCATTTTGAAGGATATTTCATAATTTGATCAAGGTTTGATCATGATTCATCAAGGATTGCTCAAAATTAATGAAGACTCAAAAGTTGCTAAATTAGGGTTTTGCAGGAAAAGTCAACTCAACTTTGACCAAGCATAACTTTCTCATACTTTATGAGATATGACCCATCCAAAGCCCATTTTGAAGAGGATGAAATTTCCTAAAATACATCTTCATACCCCAAGATCAGAAAATGCACTCACAAAAAGTTACAAATTTGGACATTATAGGTCATTTTTTAAAGTCAACAAAAACACCTTTTTTTCCAAAGCTTATAACTTAACAATGGAATATCAAAATGAGATGCGACCAAAAGGGTTGGTTAGAGGACATCTCAAGATTTCTAAAAAGTCCAAGAACACTTCCAAAAGTTCAAAATTGAAGAAGTTATGCATTGTTGAAGTTTGGCATTTTTACAAAATTACCAAAAGTCAACTATCCCCGAAACTTCAAATTTTGTCAAATGGACCCATTCTTTTCCACTTGATTTGATCTTATCACACTACACATGTGTCCTAGCTTCAGCCTTGTGACCATTTATCAATTTTATTATTTAATTTTATTTTTTAAATAAATTATTTCATTTTAAATCAATTTAAATCAAATAAAATCCAAACATTGATTATTTGATCTCTTTTTGGCTATTTCAGGATTGAATCATCATCATCAAGTGTATCAAATTCGTATCAACCATTTCATGTGCAAAAAGATTGGATTTTGGACAAAATAGGAAAGCTTTCAATGGTGGATCAAATCAAATCCCATGACATCAATGTGCAAGGATTCAAGACCAAATTGTTGACCTAATACATTGCAGCATACATATACAATGCAAGGCACACGAATTTGAGGGCGAGAGACTGCAGAATCATCAAAAGCAAAACCTGAAAAAAGGTGAAAAAGTGTGAAACTGAAATCAAGCTTGGAGGCGTTTTCAAAGGCAAAACTCAACGCCAATTGCTTGCTGGACAATCACTGAACCTTCTGCAATCTAAAGCAAGCTTTCATACGCAACAAATCACACTGTAAGCATCCCATTTCATACACCTGTATGCATATTCGTAACTCCTATTTCTTGCATCTTTGGCATAAATTATGGGCATATTCATAATCCTTGTTCAATTTACATGCTTTCTGCATTAGCCAATTGCGTTTATCTGGCTTGTAACCCCCTAGCCGAATCTAGGGTTCGTGGTTTGTTTTTTTGGGGATTTCTTTTTCAGGTAAAATCAGTTCCATTGATGGATATGGACGTACTCAGGATGCCCAGACGAGCACAGCCATGGTCTTGGGGGTCGTTTTCATGGCCTAGAATGGATTTTAGGATCAACCTACGAATCCAGCTGCGGATACGAATCCGCAAGAAAAATGTACAGAGTTGGAGGTTAGGGATGAAAACGTGGCCCTCCCCCATTGGTTGATTCATAATTTGCGCGCTTTATTTTTTATTTTCTAGAATTTTAACGCTTTTTATATATTATGTTTTATTTGTATTTAGTTAACAACTAAAGCACGTTGGTTGAGTGGTAGTGGAGTGTATGCTATGACTTACAGGACCTGGGTTCGAATCCCAGGTCCCCCCATGCATTTGTTATATTTTTTCTTTAGGTGATCCAGTACAAAACCAGGCGCGTGATGCATCATACTCCCTCACTCAATCACTAGCCAGATGGCCCCAGACCAGATCTGGTGGTCCAGAATGAAAGCCTATGGTGGGATCCAGTCAACCAATGCATAGGGAATCAAGGAAGGTCAACACATGCTTGCACAAATGGGCCATCAAATTGCTATCAAAACCTCCAAAAATCAGGCCCAAACACTCTATTTCATATTTATTTTTATTCTTGTTTTTTTATTTAATTATTCTCAATATTTTTTTTAACTAACCAATTAAATATTTTTCTTCATTAAAATTAAAAACCAAAAAAATATCTTCTTTATTTAAATTAATTTTCAGTATTTTATTTTGTTAATAAATATTAATTTAATTGATTTAGTTTTAATTAGGAATAACTTTTAATATATTTTGCAATAATTAAAATTAATTTAGACAAATAGGTTTTATTAACATTGATCAAACTTATTTTTATTTCTTTAAATATCAAAAATCAAAAAATATTACTTTCATTAATTAATTAATTAGCTTATTAATTTAATAATTAACTTAGATCTAATTTCTTCTTAATTCAAAATAACCAAAAAAATCTTTCTTTAATAACTAAAGGGTCAAAACCCTAGAACTCGCCGATTTAATTTCCCGCACGCGATCTATATTTATTCAATATTGTATCTGTTTCCTGGGATGTAATAGTTTAAATAGGGCGTTACTATTTTATCGCTTTATTTATTTTCCACATTTTAATTTCAAGGGTTGCTTTTGACGATGTAAATACCCGACGCCTTGTAATAGTTAGTTTAATTTCCGCAATTTAATTTCCGCAACTTATAAACTGTTAGATGTTTGATAATAGGGAATGCATGACAAGATCAAACGTTTAAACCTAAAATCAACATTAGATCACCATTGACATGTACAAAGACAAAATTAACTGAAAACAACACACTCTCACATGCGCACTCTTTGGGTACACCCTCACTTGGTTTCCTTCGAACGTGGTCATTGAGTATAGGAAGTTTTAGAGGTCGCCCTCTTGTCCAAAGATCATAGTTGCCTCGAAACGGTTGCCTCGGAAAAATGATCTAAGACATTAGGGTTACCGCTAAGGCATCCTAACATTGCTTTAGTGACCGCACGTCCCTTAAATCTAATTGACCCTTAAAACTCCAACGACGATGCTACCTACTCATCAATAGTGGGATAGAATTGTCTAAAGGACATTATTACAGATTGATCCCTTTTTCGAGTAGGTAGATGGTTCTTAAGTAGTTGCTCTCTCAAAACAAAACAAAACTTTTTGCATTTACACCTTTCAAACAAAAACTTCTTTCAAACCCACAGACACAAAGAAAAGCAATTTTGAAAACACTTTGAGCAAGTACCTAAGAGCCCGTGGATAACCACGGATAGAAAGGATGCTAACACATTCCCTTTTTATAATCTACCCCCCGGACCTGAGAAACATCTCGAAAAAGGAATTTTTCTGTGCTTTTTTCCTTTCCTTGTTGGATAAAATAAAAGACGGTGGCGACTCTTGCTTACCGCGACATTTTGCAAAAACAAACGCAAAACGCAAACCAGCATTCCAAAAAACAGTCAGTTCTATCCCACCATATCACAGAACTGGCGACTCTGCTAGGGAATATTAATAAGTGGGGTGTAACTTAGGATTAGATCATTGTGTTTTCAATTGTTTGCTCTATATGCTTTATATTTGTGGGCTTGTATCGAAGTTACTATAGATCCTTACCTGCATCGGGGGATACCCTTTAGGTAAGTAGTAATAAACTGTGAGGGAACTGTACGGTGTAGACCGATACGGTTGAAGCAGTAGCTACGTTGGTGTGACACTTTAGATTGTACCGATATCCCTTATGTTGGAACGAGGAGAATATGGGTCATCTAAGGGGTCATTAAGCACCAACTGACCTTAGAACCTTTAAATTGACCAACTTGGCCATAGAACAGTAGCAGTATGCTACACTCATTGAGACTAAACTCTCGCGATGATTCTAGCCGCAAGAAAAGGTTGCTAAACTGGAATTATGACCGATTGAGGGTAGTCAGTGATATTGAGATCCTCTAGAACCCGGTTACTCTGTGTGACTTGTGTGCCTTTTCCATGTTTGCTATTTGTGGATACTTGTGATGTGCTTTCTATCATGACATCATAACATTGCATACATCTTGCATTGGACTAACCTATTTCAAAGACAGGAGCGATTCATCTTTGTTCTGTTTTGTAGGTCATGATGCCCATGCGTAGGAATACCATCCGGATCAACTTTGTCCAAGTTGCCACTATGCTTAAAGATTTGATTGCAAAGATGCATGATGCTACCTCCTTCATCAGGAGACATGGTTACCTTCTCAGTTTGGTCAATTCCAAATTGGACGAGCAGATGATGAGTGTTTTGGTCCAATTCTATGATCCACTGTACCATTGCTTTACTTTTCAGGACTATCAGCTGGTCCCCACCTTAGAGGAGTTCTCTGATCTGCTCGGTATCTCTATCCTGGAGCAGACCCCATTTACTGGTTGGGAAAAGATCCTTAGGCCAGAAGAGATTGCTCCAGCCCTTCATATGACAAAGGATGAGGTAATGGCTAATTGGGAGACTAGAAGTGGAGCAAAGGGTTTTCTGACTAAGTTCTTGGTTGGTAAGGCTAATTATTTTTGGGATAGTCTCGTACTGCCCGAAAGCGGGGAACCTTGATGTGTTGTGCTTCATTATTGGCAAGGTGGTTTATTTCGCACCTCCCCAAATCAGTGCTGAAGAACAAAGAAGGCATGGGCTGGGCTTATAGGGTTGTGTCTCTCTCTCATAATGACATCATCTGGACTATCAAGGGTATGGACGAGGTGGCTGTCATTGATTGCTATGGGGAATACCCCAATGTTCCACTGATAGGAACCCATGGAGGAATTTCTTATAATTCGTGCTTGGCCTTACGTCAGTTTGGGAGAGCTAGAAGAAAAGGACCTCATGAGCTGCTAATGCCTAGTATCATCTTTGATTTTCAAGGGGATAGCGACGAGCAATGCCGCAGATTCATAAGGGCTTGGGATAGAGTTCACATATATGATCCGCATGAGTTGGGTCCAAAGACTTCTCTTCCAATGGAGCCATATCTCAGATGGGTTCGTATCCGTTCCGAAAAGCTGGGTATGCCGTATGAAGCCGTCCTGCCTATCATTTTTGAAGTTGCTAATGAAGAGGGGGTTCTTCCTACCATCCTTTGTCCTTACATGCCCACTGACTTTGGGGCACTGAAAAGGTCTTGGATGCAGCTGAGAAAAGAGCGGGATGCTTACCGAGAAAAGTTTAACGAGCAAGAGCAGAAGATCCAGAAGTTGACTAGAAAACTGGAGAACGAGAAGATCCTCAATGACTATGTCCGCATCAACAAGAAGCGACCATGGAAGCACTGATTGACCTTTGATTATTTCCTTTCATGTTTTTATTTCCTTTTCAGTATTTCCATTCTTGTAACGCCTTAAGGGCAATTTGTTGAACAATTTGAATTACAAAGTTTATCTAATAAAAGTGTGTTTCCTTTTTTGTTTACGAATTTGAATCTCTCGATTGTCTTTGAAATCATATCATGCACATTTCATCCCATGCACTTCATAATAGGTACCCATTACAGGTCTCTTATATTCTTCGCTGTTTATTTCAGCTCTCACTCATCATGTCTGCTGAACCATCAACTGAGCAATAAATCAAGGCCCTACAGGCCCAGAATGCCCAATTCCAAGAGTTGTTCATGAATCTAGCTAAGGGTCAGCAAGATCTGAAGACCCTGATTCTGAAAGAGAAGAAGAAGAAGAAGAAGAAGAAGAAGAGGACAGTCATGTTTAACACAGGTTACAGGTTTGGAAACAGGCTATGGGATGAAGTTCATTTGACCACCTCATCTGGAGGGAAAGACAGTCAAGAGGAAAGAAGGGCTCCTAGCCCTGTGGTCTCAGACAACGAGACGGATTTCGACGAAGACCAGTATCCTCCTGCTGAGGATAGATACAAACAACTGGAAGACCGGTTGAGTGCGATGGAAGTTCAGAAAGTGCCTGGTCTGGACTTTGGTGATCTAGGTCTATCATCTGGGGTAGTAATTCCCCACAAGTTCAAGGCACCTCCTTTGCTAAGTATGACGGAGTTTCTTGTCCGAAGCTGCACCTCCGGTCATATGTAAGGAAGATTCAGCCGTACACCGCTGATAAGAACCTATGGATCCACTTATTTCAAGACAGTCTCTCAAGGACTCAGCTTGAATGGTTTTACCAGTTGGACGGAGCCTGTATTCACAGTTGGGAAGATTTGGCTACTGCTTTCTACTGGAAGTACCAATACAATTACGACCTCGCTCCCACGCGTACCCAACTCCAGGGTATGTCAATGGTTGTGGGTGAAGGTTTTAAAGATTATGCTCAGAAGTGAAGGGACCTCGCTGGAAGAGTGCAACCACCCTTGGCTGATCGGGAGCTTGTGGATATGTTTCTGGGGACCTTGTCTGGTCCATTTTTCAACCATCTGATTGGAAGCTCTTCGTCTGGGTTTACAGAGCTAATTATGACCGGTGAAAGGATTGAGGCTGGTATTAAGGCTGGTAAGATACAAAAGGGTGCTTCATCAAGCATCGAGAAAAAGCCTTTTAAGAAAGAGTCCAGTGCTGTCTACAATTCGAAAAGCCAGAATAGACCTGAACCCCGCCAAGCTGTTAATGCGGTTGTTATTTCAAGACCTGCTGGTGCTCCTCAGCACAACAATCAACAAAAGGCTGAGAGACCTCGAAGGCAATTCACCCAACTCAATATGACCTTATCTCAGATTCTACCACAGTTATTGAAAACCAATCTAGTGATTCCAAGGGAAGCCCCGAAGAATCTAAATACAACATCACCGAAGTACAACCCTAATGCCCGTTATGCTTTTCACTCTGATATCCTGGGGCATAATACAGATGATTGTTGGTCTTTGAAGAACAAAATACGGGACTTAATTGATGCTAAGGAGATTGAGTTTGAGGCACCCGAAAGGCCTAATGTTGTGACTGCTCCTATTCCCAAGCATGGAGTGAATGCTATAGATGAAGACTCGTTTGTGGTTTCTATGAACGACATTGTTACCCCTCTGACGACTGTGAAGAAGAACCTTTTGCTAGCCGGTTTATTTCCGGGCTGTGACAAAGGTTTCCGTATGTGTTCTGCCCTACTAACCGGTTGCCCACTTTTGAAATCAGGTGTCCAACGCCTGATGGATAGTAAAGAAATTATGTTTGAGAAGACTGTTGTTCCCTTAGTTCGTACTGAAGAAGTTTCTATTATTACCATTCTCGACAATTCTTCCAAGGCTTCCTCGAGAAAGCCTGTTAGAATTACATTTGTTCCAAGAATCGCACCATTGATCATCACTGTTCCTGGGCCTATTCCCTACACCTCTGATAAAGCTATCCCTTGGCATTACGATGCCGATGTTTATTTTCATGGAGTTAAACAAGAGTTAGATGCTGATACTTGCGTCAGCAATATTGCTGGACCTGCTAAAGTCACCCGCAGCGGAAGGCTTTTCTCACCTGATATCTCTCCACCAACTGCCCGAAAACCTGTTGTTATTACACCTGGCAGTGTACCTTCTACTATTCCTATTCAAGTTCCTATTCTTACCCCTGTCGCCGAGTCCTCTGACACTCGGGGCAAGGGGACCACCAGTGAGCCTTCCCAGATGGAGGCACCGAAGACGATTACTGTTAAAGCTTCTAGACAAGAGATGGAAGAGATTTTAAAGATCATCAAAAAGAGTGACTACAATGTAGTTGAACAGCTGGGGGAAACCCCGTCCAAGATATCTATGTTATCACTATTGCTATGCTCTAAGGCACATGCCAAGGCTCTGATTACATTTCTGAAGACTGCACACGTACCATAAGAGACATCAGTTGATCAGTTTAAAGATTGCATGGCCAATCTGACTGTTGATAATGGGTTGGGTTTTTCTGACGCCGACTTGACTGCTAAAGAGAAGAATCACAACGATGCCCTGCATGTCTCCATTGAATGCAGGGGCACCACTCTTGCTCATGTATTAGTGGATACTGGTTCCTCATTGAACGTTTTTCCTAAGAAAGCTCTAGACCAGTTAGAATGTGAAGGATTAGAGTTGAAACCAAGCAACATTGTCGTCAGGGCCTTTGATGGGTCTAAGAGGATGGTGCATGGAGAAGTGGATATTCCGATTAAGGTTGGTTCTCAGGTTTTCAACTCCATATTCTATGTGATGGACATTCGGCCATCTTATTCTTGTTTGCTGGGTCGCCCATGGATCCACAAAGTTGGGGCCGTAACCTCAACGCTCCACCAGAAGCTGAAGTACCCAGTGAAAGGGAAGATTTTGATAGTACAAGGAGAGGAAGAGTACATGGTGAGTCACCTCAACTCTTTCCGATATGTAGAGATGGATGGGGAGTTCATTAAGACCCCATTTCAACATTCTGAAGAGGTTCCCTAGACACTGGCGTCAACTGAGACTGTTGTTGAAGATTCTCCTATGAAGATGGCTTCTTTTAAGGATGTTCGGGCTGTTGTCGAAAAAGGTGGGTGTGCAAATTAGGGCCAACTCCCTGATTTTACACAGAAGACTAACAAGTTTGGTTTGGGGTTCACTGCAGAAGCTCAAAAGGCTGTTCAAAATGCACTAATCGGAAGACCTCCCGTGTTCATCAGCAACTCCGGAGTGAATGCCATTGAAGACGATGTGGAAGAGTCTGAGTTCGACAGTTGGATCTATCCTGCAACCGACGCTAGACCAAACAACTGGACAGCAAAGGACTTCATCCCTATTTCTTTTGTTACCCAGTAATAAAACTTTTTGTTTTGAATTTGTAACAGACAATGTTTTAAACTTTATGGCCCGGTGTCTTACCCGAGGCATTGTGGCTTCATTTGTGAGGGCTTTATGTGTGTCATTTTCATATATCATTAATAAAAGCATTGGACATTTCTTGCATTTCAAATTTTGCACTCCTTGTTTTTCTTTTATTTATTTCAAAACAACTATTTTACACACACTCATATATACAGGTCTACATCCACTCTGGATCTTACTGGTAACGACTCTGCTACTGCCAGTTATGACTTCGAAAGTCCGATCAACTTAGCCGAAGACGAAGGTGAAGATGATTGCAAAGTGCCTGGTGAACTTGCAAGACTGTTGCTTCAGGAAGAGATGGCTATACAGCCACATGAAGAGCTGGTAGAATCAGTGAATATGGGTACAGAAGAAGACAAGAAAGAAGTTAAGATCGGTGAAAATCTGGAGCTTAGTGTGAAGCAACGGTTGATTCAGATGCTGCGTGACTACGTTGAGATCTTTGCCTAGTCTTATGAAGATATGCCTGGGTTGGATACCGATATTGTGGTTCACCTATTTCCTACCAAGGAAGATTGTCCTTCAGTGAAACAGAAAGTCCGTCGAATGCGCCCAGAGATGTCTGAGAAAATCAAGGCTGAAGTTATGAAACAGTTTGACGCCGGTTTTCTAGCAGTTACTTCTTACCCACAGTGGGTGGCCAACGTGGTTCCGGTACCGAAGAAGGATGGTAAGGTTTGAATGTGTGTTGACTATAGGGATTTGAACAGGGCGAGCCCCAAGGATGATTTCCCTCTGCCTCATATCGACGTTCTGGTTGACAACACCGTTCAGCACAAGGTATTCTCCTTTATGGATGGTTTCTCTGGTTATAATCAGATTAAAATGGCTCCCGAAGACAGGGAGAATACAACTTTTGTTACTCAGTGGGGTACTTTTTGCTACAAGGTCATGCCTTTTGGACTGAAGATTGTTGGGGCAACGTATCAGCGTGCCATGGTTGTTTTGTTTCATGACATGATCCATCATGAGATTGAGGTGTACGTAGACGACATGATTGCAAGATCCCAGACTGAGGAAGAACACCTTGACCATCTGCAAAAGTTATTTGACAAGTTGAAATTGTACAAGCTGAGGTTAAACCCGAACAAGTGCACTTTCGGGGTGAGATCTGGTAAGCTGCTGGGTTTCGTCGTAAGTGACAAAGGTATTCAAGTGGATCCTGCAAAGGTGAAGGCTATACAGGAAATGCCAGCTCCCCGAACAGAGAAAGAAGTCAGAGGCTTTCTGGGACGTCTGAACTATATTGCCTGATTCATCTCGCACTTGACTGCTACTTGTGAGCCAATCTTCAAGCTACTGAAGAAAGATCAAGTAGTACGTTGGAACGATGAATGCCAGGCCGCTTTCAAAAGGATCAAAGAGTATCTCCAAGAGCCACCTATTCTGATGCCACCAGTTGAAGGGAGACCTCTGATCTTATACTTGACAGTACTCGACAACTCAATGGGGTGTGTGATGGGGCAGCATGACGAGTCTGGCTGAAAAGAGCATGCTATTTATTACCTTAGCAAAAAGTTTACCGACTGTGAGACCCGACACTCACTGCTCGAGAAAACTTGCTGCACTTTGGCATGAGCTGCTCGCCGGCTGAGACAGTATATGCTGACTCACACCACTCTATTGATTTCAAAAATGGATCCAATCAAGTATATCTTCGAAAAGCCTGCCTTGTCCGGAAGAATAGCAAGATGGCAGATGATCTTGACTGAGTATGACATCCAGTACACGACCCAAAAGGCAATCAAAGGAAGTGTGTTGGCAGACCATTTGGCACATCAGGCAGTGGATGATTACCAGTCTATGAACTTCGAATTCCCGGACGAGAATATCATGTTGGTAACTAATTGTGAGACACCTGGACCGGATGAAGGACCTGAGGAAGGATCCTGATGGTTTATGTACTTTAATGGAGCTTCAAACGCTTTGGGCAACGGCATTGGTGATGTGATCATATCTCCTAAAGGCTCTCATACTCCGTTTACCGCCCGACTATGTTTCAACTGCACCAACAATATGGCGGAGTATGAGGCGTGCATCATGGGTCTTCGAGTAGCAATTGACCTAAGGATTAAGTTTCTAAGTGTCTTCGGAGATTTCGCTCTCGTGATCAGTCAGATCAAAAGCGAGTGGGATACGAAACACCCGAACCTTATTCCTTACAAGGAGTATGTATTGACGTTGCTTCCCCATTTCGAAGAGATAACCTTTGAACACTTCCCTAGAGAGGAGAATCAGTTAGCGGACGCGCTAGCTACGATGTCTTTTATGTTCAAAGTCAATTGGGATAACGAGGCTCCCCATATTATCATTGAAAGATTGGATGAACCTGCACATTGCTGTGATATTGAGACTGAAGAGGTAGCAGATAAACCCTGGTATCATGAGGTGAAGAGGTACCTTGAGGCTCGGGAGTACCCCGAGGGTGCATCCATTAATGACAAGAAGTTTTTGAGGAGGTTCGCGGCGAAGTTTTTCATCAGCAATGATATCCTTTACAAGCGTAACCATGATTCGACCTTACTACGATGTGTGGATAAGAATGAAGAAGAAAATATCATGACGGAGTTACATGAAGGTACTTTCGGAACTCATTCCAGTGGACACACCATGGCAAAGAAAATCCTTCGGGCAGGATATTATTGGTCCACTATGGAAGCCGACTGTTATCAGCATTCTCGGACATGTCACAAGTGCCAGGTCTATGTTGATAAGGTGCACATACCTCCAGTCCCTCTGAATGTCTTGACGGCACCTTGGCCTTTTGCAATGTGGGACATTGATATGATCGGCGAGATCAGACCTACAGCGTCCAACGGGCATCGTTTCATCTTGGTAGCAATTGATTACTTTATGAAGTGGGTTGAAGCAGCTTCCTTTGCCACCGTAACCAAGAACGTCGTGGCACGGTTCATTCGGCACAATCTGATCTATCGATACGGAGTACCAGAGAGGATCATTACGGACAATGGTACCAATCTTAACAACAAGATGATCACCGAGCTATGCGAGCAATTCAAGATACAGCATCATAACTCTTCTCCCTACCGGCCGAAGATGAATGGGTATGTCGAAGCGGCTAATAAGAACATTAAGAAGATTGTGCAGAAGATGACAGTGACATACAAAGACTGGCACGAGATGTTACCATTCGCTCTTCATGGGTACCGTACCTCAGCGCGGACGTCAACAGTGGCAACACCCTATTCCTTGGTATATGGTATGGAGGCTGTCTTGCCCATCGAAGTTCAGATACCCTCTCTCTGAATCATGAAGGATGCAGGTTTGAGCGAAGATGAGTGGATTCAGACCCGGCTTGATCAGCTGAACCTAATCGACAAAAATAGACTTACTGCTATTTGTCATGGTCAGATGTACCAAAAACGGATGATCAAGGAATTTAACAAGAAAGTTAGACGACAAGAGTATCCAGTTGGGGATCTGGTAATCAAGTGCATTATCTTTCCTCCAGGTGATCCCATGGGAAAATGGACCCCTACTTACGAAGGGCCTTTTGTGGTTAAGAACATTTTCTCAGGAGGAGCTATAATTCTAACCACCATGGATGGTGACGAACTTCCTCACCCCGTCAATGTAGACATAGTTAAAAGATACTACGCATAATCAAAGACCCGCTAGGTTGACTGGCCTAGGCAAAAATAAGGGCTTCCCGGTGAACCAAAAGGGTTCAGGAAAAAATAAGGGATGAAAATGAAAAAATCTGTACACCCGGCAAGTCGAAAACCTAAAAAGGCGGCTTGGGCAAAAATGGGTATCCCGGTGGACTGAAAACCCAAAAGGGCGGTCCAGGCAAAAATTAGGGATCAAAGCGTAACACTATGTCTCATTGGATCACTTTGCATCCAGAATTCGGTATCGACTATCAAGCTCGGACGACACTAATCAATCTGATCTACCTTCAACCAAGTAGCAAAGTGATGAGATGCTTGAGGACATAAAGGCAATAGCAGAGCTGGAACCCAGTGGGATCATTCACATAGCTGTTTTGTTTATTTTTACAAATCGTGTAAATTCTATTTATTCGGCGGCGTTCTCTTACTAGGACGTCAGCCTCTTGTACAAAAATGCCTATTTACAGGCCAAACTTCAAAATCAATACAATTCATTTTCAAAGAAATTTCAAACTGTTTTCCTTTATCTGTTTTGTTTTGCAAAGAACGTCCAATGTTCATTTTTGATATATGCACTTGACATTAATTGCTGCTCATAAATATTTACATGCGAAACAAAAGACGATTACGGGTAACATCAGAAGCAGGGGCAATAGAAATTGTCCAAACCATACAGTTGCTCTTTCCACCAGGTACAAGGGTAAATTAATCTGAAGAATATGGCTAAGATACTTTCACTCCTCACAGAGTAAGATAGTAATGGTAGCTCTCCCAGCTGAGACTCGCAACTATGAGCGAATCAGCAGTACTCTCCCCAAGCAGAGTTGATCCACCATCAGCACTAAAAAGGCTTGATATCCCTGGTAGTCTTAATATTCCACAGCGGAGTATAAGAATGTTCCCCGGCAGAATACAAGATATCCCCAGTGGAGTTAAAATTTTCCCAGCGCAGTCTGAAAAAGCTTCCCCAACGGAGCTGAAGCATCATCCCCAGTAGACTCTGGAAGTTTATCCCCAGCGGAGTGCAAAAATAAATCTCCCCAGCCGAGTTCAAAGGAATATTATCCCCAGCAAAGCTCAAAGGATTATCCCCATTAGAGTCTAACAGGATATCCCCAGTGAAGCCACAACTGAAAGATCATCCCCAGCGGAGTTCTTGCCTTTCACAAATAGGAATTCAGTCCTCAACAGGATTCAATATCACCAACAACGATAATTCCTCCCGACAGAAATTATCAGTGGAATCTTCAGCAGAACATCTCTTCCCCACAGAGTAATCTCCTCATAAGTTTATTCCCCAACGGAGCCATCCTCTCCTGCAGGTTTATTCTCTTCGTTCGTCATCCCCAGCGGAAACGAAGAATTCAACTCTATTCTCCAGCAGCTATCCGGGATTTATTTTACCCAGCTAAAGCATTACATTTCCATACATCATGATACATGCATATACGCATCATACCATACAATCTCATTGTTGAGAGCATCATTGCTTGATCCATATCATGCATTGCATATGACTGGCCTTTACCTTTCAGGAAAGATGCAGTTAAATTCTCAGCTATGTTAAAGACTTCCTCTGGTTCAGTCAGATCGACGCGAAGATCTCCCTGATTCGTATTCCAGTTGAAGTTATTCCAAGACTTTCGTCTGGTCTAGTTAAATCTATTCGAAGATTTTTCTGATGCCGATCCAGTCAAAGTTAATCCAAGACCTCCTCTGGTTCAGTCAGATCGATGCAAAGATCTCCCTGATTCGTATTCCAGTTGAAGTTATTCCATGACTTTCGTATGGTCCAGTTAAATCGATTCGAAGATTTTTCTGATGCCGATCCAGTCAAATTTAATCCAAGACCTCCTCTGGTTTAGTCAGATCGACGCGAAGATCTCCTTGATTTGTTTTCCAGTTGAAGTTATTCCAAGACTTTCGTCTGGTCCAGTCAAATCGATTCGAAGATTTTTCTGATGTCGATCCAGTCAAAGTTAATCCAAGACCTCCTCTGGTTCAGTCAGATCGACGATAATATCTCCCTGATCCGTATTCCAGTTGAAGTTATTCCAAGACTTTCATCTGGTTCAGTTAAATCGATTCGAAGATTTTTCTGATCCAGCCAAAGTTAATCCAAGACCTCCTCTGGTTCAGTCAGATCGACGCGAAGATCTCCTTGATTAATATTCCAGTTGAAGTTATTCCAAGACTTTCGTCTAGTTCAGTTAAATCGATTCGAAGATTTTTCTGATTCTTATCCAGCCAAAGTTAATCCAAGACCTCCCCTGGTTCAGTTAGATCGACGCGAACATCTCCCTGATTCGTATTCCAGTTGAAGTCCAGACCACCTATCAATAGTCTCCAAATGGCATCTGTAAGCCCATTCCCGACATCACCAAGCTGATACCACTTCATGCGAGTGCAAATTTCTGGGCACTTTAGTGTTCAATCATCTTCCACCTTTGGATCACGAAAGGCCCGAAAGCCAATCTATATCCTCAGGTTTAAGAAAATTGAACAGGGGCATCTGTTGCACCCCAAAATTTTCCCTCTCATATTTCCTAAGACAATGCAAGAAAAATCTCCAAGTGGCTCAAGATTGCTCAAGAGTTGGACAGTCAAATCATCTCCTAAGGCAGTCAACCTCAAATTAGGGTTTTGTGTTGCATCAAGGTCCTTGCATCCAAATTACCTATAGTTCTCCCCAATGTCCTAATATGTTCTTAAGTTCATCCATGTCAAATTTCAAGCCTTGCAGAGGAAGTTTGCTCAGTCAATTGCTCAAAGGGTCCAAAAATCGACTGTGTTAGGGCAAAAGTCAACTGTGACCCAAATACAATCAAACCTCAAGGTTTTTTGTCAACATTCTCATTTTGAAGGATATTTCATCATTTGATCAAGGTTTGATCATGATTCATCAAGGATTTCTCAAAATTCATCAAGACTCAAAAGTTGCTAAATTAGGGTTTTGTAGGAAAAGTCAACTCAACTTTGACCAAGCATAACTTTCTCATACTTTATGAGAAATGACCCATACAAAGCTCATTTTGAAGAGGATGCAATTTCCTACAATCCATATTTATACCCCAAGATCAGAAAATGCACTCATAAAAATTTACAAATTTGGACATTATAGGTCATTTTTGAAAGTCAACAAAAACACCTTTTTTGCCAAAGCTTATAACTTGATCATGGAATATCAAAATGAGAAGATACCAAAAGGGTTGGTTATAGGACATCTCAATATTTCTAAAAAGTCAAACAACACTTCCAAAAGTTCAAAATTGAAGAAGTTATGCATTGTTGAAGTTGGGCATTTTTGCAAAATTGCCAAAAGTCAACTATCCCCAAAACTTCAAATTTTGTCAAGTGGGCCCATTCTTTTCCACTTGATTTGATCTTATCACACTACACACGTGTCCTAGATTCATCCTTGTGACCATTTATCAATTTTATTATTTAATTTGATTTTTTAAATGAATTATTTCATTTTAAATCAAATAAAATCCAAACATTGATTATTTGATCTCTTTTTGGCTATTTCAGGATTGAATCATCATCATCAAGTGTATCAAATTCGTATCAACCATTCCATGTGCAAAAGGATTGGATTTTGGACAAAATAGGAAAGCTTTCAATGGTGGATCAAATCAAATCCCATGACATCAATGTGAAAGGATTCAAGACCAAATTGTTGACCTAATACATTGCAGCATACATATACAATGCAAGGCACACTAATTTGAGGGTGAGAGGCTGCAGAATCATCAAAAGAAAAACCTGAAAAAAGGTGAAAAAGTGTGAAACTGAAATCAAGCTTGGAGGCATTTTCAAAGACAAAACTCAACGCCAATTGCTTGCTGGACAATCACTGAACCTTCTGCAATCCAAAGCAAGCTTTCATATGCAACAAATCACACTGTAAGCATCCCGTTTCATACCCCTGTATGCATATTCGTATCTCCTATTTCTTGCATCTTTGGCATAAATTATGGGCATATTCATAATCCTTGTTCAATTTACAAGCTTTCTGCATTAGCCAATTGCGTTTATCTGGCATGTAACCCCCTAGCCGAATCTAGGGTTCGTGGTTTGTTTTTTTGGGGATTTCTTTTTCAGGAAAAATCAGTGCCATTGATGGATATGGACGTACTCAGGATGCCCAAACGAGCACAACCATGGTCTTGGGGGTCGTTTTCATGGCCTAGAATGGATTTTAGGATCAACCTACGAATCCAGCTGCGGATACGAATCCGCAGGAAAAATGTACAGGGCTGGAGGTTTGGGATTAAAACGTGGCCCTCCCCCATTGGTTGATTCATAATTCGCGCGCTTTATTTTTTATTTTCTGGAATTTTAACGCTTTTTATATATTATGTTTTATTTGTATTTAGTTAACAAATAAAGCGCGTTGGTTGAGTGGTAGTGGAGTGTATGCTATGACTTACAGGACCTGGGTTCGAATCCCAGGTCCCCCCATGCATTTTTTATAATTTTTCTTCAGGTGATTCAGTACAAAACCAGGCGCGTGATGCATCATACTCCCTCACTCAATCACTAGCCAGATCTGGTGGTCTAGAATGAAACCCTATGGTGGGATCTAGTCAACCAATGCATAGGGAATTAGGGAAGCTCAACACAGGCTTGCACAAATGGGCCATCAAATTGCTATCAAAACCTCCAAAAATCAGGCCCAAACACTCTCTTTCATATTTATTTTTATTCTTGTTTTTTTATTTAATTATTCTCAATTTTTTTTTTAACTAACCAATTAAATCTTTTTCTTCATTAAAATTAAAAACCAAAAAAATATCTTCTTTATTTAAATTAATTTTCAGTATTTTATTTTGTTAATAAATATTAATTTAATTGATTTAGTTTTAATTAGGAATAACTTTTAATATATTTTGCAATAATTAAAATTAATTTAGACAAATAGGTTTTATTAACATTGATCAAACTTATTTTTATTTCTTTAAATATCAAAAATCCAAAAATATTACTTTTATTAAGTAATTAATTAGCTTATTAATTTAATAATTAACTTAAATCTAATTTCTTCTTAATTCAAAATAACCAAAAAATCTTTCTTTAATAACTAAAGGGTCAAAACTCTAGAACTCGCCCGATTTAATTTCTCGCACGCGATCCATATTTATTCAATATTGTATATGTTTCCTGGGATGTAATAGTTTAAATAGGACGTTACTATTTTATCGCTTTATTTATTTTTCGCATTTTAATTTCAAGGGTTGCTTTTGGCGATGTAAATACCCGACGCCTTGTAATAGTTAGTTTAGTTTCCGCAATTTAATTTCCGCAACTTATAAACTGTTAAATGTTTGATAATAGGGAATGCATGACAAGATCAAACGTTTAAACCTAAAATCAACATTAGATCACCATTGACATGTACAAAGACAAAATTAACTGAAAACAACACACTCGCACATGCGCACTCTTAGGGTACACCCTCACTTGGATGCCTTCGAACGTGGTCATTAAGTATAGGAAGTTTTAGAGATCTCCCTCTTGTCCAAAGATCATAGTTTCCTCGAAACGGTTGCCTCGGAAAAATGATCTAAGACATTAGGGTTACCGCTAAGGCATCCTAACATTACTTTAGTGACCGCACGTCCCTTAAATCGAATTGACCCTTAAAACTCCAACGACGATGCTACCTACTCATCAATAGTAGGATAGCATTATCTAAAGGACATTAGTACAGATTGATCCCTTTTTCGAGTAGGTAGATGGTTCTTAAGTACTTGCTCTCTCAAAACAAAACAAAACTTTTCGCACTTACACCTTTCAAACAAAAACTTCTTTCAAACCCACAGACACAAAGAAAAGCAATTTTGAAAACACTTTGAGCAAGTACCTAAGAGCCCGTGGATAACCACAGATAGAAAGGGTGCTAACACCTTCCCTTTCTATAATCTACCCCCCGGACCCGAGAAACATATCGAAAAAGGAATTTTTCTGTGCTTTTTTTCCTTTCCTTGTTGGATAAAATAAAAGACGGTAGCGACTCTTTCTTACCGCGACATTTTGCGAAAACAAACGTAAAACGCAAACCAGCATTCCAAAAAATAGTCAGTTCTCTCCCACCGTATCACACTATCATTCTAAGAAAATTCCTCGCAACCACGTACAATTTGAGTTATATCGTGTATTTGTGTCAAACCCGTGTTCATGATGATTATTTTCTTGAGGAAAAGCAAAGGTTCAAGTGCAGGGGAGTTTGATAATGTGAAATTTCATTGTATTTTCGACTTGACTCGCATGAATTATTCTACCGTTTTCAGTCATTGATGTCATTTTATGCTGGTAGTGTTACTGTATTTCAGGTGTTTTTACTCCAAGAAGCTTGCATGAGAAAATAAGAGGAATTGGAAAATAAAAAGCAAGAAAACATGAAGTAATAGAAGAAATAAAGAAAATCTGCACACAAAAGGTTGTGGCCCTCTCCACACCTTCTATGGCCCTCGCCGCGCATGTTAAGACTGTGGCACTCGCCACGCTTCCTCTAGCCACCGCCACAGACTGTTTTATAACAGAACCACGTTCCTTTCCACCTCAGAGCCACGAGTCCATCACTTATCTTATTTTATCTCTACAAGACCAAGCATGACGAAAATATCTCCACGAACAAATTTATTCCGGATTTTTCTGGAGGGAGTTACGTGACTCGAGCATTCTATAAAAAGGGCGAGGATTGACAGTTACAGGGACGAAGAATTTCCATTGTTCATAGCACTTTCCCAGTTTTGACGTTGTGCAAAACATCTAATGATGAAGTTGTACTCATAGTAGTTATTTCTTTATTTCACTATTGGCATTTTTTACTAGCATTGCTTCCCTATTGAAATTTTTAATATAAGATCGCAGTGTCTCATATTTCTCTTTCCTAATAGATCCCAAGCTTTCAATCGATTTGGGTTGCCTTCAAGATGTTATAAAATACGCAAAACAGTGTATGCAAAGTTCACACCACAATTGATAGACTCATTTCTCAACCTTCTTAACTAGGCCATGGCTCCTACCTCTAGGGTGAGGATGAATAACTTTTATTTATCAAGTCCTCTTTCTCCATGAAAAATCAAAAGGACGTTAATCAATTGCATGTGTTAATTGGAGCCAATTATCTTTTCATAGGTCCCTGTTCCCAAAAATGCTTATGAGTTTCCTTCGGATGGTGGGGGGAGGGGGTACTCATTGATCATTCTAATGAAGGAACTTTGGAAATTAATTTATTTCTCTTCTTCAAAATTATTAGAGGATGAGGAGTGGGTGGTTCTTCAACGATAGTGACCCTAAGCCCTCTATCGATCATCTTCCCACCTGAAACATAACAGGGAGTTTCCTCGGATAAATGCGTCTTGTTTATATGTCTTTAGTAACCTCTCGTCTTGTAGTGTCGAGGTGAATCATGTATATAATTAGTAACTACATCGTTTTGAAACCTTGGAGTTGGAAACAATAGTGCTTCCGGCTTTAGAACTCCTTGAGTTGTTCGCGCTATAACTTCAAAATCGCAAATTATTTGTTAATCGCCATTAGTAAGTATTTTAGTACAATGTTTCTTTTGTCATTTTCTACTTGACCTTCCAATAGTAGGTTGCAAGCTGCTTTGTTTCCTTCTTGAGGCTGATCCAAGTTAGCGACCACCAACATGTGTAGCTCATTGTTTAAAAGAGGTAGTGCAAAAGCCTAGCGGTCAAGGGTCATTTGATCAAGTTTTGTGGGTCAGATGATGAATTAGTGAGGCTTTCTTCCCGATTTGGGTTCCTCTTTACGACTTCACTTATCACAGATCGAGGACGATTTGAATTATGGGTTGCTTTTTTCCCCAGTTTTCCATTTCTTAATGTTTGAGAAAGTAGTTTGAACATTATTTTTCAATGTTACACACGATGTCAATGTTCCTTCTAGTGAGAAAACTTCTTCTTGAAGAAGAATATGGTCAAGTTTTGGCCATCTCAATTATAAATATCTTTCACATCTTAAATATTTGGTTGATTTAATGAGAGGTAATACTTACAAGTATTCTGAAGACCAAGTTAATGACTATCAGATGATATATATATATATATATATATATATATATATATATATATATATATATATATATATATATATATATATATATATATATATATATATATATGGAATGTTTCTATGTATCTTGATTTGAAGGCTATAGTCCTTTAAATAGGGTTCTTATTAGGTTTCTGAAGACTCATAACCCTAGCTTCAATCATAGTCTCCTGAGCAGAGAATTGTATGTATTCAATTTATTATATCATCTAACGATCCTTCTTTGATTGCTTGTCTGGATCAAATGCTTTCTAGGATAGGTATATGCGTACTCGACATGTCGTAGAACCTTCTATTCGACAACAGATTTTGAGACAAATATTTAGTCAGAAGACATCGTCATAATGTCAGTCCATCATAAATATCTTTATTTTTTCACCTCCATAATTATATTAAGTCCATTCACATGGTGACAACATTTTTATTTATGACTAAATCGTCTAGTGTTAGCATCAAATTTATTTATATTATTATCAAGACATAATTACTCTTTTTGCGACATAGCTTTCCACTTGTTAGTATGCTTTCCTAATCTTGACACTAATTATTCTTTAACTTACTAAATTGAAAACATTAGAGACAATTAAGGCCACCTCTTTGCATATCATTGACACCATATACAAGTTATTGTCCCAATAATATGTACCATTAATTTCCCAAATTTAGTTAAATAGATGTAAAAGTGAAAACTACCCTTCAACATATAGTGATCGTGACAATCCTTATCACATTCTTAGGCTTTCATACATGTGCCAAAGTTTCCAAATTTCAATGTTTCACAATCACACGCTTTGCCATGTTTTAATGTGAAAATCATTCTTATTCACCAAGAAATAAATAACACATTTTCATACACATAATGCTTTTTAAATTTGGTGTCCTAAGTCCAAGCATAGCCATCAACAAGTACTTCTACTCGAATATTAAATTTATTTATTTATCTTTTTAATTTTAATTTTCAAACGTTGACATTGAAATTTCAATAGTCTTTTTTGCACATCAATTCTATATTGTTTAACTTTCACACTCTTCATCTCAAACTGAAAAGCCTTACATTTTTCATTATTCTTCATGCAATTGCAAACCAATTATGAAACCACTTTCTTTTTAGTTTCTTCACATTGAGAAATTTTTCTCAAAAAGAAAAAACAAAACAAAAACTCCAACATCTTCCTTAAACCTTTTCCTACATATACAACAATCAACCTTATCAAAACCCTGCAGAATCAAACATCCTTATTCTTTCCAAATGACTATTTCGCTTTCTCAATATTCTAAATCAATGCATCTTTCATGCAAATCATTCTCTTTGATTCTTCTCTTTGTTTACTTGCTTTTTGTTGGTTCTTGCACTTCTACAAGGATAGGATTTACAACTATGAAGATGAAGATGAAGATGAATGACCAACCACTTCGGCGAAAGCATAACTTGGGTTTGGTTTTCAACTTCTTCCCGAAAGGAATGCGAATACCGCCTTCAGGTCCTTCAATGAGGCATAACTCAGAGGTGGATTCAACAACTAAGAATTGACTTCAATAGTTTCTTCATTTTTCTATCACCTTTTTCTTCAATTTTTAGGATTTCAATGTTTGCAATTTGACACTAAGCCTAAGAAGATTTAGATCCTTTAGATCTTAATTTTCTTTTTTGGCTCTATGATTCTAAAATTATATTGTATATAAAGCATATAGTAATAACATATTTAGTGCATTTAATTTTCTCTATATGAGAGGTTTTGTTATCTTATTATATACTATAGGATTAGTTTTTCTTTCTGAATTTGATGATGAACAATATAGGCGTGTTTGACAAATTTCTTAAAGTCGTTATTGATATCTCTTTCTCTTATGTCTAGTATGTTGTAACATTGACTTATTGATGAGTGAACACAAATAAAAAAGCCATTTTTTGGATCTTGTCTCATAACTGTGGCATAAAAAGGCAATAATGGAGTGCTCAATCACAAAGTTTTCCAAGTTGTACTCACTTGTGATTTATGAAATCTTTGTTTTCTTCAAAACCATCTAGTTGTCTAACGATACAAGCTATAGCTATGGTCAAAATCTGAATGCATATTCATTAATTATTGCCAACTTGTGTTTGGAACTATATACAAATTTCAATGTATGTAAATCCCTCAAAGTAGGGGAATTATTAGAATAATTGTTTGAAATTTTATGTCAATTTCAATGTATTTAAATCCCTCAAAGCAAGGGAATTATTAGAATAAAGTTCATATAATCTACAGTATGTTGCACAAAGTTTATTCTTAAAACTAATCAAATTTCAATTTTGTCTTGTAATAAGATATTTGTCACATTAACTACTATATGTTAGGGAAATTTAGGTGTCTAGGTGCATTTATTAATGAAAAATATATTGAATTAAATAGTGTCTATGATGATTCTTTTTGCAACAGAAGTCTTAAAAATTGACTAAATAAAAAATTCAAAGGACGCAAGTATGTTTTCAGATAAAAACGCTGTGCCTTCATTAGGTCTAGTACAATGGTAGAACATATCTTCGTTACAAAGATATGCTTGCAAAATTTATGCTGACTTTAAGTGCTTAGACAGCATGCTATATTGAAAAACTATGTAGTACAATGTACAAATCGTCAATGCATGGCAATATTATAAACGTTTCACTTTTTCAATCCAGGATACTTTATGATCTAATTGTACGGTCATCAATATCATTGAAACCTTTTGTTAATAATAATTAGGTTTTTATATTCTAGTCGCGGAATTTTTTTTTGCAATAATTAGGTATTAAAAAAAATTTCGCAAATAATCATATTTGAGATGATTCTCCAAAGGAGGAGCCATCTCACTTGACGCCTCCACCAGCATTTTTGTCCTAGGCGTCATCTCACTTGGCGCCTCCTCTCTCTTTTAGCCAAGTGAGATGGCGCATGCTCTTTAAAAGTGAGAGGAGGCGCCATCTCACTTGGCTCCTAGGGCAAAATGCTGTTTTTATAAATAATTCGTCCGTTTCTCCGTCATTTCTCACATTTTCTCGCATTGTTTTCTTATTTTTTACTCTGTTATATGCGTCATGACATCACCCATGATTTTTACCAGAGATGGTTACGTTATCTTCTCCGCCACGAAACCTACGATGAAAATGAAATTCTGGCACATTCACTCCATGGAGCGTCTGAAGCGGGAGTTGATGTGATGGCTAGATGGAGACATTGTGGAGGGGGGAAATTCGAAGGATCCAGCGAAGACGAACAACAACCTCACATGCGACTGGAAGACCTAATGTGTGGTTAGAGGAAGCCAAAACAGACAGCGACGTAATGTTGATGATGCATGGGTCAGATGAAATTGTTTTAACAGTTGTAATTTCGTAGACGGAATATCGTGTTTTATTTCTTGTACGCACAATATTTATTGTAGCAAATACTATTAACGAAAAACCCTAATGTTTACAACAAAATAAAGGAAAGATTTTATGTATTACAATTTTTATGTGGTCGAGGAAGACGCCCGATTCGGACAATTTTTGCGATTATGTCCGACCTGACGGCATAAACCACACTTTCTTTCCAGCTTGTCAAGGTCGTCCATTTCGGTTGTGATGCGCTTACTTTTGGGACGACCCTTCTTGTTCCTTCGCATTTGGTCATTGTGCCACACTATTTCGCCGTCGTATGCAGGCCAATAATCTGGTTTTTCTACCAAAGGAAAACTGTTGTTGTAAACGTTGAGCAACGTTGTAAATGTGTGACAGAAGTTGTAGCGCGTCTTGATGGGTATAAGCACAAGCGACAATGACATGAGCGTAAGACATACGAAAGGCTTGAAACTTGCCACAATCGCACCAACGAGAAGGTAGTATAACTTTATATTCTTGTCTTGGCAGGCCTTCGTTGTGGTCGATTGTCTCTTTCACAATGAAGTTGTGATTGTGTCAGTCAAACCGTATAACCATATGAGTGTTGACTTTGGCACTTTCTGCCTTAATGTACTTCATGCAACTTTCACTCCATAGTTGTCCAGATTGCAACACTGCATTCCACATTTCACCTCTTTTGGCAAACAACGAAGCCATCCTAAAATACATAGATTTTACCAAAGCATTGATCGGGAGGTTTCGTATGCCTTTGAATACCCCATTCATCGATTCAATAAGATTTGTTGTCATGTGCCCCCATCTTTGGCCATTGTCATATGACCTAGTCCATTTTTCCACCGGAATATTGTCGATCCACCTGCCGGCTTCCGGATTTGACAAACGGATCTCGTTGCGGTAATATTTGAACGTGGGTTATGTCAATGCATATCCCAAATTCATAACCGCTTTCCTTAGTGTTTTGTCCTTGATCTCCCTCGTGAAATTTTGGACGATATGCCTAACGCAATAGACATGCGTAGAAGGATGGTCATGCCAACCGTTTACAGGATTATTGTAGGCACTTTCAATGGAGACATGTATGTCCGAGATCAAACAGAGATCTGGTTGAGGAGCCACATGTGTTCGCAGGTTTTTCAGAAAAAAGCTCCAAGCACCACCGGTCTCCCCCTCGACTAGGGCAAAGGCAATTGGGAAAATGTTGTTGTTTCCATCTTGTGCAACTGCCATCAGTAGCGTGCCTTTGTATTTCCCATACAACCAAGTCCCATCAATTTATGTAATTGGTTTGCATGATGCAAACCCTGTGATGCAAGGTTGAAATGCCCAAAACACTTGACTGAATATTTCGTTTCCGTTTAGTTGACTACCATCTTGGGCGTATGCTGGCACTGTTTCCAGAACGTAAATAGTACCCGGAGAATAAGTCTTGAGTGCATTCAAGTAGCGAGGAAGTTCTTGGTATGACTCCTCCCAGTTTCCGTACACCTTTTCAATCGCCTTGGTCTTTGCTAACCACGCCTTACGGTAAGACGGAGTATAGTTAAAAACCATGGTGATGTTGGAGATGATGGTTTTCACCTTCAAAGATGGGCCGTTGCTGACGAGTGGTAGGATTTCTTGACAAATGAGATCGTAATTAAGTTTTCGATGGTCCTGTGATTGGGTAGAACTGACACAAGTGTGGGTAGATATGGAACCTATGACCCAGCAATCACCTCTTAATTTTTATGATGCAGTGAGCTTGAACATACAATCAGGGTGGACACACTTGATCTTGTACCTTTCTGGGTTGACACGGTACACCTTAAAATCGACCGAGTTAAGCATGTGGAATTTTTTTATGGCTCTGATGCATTCCTCTCTGTTACGAAACTTGTCCTTCTCTTTTAAGTTTTCATCCAACTGCATATACGGATTGAAAAATAAATCAGAAGACGGTTCATCTCCGCCCATGTTGAAGTTTGTCATGTGCGGAGGTGGTGTGTAGATCTCGTTTGCAGGAATACCAGGTATCCCATCATATTCGAAATCATCATTTACCATTTCATCAAATTCTAACTCGTCATCTTCTTCTTCTTCATCAACTGCATCTACCTCTGCTTGTTCAGTCTCCAAAGGATCAACCACTTGTGTCACCTGAGGCTCTCGCAGCATAATGTACAACTCAATAGAGTCGTACCCAGAATACACATGACTAGAAAACATATTCCGAAGATCCTTGTCATCTTGAACCTCAACCTTATAAAATATTATTTGGTTGTTACAAAAAAAACTGGATTCTGACAAAATATTTGTGTCACCGGGCCTCGTCCAAGTTTGGCCTCCAATCGTTTTTTAAAGTGGGAGAAATTGGCTTTCCCGTTTAAAAGAAATCAGATGTTGTATGTGTCTCTAAACAAAAACCCAGAGGTGGGACAAATGTATGTCTCACCGTTGAAATGTGCATTGATGACATATTGGGGGTGCAGAGGCCATTGTGTATGGTTGTTTGAAGGTTTGAAGGTTGGAATGTTTGAAGTTTATGAGTTATTCGAAGGTTTGTATGTTTGATTGTTTGAAGGTTTGATTGTATGAAGGTTTGAAGGTTGGAAGGTTTGACAGATTAGGTGAATCAATATTTTGATAAATGTAAGACTAAATAGGTCATACTTAATTTGAATTAAGTAAGGTTGTAACCTCCAAGGCTGCCACCTAGCCTGCGCCTACTCTGCACCTACACTGTAACATGTAAGTCTCCTCCCATCACCTCCAATAGTGTTACATGCATGCAGGCATGGCTTCTCCAAGACTGTCATCTAGCCTGCGCCTACTCTGCAACCCGTGCCACCTCTTATTCGCCAATGGGGATGGCGACACCTTTCATTTTTGTACTCTTTCGTCAAGTCCAATGGCGCCTCCATTAATGTCCAATCGTGTTACATGCATGCAGAGATGCCACCTCCAAGACTGCCACCTAGCCTACGCCTACTCTACACCTACACTGTAACATGTAAGTATCCTCCCATCACCTCCAATATTGTTACATGCATGCAGGCATGGCTTCTCCAAGGTTGTCACCTAGCCAGCGGCTACTCTGCACCTACACTGTAACATGTAAGTCTTCTCCCATCACCTCCAATAGTGTTACATGCATTCAGGCATGGCTTCTACATGGCTGTCACCTTGCCTGCGTCTACTCTGCAACCCGTGCCACCTATTATTCGCCAATGGGGATGGCGACACCTTTAATTTTTGTACTCTTTCGCCAAGTCCAATGGCGCCTCCCTTAATGTCCAATCGTGTTACATGCATGCAGACATGCCTTCTTCAAGGCTGCCACCTAGCCTGCGCCTACTCTGCACCTACATTGTAACATGTAAGTCTCCTCCCATCACCTCCAATATTGTTACATGCACGCATGCATGGCTTCTCCAAGGTTGTCACCTAGCCTGCGCCTACTCTACAACCCGTGCCACCTATTATTCGCCAATGGGGATGGCGACACCTTTCATTTTTGTACTCTTTCGCCAAGTCCAATGGAGCCTCCCTTAATGTCCAACTGTGTTACATGCATGCAGACATGCCTTCTTCAAGGCTTCCACCTAGCCTGCGCCTTCACTGCAAGATTGACACTTATCATGCATGCATGCACCAGCTACCAACTAACTTACTCTATGAAATATTTTTGCCTATAAATACAGAGCATAACATACTTCTCTTGCACCCACAATCGTCTCACTCTCTGCTACAAAGTCTTCCATAATCTCTTACAATTTCTAAATCTTTCATAATATCAGGCATTTTCAATAATGGCTCTTCTCACAATGGGGGATTCTCATAGAGGCACAAGGGACAACATTGCAGCATTTGTAAGTTTCTTTTATAGTTATACATTTTTTAACCTTATGGTAATGCTTTGTTCATCTTACTTAATCTTACACTTTTACATTATTAACTCAGGATACCAAAAGATTCAGAATCCGGTCTCACAACTACCTGGCTCCCGACCCATTCGTCGTACCATATCTAGAATACGCAGGTTTTAGACATGTTATAAAGATCTCCAACTGCACAATAGATTCAAAGTTCATACTTGCCATGTTGGAAAGGTCAACACCATAGATCCATACATTTCACCTACCAATAGGTGAATGCACTGTCACGCTAGAGGATGTGTACATGTTATTGGGTCTCCCTGTCGACGGTAAGGCTGTTAACGGGTCGGTTCAACAACCCAATTCTATGTGTGAAGAATTGTTGGGCAGGGATATGGTTGAAGGTGGTGGTGCGAGAGGTCAGGGTATCCTACTAACTGAGCTTAAAAATCATTATGCAACTTTGGAATTAAATGAAAATTCCTCAGAGCAAGACAGGGTAATAAAAGCTAGAACTTATCTAATGATACTATTTGGAACCTTTTTATTTCCCGAAAGTATGGGAAATAGTATAAATTTTCTGTATTTAAATTTACTTAGAGATTTCGAAAAAACTAGAAAGTATAGTTGGGGTTCTGCTATTTTAGCCCACCTATACAGTTCCTTGTGCAAAAATGCAATTAAGAAAAAATGTACATTTTATGGCTGCGCTTTTTTACTTCAAGCTTGGGGTTGGTGGAGGATGGAGTCCCTAAACCCCGTCAACAACAACACATTCGTTTTCCCGTACGCAACAAAGCAAGTCATCTAGTTATATCATTTATTACTGTTCATCTCTTCACCAACTATATGTTCAAAATAAAATATTTTTCATTTCCTTTAGGTATTGCGTGAGGGGTATGGATTACGGAAAGAATACAAGATTCAATGTCGCACTATACCACAAGCTATTGGATCACCTAGGCCTGGATGATGTACGTCGTACCTTTCAACTTTCCTACTTTTAAATTATTTATGTATTACGCTTTCATTAACCTGATTTAATTTTATGCGCAGTTTGTCTGGAGACTATATTTGGGTTTGGGCCATGAACCAAACCCCGAGGATGCAACAATTTGGAGCGCCAATACTGCAATCATACGGTTCAATGTTGTGGAGATACACCACAGCGACCGTGTGAAGATGCAGTTAGGAATGCATCAAGAGATACCCAGTGATCTGACTTGTTTGTCCCCGTGGCATCTCAAAAGGGTCGACGCCCAGTGGGGTCTTACCAACGGGAAAGAATTTTCTCCAGAATGGTGTAAGATGTGGCAGAGACGTCACCGATATGTCTTGCAATTCCCGGTTTTCCTTAATCATTGTAATATGCGATACACTGATTAGTATTTATCTTGGTACAGGTCGGTTAGTAACCCTGAAATGCACGTGTCTCATCCAAGGTATTTGGTTGACCCTCTAACATAATGGGCACAACCCTCGTTTCCCCAACAACAAACCCAACACACATCAACCTCCCACAAACCTCCCAGACGAAACTGAACCACAAACACCCAACCACAGTCGCTACCACAACACAATTACACCCAAATTCCCCACAACCAACCACAATCACCACCTCAGTACCAATACCCCCATATGCCTCACACCCAACCACAATTCTAATCACAATACCAACACACCCGCATACCCCACACACAATTTCAGTCTTCTGTATATCCCAATATGGGCCCGTCAACATCCAGCCTTAGCCCTGATCTAGGAATGTCGGAAGATTATGAACCAACCAAACCAACTTACCATCAACCACAGTATCACCAAACCACCCAACATCCTCAATACCAAACACCCCAGGATCCATTTCCTTTCTACCCCCCGTACTCAGACGATCAATGCTACAGACCCACCATGGAACCCCACCCACCGCCAGCACGACCAAACTTTGAGGGTATGGGTAACCGACTATACCAAAGCGGATCTTCTAGATATGGAGATCTGATTGATTTCATGGATCCGGAACACATTGACTTCACTGGGCCATCGACCCTGCCACAGCAGGAAATGCGACGACACCCAGCACGGGAAAGGTGAGGACGGGGATGCGGAACCGAGGGTCATTACCGGGTTCCGGGAGACCACTGATTAATCTGTTTTTTTTAATCTGTTTTTTTTATGTAATTCTTATGGGTGTAATCATCTTTTGTAAATAAAAAGTCAATTTTGTTGATCCTATATTGAATACGCAACGCACCAGATTGAAAAAAAAACGCGAAAATTATCCTAAAAATGCACTTAGGCGCCATCTCACTTGGCTTAGGGAAAGCCCTAAGCACCTAGGCGCCAAGTGAGATGGCGCCTCCCCTTAAATAATAGGTGTAGGCGCCAAGTGAGATGGCTCCTCCTTTGGGGAGTCATCTGAAACATGGTTATTTGCGTATTTTTTTCCGAAACATGGTTATTTGCGAAATTTTTTTTAATACCTGATTATTGCAAAAAAATATTCTCTAGTGGTGACCTTCTTACAAAAATCCAAGCAAGAGATCTTTAGGATTATGATATTTGAATAAGTGATGGATTCACTTATCCTCAGAGTAGGTATATATAGCTTCAGATCTTTCCTATAATATAAGTCATGTGCAGCGTGACTCTGACTCATCTTAATTGTCTTCACTTTGATTGAAAATAATATATTAATTTTTATTGTATTCATCGATAATTATACTCTATCATAAAGAGTATAGTCATTTAAAGTTACACTACTCCAAGAATTTTTACATTGTCTTTTTTGACAATTATAGTTTAAAAACTATCATACTCCATCTAAAGAAAAGTATAATTCACTTGAAGTTAAATCACTTTAAAAAATTTCCAATGCCGAAAACTAGGTTGAAACTTTATAGTGTAACTTCCATGTTGATAGGAAGCTCTTCAACCATCGACATAATCTCAAAACACACTTTGCATCAATGCCCATGTGTTAATCCGCTAGCAATAACACATCATTTTCCATGACAACGAAAATGTCATGAGGACACACATCACAATTTTCAGATAAGACATTCTTTATCACAACGAGAAAGACATTGCTAGCATTTGAATCAGAGCCATTCTCTGACGCTGCTCCATCAAGACGCTTATACTTTATATGTCCAATCTTTCCACATTTCCAACATCCCGCACCCGTTTCATTGTTTTTTCTTCACATAAAACCTTCCTCTAGCAACCAACACTGAGTTTGATGAAGTATTATCCTCACCTTTCAATCTTCTTTCTTCAGAAATAGTTTTACAAGCAACTTCTTCAAAATTCAAAGTTTTCTTCCCATATATTAAAACCAATTTAATATGCTCATAGAAAGATTGAAGAGACCATATGAGTCTCAAAGATTTATCTTCATCATCAATCTTGACTCCAATAGTTTCTAATTTATAAACAATACCATTTAGAACACTTAGATGATTAGATACTTTTGTATGTTCATCCATACACAAGCTATGAAATTGCTTTGATACAACTTGTTAGGAAAAAAAACCTAGAGAAAAAAGAGGAACAAAATAACAACACAAGAGATTAACGTGGAAACTCCAAAGCCCAAGAAAAAAACATGACCGTTGTCAAATTTACAACCAGAGAATATCACTATGTGAAAATTATTACAACACATAGACTACCCTCAAACATCTCAAGGCCCCAATACACCCACACTCTCCAAAGCAAATATTTAATTACCCCTCACAACACTCTAAACCAAGAGTATAAGAGAAAATAAAAAATTCAGGTACATCTTGTAAAGAAAAACTTGAAACATATATATAGTCTTGGACTCCCCCTTCATTATCTAAAATAAGCGATGTGGGACTTGAAAAAACTTTAATTCTATATATAGTCTTGGACTCCCTCTTTCTTTACAAAAATAAGTGATGTGGGACTTCTTCAACATGTATATTTTCAATAAAAAGCATAGTGGGGATACTCATCCCTTCGATATAAAGACTTGGTAAGCTACCTCTGTTAGACTTGAGACTATACAGATATGACGAGAATGCTCTTTCTAGGTTAGAGAATGGTTTTATAACTAACATATTATAATATAGGGAGGATGTGGTAAACTCGCCACTCTATCTGAGACATGTTCAACCTTGCCTAATTTCTATTTAGTACTCTCTATGCGTCTTACGAGGTGGGAGGCGAATGGGTCAAGACTGTTGAGATACTATGTGTTTAGGTCATTATATAACAATCAAAAGTCCCACAAGCACGGATCTTATATGAGCAAAGTGGTTTAAAGAAGGACGTAAGAATATATAATTTTTCAAGCAAAAGGCCTATAGGGGAGAAGTGGTTTAAGGAAGAGATAACATTCTACGGTCTCAAGCATGAGGTCTATCGTGGACAATATAACATTCTTCCCTTTTGAAATTGGCGTTCTGAAAGTGAACAATATCTCCTCCTCACAACTCCACTCAAATATCAAGCCATTTGTAAGGGGATACATAATCCTCTCTTGCGGCTTGGACATCATGCATATTATAGGTGGTTTTTCTCGTTTTATGGTACGAATGGAATGGATAAAGGTAATTGGATTTCCATAAGCGCCATTCCAAAAAAAAGGCTATTCTCCATTTACTTGTCTAACTATAAGAATTGGAAATGAAAATTCTTACGAGTGAAGAGGAACATCAAATGTTTTGAGGTCATTTTTTATGGATAGAGGGCTTACGAGTTTCCTTTTTTTTTATGGGTGAGTCTTTCTCTATATTTGGATTTGACTACAACAAGTTCAGTTATACTAAGAAGGATGCGGCCAGTTTCCTAGAATAATTCTATGTTATTATTGTTAGAAATTTGATGGAAGTTAAGGGTGTTAGACAATAGGCTACGATGTAGAAGGGTGTTGAATAGATCGCAAATGAAAACTTCCAATTAAATTTATGTTTTAAAAATGTTTAAACTATGGCGCACATAAATAAACTCGGATCAACAGTCGTCTATCCGAACCGTTATAGAAAAGACGGATATGCGTAAAACCAGCACAACGAGTTTAATTATGATGAGAAAAACAACTAATATATTTCTATCATCACGGGTTTGAATAAACCACACTATAGAAATCAATTCCAATGAAATAATTGACAAAAATCATCTAAGACAATTTATCAAACACTTGGTGTGCAATCGATACAAAACAAATTTTTGTATGTTTTTGTTGATATTAGAAACCAATTACAATCACATAGATTGTAGTAAAATCAATAAGACAATTTGAATTATTAACCAAAGAAATTATCTCGATGTATCGATCGCACAATTGAAGTTTTCACAATTTGCAATAAAACATAAAATATTGATAGAGAGAAAGAAAGAGACACAATGATTTGTTTAGGAAGTTTCCCAATCGGCCTCGCTATGTGTACGTCTGCCCTCAATTCTGTTTGTAATTAAGCTAATAAAAATTAACCTTTTCAAAATGTTAATTAAAAGAGAATAAGTAGAAATCCAACAAGAAAAACCCTAAGTATGTTGTTTATCATATCTTCTTCGCTCCCCTTGATTAGAGCACGATCAAGTGAACCTGATATTTCTAATTTCATCCTTTGTCTCACGCTACTCCTTTACAAGAATCCCCATTGTTCAGAGACTTCAGTTGACTGAATCCAAATTGTGAACGTATCGTGACCCTAGATTTACCAAAGTTATTCTCCATCTCATGCTACTCCTTTGACCGAACCCACCGTTCTTCAAAGCTTTCACTGGGCTGAACCGAAATTGCATAATCTTGTACAAAAACATCAAATCACCAATTGATATTAAAGGAAAACCCCAGCTTGGCTTTCTTATTTGAAACCCCCAAGTAATTTCTAACCCAATCTATTACAACGAATCCTAATTGGATGTTATCACGATATCTCTAGATGGCACCCAACAAAGAATAATTACGTGTATGCATAGAGATAGGACGAAGATGATGAATAATGCTTTGTATATTTGTGGTTTCGTGTTTAGAAATGATGCATGAATGAGTGGGAGTCGACTACTAGGGATAAGGGAGTCGACCCATACAATCTGGGAGTCGACTCCAATTGGACAAAAGAGAATTTTTGAAAATTGCTTCAGTAGGAGTAAAGACATACACTTAGGAGTCGACTCCTTCGTGTAATGTATCGACTCCAAATGGTCTGGGAGTCAACCCATGCTTGACATAAGTGATTTTGAAAGTTTTCCTTCAGTGTTAGTCGACCCACAGCTCGAGGGAGTCGACTCCTTCAGTTATAAAGCGACTCAAAAACATTATGTATCGACTCTAAATAATTCCAAATGTATTTTTTTCATAAAAATGCATGTTTTTTACTACCCAAATGCTTTTGATAAGATCTATAAGAGTCCTAAGATAAAAATTCATCCTAGACATAGAGATATATTGTCCAATATTCAAATACCATATTTAACCTAGTTTTGACATCATTCAAAACATCTAAGAGGATATTACACTCACATACTCCCCATTTTCGATGATGGCAAAACATATATGACATATTTTCCGTTTCTGATCATATATCCCCCTGAATACATGCATCATCCTTTTCACATTTGCAAAACACTTTGTTTTTGTTCTTGCACCTTTTATAGATTATCCCTTTTTGACAACATCAAAAGGAGAAAAACATCCACAAAATGTAAGAAGCATCATCCACACAATGACATATAAACAACTCAGAGGCGTTGCAAAGATAATTTCATCAACTACACTAGCACTCACGTAGAATGAATGATGAGATGAAATGACACAAAACCTAAATAAGCACAATGTATTCAAAATAAGATCACATCTAGTTCATTACAAAAGCCAAACAATTTTGTTCAAATGAAAATTCAAATAAGTCACACAACATAAATGAAATAACATGAGAAAAGAAAACAAAATGCGTGCAAGAGCGTCCACGTCCATAATGAAGTACAACTAGTTTCTAGGACCACGACCAACATGAACCCTAGGCTCTAGTCTCTCACCCCTGAAACATGATCCTTCTTGGTTTTCATGTACCATATCCAGAAAATCACACATCTCATGGTATAACATTGGGTAGTGATGATTATTTTTATTCATCATATCGATTATGGTATTTATTCCATATCAAGTGAAAGTATGGTTATACGTCATTGTCTTACAGATCAGAGCAAATTGACCTCTAACATAGGATTCAAGGGTGTTGAATCGGGTGTCTTGGTTATTCACATGCTCTTGGACTAAATGAAACTGAGAGTCTTGAGTTGCTTCAAAAGTATCCCACCTGCGAGAGTTTTCTTGATGGTATTGTTGTTGCTGAAGGCACAAACTTTCCAGCATTGTGATAATTTGTTGATTGTCACCATTAGAACCTTGCCCAACTCCATACCTTGAATATTGACAAGCTGCATACCCATGTACATTCTCCCATTAAGTCCAAGAATCATATTTTCAATCGCCTCAACCTTGTCTTTCTTCTTCAGTTTGTTGTTGATATGCCCAACCAGGTTGGAGCTCTTTAGTATGATGTTGATATGCCCAACCAGGTTGAATCTCTTTAGCTTGTTGAGATGATGAATGATGGAGCCAAGTGTGATCGGTGGATCTGGAACTGACTGTTTAACGCTGGTTCGCGAAATGTCGCGGAAGCAAGAGTCGCCACCGTCTTTTATTTTCTCCAAAAGGAAAGGACAAAAGCACAGAAAAATTCCTTATGAGATAGTTTCTCGGTTCGGGAGGTAGGTTATAGAAAGAGAAGGTGTTAGCACCCTTTCTATCCATGGTTATCCATGGGCTCTTAGATACTTGCTAATTTGTGTTTTCAAAAGTGTTTGTTTGCTTTTCAACTGTGGGTTTTAAAAAGTTTCTTTGAAAATTCCAGTTCGACTCTTGTATCCGTCCTCAAGAGTGTTTGAAAAAATGCTTTCGAAAGCTTTTTGAAAAGGTGTCGGTGTGAAAAGTATTTTTGATTTGTTTTGAAATTAGAGCAAGTATCTAGAGTCGTCTACCTACCCTAAGGAATTCGTCTGTGTAAATGTCCTTTAAAGTAGTGCCATCCCACCATTGAGAGGTAAGTAGCACCACCGTTGGAGGTGTTCGGGTCAATTCGAGTTTTGGGACAGCATGGTCACCGAGCAATGGGAAGATACCTTAGAAGCTACCCTCATGCCAGGTTCCCGGATCATGAGGACTTACTAAAACATCCTCTACTCGACGATCACCTTTCGAGGCAAGGCAACAGTGAGGCGTACCCTAGGGGTGGTGTGTGATTTGTGTGTCGTTTTCATTTATTTTTGTCTTTTGTCAAAGTGATCTATGCGTTTGTTTTTATTTTTTTGTCATTCATTCTTGCATGCATTTTATTAGCAGTTAAAAAGATGCGGAAAATTAAAAGTTCTAAACTATTACAAAGGCGCGGGTCCACATCGCCAAAATTTCCAGAACCCGATTTGACAGAAAATAAATAAAAAACTAAAGTGCGAGAAATATAAAATGTCCGAGTTACATGGCTTTGGGAGAATTACATAAATATTTAAAAGAAACGAAATAAAACGCGCGAATTGAAATAAGATTGGAAACGAGGGCGTTGGACCCTTTTGAAGTTAAATTGAAATTAAAAATTAATTAATTATTTATTGAAATAAAAGAAGTGTTTTTTAGTTTTTTTTGCATTTATGAAATAAGAAAATTAAAATTAAAATTAAAAGAAACCCTAATTCTAAGTTATTTTTAATTATTTTAGAAAAATGTTAAAGTTTAACTTAATTTACTAAAGAATTTATGTACATGTTTATTTACAAACTAAATTAGTAATTAATAATAATAATAATGATGAGAAAATTATTTATTAAAAAAAATGATGAAAAAGTTAAAAAAACCTAATTTCTACATATTTAATTTATTAAGAAAAATATTAAAGTTTTGAAACCTAAATTAATCTAATTAATTGTTTAAAGTTTATTTACAAAAATAATAATAGTAAAATTAATATTAATAAAATAAACATTTTTTTGATTTTTCTGTATTTTATATTTATTATGAAAATTATTTTATGGAATTAAAAAAAAACAATTAAAAAAACAATTAAAAGAATAAAAAGGAAAAACAAATAAAAATTAAAAATTGAGCAAACCATAGGGGGTGTCTGGCCCAAGGGGAGGTTTTTTGAAGTATTGACTCCTGAGTACCGTGGTCTGCATTCTTTGGCCATTGGATTGACTTTCATGCATAAGTTGTTCTACTTTGGCCATTTGGCTTTTGGCTTTTGGCCATTTGTGTTCTGGCTTCAACGTTCCCTTAATGTCTGGCTTAATGTCTGCCTCGCCATGTATTAGTGTCATGCATAAAATGTTCTACTTTGGCCATTTGGCTTTTGGCTTTTGGCCTCCCTTAATGAACCTGCATGGGATCCTGTCTAAATCTGCAGTGTTGAATCTCACAAACACATTAAATAAAATCATAAAATGCAAATAAAGCCAATATATGAAGAAATTTAATGTTTAGGCACAATATGGCATGTATGAATGATTATACCCTTTTGATCATGGAGATCAAATCAACCTTACCCTTACTGGAAAAGTAGTGACATGAATGTTTTTATGCCCTTTGGATCATGGAGATCAAGCCAGCCTTACCCTTACTGAAGAAGTAATAAGATGTTGGTTTGTAACTGAGATGGCTTGTTTATAGTGAGAGAGGGATTTGTAATAAGGATTTCAAGGTTTTTAGGGTTCTTGAGAGGATTTGATATTCTGACAGCGTTGTGGCAAGTGTTTTCTTTTTTTCTCCTCTCTTTTCTCCTCTCTGGTTTGTGTGAAAAGAAAGTGATTATATAATGGAAATTAGGGTAAAGCAAATGGGCTTTGAATGTGCAATTGGGCCTCCAATATTCACTTGAATTCGTCACTTTCCATGCTAAATCGCAGGGACTTAAGTGCATTTTTTGAAGTTGAAATGTGAAGACAAAATGTAGCCGGCATCGAGAACTAACTCCTGTCCGAAAATCGACTCAATCGGATAAACGGTGAATTAGTTATGAATTTTTGAAGTTTCAGCTCAGACAAACTTATTTTGGGCTTCAGTGTCGACTCTGACACGTTCTTCAATAAAAAAATGGTATTGATCGGTGCATAATTTGGTCTCGACTTTTGAAGCAAAGTTGTAGATCTATGAGTCAGTGACCTTGTGTAAAAATATGAGTCCAATCCGATAAAAATTGACCGAGTTATGAATTTTCGAAGTTTCGGCCCAGATGAAATAATATTCAGCATTCAGGATTTTCAGCGTGTCACGCACTCTGAGCAAAAAACGAAGGCCTTTTGAATACCGTTTGAACTCAATTCCTTCTGTGAAAATGTAGTCAACTCAATTTGTGAAATTTTGGCGCCGGAACCAGCTCGATACGATGAAAATCGACCAAGTTATATTTTTTTGAACATGACGCAAATAAACTTCTGTCACAAATTTTATGCACGAAAATACTTGATAAATCCACATTTTTGAAGACCTTCTGATCGAAATTGGCTTCCAGCCGTGAGAGATGAAAACGTAGATAATGTCAAGACGGAATTTTGGCCACCGGAACGGGTTCAAAACGAGCCACGATCTTCAAGTTATGAATTTTTTAGCGCGTAAAAACTGCACTTTCAGCACACTTTTTTCACCATATTTCTTCGAGAAAACTCACACATTCGGATACCTTCTTTAAAGAATTGACTCTTGAGCCGAACCTGAATTTGAGAATATGTTATCAGAGATATCTTGGCGAAAGAACACCTGAATATGATGCGCCGGGTTGGACCTGTGAATTTTTCTTGAAATATTTTGAGAAATATGGGAGGGCAAATTTTGGGGTACAACAGTTGCCCCTGTTCAATCTTCTTAGACCTGAGGATGCAGATTGGCTGACGTGCCTTTCGTAATCCGAGAGTGGAAGATGATTGAACACTAGAGTGCCTAGAAATTTGCGCTCACATGTTAGCAGTGTGATGGGGATGGGCTTATAGATGCCATTTAGAGGTTGCTGGATAGGATGATGGGCTTATAGATGCCATCTGGATGTTGATCGCGTAGGAGATTCCTTAGCGAGAACCTGCATACCTGCAAAAGAACAAATGAGTACCTGACACGTTGCAGGAGCTGGTTTTCAGATGCTTGGTATAGATGTGTCCTGACTGGTTACAGGAGCTGAGTCTGGAGCTTCATAAGATGATGAATGAACCGGGGATGGTTACTACCTTAGCATGAATGGTAAGAGAACCTTGGGCGACTTCAACTTCAACAACGCTCGTTGGGAAAAATCTTGGGTGTCTTCTACTGGGATAAGAATCAGGGAGATCTTAGGGTCGATCTGACTGAACCAGAGGAGGCCTTTGACTGGATAAGCATCAGGAAAATCTTAGGGTCAATTTAACTGAACCGGACAAGGTCTTGAAATATCTTCAACTGGATAAGCATCAGGGAGATCTTAGGGTCGATCTGACTGAACCAGAGAAGGCCTTTGACTGGATAAGCATCAGGAAAATCTTAGGGTCAATTTAACTGAACCGGACAAGGTCTTGAAATATCTTCGACTGGATAAGCATCAGGGAGATCTTAGGGTCGATCTGACTGAACCAGAGAAGGCCTTTGACTGGATAAGCATCAGGAAAATCTTAGGGTCGATTTAACTGAACCGAACAAGGTCTTGGAATATCTTCAACTGGATAAGCATCAGGGAGATCTTAGGGTCGATCTGACTGAACCAGAGAAGGCCTTTGACTGGATAAGCATCAGGAAAATCTTAGGGTCGATTTAACTGAACCGGACAAGGTCTTGAAATATCTTCAACTGGATAAGCATCAGGGAGATCTTAGGGTCGATCTGACTGAACCAGAGAAGGCCTTTGACTGGATAAGAATCAGGAAAATCTTAGGGTCGATTTAACTGAACCGGACAAGGTCTTGGAATATCTTCAACTGGATAAGCATCAGGGAGATCTTAGGGTCGATCTGACTGAACCAGAGAAGGCCTTTGACTGGATAAGCATCAGGAAAATCTTAGGGTCGATTTAACTGAACCGGACAAGGTCTTGGAATATCTTCAACTGGATAAGCATCAGGGAGATCTTAGGGTCGATCTGACTGAACCAGAGAAGGCCTTTGACTGGATAAGCATCAGGAAAATCTTAGGGTCGATTTAACTGAACCGGACAAGGTCTTGAAATATGGTTGAGAATTTCAACTGCATTTTTCCTGAAAGGTAAAGGTCGGTCATATGCATGATATGGATCAAGCAATGATGTTCTCGATATAAATGCGATTTGTATGATATAATGCGTCTATGCATGCTATAATGATGTATGTGATGTTTTATGAATGTATGTTTTCGTCTAGGAAAGCAAATCCTTGACGGGTGCCGGGAAGTCCTATCCTGGGCTGATGTTGAAGACTAGATTTTGCTTCCGCTGGGGATGATAACTGCAAGAATACCGGTAGGAGAAGATGACTCCGTTGCGGAATAAACTTGGCAAATGGAAGATTTTGCAGGGAGAAAAGATACTCTAGCGACCATGCTGGGAAGCAATATTCTGTGGGAAGAGGGATGCTTTGCTGAGTGTTGATAATAATTTGCTGAGGACATCTTTGTTGTTGGAAGTGTTGATAGACTTCGCTGGGGATGAGAAGGCTTCGTCGATGACGCTCTTTCCGTGGCTTTTGGCTGAGGATAACCCAGTTATATCCTGTTAAGGAAATAACTCTTTAAATCAAGCCGGACGATGCGTTCGCATTCTGCGAGGGGATAAGCTTCCAGAATCTACTGGGGATATGCTTATTGCTTGGGGATATGAATTCTAAATTTCCTGGGAAACTAGATTGTATTCTCTTGGGGGAGTTTTGAATTGCGGGGGAAGTGATTCCTTTGAATATTTGTATGCCGCCTGGGAACAATCTTTAGACCACGACTGCCGGGGATGCTTGTTAAGAATGCATGCTGCTGGGGAGATGTTGAGATCTACTGGAGGATACCCAACTTCCTTAAGATTCGATAACTTTGCTTGGAGAAGAGTGCACTGACTTGTTGGCTCACTCTCTGGGGAATTAAGATGTACTGGTTATGCTCTTTAGTTGAACCTACCTTGGTACCTGGGAGGACAGAACAATTAGATTGCTTGGACAACTCTTTATTGCCCCTGTTTCTGAGGTATGAGAGGAAGACCTGTGGGGTGCTGATAGTGGTTGATGGACAAACTTTCTTCTGGTAGGCAGGTGACGAGATGATAGGACATAGTCGTACGCTTTTGATCCCTAAATTTTGCCTGGACCGCCCTTTCGGGTTTTCAGTCCACCGGGATACCCATTTTTGCCCAAGCCGCCTTTTCAGGTTTTCGACTTGCCGGGTGTATAGATTTTTCATTTCATCCCTTCATTTTGCCCGAACCCTTTTGGTTCGCCGGGAAGCCCTTATTTTTGCCTAGGTGTGTCAACCTAGCGGGTCTTTGATTTTGCATAGTACTCTTTTTCGACTATATCCACGCTCTCAGAATGTTGGGAGTTGCCCCTGCTAGCAGTGTTTTGTCATGCCACCAGAAGGTGTTTGATCAGGCAAGATTCGTTGTTGGGATGCCCCAAGTGACTCAGGCGGAGGTTTGCCCCAGGCTATTTGGCCTTTGAGAGATTCTCTGAATCTTGACTGAACTGCCCCAGATGACGGACCATGATCATGCCATGCCCCTTGATTGGAAGTGCTTCTGTTCATTAGGCATTCATCGTGCGAATTTCTCTGCTGTTCAAACAAAAAGTCATATGCAAACAAGGTTATGTTAAAAATGCAACGCTTATGTCTGTCTTGAAGATTTTGAAAATGCATTCTTTTCATAAAACAAGTGATTGTTTGTAAGCGTGATGTCAACTCCGTATTTTAACGTGAGCCTTAAGGAGTCAGGATACCTTTCGTCACAGTATGTTTTCGAACTAACCCATGCTTTAGCTAGGACTTTCAAGGGTTATAACGTGGCCTGGTTCACGGTTTAAGAAACAAAGGATAAAGGCTCAATTTATTTGTACCCACCCACTCTTCGTGATGTTCTTCAAACCTAAGCTCAGTTGATCATACGTTAGACCTTGTTTGAGTCTTTGCTCTGACGTTCCGGTGATGATTCGGATGTTGATAACTTATTTTGAATAGGCAGTCATTCCTTTTTGTTATTGAGGGTTTGTGTGACCTCTCTCCTGTATGATTTTTGTTATCCCTTTCCCTTTTTTTTTTGCCTGAACTGCTTCCTTTTTGGAATTACAGTCAGCGGGATGCCCCAGTTTTGTAAGTCTCCTTCATGGGTTTTGACTTAATGGGTTTTTTTTTTTGAGATAATGACTGCCTTTCTTTATTGATCATTCGGAACCATCACTGTCTTTCTTTGTTTTGTAAGGGCCTCTTTGGTGCCATTCGTCATGCACTTGGATCAACTGAGAGACTACCCTGCCCCAGGTTATGATTAAGGGTTTTAAATTTCGAAAAGAAAAAAAAACTCCTACTTCTTTGGCTCAGAGGGGTTGACGAGGGATTATCATCCTTATAACTCCAGTGTTTAGGGATTGAAACAATGCCTGTACCTCATCAGCGGGGTCTGTTCAAAAGCATACTGTAAAGATCGTGGTATCGTTTTCGTCATCCTCCCTCAAGAGGCTTAGAATTATTATTTAAGAGTTGATCATCAGAAAAAATATGAAAATAATTTGCATATAGTGAATACGAATATATTGCTTCAAAACAGACATATGCGATGCATCAATGAAATAACAATGTTTAACATGAGTAAATGTTTAAACAATCAAAGAACAAACACAACTTGAACATTCGAATGAACAAAAGTTTCCTAGTCTCAGGGCTTGTCACTTCAAGTGGTGAGCCTTGGAGGGATGGTAGAAAAATTCAGCCTGACCATCTTGAGTGAACTCCAATGCTCCTTCATCAATCAGGTCCTGGATCTTATTCTTCAGAGCCCAACACTCATTTGTATCATGTCCCGGACAGGCAGAGTGGTAGGCACACCTTTTATTGGGATCATAAGTAGGATGTGCTGTGTTGGGGTTCTGGGGATGAGCCCTTAATGTGATCAGGTTCAATCTCAACAGGCGTTGTAAAGCTTGAAACAGCGACATGTTGAGCGGGGTGAATTGCCTCCTAGACTTGTCTGGCTGAAGCCGGTGAGGTTGATGCTGAATTTGTGACACTGGAGCCATTTGAGGAGCTCTCCCCTTACCTCTTTGTCTCAAAGGTGGTTGAACAATGACTGACTCTTTTCCCTTAGACGTTTGCCCCAGTTGGTTACCCTGAAGCAGTTGGTTGACAAGAACTCCGAGCTCTTCTTGTTTTTGAGCTAACCCTTGAATGGCAGTCCCCTGCCCCAGCATTTGGGCTTTCATTGCATCCATCTCAGCTTGTAGGTGTTTCAGCCTTTCATCCTCAGCACTGTTCCCGACAAAGGTCTCCATGAGAAGTGTCCTTAGCTCCTCCTGCCCCTCGGATAGATTCAGGAGGATTTCCCCGAACCGAGTCTCTTGAGCAAGAAGGTCCTGATTATCTCGTTGGGAAGTCATTGCTGAAATAAACAGCGCGAAAGGTAAGTGACCCGCAACAAAGATACCTGCAATGCAATGATATGTATGATATGCGTGCAATGTTTTCAAGGACCTCTCGGGATAAACAAAAAAATTTGTTAGAATTTGGGTCCGGTAGCTTGATTGAAGGAACTTCCTGTTGTTGAGAGTCCTTCTTCAAAGGGTCAAAGGCTCACCATATCCAGTGGGTCATAGCCCCTGACAACCTTGGCTCGGGGAACCTTCTTCAAGTGTCAAAGCTCACCATATCCAGTGGGTCATAGCCTCTGACAACTTTGGCTAGAGGAAAATAAATCCTCTTTGCCCCTTGCTAGATGTTTGATTTACCATGACCTGCATCACAAGCCCTTGAGATCCTTGAAATGGGTTAAGATGTATGCAATGGTATGATGTCATGATGCATGGGGTAATATGGATAAACCCTGTTATGAGCCCTTGTTAAGGACTATAAACAAAACCTGCAAGAAACTCAATACACTCTGTTATGAGTCCCAATTAAGGACTATAAACGAAACCTGCGAGAAACTTAAGTAAAACCTGTCATGAGTCCCAATTAAGGACTATAAACAAAACCTGCGAGACTTAGTAACTCTATTATGAGTCCCAATCAAGGACTATAAACAAAACCTGCAAGTAGTTCATGTGTCAGATAACAAGCATGCAAGTAGTCAAGTACGAAGGCACACAAGTCACACAAGAGAAACCCTTAGAGTTCAGGCCAGCATGGGGTCTGGGTATTACCCTCTTAAAGTTGGTGGGCTCAACCTGTCCTATTAGAAGTAACCGGGTTCTAAGGGTCCCAATATCACTGGATTGCTTTCATTGTTCATCGTTTCGATTTAGCCACTGAAATGGCGACCGAAATATTCCAGGAAAGCAACCCTCAATTGAGTGTAGTATCGAGTATCAACCAACCTCGGACTGCACCAAAGTCAGTTATCTCACTACCCTAAAGAGGCCAAGATAGTTCAATTAAGGTTCCTAAGGTCTGTTGATGCTTCACGACACCACGCGGAGGCCCCGTACTCTCCTTGACTGAACTCAAGGGTTACCGGTACACACCAAAGTGCCACATCAACGTAGCAGACTGTTTCAACCATGTCGGTATACCCCGCACAGTTCCCTCACAGCCTTGTTGCTACTTTCTAAGAAGGTATCCCCAGATCCGGGTTAGGATCTATAGAACTCCCAAACAACCCACAATAATAAAGCAAGCAAGGAAAGCAATTGAAAACACAGTTATGAACTAACCCTAAGGTACACCTCACTTTATAAATATTTCCCCAGCAGAGTCGCCAGTTCTGTGATCGGTGGATCTGGAACTGACTGTTTAACGCTGGTTCGCGAAATGTCACGGAAGCAAGAGTCGCCACCGTCTTTTATTTTCTCCAAAAGGAAAGGACAAAAGCACAGAAAAATTCCTTATGAGATAGTTTCTCGGTTCGGGAGGTAGGTTATAGAAAGAGAAGGTGTTAGCACCCTTTCTATCCATGGTTATCCATGGGCTCTTAGATACTTGCTCATTTGTGTTTTCAAAAGTGTTTGTTTGCTTTTCAACTGTGGGTTTTAAAAAGTTTCTTTGAAAATTCCAGTTCGACTCTTGTATCCGTCCTCAAGAGTGTTTGAAAAAATGCTTTCGAAAGCTTTTTGAAAAGGTGTCGGTGTGAAAAGTATTTTTGATTTGTTTTGAAATTAGAGCAAGTATCTAGAGTCGTCTACCTACCCTAAGGAATTCGTCTGTGTAAATGTCCTTTAAAGTAGTGCTATCCCACCATTGAGAGGTAAGTAGCACCACCGTTGGAGGTGTTCGGGTCAATTCGAGATTTGGGACAGCATGGTCACCGAGCAATGGGAAGATACCTTAGAAGCTACCCTCATGCCAGGTTCCCGGATCATGAGGACTTACTAAAACATCCTCTACTCGACGATCACCTTTCGAGGCAAGGCAACAGTGAGGCGTACCCTAGGGGTGGTGTGTGATTTGTGTGTCGTTTTCATTTATTTTTGTCTTTTGTCAAAGTGATCTATGCGTTTGTTTTTATTTTTTTGTCATTCATTCTTGCATGCATTTTATTAGCAGTTAAAAAGATGCGGAAAATTAAAAGTTCTAAACTATTACAAAGGCGCGGGTCCACATCGCCAAAATTTCCAGAACCCGATTTGACAGAAAATAAATAAAAAACTAAAGTGCGAGAAATATAAAATGTCCGAGTTACATGGCTTTGGGAGAATTACATAAATATTTAAAAGAAACGAAATAAAACGCGCGAATTGAAATAAGATTGGAAACGAGGGCGTTGGACCCTTTTGAAGTTAAATTGAAATTAAAAATTAATTAATTATTTATTGAAATAAAAGAAGTGTTTTTTTAGGTTTTTTTGCATTTATGAAATAAGAAAATTAAAATTAAAATTAAAAGAAACCCTAATTCTAAGTTATTTTTAATTATTTGAGAAAAATGTTAAAGTTTAACTTAATTTACTAAAGAATTTATGTACATGTTTATTTACAAAATAAATTAGTAATTAATAATAATAATAATGATGAGAAAATTATTTATTAAAAAAAATGATGAAAAAGTTAAAAAAACCTAATTTCTACATATTTAATTTATTAAGAAAAATATTAAAGTTTTGAAACCTAAATTAATCTAATTAATTGTTTAAAGTTTATTTACAAAAATAATAATAGTAAAATTAATATTAATAAAATAAACATTTTTTTGATTTTTCTGTATTTTATATTTATTATGAAAATTATTTTATGGAATTAAAAGAAAACAATTAAAAAAACAATTAAAAGAATAAAAAGGAAAAACAAATAAAAATTAAAAATTGAGCAAACCATAAGGGGTGTCTGGCCCAATGGGAGGTTTTTTGAAGTATTGACTCCTGAGTACCGTGGTCTGCATTCTTTGGCCATTGGATTGAGTTTCATGCATAAGTTCTACTTTGGCCATTTGGCTTTTGGTTTTTGGCCATTTGTGTTCTGGCTTCAACGTTCCCTTAATGTCTGGCTTAATGTCTGCCTCGCCATGTATTAGTGTCATGCATAAAATGTTCTACTTTGGCCATTTGGCTTTTGGTTTTTGGCCATTTGTATTCTGGCTTCAACGTTCCCTTAATGTCTGGCTTAATGTCTGCCTTGCCATGTATTAGTGTCATGCATAAAATGTTCTACTTTGGCCATTTGGCTTTTGGCTTTTGGCCATTTGGCTTTTGGCCTCCCTTAATGAACCTGCATGGGATCCTGTCTAAATCTGCAGTGTTGAATCTCACAAACACATTAAATAAAATCATAAAATGCAAATAAAGTCAATATATGAAGAAATTTAATGTTTAGGCACAATATGGCATGTATGAATGATTATACCCTTTTGATCATGGAGATCAAATCAACCTTACCCTTACTGGAAAAGTAGTGACATGAATGTTTTTATGCCCTTTGGATCATGGAGATCAAGCCAGCCTTGCCCTTACTGAAGAAGTAATAAGATGTTGGTTTGTAACTGAGATGGCTTGTTTATAGTGAGAGAGGGATTTGTAATAAGGATTTCAAGGTTTTTAGGGTTCTTGAGAGGATTTGATATTCTGACAGCGTTCTGGCAAGGGTTTTCTTTTTTTCTCCTCTCTTTTCTCCTCTCTGGTTTGTGTGAAAAGAAAGTGATTATATAATGGAAATTAGGGTAAAGCAAATGGGCTTTGAATGTGCAATTGGGCCTCCAATATTCACTTGAATTCGTCACTTTCCAGGCTAAATCGCAGGGACTTAAGTGCATTTTTTGAAGTTGAAATGTGAAGACAAAATGTAGCCGGCATCGAGAACTAACTCCTGTCCGAAAATCGACTCAATCGGATAAACGGTGAATTAGTTATGAATTTTTGAAGTTTCAGCTCAGACAAACTTATTTTGGGCTTCAGTGTCGACTCTGACACGTTCTTCAATAAAAAACTGGTATTGATCGGTGCATAATTTGGTCTCGACTTTTGAAGCAAAGTTGTAGATCTATGAGTCAGTGACCTTGTGTAAAAATATGAGTCCAATCCGATAAAAATTGACCGAGTTATGAATTTTCGAAGTTTCGGCCCAGATGAAATAATATTCAGCATTCAGGATTTTCAGCGTGTCATGCACTCTGAGCAAAAAACGAAGGCCTTTTGAATACCGTTTGAACTCAATTCCTTCTGTGAAAATGTAGTCAACTCAATTTGTGAAATTTTGGCGCCGGAACCAGCTCGATACGATGAAAATCGACCAAGTTATGATTTTTTGAACATGACGCAAATAAACTTCTGTCACAAATTTTCTGCACGAAAATATTTGATAAATCCACATTTTTGAAGACCTTCTGATCGAAATTGGCTTCCAGCCGTGAAAGATGAAAACGTAGATAATGTTAAGACGGAATTTTGGCCACCGGAACGGGTTCAAAACGAGCCACGATCTTCAAGTTATGAATTTTTTAGCGCGTAAAAACTGCACTTTCAGCACACTTTTTTCACCATATTTCTTCGAGAAAACTCACACATTCGGATACCTTCTTTAAAGAATTGACTCTTGAGCCGAACCTGAATTTGAGAATATGTTATCAGAGATATCTTGGCGAAAGAACACCTGAATATGATGCGCCGGGTTGGACCTGTGAATTTTTCTTGAAATATTTTGAGAAATATGGGAGGGCAAATTTTGGGGTACAACACCAAGCTTCATCCTTAATATGATTTTCAGCAGACGTGTATGAATCCTCATGCTGATCATCTTCATCCAGGTGTTCTTCCTCAACATTTTCTTGATCAAGCTCAATAAGAGCATCATAGTTGAATTTTTTTTGTTCCCTGTCCCTATGAAGTAGTAAGCTTTTTCATCTTTATCCCAGATATATTTCATGTTTTTCAAGGTTATTGCATTGAACTCATTTACTTGGTCAAGTGAGATGCATGGAACATCTCACATATCAATGCGGAAATACTTGAGAATCCTACTAATCATAGAAGGATAACTCAAGTATGATCCTCTACGTCACTCACTAACGGTAAACATCTTAGAGACAAAATAATGAGGCCAACAAATCTTAAGATTATTTTCAAGGATGTACATCAAGTGAACCTCAAATTTCATCATCTTTTAAAGAGAAAGCTCAACTATTACTATCACAAGTAAGAGAAGATGGATCTTGCATCATCATGAAGGAAGCGCTACTAACTTGGATATAAATATCAACAATTTTCCAACTAATGTCTTCACGTTGAAAGAATCACATTTACTTCAACAATTACTATGGGAATAGGAGAATCATATATCAACTATAAAGAGGATTTATATCTAATCTCTTTGAGAAAAGTTTTAAATTGAAAAGCCAAGGTGGAAAAAGATTTGGATGAGGTTAAGTCACTTTTAGTCTTTTAAAAATATTTTTATATCTTTAAGTATATTGAAGTCTTTGATTAAAAAGAAAGTTTGAAAATGCAATGACACAAGGTAAAGGTTTTTATATGAAAGTGGTGAAAGTTTAAAAATTAATTTTTAGGGTTAGAAAATTCCTTTAGAGAATATGAGAATACATAGGGTGATTATTCACAAAGTTTTTTTACAAAGGGGAATGCACATGCTTATGACTATAAAGTCAACAATATTATCCTTTTCCTTAGATTTTTGGAGGACAAGTGTAAATATATTAAATTACTAAAATGGTAGCAAACATACATATTATAAGTATGAATTACAAAGGGGGAGGTTAACATGTTTATTAAAGTAAAAGTTGTGACAAATAAGTCATGGATTATGGATTACGGTTTTGAACATGTTTATGATTTATCAAGAAAAGTTAAGTTCTAAACCTAATCATAAAACCAAGTTTTTATAGTATAAAGACACACAAGGGATGTGGTTTTAAACAATAATTATTAGGATTAGCATTAATTTTTGTAAAACAAATAAAGCAGCAATATGTTAGATAGGATATATTAATTTGCTAACAGGAATAGGTTGAGCAAGAAGCCTTATCTTATGTTGGAACATGTTGAGTTGAATTATTTCAACATCTAGAATAACATATCGAATAAGATGCCATGTGAAGGAGCATACGACATTGCGCTTGAGCTGAAGTGATTCTGTTAAATCTGTTATGATTTAACAAATGCAGAAAATATTCAGGGAATATTATGCAATCGTATGTGGCGCTGAATTAAAGGTCAAGAGAGTAAAGTAATAATATCGAAGATTATATATGTTTTACCCCAAAATTTTCCCTCCCATTTTTTAAGACAAATTGATTTAAGGTTCTCAAGTACTCAAGACTACTCAAGAATGGATCAGATGAACCCTCCTCCTAAGCAATGTCCTACAATTAGGGTTTTGGTTTTCTCAAAGAAAATTGGACTTCTAATGCCTCAAGTGAGTTTTATGGTTCTCCATATGCTTCAACTAATCCTCATGTCAAGTTTCAAGCCTTGCAGCACAAGTTTGCTCAGACAATTGCTCAGATGATTGAAAATAAACGGTTGGGTAAAAAGTCAATTGTGGTCAACATACAGTCAAACTTCAAGATTTTTGGTCAAAATCAATATTTTGAGGTCACATTAATAATTTGATCAAGGGTTGATCATAACTCATCAAGAAAACTCAAGATTCATCAAAAGTCAAAAGTTATTAAATTAGGCTTTTCTTTAGAAGAAGTCAACTGAACTTTTACCAAGCATCACTTTCACGTGCCTCATCATAAAATTCTAAACCAAAGCTCATTTTGAAGAAAATTAAATTATCTACATCTTTGTTTCTCTAAGACCAAGGCCAAAAAATGCTTCATTTAAGAGATGGGCCAAAACATTATAGGTCATTTTAAAAGTCAACAAAAAGACACTTTTTGTCAAAGAAATTTACATCAAGATAAAATCTTAAAATGGAAAAATGATCAACATGAGAGTTGCAGTGGACATCTTGAGCTTTCCAAAAAGTCCAATATCACCTTCATATGATAAAAATTAAGAAAGTTATGAGTTTCATAAGTTGGGTAATTTTATGAAATTGCATGAAACCTCAATCGAACAAATTTGGGCTTTTGGACTAATGGGATTGAATTTTGAAGTTCAAACGTGCTCATGACATGTTAGGGGACCCCAAAAGACATTCACATATTTTTTATGATTTTTATTTCTTTTATTTGAATTTTTATTCATTTAAATACAAATTAAATCAAATAAATAGTAAATAGAGGCATAAAGCACATAAGACTTTTGTTTTAAATCTTTTGGAGGCCCAAGATATACTACAAACCATGTGGGAGTTATTTTCAAAAAAAATCCTCATGTTTTATCTTATTCAAATTCTATTTTTAAACGAGAATCAAATATTGTTTCATACAAGGTCCAAGCCTATTTTATTGACCTAATCTCTTCCTATATATATATACCCTTCATGTTCAGACAAGAGGACAAGAAAAAACCTTGAAAGAATATTCTCCCAAAAATCCTCAAAATTTCTCAAAGTAGGGCAAACTTGAAACCTTATTTTCATCCCTTTCTAAGGTAAGCCATCCATTGCAAATCGTTCCTGAGGTGTTATAGGGTAAGATTGGATCATTCTTGATGATCAAAAATGTCTGAAACATGCATCCAAGCATCACCGATTTGCATTATTTTTTTAAATTCATATTTTTATTTTTATCATGTTTTGATTGAAACTAATCATACTAATGTGTTCCTGAGATGTAATAGGATGGGTTTGAACCATCGCATGAGTCCCGTAACGCCAGAATACTCCATTGCGGTAAACATGTCGTTTTGCATTAATTTCTTTATATCTCTTTGTACAGGACAATTCAGCCAAAACTAAGGTCACCAATGACTTCACAACCCTCAAATTAGGGAGGTATGGTTCTATTTGACAACTAACGCGTGTAATTTTACCGGTGGAGTGAAACGTCTCACCGGAGAAGACGACCGGCGCTAGGGCTCCGACGCTTCTCCGGTCTCTCTGATTTCGTAGATATTATATTTATTTCGTTTGATTAAATTCACAAATGAAACAGCCACCTCAATGGCAAGGACGCGTGCGATAAGGCATTGGTAGACAAGGGCGTGGGTTCCATCCCTGTCTTTTGAAATTTTTTCTTGCTATTTTCCAATTTCTACAGGTTTGAGTATTATGCAACGCGCCTGTGTTTCTAAGGCGCTTGGCCTGGTGGTAAGCTATGCGTGGTGAATGCTGAAGGGCGTGGGTTCAATACCCACCCCATACGATTATTTTACTTCTTTTTTTTCTCTAACCCTATTTTCTTTTCTTTTCAACTATTAACACTAATTTTAATTAAACCCTAATTATTTTTTTAAAACAACCAATTAACCTAATTCTTTTTCTAACACTAATAAATTAGGATTAGGATTTTAATTAATAAATTTTGTCTTTTATTTTTCAATTAAATTAATTAAACTTCTTTTTTTAAAATATTAAAATCAATTAGAATTTAGGTTATTAATTACTATCACTTAAATTATTTTCCACAAAAAAATCTTACAAAAAAAACATTTTTACATTCTTATTTTTTTCTATTTTTCTATTTTCTTATATCTTATTTAACTTTCCTAGATCAAATGTATAGATCGCATTCCCTATTTAATACCGTATATTCACTTTCCGCATTTTTCCTATTATGTATCTGCTCCGGGTTTGTAATATTTATAGGTTTAGTTTCTCGCACTTATTATGTAACTTCCCCAAAGCCATGTAATAGCGTAGGAGTTTTACTTTCTGCATCTTTATTTACTATATACTTTATAATTGCTAGTAATTAGGATTTTATGACAAGCCTAATAATCAAACGTAGAAAAACCCTAATATAAGATAAATAACTGAACTGAACATGCTATTCACACTCACACCTCTAGGGTAACCTCTCTTTGTTGCCTTCGGAAATATGGTCATGTCCCTCGAAAGTAGGGATACTTTAGCAAACTCCCTTCGAATAAAGATCCTAGTCCCTCGATGACTCTTCGATGTTGCCTATGAAAAATGATCTAGTCCCTCTGATAAATTGCTAAAGTTTCACTATATGTTTCCTTCGATGACAATACAATGACCCTTCGCCTGTCCCTTGACATCCAATAGATGGGGCTACCTACCAACTAATGGTATTGATAGTACTATCTCTAAAGGAGAAGGAAAAGAATAATAAAGACTTTGGTCGGTAAGAAACTCCTAATTTCTTGCTCACAAATTTTCTCACAAACAAAACATTTCTCACACTACACTTTCAAATAAATATTTTCAAAAAATACTTAGTACGCATTCTTGAGGACTGATACAATAATCATTACAAAGTTAGCTTTTAAAAATCTATTAAAGGATGCTAACACCTTCCCTTTTCATAACTTACTCCCGAACTCAAAATCTATCAAAGGTCTTTCCTGTTCTTTTCACATTTCCAAAATATTGGATAAAAGAAAAGTCAGTGGCGACTCTTGCTATCCGCATATTTTGGATAAAATCAAAAAAGTCAATTTTCCCACCGTATTACAGAACTAACGACTCTGTTGGGGAAATACTTAAAAAATAGGGGTTACCTTAGAGTTTAGATCACTTTTACTTGTTTTTAATGTTTGCCTTGTTTGCTATAAATTTAAGGGTTGCTTAGGTTTATTTACTTGTAAAGATCCTACACCCGGAGGGATACCTTAGGTAAGTAGTAATAGATCATGGAAACTGTACGACATAGACCGATATGATTGAAGTGATGACTACGGTTAGTGCGATACTTTGGATTGTACTAATGTTCCTTGAGTCAGTCGAGGATAACATTAGGCTTTCGTGTGGTGTCATTAACACTAACTGACTTTTAGAACCTTAATTGACCCATCTTGGCCATTAGAAGGTAGTGAGATGACCGGCTTTGGTGCAGTCCAAGGTTGGTTGATACTCGATGCTACACTCATTGAGATACGACTCGCAGGATGTTTCAGTGGTAAATCAATTGGTGTACTAAAATAAAACCTTTGAGAAAGCTCAGTGATATGAGATCCCTTGAACCCGGTTACTATTTTAGGACAGGTTAAGCCAACTTAACTTCAATAGAAAAGGGTACTTACCTATGGACCTCATGCATGCCTTTAAACCTAAGTCTCTTATGTGATTTGTTTGTGTTTTCTATCTATCTAACATGAACACGACATTATAACATCATATCATCATGACATGGAATTTTACTAACCATTTCAAGGATCTTAGGGATCTTTGGCGCAGGATTATCATGAGTGAGATTGCTAGCAAGGGGGAAGAGGATTTATTTTACTCTAACCAGATGTCGTCAAAGATCAAAGTATGTTCTTTTGAGTCAGAGGCTATGACCCACTTGATATGGTAAGCTTGATTCTTATATAGGGACGTTCAAATATGAAAGCTCAAAGTTCTTCAAGACAAAGCGGCAACCAGATTTATTTTTCCAACGTTTTTATCCCATTAGATCCTTGAAAACATTACATTTGCATATAAATATCATGCATCTCATTACATAGCAGATACTTTCAAGACAGGTTTTCTCATTTTCTTGTTGTTTACTTCAGCAGAAAAAAAATGGATCTTGAACAAACAATCAAAGTCCTCCAAGCTCAAAATGTCCAATTTCAGCAGATGTTCCTGAACTTAGCCAAGGGGCAGGAAGAATTGAAAGTACTTGTCACCAGCGATAAAAATAAGAAAGCAAAGAAACCAATTGGCATTCTTAATATGGGAATAAGGTTCATGGGTCCTGTCAAGCAAGCTCGAGATCTTAACATCCCATATGATGAAGATGGCTAGTAAGATGAAGATAGTAAAAGTGTGAAGACCGAGAGAAGCAACCCTATTTCTAACAAATGTCCTGATGAAGAGGAAGATGACTACTTGGATGAGAAATATCCCTCTACTGGTGAGAAATACAAATTGCTGGAAGAGCGTCTGAGAGCTATGGAGATCCAGAAAGTTCCTGGATTGAACTTTGATGGTTTTGGTTTGGTTTCAGGAGTTATCATCCCTCATAAATTCAAAACTCTTGTATTTTCTAAGTATGATGGAATTTCTTATCCCAAGTTGCATTTGAGGTCTTATGTTTAAAAAATCCAATCGCACACTGCTGATAAGAAGCTGTGGGTTCACTTATTTCAAGAGAGCTTGTCTGGAACACAATTGGAATGATTTTATCAACTATAAGGGACTAATATTCACACCTGGGAAGATTTGGTTGATGCCTTCTTTAAGAAAAATCAGTATAATGCTGACCTTGCACCAACCCGTATGCAACTGCAGAGCATGACCACGGGCTCTGATGAAGCCTTTAAAGAGTATGACTAGAAATGGAGAGATCTTGCGGGAAGAGTTCAACCTCATTTGGCTAACAGAGAATTAGTTGACATGTTCATAAGCACACTAACAAGTCCTTTCTATAATCATCTGCTAGGGAGTTCTTCGGCTAGTTTCCCTGAACTAATTTTGACCGGGGAATGCATTGAGAATGGAATTAGAAGCGGTAAAATTCAAGTGGCTACATCTTCAAATACTGTGAAGAAGGCTTATAATAGGAAGAGAGAATCAAATGTTGAGTACGACCAGAAGGGTCGTAATAAGAGTGACGATAACCAATCTGTGGGGGCAGTACTGATCTCCAATCATGCACCGGTGCAACAACAACAAAATAATCAACGTAGGCAGGAGGCACCTAGGAGACAATTTACAAAGATCAACATGTTGTTGGCTCAAGAATTGCAACACATGTTAAAGGTCAGGTTGGTTACATTGAGAGAGCCTCCGCAGAATCCTAACATTTTCTCTCCCCGATACAATCCCAATGCAAGGTGTGCATACCACTCTGATAGCCCTGGGCATGACACTAGAAACTATTGGACTCTGAAGAATAAGATCCAAGACATGATTGATGCTAAGGAAATTGAATTTGATCCTCCTGAGACCCCTAATGTAATTATTGTGCCTATGCCTAATCATGACAAGGGTGTTAATGATATTGAAGATGTTTCTTATGTTTCTACTATGAATGATTTGAATACTCCTCTGATGATTATTAAAGAGAAGTTGTTGCAAGCCAGTTTATTTCTGGGTTATACTGAAGACTGCTACTATTGTGCATCCCAATTTAATAGTTGTGCCTTGCTAAAAGAAGGTATATAGTGTCTGATAGATGACTGTGAGATTTTGTTTGAGAAAGTTCCCTTTTAGAAGACTCCTTTTGTGGAGAGTACATCCCAATACCCGAATCTTGAAGACATGTCTACAATTTCTGGTACCCTTATAAGGATTACTTATAAGGGTCCTATGAAGATTACGGTCGAAGCTAAAGTTGCTCCCATGATTATTTTTGCGCTTGGGCTAATTCTATATTCCTCTGATAAAGCTATCCCTTGGAATTATGGAGCTGATATTTACTACCATGGAGTCGAGCAGGAACCATTAACTGTTGAAGAGGAAGATGCTGAAGTTACTAATCCCGATGTTGGAAATATTGTTGGGACTAGTAAGGTTACCAGGAGTGGAAGGGTTTTGTCTCCAAAGATATCTCCGAAGACTTTTACTGCACTGTTGTACCCCAAAATTTGCCCTCCCATATTCCTCAAGATTTGTCAAGAATGATCTTCAAAATTGCTCAAAATGGCTTAAGGGTTGTACAGTCAAACCACCCCCTAAGCCAGTTCAAAATTAGGGTTTTGGTTATTTTAAGGAATTTGGGGTTCTCAATGGTTCAATCAAGTCTCATAGGCCTATATGCATTCTCTAGCACCTACATGCCAAGTTTCAAGACTCACAGTGCCAATTTGCACAGTCAAAAGCCCCACTCTATCCATAGTCAACTACAAGGGCAAAATGGTCATTTTGCAGTCAAAAGGCATAATTTTTGGTCAACATCTTATTTTGAGTCCACAATCATCATTTGATCAAGTCTTGATCATGATTCCACAAGAATAGCTCAAAAATCATCAAGATGCAAAAAGTTACTATTTTTGGACAGTAGAAAAGTCAACTGTATCTTGACCATGGCATAACTTTTTCATGGTTTGTCAGAAAAATTCCATCCAATGCTCATTTTGAGGGGGATGCAATTTCCTACGATCCATCTTCACACTCTAAGATCAAGAAATTATCTCACAAGAAGTTATCAATTTTTACATTATAGGTCAATTTCAAAAGTCAACAAAAGTACACTTTGAGTCAAAGGCCATAACTTGAGATTGGTAAATCCAAATGACATGATACCAAAGGAATTGGTTAGAGGACTTCAAGGGTTTTCCAAAATGTCCAAGAACATGGTCATATGATCAAAATTGAGCAAGTTGTGCATTGGAGAAGTTGGGAAATTTTCATGAATTTGCAAAAATCAACTTTGCTCAAAACACCTTATTTTTGCTAATGGGCCTCAAATCTCTTCTTGAAACTTCACCCATGACCTATGCACGACCCACCAAGCTAAATGGGATTTATTTTCTTATTTTTATTGATTAATTGGATTTTTAATTAATATTAATTCATTTAATCAATTTAAATTACAAGAAAATATAAGATTTGATTTTTTAAATCAATTTATGAAGCAAATATGATCAAAACATGCTGGAAAATTCGTGCACAAGTCAAAGATACAAAAAAATCCAAAATTGGCAACATTGTTCAATCATGAAAAATCAAGAATATTTGATTTTTAATCAAAGATTTAAACATCAATGCACATGGATTGGATCCAAAACTTTGACCTAATTTGATTCTCCTATATGTATGCAAGCTAACCATACCCTAGCACACGATTGAAAGCTGCAGAAACGACCATAGAAAATTCAAGAAATTCCAAGAAAACTAAAAACCTGTTCTTGCATTGTAGGTCGATTCAAGGCATTTTGTTCATCCAAACACCTTGCAGGAGGTCCCAGGAACGATTCACAATCAAATTCCAGCTTCAAAGCTCAAGGAATCGCTACATACCATCTCACGGTTTTCAATTCCAATTCAAAACTGTATATCTTAATTCATGCGCATTTAACATGTTTTTTTGATTGATTTGCATTGCTAAAGACTGAAGAAAGTTGATGGAATGATTTAATTGAACCATAGCGCCCTGAGTCGAAGAATGCCATGACTGAATTTTTAGGGTTCTTGAGCTTTTAAATGGGGCTTTTAAAACCAGGAAAAATTGGGACTAATAGGATATAGGGTTGAATTCGTGAGGCCAAGACGAATGGAATCCACACCTCGCGAAACATTTATATTCACTGTGCTTCTAATCGCTATTTTTCCTTGCAGGAAGTAGTGGGGGTTAAAAACCCCCGCTATCTGATGATAATTATACATGACCAACAAAGAAGATGATGAGGTGTTAGCATCTGGTTGTCCAATTTGAAAGCGCGCGCGTTATTTTTTATTTTACAGCATATTGACTTGTTTTCACATATAATAATTACCCCTTATTCCACTAACGAATTAAACAGGCTGGTTGAGTGGCTGAGGCATTGGCATGTGAACATTGGGACCTGGGTTCGAATCCCAGGTCCCCCCAAAACATTTATTCCCTTTTTTCTTTATATGTTCATATGCAGGTTTCAAAAGATGGTCCACCATGCACCTCTAACCTCAAAACGCCAGATGTCTCCAGGCATAGATCCAATGGCCATGAGTGGGAGATCACCATACTCCCCAGTCAACAGGCGTGTGGATAATCACCAAAGTCAAACAGGCTGGAGAGTTAATGGGCTTCAGAATTGCTGATACACTCTAGAATTGGGCCCAACACCCCCCTTCAAGTTTTTTTCTTTTCTTTTCTTTTTTTTTTCTTTCATTTAATTATTTTTTATAATTATTATTTTCACTAACAAATTAATATTTATTTTCATAATAAAATCAGAAAACTAAAATATAGTTTTTTTTATAATTATTTATTAAAATTAATTTCACCCTTTCAGTTTTTTTGTAAATAAATACTAACATAATTAATTTAGTTTTTTAATTAGGTTAATTTTAATATTTTCACAATAATTTAAAATCAATATAGAATTAGGGTTTTTAATAACTTTTGACCATCTTTTATTTTTTCCTTAAAACATAAAAAACTCAAAAAATATTTCTTTTATTAATTAATTAGTTTAGATTTAATTAAATGCAAAATAACAAAAATCTTTTTCTTTCTCAAAAAAGGGTCAAAAGCCTAAAAAACTCTCCGATCCAATTTTTCTCGCGCGTGTGATTATTCTTGATTCATATTTTGATCCATATAATTGTATTTGCTCCGAGGATGTAATAGCTTTAATTAGGACTTTTTATCGCTTTTATTTAATTTCCCGCATTTACTTTTTCAAGGGTTTGTTTTTGGCGATGTAAATACCCGACGCCTTGTAATAGCTTAGTTTTATTTTCCGCAACTATTAACTGCTAGATGTATGCTAATTAGGCTATGCATGACAAGACTTATCTTAAATTAAAATTAATCGTAGCTCACCATAACATGTACAAAGATAACATAATTGAAACCCGACAAACTTGCACATGCCACTCCTAGGGTATGCCTCACTTGGTTGCCTCGACGTGGTCATTGAGTATAGGGTGTTTTAGAGGTCGCCCTCCTGTCTAAAGATCAAAGTTGCCTCGAAACGGTTGCCTCGATAAAAAATGATCTAAGACATTAGGGTTACCGCTAAGGCGTCCTACCATTGCTTTAGTGACCACATGTCCCTAAAATCGAATTGACCCGAAAAATCCAGCGACGGTGCTACCTACTTCTCAATAGTGGGATGGCACTGTCTAAAGGACATTTACACAGCTTAATTTCTTTTGAGTAGGTAGAGGTTCTCAGGTACTTGCTCTTTCAAAACAAAAATACTTTTCGCACCTACACTTTTCTGACAAAAGTTTTCAAACAAACACTTCATACACTCTTGAGGACAGATACAAGAGTTAAATCGAAGTTTTAAAACAAAACTCTTTTCAAAACCCACAAACACAAGAAAATCAAAAAACTTTTGAAAACATAGTGAGCAAGTACCTAAGAGCCTGTGGATAACCATGGATAGAAAGGGTGCTAACACCTTCCCTTTCTATAATCTACCTCCCAAACCCAAGAAACATCTCGAAAAGGAAGTTTGCTGTGCTTTTGTCCTTTCCTTGTTGGAGAAAATAAAAGACGGTGGCGACTCTTGCTTACCGCGACATTTTGCGAAACGCAAACGCGAACCAGCATTCCAAAACTGTCAGTTCTATTTCCACCGATCACAGAACTGGCGACTCTGCTGGGGATTATTATAAGTGAGGTGTACCTTAGGATTAGACCACTTGTGTTTTCAATTGTATGCCTTATATGCTTTAATTTTTGTGGGCTTGCATCAGAGTTTTATAGATCTTAACCCGGATCTGGGGATACCCTTTAGGTAAGTAGCAATAAACTGTGAGGGACCTGTCCGGCATAGACCGACACGGGTGAAGCAGTAGCTACGTTGGTGTGACACCTTGGTCTGTACCGATATCCCTTGTGTTAGAACGAGGAGAATATGGGTCTTCTGAGGAGTCATTAAGCACCAACTGACCTTAGAACCTTAAATTGACCAACTTGGCCATAGAACAGTAGTAGTATGCTACACTCATTGAGACTAAAGCCTCGAGATGGTTCCGGCTACAAGAAAAGGTTTCCAAACTGGAATTATGACCGATTGAGGGTAGTCAGTGATATTGAGATCCTCTAGAACCCGGTTACTATTTTTAGGACAGGTCTTAACCAACTGAAACTGAAAGAGGGTAGTACCTAAACTTCATGCCAGCCTGAAATCTAAGGGCTCTCTTGTGTGACTTTGCCATGTTTGCCTTTTGTGAATACTTATGGTGTGCCTTTATCATAACATCATAACATCATATCATTTCATACATCCTGCATAAGGACTAACCTAATTCAAAGACAAGAAGGTTTCATCTTTGCTCTGTTTTGTAGGACATCATGATGCCCATGCGTATGAACACTATCCGGCTCAACTTTGTTCAACCACCTGCTTTGCATAAAGAATTGGTTGACAGGTGTTGTACCCCAAAATTTGCCCTCCCATATTCTTTAAGATTTGCCAAGATCAAGGTTCAAAATCTCTCAAGGGTTGCACAGTCCAATTGCCTCAAAACACAGTCAAAATTAGGGTTTTAGTTCTGGCAAAGAAACTGAAGTTTCCAAGGGTCCAATCAAGTCCCACATGCCTATAAACATTTTCAAGCATTCATATGTCAAGTTTCAAGACTCACAACATCAATTTGCACAGTCAAAAACCCTAAATGCTTCACAGTCAATTGTAGGGGCAAAATGGTCATTTGACAGTCAAAAGTAAAAAATTTTGGTCAACATCTTATTTTGAAGCCATAAACATCATTTGATCAATTCTTGATCATGATTTCTCAAGGCATGGCTCAAAAAGTTTCAAGATGCAAAAGTTTCTATTTTTGGACAGTTGAAAAGTCAACTGCAAATTGACCAAGGCATAACTTCCTCATGGTTTATCAGAAAAATCCCATCCAAAGCTCATTTTGAAGAGGATGACATTTCCTACAACTCATATTCACACTTAAAATCCAAGAAATGCTCTCACAAAAAGTTATCAATTTCAACATTATAGGTCATTTTCAAAAGTCAACAAAAAGGCACTTTAAGTCAAAGACCATAACTTGAGATTGGTAAATCAAAATGACATGGGATCAAAGGCATTGATTAGAGGACTTCAAGACCTTTCCAAAATGTCCAAGAACATGATCATAGCTTCAAAATTGAGCAAGATATGCATTGGAGAAGTTGGGAAATTTTTGGGAACTTTGAAAAGTCAACTTTGCTTCAAACACTTCAAAAATGCTAATGGGCCTCAAATTCTTCCTTGAAACATTGCCCAAAGCATATGCACGACCCATTAAGCTCAAAGGGATTTCTTTTCTTATTTTTAATTAATTAATTGAATTTTTATCCTTATTAATTCATTTAATTAAATTTAATTATAAGAAAAATATCAAATAATGGTTTTAAATCTTTTTTGTGCAGCAAATATGTTCATTATATGCAAGAGTTTTCGTGCACCATCTCAAGGGGACAATATCATCCATATTTGGCAAGATTTGCATGGAAAAAAGATTGAAAAAAGATGTGATAAAATCAAATATTGAAATCATTAATTCAATGGATCTTTGGGCTTGGTTTTGACCTAATTTCATTCATGTACATATGCACAACATAACCTAATGCATAAGGACACGAAAAACTGCTCAGGAGGCCATAACCAAATTGCAAAATTTCCACCAAAAGTTGAAAACTGAAATCACAGTTACAGGGCGTTTCAAAGCATAACAAGCATTCTAATACATTCCTGACATTGCTAGGAGTCGATTGCAATCAAGAACCAGTCTCCATACTCCAAGAATTGGTAGAACAGCATTGCGCTTTTCATGAATATGTCCATAATCGATTTCTGATTTCCATGCATTATTCAGATGTTTTAATTGTTGATTCTTGCTACTAATGATCTTCTGAAACTTTTGGCATAGTTTAATTGTCCTAAAAATGCTTGAAACAAAATTCACCATGGATGAAACCTAGGGTTTCAGAAGCTCCAAATTAGGGGTTCTCACATATGGAAAAATTGGCCCTTAAAACCTATGCCATTGAATTCGTGGTATCAAGACGAAGAAAACCAATACCTCGCGCCCTTTTTATATTTGTCCATGTTCTAATCGCTATTTTCATAATTTGCAGTTTGTGGGGGTTTAAAACCCCCGCTATTTGTTTATATTACAGGCAGAAAGATGAAGACGAAGCTAGCGTGTCATCACATAATAGGGGCATTCAAATTTGGCGCGTGATTTTGTTGTTCATATTACTAACGTTTGTTTCTTTTTATAATAATCACGTTCCACTAACACTACAAATGCACGCATTAGCTCAGTTGGTGGATGAGTTGTCCTGCAGGCATTGGGACCTGGGTTCGATTCCCAGGTCCCCCCATTTAATTCATGAATTTTGTTATACTGTGTTTCCATGCAGCGCTCATTCCATGGCCTACCATACACGCTCATACGCTAGCTTGCCAAGTGGCTTCAAGGTACAATCTGAAGGCTGCAGGATGAGGTCCATGGTACACTCAGTCAACCATCCCACGCATGATCCGAAGAAGTCAAAAAAGGCTTTGTTCTGTTGGGCCAAATTACTTCAAAAAACCTCCTAAATGGGCCAGACACCCCCCATGGTTTGCATCATTTTTAATTTTTATTTGATTTTCTTTTCTAATTCTTTTAATATTTTAATTATTTCTTTTTTTATCACAAAATAATTTTCACAATAATAAATCAGAAACTAAAAAAATGTTTATTTTTTATTAATATTTAATTCACCATTAATTTATTTTGTAAATAAATTCTAACCATTAATTTAGTGAATTAGGTTTCAAAACTTTAATCTTTTTTTAGTAAATTAAAATATGTAGAAATTAGGGTTTTTTAACATTCTCATCTTTTTTCTTAAATAAATAATTTTCTCTCATTATTATTATTATTAATTACTAAATATTTTTGTAAATAAATATGTAAATAATTAATTAGCATAAATTAGGTTAACTTTTAACATTTTCTCAAATAATTAAAAATAACTTAGAATTAGGGTTTCTCTTGATTTTCAATTTTCTTTATTTTCATAAATACAAAAACCTAAAAAAACATTTCTTTCCTTTTATTAAATAATTAATTAACTTTTAATTTAATTTAATTTCAAAAGGGGTCAAAACCCTCGGACGTCCTAACTTTTATTCTTTTCGCGCATTTATTTTCTTTTTCGAATATTATGTAATTGCTCAAGGCTTGTAATAGTAATTAGGTCTTTTACTTTCCGCATTTTTATTAAAACGGGTCTTTGTAATTTGGCGATGTATAGACCCGCGCCTTGTAATAGCGTAGGATTTTACTTTCCGCATTTAAATTTCCGCACTCTTAACTGCTAAACTTTGCATGAAAGAATGTATGACTAATTAAAAACAAGCGTAGCTCACGATACAATGATCAAAGATAAATATTGACATGAAAATAACACACAAATTCGCACACCACTTCTAGGGTACGCCTCACATGTTGCCTTACCTTCGAAATGTGGTCGTCGAGTATAGGACGTTTTAGTAAGTCCTTATGTCCATGATCCAGTTGCCTCGAAACGGTTGCCTCGGATTTAAAAAGGATCAAGGGCATAAGGGTAGCTTCTAAGGTGTCCTACTGTTGCTCTGGTGACCACACTGTCCCTAAAAAACGAATTGACCCGAACACCTCCAACGGTGGTGCTACCTACCTCTCAATGGTGGGATGGCACTACCTTAAGGACATTTACACAGCCTAATTCCTTAGGGTAGGTAGATGGCTCATAGATACTTGCTCTATTCAAAAACAAATCAAAACTCTTTTCACACCGACACTTTCAAAAAGCTTTCAAAATAATTTTTCAAACACTCTTGAGGACTGATACAAGAGTTATTCCGAAATCTTTAAACGAAACTTTTTCAAACTCACTCACAATTGAAAAGCAAACATTTTGAAAACACAATGAGCAAGTATCTAAGAGCCCGTGGATAACCACAAATAGAAAGGGTGCTAACACCTTCCCTTTCTATAAATCTACCTCCCGAACCGAGAAACTATCTCATAAGGAATTTTGTTGTGCTTTTGTCCTGTCCATGTTGGAGAAAATAAAAGACGGTGGCGACTCTTGCTTCCGCGACATTTCGCGATCCAGCGTTAAACAATCAGTTCTAAATCCACCGATCACAGAACTGGCGACTCTGCTGGGGATCTCTTTAAAAGTGAGGCGTACCTTAGGATTAGACCACTCTTATGTTTTCAATTGCATGTCTTGTTTGCTTTTATATTTGTGGGCTTTGCATTGGAATTTCATAGATCCTAACCCGGATCTGGGGAATACCCTTTAGGTAGCATAAGCTGTGAGGGACCTGTCCGGCGTAGACCGACATGGGTGAAGCAGTGGCTACATTGGTGTGACACCTTGGTCTGTACCGATATCCCTTGTGTTACAACGAGGAGAATATGGGTCTTCTGAGGAGTCATTAAGCACCAACCGACCTTAGAACCTTAAATGACCCAACTTGGCCAATAGAACAGTAGCAGTATGCTACGCCCATTGAGGCTAAACTCTCGTGATGATTCTGGCCGCAAGAAAAGATTGTGATGCTGGAGTTATGACCGATTGAGGGTAGTCAAAGATATTGGGATCCTCTAGAACCCGGTTACTTCTGATAGGACAGGTCTTAACCAACAAACTGAAAGAGGGTAATACCTAGACCCCATGCTGGCCTAAACTCTAAGGGCTTGTCTTGTGTGACTTGTGTGCCTTATCATGTTTGCCTTTGTGAATATTTGTGGTGTGCTTTATCATAACATCATGCCATCATAAACATTGCATGCATCCTGCATAAGGACTGACCATTTCAAAGACAAAAGGGTTTCACCTTTGCTCTGTTTTGTAGGACATCATGATGCCTATGCGAAGGAACACTATCCGGTTCAACTTTGTTCACCCACCTGAGTTGCTTGAAGAATTGGTTAGCAGAATTCCAAATACTACTTCCTTCATCCAGAGGCATGGTTCTCTTCTCAGTTTAGTCACGGCAAAATGGGACCAACAACTGATGAGTGTCCTGACACAGTTTTATGATCCCTTGTACAACTGCTTCACCTTTCAAGACTTCCAGCTGGTCCCTACCCTAGAAGAGTTCTCTGATTTGCTTGGCATCCCTATCTTGGATCAGACTCCCTTCACTGGTTGGGAGAAGACTCTTAGGCTTGAGGAGATTGCTGCAGCCCTCCCTTTGACCCACAAGGAGGTAATGGACAACTGGGTGACTAGAAGCAAAGTTAAGGGTTTCTTGGCCAAGTTTCTGATTGGTAAGGCTAACAGTTTCTGGAATGACCTGGACTTTAGGGCGTATGAAGATATTCTGTCTCTCTTAATCTATGGTCTAGTATTGTTCCCTAATCCTGACAACTTCATTAACGTCACTTCCATAAGGATCTTCATGTCTCGGAACCCTGTGCCCACTCTCTTGGGTGACGTCCTGCAACAACTTTATGCTCGTACTGCCCGAAGACGAGGAACTCTGTGGTGTTGCACTCCTTTGTTAGTGAGGTGGTTTATTTCGCACCTCCCTAAGTTCGTGCTGAAGAACAAAGAAGGAAGAGGCTGGGCTCATAGGTTAATGTCTCTCACTGATAATGACATCATTTGGACTCTCAGAGGTTTGGATGAGGTGGCTGTTATTGATCGTTGTGGAGAATACCTTAATGTTCCTCTGATTGGTACCCAAGGAGGAATCTCTTATAATCCATGTCTAGCTCTCCGTCAGTTTGGAAGAGCCAGAAGAGCAGGGCCTCATGAGATGTTGGTGCCTCACATCAGTTTTGAGTTTCAGGTAGATAGTGACGAGCTGCGTCGTAGGTTCATCAAGGCTTGGGACAGAATTCACAAAGCTGACCCACAAGAGTTGGGACCAAAGACTTCTCTACCTATGGAATCCTACTACAAATGGGTCTGCATCCGTGCTCAGAAGTTAGGTATACCATATGAAGCTGTCAGACCCGTCATTATTGAATATCCTGATAGAGATGGGGCTCCTCCAACTGTTCTCCCTCCTCAGATACCTACTGATATTGATACACTAAAGAGGTCTTGGGCGCAACTGCGAGAAGAACGAAATTCTTATCGGGAAAAGTTCAACGAGCAGGAATTGAAAATCCAGAAGCTGACAAAGCAATTGGAGAATGAGCGGGCCTTGAATGACTACATCCGTACTGAGAAAAGGAGACCCTGGGATCAATGATGAACTTTGGATTTTCTTTTATAGCTTTTATTTCCCTTTTCAGTATCTCCACTTTATGTAACGCCTAAGGGAAATCTGTTGAACAATTTAAATTTCAAAGTTGAATCTAATGAAGTGTGTTCCTTTTTGTTTACAAATTTGAATCCTGATTGTCTTTGAAAACATAAATCATACGTATTCCATTCATCATATGCATAGCAGGTACTCTTCTTTTCAGGTTGCTTAATGTTCTTCGCTGTTTATTTCAGCATCATGAATCCTGAATCATCTACCGAGCAATCCATCAAGGCCCCTTAGGCTCATAACGCCCAATTCCAAGAGCTGATTATGAGTTTGGCCTAAGGTCAAGAGGAGTTGAAGGCCCTGCTGGTCAAGAAGAAGAAGAAGAGAACTGTACTATTCAACGCTGGCCGAAGGTTTGGTAATGCACTGCAGAATGAGGTTGATCAAGCTGGTTCTTCTGTAGGGAAAGGCAGTCCCCAGGGGGGAAGGGTTCCTAGTCCCGTGGTCTCTGACAACGAGACTGATTTTAATGAGGAGCAGTATCCTCCAGCTGAAGACAAGTACAAGCAGTTGGAAGATCGTCTGAATGCCATGGAAATTCAACAGGTGCCTGGTTTGGATTTCGGAGACTTGGGTCTATCTTCTGGTGTGGTGATCCCACACAAGTTCAAAGCACCATCTTTCGCAAAGTATGATGGGGCGTCCTGCCCTAAGCTACATCTCAGATCTTATGTGCGGAAGATTCAGCCGTATACTGTGGACAAGAACTTGTGGATCCATTTCTTCCAGGAGAGTCTTTCAAGGACTCATCTTGAATGGTTCTATCAGCTGGATGGAACCAAGGTTCGTAACTGGGAGGAATTGGCTACTACTTTTTACAAGCAGTATCAGTATAATGCCGACCTCGCTCCTACACGTACCCAACTCCAGGGTATGTCGCTAGGATCGGGAGAAGGTTTTAAAGAGTATGCGCAGAAGTGGAGGGACCTGGCTGGCAGGGTGCAGCCACCATTAACCGACCGTGAGCTAGTGGATATGTTCTTGGGGACCCTATCCGGGCCGTTCTTCAATCATCTCATTGGTAATTCGTCTGCAGGGTTTACAGATCTTATTCTGACTGGGGAAAGGATAGAGGCTAGTATGAAATCAGGAAAAATTCAGAAAGGTGCGTCCTCAAGTTCTGAGAAGAAGCCTTTCAAAAAGGAGGCCAGTGCTGTGTATGGGCCTAGAAGGCAAAATAAACCAGAGCGCCGCCAAGTTGTCAACGCGGTGGTGATTGCAAAGCCTGCTGCCGCTCCTCGGTAACCCAACCAACCAAGGGCTGAGACACCCAGAAGAGAGTATACTCGGCTTAGTATGACCTTGTCACAAATCTTGCCGCAACTTCTATCTACCAACTTGGTAACCGTCAGAGAGGCTCCGAAGGTGGTAAACACTACCTCTCCGAAGTATAATCCAAATGCCCGCTATGCCTATCACTCTGATAGCCCGGGGCATTCTACTGATGATTGTTGGGCCCTAAGAAATAAGGTTCAAGACCTTATTGATGCTAAGGAGGTACAGTTTGAGGCACCTGAGAAGCCCAATGTGGTGACAGCTCCCCTACCTGACCATGGAGTGAATGCTATCAGGGATGGTGACAAAGTGGAAGAATCTGAGTTCAACAGCTGGATCTTCCCGACGATCGATGGTGGACTGAACAATTGGACTGCAAAAGATCACATACCTGTTACTTTTGTTACGCAATAATGAATTCCTTTGTTTTTTTAATTTGTAATAAACAATAAATTGAAACTTTATGGCCCGATGTCTTACCCGGGGAACCGTTGGCTTCATTTGTGAGGGCTTATTACTTGTCATTTCCATATATCATGAATAAAGACATGGGACGTTTTTTCGCATTTCAAATCTTGTGCTCCCTTTCTTTCTTTCTTTCTTTATATATTGCAAAACAACTGTATTTACACACACTCACCCATACAGGTTTCAATCCACTCTGGATCCCACTGATAACGACTCTGCTACTGCCAGTTATGACTTCGAAAATCCGACCAACTTAGCCGAAGACGAAGGTGAAGATGATTGCGAAGTGCCTGGTGAGCTTGCAAGACTGTTACTCCAGGAAGAGAGGGCCATTCAGCCACATGAAGAGCCAGTGGAAACGGTAAATCTGGGTACTGAGACAGATAGAAGGGAAGTCAAGATCGGTGCAAATCTGGAGCTCAGCGTGAAACAACGGTTGATTCAGATGTTGCATGATTATGTGGAAATCTTCGCCTGGTCCTATGAAGACATGCCTGGGTTGGATACTGACATAGTGGTCCATCACTTGCCTACCAAGGAAGAATGCCCTCCGGTTAAACAAAAGGTCTGTCGTATGCGTCCAGAGATGTCCGAGAAGATCAAAGCTGAGGTTATAAAACAATTTGATGCCGGTTTTCTTGCAGTGACTTCTTACCCTCAGTGGGTTGCCAATGTGGTTCCGGTGCCGAAGAAAGATGGTAAGGTCAGAATGTGTGTTGACTACAGGGATCTAAACAGGGCAAGCCCCAAGGATGATTTCCCTCTACCTCACATCGATGTTCTGGTTGACAATACTGCTCAGCATAAGGTATTCTCCTTCATGGATGGCTTTTCAGGTTATAATCAAATCAAGATGGCTCCTGAAGACATGGAGAAGACTACCTTTGTTACTCAGTGGGGCACCTTCTGCTACAAGGTCATGCCTTTTGGGTTGAAAAATGCTGGGGCAACCTACCAACGTGCCATGGTTGCTCTATTTCATGACATGATCCACCATGAGATTGAAGTGTATGTCGATGATATGATTGCAAGGTCTCAAACTGAGGAGGAACACCTTGACCATCTACAGAAGCTGTTTGACCGTCTGAAGTTGTACAAGCTGAGATTGAACCCGAACAAGTGCACATTTGGGGTAAGATCTGGAAAGTTGCTAGGCTTCGTCGTGAGCGACAAAGGTATTCAAGTGGACCCTGCCAAGGTTAAAGCCATTCAAGAGATGCCAGTTCCTAAGACAGAGAAAGAAGTCAGAGGCTTTCTAGGACGTCTGAATTATATTTCCCGATTCATCTCGCACCTAACTGCTACCTGTGAGCCAATCTTCAAGCTACTGAAGAAAGATCAAGTAGTACGTTGGAATGATGAATGTCAGGCTGCTTTTGACAGAATCAAAGAGTATCTCCAAGAACCACCCATTCTTATGCCGCCGGTTGAAGGGAGACCTCAAATACTATACCTGACAGTACTTGACAGCTCAATGGGGTGTGTGCTGGGGCAGCATGACGAGTCTGGCCGAAAAAGAGCATGCCATTTATTACCTTAGCAAAAAGTTTACCGACTGTGAGACCCGATACTCACTGCTCGAGAAAACTTGCTGCACTTTGGTATGGGCTGCTCGCCGGCTGAGACAGTATATGCTGACTCACACTACTCTGTTGATTTCAAAAATGGATCCAATAAAGTACATATTCGAAAAGCCTGCTCTGTCTGGGAGAATAGCAAGATGGCAGATGATCTTGACGGAATACGACATCCAGTACACGACTCAGAAGGCAATCAAGGGAAGTGTATTGGAAGACCATTTGGCACACCAGGCAGTAGATGACTACCAGTCAATGAACTTCGAGTTTCCAGACGAGAGCATCAGGATAGTGATTGATTGCGAAGTACCTGGACCGGATGAAGGACCTGAGGAAGGATCCCGATGGTCTATGCACTTTGACGGAGCCTCCAACGCTTTGGGTAACGGCATTGGTGCTGTGATCATATCTCCTCAAGGCACTCATACTCCACTTACTGCTCGGCTATGTTTCAACTGCACCAATAACATGGCGGAGTACGAGTCATGCATCATGGGTCTTCAAGCTGAGATTGACTTAAGGATCAAGTTTCTGAGTGTCTTCGGAGATTCCGCTCTCGTGATCAATCAGATCAAAGGCGAGTGGGATACGAAACATCCGAATCTTATTCCTTACAGAGAATGTGTGTTGACATTGATCCCCCATTTCACAGAGATAACTTTTGAACATTTCCCAAGAGAGGAGAATCAGTTGGCGGACGCGTTGGCTACGATGTCTTCTATGTTCAAAGTCAAGTGGGACAATGAGGCTCCCCGGATCATTATCTGGAAACTGGACGAACCTGCATACTGTTGTGATCTTGAGGCTGAGGTAGTAACTGAAAAACCTTGGTATCATGAGGTGAAAAGGTACTTGGAAGCTCAAGAATACCCCGAAGGTGCATCCATCAATGATAAAAAGTTTCTGAGAAGGTTCGCAGCAAAGTTCTTCCTCAGCAACAGCATTCTATATAAGGGAAACCATGATTCAACCTTACTGCGTTGTGTGGATAAGACTGAAGCAGAAAGAATCATGGCAGAGCTGCATGAAGGTACCTTCAGAACACATTCCAGTGGACACACTATGGCAAAGAAAATCCTTCGGGCAGGATATTTCTGGTCCACAATGGAAGCTGATTGTTACCAACATTCTCGGACATGTCATAAGTGCCAGATATACGCAGATAAGGTGCACGTTCCTCCAGTTCCTCTGAATGTCCTGACAGCACCTTGGCCTTTTGCAATGTGGGGCATTGATATGATCGGCGAGATCAAACCTACGGCATCCAACGGGCATCGCTTCATCCTGGTAGCGATCGATTACTTTACGAAGTGGGTTGAAGCAGCTTCCTACGCCACAGTAACCAAGAATGTCGTGACACGGTTCATTCGACACAATCTGATCTGTCGATACAGCATCCCGGAGAGGATCATTATGGATAATGGTACCAACCTTAATAACAAGATGATCACTGAGCTCTACGAGCAATTCAAGATACAGCACCACAACTCTTCTCCTTACCGGCCGAAGATGAATGGGGTTGTAGAAGCAGCGAATAAGAATATCAAGAAGATTATGCAGAAGATGACAGTGACCTATAAATATTGGCACGAGATGTTACCGTTTGCTCTACATGGGTACCGTACCTCAGCAAGAATGTCAACCGGGGCAACTCCCTTTTCTTTGGTCTATGGCATGGAGGCAGTCTTGCCGATTGAAGTCCAGATACCCTCTCTCCGGATAATGAAGGATGCAGATCTGAGCGAAGATGACTGGATCCAGACACGACTTGATCAATTAAACCTAATTGACGAAAAGAGACTCACTGCTATCTGTCATGGTCAAACGTACCAAAAACAGATGATTAGGGCATTTAATAAGAAAGTCAGACCACAAGAGTATCAAGTTGGGGACCTGGTAATCAAGCACATCATTCTTCCTTAGAGTGATCCCAGGGGCAAATGGACCCCCACGTACGAAGGGCCATTTGTGGTTAAACAGGTGTTCTCAGGAGGAGCCATGATCCTAACCACCATGGATGGTGACGACCTTCCTCACCCCGCCAATGCAGACATAGTAAAAAGATACTACGCATGATAAAAGACCCGCTAGGTTGACATACGTAGGCAAAAATTAGGGCTTCCCGGCGAACCAAAAGGGTTCGGGCAAAATGAGGGATGAAATAAAAAAAATCTGTACACCCGGCAAGTCGAAAACCTAAAAAGGCGGCTTGGGCAAAAATGGGTATCCCGGTGGACTGAAAACCCAAAAGGACGGTCCAGGAAAAAGTTAGGGATTAAAGCGTACATCCAGAATCCGGTATCAACTATCAAGTCTAGACGGCATCGATCAGTCAGCTTCATCTTCAACCGAGAAGCCAAGTGATGAGACGCTCGAAGATATAAAGGCGATAGCAGAGTTGGAACCAAGTGGGATTATTCTCTTCACATAAGCTGTTTTGTTTTCTCTTTGTACAAAATTGTATAAACTCTGTTGTTCGGCGGCGTTCTCTTACTAGGACGTCAGCCTCTTGTACATAAACGCCTATTTACAGGCAAATTCAAAAATCAATACAAATTCACTTTTCAGATCGAATTGCCATTTGTTTTTCCTTTTTCTGTTTTGTTTTGCGAAGAACGTCCAATGTTCAATTTGTGATATATGCATTTGACACTAATTGCTAACTCATAAATATTTGCATACGAAACAAAGAATTAATTACAGGTAACATCAGAAACAGGGGCAATAATGAGTTGTCTAAAGAGATCTAATTGCTTTGTCCACCAAGGTACCAAGGTAAGTTCGGCTGGAGAGTGTAACCAAGATGCCTTAATTCCCCAGAGAGTGAGCCAGCAAGTCAGCGATACTCTCCCCAAGCAGAGTTAGCCTACTCAGTCAGCCTCAAGGAAGTTGGATTATCCCCAGCAGATCTCAACATTCCTCAGTGGAGTATACAAAACATTCTTAAGATTTAAGTCTTGATCTAAGATTGTTCCCCGGTGGTATACCAGACGTTCATTGGAGCCATTCCCCAGTCCAATCTCAAAAGTTTCCCCAGGAGAGCTGAATCCATATCCCCAGCAGGTCTTGAAGCTTATCCCTAGTAGATTTTGGAAGCTTGTCACCCGCATAGTACGAACGCTCCCCCAGCTTTATTCAGAAGGTTATTTCCCCATTGGGATATAACTGGGTTATCCTCAGCCAATTGCCACGGAAAGATCGTCCCCGACGAAGTCTTCCTATCCCCCAGCGGAGTTCATCAATTCCTTCAACATAGCTCAACAATGGTATCCCCAGCGGAGTTATCATCAACCTCAGAAAAGTGCCTCTCTTCCCACAGAGCATTTCCCCGCAGAGTAATCTATTTGCCAAGTTTATTCCTTAACAGAGTCATCTTCTCCTACCGGTATTCTTGCAACCATCATCCCCAGCGAAAACAACGAAGCTCTATTCCTCAACATCAACCCAGGATTCAACTTCCCGACACTCGTCAAGGATTTACTTTCCTAGACGAAAATACATTCACAAACATCGCATCTTCATACACTATAACATGCATACACGCATCATGAACATACAATCTCATTTACTCTCTGAACATCATGGCATCACGCATGTCATACATCATGACATCGCATACAACTAACGTTTTGTCTTTTCAGGACAAAGGTCAGTACCAAGATGATTACTATCAATAGTCGTGATTCCAGATCCGATTCCTGTATCTTGCCATGGTGTATCTATTGACGACTATTCCAGACTCGATTCCTGTATCTTGCCAGGGCACGTCTGAAGAGTTCGAAGATCCAATTCCTGTATCTTGCCAGGGTGTATCTGTTGACGACTATATTCCAGACTTGATTCCTGTATCTTGCCAGGGCACGTCTGAAGAGTTCGAAGATCCGATTCCTGTATCTCGCCAGGGTGTATCTGTTGACGACTATTCCAGACTCGATTCCTGTATCTGGCCAGGGCACGTCTGAAGAGTTCGAAGGTCCGATTCCTGTATCTTGCCAGGGTGTATCTGTTGACGACTAATTCCAGACTCGATTCCTGTATCTTGCCAGGGCACGTCTGAAGAGTTCGAAGATCCGATTCCTGTATCTCGCCAGGGTGTATCTGTTGACGACTATTCCAGACTCGATTCCTGTATCTTGCTAGGGCATGTCTGAAGAGTTCGAAGATCCGATTCCTGTATCTTGCCAGGGTGTATCTGTTGACGACTATATTCCAGACTCGATTCCTGTATCTTTCCAGGGCACGTCTGAAGAGTTCGAAGATCCGATTCCTATATCTCGCCAGGGTGTATCTGTTGACGACTATTCCAGACTCGATTCCTGTATCTTGCCAGGGCACGTCTGAAGAGTTCGAAGATCCGATTCCTGTATCTTGCCAGGGTGTATCTGTTGACGACTATATTCCAGACTCGATTCCTGTATCTTGCCAGGGCACGTCTGAAGAGTTCGAAGGTCCGATTCCTGTATCCTGCCAGGGTGTATCTATTGACGATTATTTTCCGGATTCGATTCCTGTATCTAGCCAGGGCACATCTGTGAGTAACTGATTGTAGACTCGATACCTGTATCCGGTCAGGGCACATCTACATAAAGAGTTTAGAGATTCGATTCCTGTATCCAGCCAGGGCACATCTACATGAAGGGTTTAGAGATTCGATTCATGTATCCAGCCAGGGCACATCTACATAAAGAATTTGAAGATCAACTCCTGTAACAGGCCAGGTAATTATTTTCTTTCTCAGGTACGCAAGTTCTCGCTAAGGAATCTCTTACGCGATCGACACCTAGATGGCATCTATAAGCCCATCCACACACCAACAGCTCCAGATGGCATCTATAAGCCCATCCTCCTATCCATCAGTCTCCAAATGGCAGCTGTAAGCCCATTCCCTGCATCATACTGCCGACACTCTACTATGTGAGTGCAAATTTCTGGGCACTCTAGTGTTAAATCATCTTCCACCTTCGGATCACGAAAGGCACGCCAGCCAATCTACATCCTCAGGTCTAAGAAGATTGAACAGGGGCAACTGTTGTACCCAAAAATTTTCCCTCCCATATTCTTCAAGATTTGCCAAGATCAAGGTTCAAAATCTCTCAAGGGTTGCACAGTCCAATTGCCTCCTAACACAGTCAAAATTAGGGTTTTGGTTCTGGCAAAGAAACTGAAGTTTCCAAGGGTCCAATCAAGTCCCACATGCCTATAAACATTGTCAAGCATTCATATGTCAAGTTTCAAGACTCACAGCATCAAGTTGCACAGTCAAAAACCCTAAATGCTTCACAGTCAACTGTAGGGGCAAAATGGTCATTTGACAGTCAAAAGTCAAAATTTTTGGTCAACATCTTATTTTGAAGCCACAAACATCATTTGATCAATTCTTGATCATGATTTCTCAAGGCATGGCTCAAAAAGTCTCAAGATGCAAAAGTTTCTATTTTTGGACAGCTGAAAAGTCAACTGCAAATTGACCAAGGCATAACTTCTTCATGGTTTATCAGAAAAATCCCATCCAAATCTCATTTTTAAGAGGATGACATTTCCTACAACTCATCTTCACACTTCAAATCCAAGAAATGCTCTCACAAAAAGTTATCAATTTCAACATTATAGGTCATTTTCAAAAGTCAACAAAAAGGCACTTTAAGTCAAAGACCATAACTTGAGATTGGTAAATCAAAATGACATGGAACCAAAGGCATTGGTTAGAGGACTTCAAGACCTTTCCAAAATGTCTAAGAACATGATCATAGCTTCAAAATTGAGCAAGATATGCATTGGAGAAGTTGGGAAATTTTTGGGAACTTTGAAAAGTCAACTTTGCTTCAAATACCAAAAATGCTAATGGGCCTCAAATTCTTCCTTGAAACATTACCCAAAGCATATGCACGACCCATTAAGCTCAAAGGGATTTATTTTCTTATTTTTAATTAATTAATTGAATTTTTATCCTTATTAATTCATTTAATTAAATTTAATTATAAGAAAAATATCAAATAATGGTTTTAAATCTTTTTTGTGCAGCAAATATGTTCATTATATGCAAGAGATTTCGTGCACCATCTCAAGGGGACAATATCATCCATATTTGGCAAGATTTGCATGGAAAAAAGATTGAAAAAAGATGTGATAAAATCAAATATTGAAATCATTAATTCAATGGATCTTTGGGCTTGGTTTTGACCTAATTTCATTCATGTACATATGCACAACATAACCTAATGCATAAGGAAACGAAAAACTGCTCAGGAGGCCATAACCAAATTGCAAAATTTCCACCAAAAGTTGAAAACTGAAATCACAGTTACAGGGCGTTTCAAAGCATAACAAGCATTCTAATACATTCCTGACATTGCTAGGAGTCGATTGCAATCAAGAACCAGTCTCCATACTCCAAGAATTGGTAGAACAGCATTGCGCTTTTCATGAATATGTCCATAATCGATTTCTGATTTCCATGCATTATTCAGATGTTTTAATTGTTGATTCTTGCTACTAATGATCTTCTGAAACTTTTGGCATAGTTTAATTGTCCTAAAAATGCTTGAAACAAAATTCACCATGGATGAAACCTAGGGTTTCACAAACTCCAAATTAGGGGTTCTCACATATGGAAAAATTGGCCCTTAAAACCTATGCCATTGAATTCGTGGTATCAAGACGAAGAAAACCAATACCTCGCGCCCTTTTTATATTTGTCCATGTTCTAATCGCTATTTTCATAGTTTGAAGTTTGTGGGGGTTTAAAACCCCCGCTATTTGTTTATATTACAGGCAGAAAGATGAAGACGAAGCTAGCGTGTCATCACATAATAGGGGCATTCAAATTTGGCGCGTGATTTTGTTGTTCATATTACTAACGTTTGTTTCTTTTTATAATAATCACGTTCCACTAACACTACAAATGCACGCATTAGCTCAGTTGGTGGATGAGTTGTCCTGCAGGCATTGGGACCTGGGTTCGATTCCCAGGTCCCCCCATTTAATTCATGAATTTTGTTATACTGTGTTTCCATGCAGCGCTCATTCCATGGCCTACCATACACGCTCATACGCTAGCTTGCCAAGTGGCTTCAAGGTACAATCTGAAGGCTGCAGGATGAGGTCCATGGTACACTCAGTCAACCATCCCACGCATGATCCCAAGAAGTCAAAAAAGGCTTTGTTCTGTTGGGCCAAATTACTTCAATAAACCTCCTAAATGGGCCAGACACCCCCCATGGTTTGCATCATTTTTAATTTTTATTTGATTTTCTTTTCTAATTCTTTTAATATTTTAATTATTTCTTTTTTATCACAAAATAATTTTCACAATAATAAATCAGAAACTAAAAAAATGTTTATTTTTTATTAATATTTAATTCACCATTAATTTATTTTGTAAATAAATTCTAACCATTAATTTAGTGAATTAGGTTTCAAAACTTTAATCTTTTTTTTGTAAATTAAAATATGTAGAAATTAGGGTTTTTTAACATTCTCATCTTTTTTCTTAAATAAATAATTTTCTCTCATTATTATTATTAATAATTACTAAATATTTTTGTAAATAAATATGTAAATAATTAATTAGCATAAATTAGGTTAACTTTTAACATTTTCTCAAATAATTAAAAATAACTTAGAATTAGGGTTTCTCTTGATTTTCAATTTTCTTTATTTTCATAAATACAAAAACCTAAAAAAACATTTCATTCCTTTTATTAAATAATTAATTAACTTTTAATTTAATTTAATTTCAAAAGGGGTCAAAACCCTCGGACGTCCTAACTTTTATTCTTTTCGCGCATTTGTTTTCTTTTTCGAATATTATGTAATTGCTCAAGGCTTGTAATAGTAATTAGGTCTTTTACTTTCCGCAATTTTATTAAAACGAGTCTTTGTAATTTGGCGATGTATAGACCCGCGCCTTGTAATAGCGTAGGATTTTACTTTCCGCATTTAAATTTCCGCACTCTTAACTGCTAAACTTTGCATGAAAGAATGTATGACTAATTAAAAAAAAGCGTAGCTCACGATACAATGATCAAAGATAAATATTGACATGAAAATAACACACAAATTCACACACCACTTCTAGGGTACGCCTCACATGTTGCCTTACCTTCGAAACGTGGTCGTCGAGTATAGGACGTTTTAGTAAGTCCTTATGTCCATGATCCAGTTGCCTCGAAACGGTTGCCTCGGATTTAAAAAGGATCAAGGGCATAAGGGTAGCTTCTAAGGTGTCCTACTGTTGCTCTGGTGACCACACTGTCCCTAAAAAACGAATTGACCCGAACACCTCCAACGGTGGTGCTACCTACCTCTCAATGGTGGGATGGCACTACCTTAAGGATATTTACACAGCCTAATTCCTTAGGGTAGGTAGATGGCTCATAGATACTTGATCTATTCAAAAACAAATCAAAACTCTTTTCACACCGACACTTTCAAAAAGCTTTCAAAATAATTTTTCAAACACTCTTGAGGACTGATACAAGAGTTATTCCGAAATCTTTAAACGAAGCTTTTTCAAACTCACTCACAATTGAAAAGCAAACATTTTGAAAACACAATGAGCAAGTATCTAAGAGCCCGTGGATAACCACAAATAGAAAGGGTGCTAACACCTTCCCTTTCTATAAATCTACCTCCCGAACTGAGAAACTATCTCATAAGGAATTTTGTTGTGCTTTTGTCCTGTCCATGTTGGAGAAAATAAAAGACGGTGGCGACTCTTGCTTCCGCGATATTTCGCGATCCAGCGTTAAACAATCAGTTCTAAATCCACCGATCACAGAACTGGCGACTCTGCTGGGGATCTCTTTAAAAGTGAGGCGTACCTTAGGATTAGACCACTCTTATGTTTTCAATTGCATGTCTTGTTTGCTTTTATATTTGTGGGCTTTGCATCGGAGTTTCATAGATCCTAACCCGGATCTGGGGAATACCCTTTAGGTAGCATAAGCTGTGAGGGACCTGTCCGGCGTAGACCGACACAGGTGAAGCAGTGGCTACGTTGGTGTGACACCTTGGTCTGTACCGATATCCCTTGTGTTGCAACGAGGAGAATATGGGTCTTCTGAGGAGTCATTAAGCACCAACCGACCTTAGAACCTTAAATGACCCAACTTGGCCAATAGAACAGTAGCAGTATGCTACGCCCATTGAGGCTAAACTCTCGTAATGGTTCTGGCCGCAAGAAAAGATTGTGATGCTGGAGTTATGACCGATTGAGGGTAGTCAAAGATATTGGGATCCTCTAGAACCCGGTTATTTCTGATAGGACAAGTCTTAACCAACAAACTGAAATAGGGTAATACCTAGACCCCATGCTGGCCTAAACTCTAAGGGCTTATCTTGTGTGACTTGTGTGCCTTATCATGTTTGCCTTTGTGAATATTTGTGGTGTGCTTTATCATAACATCATGCCATCATAAACATTGCATGCATCCTGCATAAGGACTGACCATTTCAAAGACAAAAGGGTTTCACCTTTGCTTTGTTTTGTAGGACATCATGATGCCTATGCGAAGGAACACTATCCGGTTCAACTTTGTTCACCCACCTGAGTTGCTTGAAGAATTGGTTAGCAAAATTCCAAATACTACTTCCTTCATCCAGAGGCATGGTTCTCTTCTCAGTTTAGTCACGGCAAAATGGGACTAACAACTGATGAGTGTCCTGACACAGTTTTATGATCCCTTGTACAACTGCTTCACCTTTCAAGACTTCCAGCTGGTCCCTACCCTGGAAGAGTTCTCTGATTTGCTTGGCATCCCTATCTTGGATCAGACTCCCTTCACTGGTTGGGAGAAGACTCTTAGGCTTGAGGAGATTGCTGCAGCCCTCCCTTTGACCCACAAGGAGGTAATGGACAACTGGGTGACTAGAAGCAAAGTTAAGGGTTTCTTGGCCAAGTTTATGATTGGTAAGGCTAACAGTTTCTGGAATGACCTGGACTTTAGGGCGTATGAAGATATTCTGGCTCTCTTAATCTATGGTCTAGTATTGTTCCCTAATCCTGACAACTTCATTAACGTCACTGCCATAAGGATCTTCATGTCTCGGAACCCTGTGCCCACTCTCTTGGGTGACGTCCTGCAACAACTTTATGCTCGTACTGCCCGAAGACGAGGAACTCTAGTGTTGCACTCCTTTGTTAGTGAGGTGGTTTATTTCGCACCTCCCTAAGTTCGTGCTGAAGAACAAAGAAGGAAGAGGCTGGGCTCATAGGTTAATGTCTCTCACTGATAATGACATCATTTGGACTCTCAGAGGTTTGGATGAGGTGGCTGTTATTGATCGTTGTGGAGAATACCCTAATTTTCCTCTGATTGGTACCCAAGGAGGAATCTCTTATAATCCATGTCTAGCTCTCCGTCAGTTTGGAAGAGCCAGAAGAGCAGGGCCTCATGAGATGTTGGTGCCTCACATCAGTTTTGAGTTTCAGGTAGATAGTGACGAGCTGCGTCGTAGGTTCATCAAGGCTTGGGACAGAATTCACAAAGCTGACCCACAAGAGTTGGGACCAAAGACTTCTCTACCTATGGAAGCCTACTACAAATGGGTCTGCATCCGTGCTCAGAAGTTAGGTATACCATATGAAGCTGTCAGACCCGTCATTATTGAATATCCTGATAGAGATGGGGCTCCTCCAACTGTTCTCCCTCCTCAGATACCTACTGATATTGATACACTAAAGAGGTCTTGGGCGCAACTGCGAGAAGAACGGAATTCTTATCGGGAAAAGTTCAACGAGCAGGAATTGAAAATCCAGAAGCTGACAAAGCAATTGGAGAATGAGCGGGCCTTGAATGACTACATCCGTACTGAGAAAAGGAGACCCTGGGATCAATGATGAACTTTGGATTTTCTTTTATAGCTTTTATTTCCCTTTTCAGTATCTCCACTTTATGTAACGCCTAAGGGAAATCTGTTGAACAATTTAAATTTCAAAGTTGAATCTAATGAAGTGTGTTCCTTTTTGTTTACAAAGTTGAATCCTGATTGTCTTTGAAAACATAAATCATACGTATTCCATTCATCATATGCATAGCAGGTACTCTTCTTTTCAGGTTGCTTAATGTTCTTCGCTGTTTATTTCATCATCATGAATCCTGAATCATCTATCGAGCAATCCATCAAGGCCCTTCAGGCTCAGAACGCCCAATTCCAAGAGCTGATTATGAGTTTGGCCCAAGGTCAAGAGAAGTTGAAGGCCCTGCTGGTCAAGAAGAAGAAGAAGAGAACTGTACTATTCAACGCTGGCCGAAGGTTTGGTAATGCGCTGCAGAATGAGGTTGATCAAGCTGGTTCTTCTGTAGGGAAAGGTAGTCCCCAAGGGGGAAGGGTTCCTAGTCCCGTGGTCTCTGACAACGAGACTGATTTTAATGAGGAGCAGTATCCTCCAGCTGAAGACAAGTACAAGCAGTTGGAAGATCGTCTGAATGCCATGGAAATTCAACAGGTGCCTAGTTTGGATTTCGGAGACTTGGGTCTATCTTCTGGTGTGGTGATCCCACACAAGTTCAAAGCACCATCTTTCACAAAGTATGATGGGGCGTCCCGCCCTAAGCTAAATCTCAGATCTTATGTGCGGAAGATTCAGCCGTATACTGTGGACAAGAACTTGTGGATCCATTTCTTCCAGGAGAGTCTTTCAGGGACTCATCTTGAATGGTTCTATCAGCTGGATGGAACCAAGGTTCGTAACTGGGAGGAATTGGCTACTACTTTTTACAAGCAGTATCAGTATAATGCCGACCTCGCTCCTACACGTACCCAACTCCAGGGTATGTCGCTAGGATCGGGAGAAGGTTTTAAAGAGTATGCGCAGAAATGGAGGGACCTGGCTGGCAGGGTGCAGCCACCATTAACCGACCGTGAGATAGTGGATATGTTCTTGGGGACCCTATCCGGGCCGTTCTTCAATCATCTCATTGGTAATTCGTCTGCAGGGTTTACTGATCTTATTCTGACTGGGGAAAGGATAGAGGCTGGTATGAAATCAGGAAAAATTCATAAAGGTGCGTCCTCAAGTTCTGAGAAGAAGCCTTTCAAAAAGGAGGCCAGTGCTGTGTATGGGCCTAGAAGGCAAAATAAACCAGAGCGCCGCCAAGTTGTCAACGCGGTGGTGATTGCAAAGCCTGCTGCCGCTCCTCAGTAACCCAACCAACCAAGGGCTGAGACACCCAGAAGAGAGTATACTCGGCTTAGTATGACCTTGTCACAAATCTTGCCGCAACTGCTATCTACCAACTTGGTAACCGTCAGAGAGGCTCCGAAGGTGGTAAACACTACCTCTCCGAAGTATAATCCAAATGCCCGCTATGCCTATCACTCTGATAGCCCGGGGCATTCTACTGATGATTGTTGGGCCCTAAGAAATAAGGTTCAAGACCTTATTGATGCTAAGGAGGTACAGTTTGAGGCACCTGAGAAGCCCAATGTGGTGACAGCTCCCCTACCTGACCATGGAGTGAATGCTATCAGGGATGGTGACGAAGTGGAAGAATCTGAGTTCAACAGCTGGATCTGCCTGACGACCGATGGTGGACTGAACAATTGGACTGCAAAAGATCACATACCTGTTACTTTTGTTACGCAGTAATGAATTCCTTTGTTTTTTTAATTTGTAATAAACAATAAATTGAAACTTTATGGCCCGGTGTCTTACCCGGGGCACCGTTGGCTTCATTTGTGAGGGCTTATTACTTGTTATTTCCATATATCATGAATAAAGACATGGGACGTTTTTTCGCATTTCAAATCTTGTGCTCCCTTTCTTTCTTTCTTTCTTTATATATTGCAAAACAACTGTATTTACACACACTCACCCATACAGGTTTCAATCCACTCTGGATCCCACTGATAACGACTCTGCTACTTCCAGTTATGACTTCGAAAATCCGATCAACTTAGCCGAAGACGAAGGTGAAGATGATTGCGAAGTGCCTGGTGAGCTTGCAAGACTGTTACTCCAGGAAGAGAGGGCCATTCAGCCACATGAAGAGCCAGTGGAAACGGTAAATCTGGGTACTGAGACAGATAGAAGGGAAGTCAAGATCGGTGCAAATCTGGAGCTCAGCGTGAAACAACGGTTGATTCAGATGTTGCATGATTATGTGGAAATCTTCGCCTGGTCCTATGAAGACATGCCTGGGTTGGATACTGACATAGTGGTCCATCACTTGCCTACCAAGGAAGAATGCCCTCCGGTTAAACAAAAGGTCCGCCGTATGCGTCCAGAGATGTCCGAGAAGATCAAAGCTGAGGTTATGAAACAATTTGATGTCGGTTTTCTTGCAGTGACTTTTTACCCTCAGTGGGTTGCCAATGTGGTTCCGGTGCCGAAGAAAGATGGTAAGGTCAGAATGTGTGTTGACTACAGGGATCTAAACAGGGCAAGCCCCAAGGATGATTTCCCTCTACCTCACATCGATGTTCTGGTTGACAATACTGCTCAGCATAAGGTATTCTCCTTCATGGATGGCTTTTCAGGTTATAATCAAATCAAGATGGCTCCTGAAGACATGGAGAAGACTACCTTTGTTACTCAGTGGGGCACCTTCTGCTACAAGGTCATGCCTTTTGGGTTGAAAAATGCTGGGGCAACCTACCAACGTGCCATGGTTGCTCTATTTCATGACATGATCCACCATGAGATTGAAGTGTATGTCGATGATATGATTGCAAGGTCTCAAACTGAGGAGGAACACCTTGACCATCTACAGAAGCTGTTTGACCGTCTGAAGTTGTACAAGCTGAGATTGAACCCGAACAAGTGCACATTTGGGGTAAGATCTGGAAAGTTGCTAGGCTTCGTCGTGAGCGACAAAGGTATTCAAGTGGACCCTGCCAAGGTTAAAGCCATTCAAGAGATGCCAGTTCCTAAGACAGAGAAAGAAGTCAGAGGCTTTCTAGGATGTCTGAATTATATTGCCCGATTCATCTCGCACCTAACTGCTACCTGTGAGCCAATCTTCAAGCTACTGAAGAAAGATCAAGTAGTACGTTGGAATGATGAATGTCAGGATGCTTTTGACAGAATCAAAGAGTATCTCCATGAACCACCCATTCTTATGCCGCCGGTTGAAGGGAGACCTCAAATACTATACCTGACAGTACTTGACAGCTCAATGGGGTGTGTGCTGGGGCAGCATGACGAGTCTGGCCGAAAAGAGCATGCCATTTATTACCTTAGCAAAAAGTTTACCGACTGTGAGACCCGATACTCACTGCTCGAGAAAACTTGCTGCGCTTTGGTATAGGCTGCTCGCCGGCTGAGATAGTATATGCTGACTCACACTACTCTGTTGATTTCAAAAATGGATCCAATAAAGTACATATTCGAAAAGCCTGCTCAGTCTGGGAGAATAGCAAGATGGCAGATGATCTTGACGGAATACGACATCCAGTACACGACTCAGAAAGCAATCAAGGGAAGTGTATTGGAAGACCATTTGGCACACCAGGCAGTAGATGACTACCAGTCAATGATCTTCGAGTTTCCAGACGAGAGCATCAGGATAGTGACTGATTGCGAAGTACCTGGACCGGATGAAGGACCTGAGGAAGGATCCCGATGGTCTATGCACTTTGACGGAGCCTCCAACGCTTTGGGTAACAGCATTGGTGCTGTGATCATATCTCCTCAAGGCACTCATACTCCACTTACTGCCCGGCTATGTTTCAACTGCACCAACAACATGGCGGAGTACGAGGCATGCATCATGGGTCTTCAAGCTGCGATTGACTTAAGGATCAAGTTTCTGAGTGTCTTCAGAGATTCCGCTCTCGTGATCAATCAGATCAAAGGCGAGTGGGATATGAAACATCCGAATCTTATTCCTTACAGAGAATGTGTGTTGACATTGATCCCCCATTTCACAGAGATAACTTTTGAACATTTCCCAAGAGAGGAGAATCAGTTGGCGGACGCGTTGGCTACGATGTCTTCTATGTTCAAAGTCAAGTGGGACAATGAGGCTCCCCGGATCATTATCTGGAAACTGGACGAACCTGCATACTGTTGTGATCTTGAGGCTGAGGTAGTAACTGAAAAACCTTGGTATCATGAGGTGAAAAGGTACTTGGAAGCTCAAGAATACCCCGAAGATGCATCCATCAATGATAAAAAGTTTCTGAGAAGGTTCGCAGCAAAGTTCTTCCTCAGCAATGGCATTCTATATAAGCGAAACCATGATTCAACCTTACTGCGTTGTGTGGATAAGACTGAAGCAGAAAGAATCATGGCAGAGCTGCATGAAGGTACCTTCGGAACAAATTCCAGTGGACACACTATGGCAAAGAAAATCCTTCGGGAAGGATATTTCTGGTCCAAAATGGAAGCTGATTGTTACCAACATTCTCGGACATGTCATAAGTGCCAGATATACGCAGATAAGGTGCACGTTCCTCCAGTTCCTCTGAATGTCCTGACAGCACCTTGGCCTTTTGCAATGTGGGGCATTGATATGATCGGCGAGATCAAACCTACGGCATCCAACAGGCATCGCTTCATCCTGGTAGCGATCGATTACTTTACGAAGTGGGTTGAAGCAGCTTCCTACGCCACAGTAACCAAGAATGTCGTGGCACGGTTCATTCGACACAATCTGATCTGTCGATACGGCGTCCCAGAGAGGATCATTACGGATAATGGTACCAACCTTAATAACAATATGATCACTGAGCTCTACGAGCAATTCAAGATACAGCACCACAACTCTTCTCCTTACCGGCCGAAGATGAATGGGGTTGTAGAAGCAGCGAATAAGAATATCAAGAAGATTATGCAGAAGATGACAGTGACCTATAAAGATTGGAACGAGATGTTACCGTTTGCTCTACATGGGTACCGTACCTCAGCAAGAACGTCAACCGGGGCAACTCCCTTTTCTTTGGTCTATGGCATGGAGGCAGTCTTGCCGATTGAAGTCCAGATACCCTCTCTCCGGATAATGAAGGATGCAGATCTGAGCGAAGATGACTGGATCCAGACACGACTTGATCAATTAAACCTAATTGACGAAAAGAGACTCACTGCTATCTGTCATGGTCAAACGTACCAAAAACGGATGATCAGGGCATTTAATAAGAAAGTCAGACCACAAGAGTATCAAGTTGGGGACCTGGTAATCAAGCACATTGTGATCGGTGGATCTGGAACTGACTGTTTAAAGCTGGTTCGCGAAATGTCGCGGAAGCAAGAGTCGCCACCGTCTTTTATTTTCTCCAAATGGAAAGGACAAAAGCACAGAAAAATTCCTTAAAGAGATTGCTCTCGGTTCGGGAGGTAGATTATAGAAAGGGAAGGTGTTAGCACCCTTTCTATCCATGGTTATCCATGGGCTCTTAGATACTTGCTCACTTGTGTTTTCAAAATGGTTTGTTTGCTTTTCAACTGTGGGTTTTAAAAAAAGTTTCTTTGAAAATTCCAGTTCGAATCTTGTATCGGTCCTCAAGAGTGTTTGAAAAATTGCTTTCGAAAGCTTTTTGAAAATGTGTTGGTGTGAAAAGTATTTTTGAATTTGTTTTGAAATTTAGAGCAAGTATCTACGAGAACCTACCTACCCTAAGGAATTCGTCTGTGTAAATGTCCTTTAAAGTAGTGCCATCCCACCATTGAGAGGTAGGTAGCACCACCGTTGGAGGTGTTCGGGTCAATTCGAGGTTCGGGACATGGTGATCACCAGAACAATGGGAAGACACCTTAGAAGCTACCCTCATGCCAGGTTCCCGGATCATGAGGACTTACTAAGACGTCCTCTACTCGACGATCACCTTTCGAGGCAAGGCAACAGTGAGGCGTACCCTAGGGGTGGTGTGTGATTTGTGTGTCAGATTCATTTATTTTTGTCTTGTCATGTATGGGTGAGCTACGCGTTTGTTTTTATTTAATCATTCATTCTTGCATGCATTTATTTAGCAGTTAAAAAAGATGCGGAAATTGAAAGTTCTAAACTATTACAAAAGGCGCGGGTCCACATCGCCAAAATTTCTAGGACCCGATTTGACAGAAAAATAAAGAATTAAAGAGTACGAGAAAGTATGAAATTACACGACTTTGGGAGAGGTACATAAATAATTAAAAGAAACGAGATAAATGTGCGATTTGAATTAAACTGGAAACGAGGGCGTTGGACCCTTTTTACGAAATTAAATTAAATGATTAAATTGGAATTAAAAAAGGAAATTGTTTTTTGTATTTTTGTATTTTATGATTTTAATGAAAAAAGAATTAAATGAAATTAAAAGATTAACCCTAATTCTAATTGTTTTAATTTATTAAGAAAGTATTAAATTTTAACCTAATATTAACCTAATTATTTACATACAAATCTTGATTTATAAAAGTAAATAATATTTTAATAATTAATTTTTATGAAAGAAAAGAAAAAAGGATAAAAAATTAATTAAACCCTAATCCTACAAATTTTAGGTTTTTATTGAAAAAATATTAAGAGTAAGTCCTAAATTTAAAACTAAGTGAATTAATGAATTTATTTACAAAAAATATTAATTAAATAAATATATTTAATTTTTGTCTTTTTTCTGATTTTGTGTTTTTTTATATTATTGTGAAAATATTTAAATTAAAAAAACTAATTAATTGAATCAAAATAAATAATAAAAGAATAATGGGAAGAATATTGCAAACCTAGGGGGGTGTCTGTCCCCAATTGAGAGGTGAAGTCCAATATTTCAGGCCCATTCATATCAGGCCCTTTTGACCTTTTCAGGATGCGTGTGGGGTGTTGACTCAGGTCCACCATAGTCTTCAGATCCTAGCCTTTGATTGAGTCCAGTGGGACGCGTGGATGGCTTGATAACGTGGATGCATGATGGTCTTCAAGAGAAATACTGCATAGGAATATTAGTGGAAAAATAACATGGAAAGGGTGAGGGACCTGGGGTTCGAACCCAGGTCCTAGAGATTACCACTAACAAGCCTTGCCACTGAAGCACTCAACGCATTTTGTATATTAAACAACAATCAATTATTATAAAAAAAAACCAAGCGTTAATGACTTTTTAGCGCGAAATTTTGAACGGACCAACCAACGCTTGCCACTTCATCGTCTTCCCCATGTCTTTGTTCTTCCTGAAATAAAAAAAAAGGAATGGCAACGGTTTTGGAACTGTCCCCTTATACCCCCTATCCCAAAATAGCGATTAGCTCAGGGAGGTTCATAAATTGAGCGCGAGGGTGGTGTCCAAATCGTCCCAGCACGCTGAATCCAATTATGGCACTGTGAGGTTCTAATTTTACAGCGTTTAGAAACGCCTAAATTGAAGCTTGCAAAACCCTAGAATATAACAATGGCAGATTTGCGTATGGTGCCCAAAACTTCAATCAAACCATACAGTTAGCTTTAGAATTGAATAATGAATAGAAATCAAATGTTAAAAATCGTTAAAAACGTATGATTCATGATATAGGAATGCAAGAAATTTTCTGTACAGGGTGCGTTCGTTTTACCAATTCTTGATGTTAGGATGAATGATTTTGATTGGAAAACCTTCCTTGAAGCTTCAGGAAGGTGATGGCACAAGTCTCTTTGCTTGAATCGTCCTGGAACTTGGTTTTCAGATTTGACTTTTCTTGATAAATTTCAAGTTTGCATATGGCTTTTTCTGCGCAGCTTCGACCTCCCTAGGATTAGGTTTGCATTATATACTTATGTGTGAATGATCAGGTCAAAGAAAATTGATCCAAAATCCATGAATTGATGAAACAAATATTTGATTTTTATGGCATTAGCTTTCAAATCTTTTTCATGCAAACTTCTACCAAATCATGACCAATTAGCAAGATTCTTTCCAAATCTGATTATACACAATATCTTGAAATTATTTCATGCACAAAAAGATTCAACAAATTAGGTTTAGTATTTTTCACATATTTAATTTAATTAAATGAATTATTAATAATTAAAAATCCAAATAAATAAATAAAAATGATAAAAAACTTCCCTTTGGGCCAAATGGTCGTGCATATGCCTTGGATGATGAATTGTGGAAGAAAAAGAGGCCCATTAGCAATTTTAGGTCATTTGAATCAATGTTGACTTTTCAAAATATCCAAACATTTCCCAACTTCCACAAGGCATAGCTTGCTCAATTTTTAAGCTTTGCTCATGTTCTTGGACATTTTGGAAAGGTCTTTGAGTCCTCTAACCAATGTATTTGGTCCCATGTCATTTTGATTTACCAATCTCAAGTTATGGCCTTTGACTTAAAGTCCCTTTTTGTTGACTTTTGAAAATGACCTATAATATTGAAATTGATAACTTTTTGTGAGAGCATTTCTTGGACTTGAAGTATGAAGAGTAGTTGTAGGAAATGTCTTTATCTTCAAAATGAGCTTTGGATGGAATTTTTCTGATAATCCATGTGAAAGTTATGCCCTGGTCAATTTACAGTTGACTTTTTCAATTGTCCAAATAAGGAAACTTTTGCATCTTGATGATTTTTGAGCCAAGCTTTGAGAATCATGATCAAGCATTGATCAAATGATGTTTGTGGCTTCAAAATGAGATGTTGACCAAAAATTTGAACTTTTGACTGTCAAATGACCATTTTGCCCCTACAGTTGACTGTAGTGCAATTAGGGTTTTGACTGTGCAATTTTGTACTGAAAGTCTTGAAACTTGGTATGAGGATGCTTGACCATATTTGTAGGCATGTGGGACTTGCTTGGACCCTTGGAAACTTCATTTTCTTTGTCAGAACCAAAACCCTAATTTTGACTTGTTAGGAGGCCCTTGAACTGTGCAACCCTTAGGGAGATTTTGAAGCTTGACTTGGCCATTTCTTGAAGAATATGGGAGGGCAAATTTTGGGGTACAACACACATCATTCTTCCTCAGAGTGATCCCAGGGGAAAATGGACCCCCACGTACGAAGGCCCATTTGTGGTTAAACAGGTGTTCTCAGGAGGAGCCATGATCCTAACCACCATGGATGGTGACGACCTTCCTCACCCCGCCAATGCAGACATAGTAAAAAGATACTACACATGATAAAAGACCCGCTAGGTTGACATACGTAGGCAAAAATTAGGGCTTCTCGGCGAACCAAAAGGGTTCGGGCAAAATGAGGGATGAAATAAAAAAAATCTGTACACCCGGCAAGTCGAAAACCTGAAAAGGCGGCTTGGGCAAAAATAGGTATCCCAGTGGACTGAAAACCCGAAAGGACGGTCCAGGAAAAAGTTAGGGATTAAAGCGTACATCCAGAATCCGGTATCAACTATCAAGTCCAGACGGCATCGATCAGTCAGCTTCATCTTCAACCGAGCAGCCAAGTGATGAGACGCTCGAAGATATAAAGGCGTTAGCAGAGTTGGAACCAAGTGGGATTATTCTCTTCACATAAGCTGTTTTGTTTTCTCTTTGTACAAAATTGTATAAACTCTGTTGTTCGGCGGCGTTCTCTTACTAGGACGTCAGCCTCTTGTACATAAACGCCTATTTACAGGCAAATTCAAAAATCAATACAAATTCACTTTTCAGATCGAATTGCCATTTGTTTTTCCTTTTTCTGTTTTGTTTTGCGAAGAACGTCCAATGTTCAATTTGTGATATATGCATTTGACACTAATTGCTAACTCATAAATATTTGCATACGAAACAAAGAATTAATTACAGGTAACATCAGAAACAGGGGCAATAATGAGTTGTCTAAAGCGATCTAATTGCTCTGTCCACCAAGGTACCAAGGTAAGTTCGGCTGGAGAGTGTAACCAAGATGCCTTAATTCCCCAGAGAGTGAGCCAGCAAGTCAGCGATACTCTCCCCAAGCAGAGTTAGCCTACTCAGTCAGCCTCAAGGAAGTTGGATTATCCCCAGCAGATCTCAACATTCCTCAGTGGAGTATACAAAACATTCTTAAGATTTAAGTCTTGATATAAGATTGTTCCCCGGTGGTATACCAGACGTTCATTGGAGCCATTCCCCAGTCCAATCTCAAAAGTTTCCCCAGTAGAGCTGAATCCATATCCCCAGCAGGTCTTGAAGCTTATCCCCAGTAGATTCTGGAAGCTTGTCACCCGCATAGTAAGAACGCTCCCCGGGCTTTATTCAGAAGGTTATTTCCCCATTGGGATATAACTGGGTTATCCTCAGCCAATTTCCACGGAAAGATCGTCCCCGACGAAGTCTTCCTATCCCCCAGCGGAGTTCATCAATTCCTTCAACATAGCTCAACAATGGTATCCCCAGCGGAGTTATCATCAACCTCAGCAAAGTGCCTCTCTTCCCACAGAGCATTTCCCCGCAGAGTAATCTATTTGCCAAGTTTATTCCCTAACGGAGTCATCTTCTCCTACCGGTATTCTTGCAACCATCATCCTCAGCGAAAACAACGAAGCTCTATTCCTCAACATCAACCCAGGATTCAACTTCCCGGCACTCGTCAAGGATTTAATTTCCTAGACGAAAATACATTCACAAACATCGCATCTTCATACACTATAACATGCATACACGCATCATGAACATACAATCTCATTTACTCTCTGAACATCATGGCATCACGCATGTCATACATCATGACATCGCATACAACTAACGTTTTGTCTTTTCAGGACAAAGGTCAGTACCAAGATGATTACTATCAATAGTCGTGATTCCAGATCCGATTCCTGTATCTTGCCAGGGTGTATCTGTTGACGATGATTCCAGACTCGATTCCTGTATCTTGCCAGGGCACGTCTGAAGAGTTCGAAGATCCGATTCCTGTATCTTGCCAGGGTGTATCTGTTGATGACTATATTCCAGACTCGATTCCTGTATCTTGCCAGGGCACGTCTGAAGAGTTCGAAGATCCGATTCCTGTATCTCGCCAGGGTGTATCTGTTGACGACTATTCCAGACTCGATTCCTGTATCCGGCCAGGGCACGTCTGAAGAGTTCGAAGGTCCGATTCCTGTATCTTGCCAGGGTGTATCTGTTGACGACTAATTCCAGACTCGATTCCTGTATCTTGCCAGGGCACGTCTGAAGAGTTCGAAGATCCGATTCCTGTATCTCGCCAGGGTGTATCTATTGACGACTATTCCAGACTCGATTCCTGTATCTTGCCAGGGCATGTCTGAAGAGTTCGAAGATCCGATTCCTGTATCTTGCCAGGGTGTATCTGTTGACGACTATATTCCAGACTCGATTCCTGTATCTTGCCAGGGCACGTCTGAAGAGTTCGAAGATCCGATTCCTGTATCTCGCCAGGGTGTATCTGTTGACGACTATTCCAGACTCGATTCCTGTATCTTGCCAGGGCACGTCTGAAGAGTTCGAAGATCCGATTCCTGTATCTTGCCAGGGTGTATCTGTTGACGACTATATTCTAGACTCGATTCCTGTATCTTGCCAGGGCACGTCTGAAGAGTTCGAAGGTCCGATTCCTGTATCCTGCCAGGGTGTATCTGTTGACGACTATTTTCCGGATTCGATTCCTGTATCTAGCCAGGGCACATCTGTGAGTAACTGATTGTAGACTCGATACCTGTATCCGGCCAGGGCACATCTACATAAAGAGTTTAGAGATTCGATTCCTGTATCCAGCCAGGGCACATCTACATGAAGGGTTTAAAGATTCGATTCCTGTATCCAGCCAGGGCACATCTACATAAAGAATTTGAAGATCAACTCCTGTAACAGGCCAGGTAATTATTTTCTTTCTCAGGTACGCAAGTTCTCGCTAAGGAATCTCTTATGCGATCGACACCTAGATGGCATCTATAAGCCCATCCACACACCAACAGCTCCAGATGGCATCTATAAGCCCGTCCTCCTATCCATCAGTCTCCAAATGGCAGCTGTAAGCCCGTTCCCTGCATCATACTGCCGACACTCTACTATGTGAGTGCAAATTTCTGGGCACTCTAGTGTTCAATCATCTTCCACCTTCAGATCACGAAAGGCACACCAGCCAATCTACATCCTCAGGTCTAAGAAGATTGAACAGGGGCAACTGTTGTACCCCAAAATTTGCCCTCCCATATTCTTCAAGATTTGCCAAGATCAAGGTTCAAAATCTCTCAAGGGTTGCACAGTCCAATTGCCTCCTAACACAGTCAAAATTAGGGTTTTGGTTCTGGCCAAGAAACTGAAGTTTCCAAGGGTCCAATCAAGTCCCACATGCCTATAAACATTGTCAAGCATTCATATGTCAAGTTTCAAGACTCACAACATCAAGTTGCACAGTCAAAAACCCTAAATGCTTCACAGTCAACTATAGGGGCAAAATGGTCATTTGACAGTCAAAAGTCAAAATATTTGGTCAACATCTTATTTTGAAGCCACAAACATCATTTGATCAATTCTTGATCATGATTTCTCAAGGCATGGCTCAAAAAGTCTCAAGATGCAAAAGTTTCTATTTTTGGACAACTGAAAAGTCAACTGCAAATTGACCAAGGCATAACTTCTTCATGGTTTATCAGAAAAATCCCATCCAAATCTCATTTTGAAGAGGATGACATTTCCTACAACTCATCTTCACACTTCAAATCCAAGAAATGCTCTCACAAAAAGTTATCAATTTCAACATTATAGGTCATTTTCAAAAGTCAACAAAAAGGCACTTTAAGTCAAAGACCATAACTTGAGATTGGTAAATCAAAATGACATGGAACCAAAGGCATTGGTTAGAGGACTTCAAGACCTTTCCAAAATGTCTAAGAACATGATCATAGCTTCAAAATTGAGCAAGATATGCATTGGAGAAGTTGGGAAATTTTTGGGAACTTTGAAAAGTCAACTTTGCTTCAAACACCAAAAATGCTAATGGGCCTCAAATTCTTCCTTGAAACATTACCCAAAGCATATGCACGACCCATTAAGCTCAAAGGGATTTATTTTCTTATTTTTAATTAATTAATTGAATTTTTATCCTTATTAATTCATTTAATTAAATTTAATTATAAGAAAAATATCAAATAATGGTTTTAAATCTTTTTTGTGCAGCAAATATGTTCATTATATGCAAGAGATTTCGTGCACCATCTCAAGGGGACAATATCATCCATATTTGGCAAGATTTGCATGGAAAAAAGATTGAAAAAAGATGTGATAAAATCAAATATTGAAATCATTAATTCAATGGATCTTTGGGCTTGGTTTTGACCTAATTTCATTCATGTACATATGCACAACATAACTTAATGCATAAGGACACGAAAAACTGCTCAGGAGGCCATAACCAAATTGCAAAATTTCCACCAAAAGTTGAAAACTGAAATCACAGTTACAGGGCGTTTCAAAGCATAACAAGCATTCTAATACATTCCTGACATTGCTAGGAGTCGATTGCAATCAAGAACCAGTCTCCATACTCCAAGAATTGGTAGAACATCATTGCGCTTTTCATGAATATGTCCATAATCGATTTCTGATTTCCATGCATTATTCAGATGTTTTAATTGTTGATTCTTTCTACTAATGATCTTCTGAAACTTTTGGCATAGTTTAATTGTCCTAAAAATGCTTGAAACAAAATTCACCATGGATGAAACCTAGGGTTTCAGAAGCTCCAAATTAGGGGTTCTCACATATGGAAAAATTGGCCCTTAAAACCTATGCCATTGAATTCGTGGTATCAAGACGAAGCAAACCAATACCTCGCGCCCTTGTTATATTTGTCCATGTTCTAATCGCTATTTTCATTGTTTGCAGTTTGTGGGGGTTTAAAACCCTCGCAATTTGTTTATATTACAGGCAGAAAGATGAAGACGAAGCTAGCGTGTCATCACATAATAGGGGCATTCAAATTTGGCGCGTGATTTTGTTGTTCATATTACTAACGTTTGTTTCTTTTTATAATAATCACGTTCCACTAACACTACAAATGCACGCGTTAGCTCAGTTGGTGGATGAGTTGTCCTGCAGGCATTGGGACCTGGGTTCGATTCGCAGGTCCCCCCATTTAATTCATGAATTTTGTTATACTGTGTTTCCATGCAGCGCTCATTCCATGGCCTACCATACACGCTCATACGCTAGCTTGCCAAGTGGCTTCAAGGTACAATCTGAAGGCTGCAGGATGAGGTCCATGGTACACTCAGTCAACCATCCCACGCATGATCCCAAGAAGTCAAAAAAGGCTTTGTTCTGTTGGGCCAAATTACTTCAATAAACCTCCTAAATGGGCCAGACACCCCCCATGGTTTGCATCATTTTTAATTTTTATTTGATTTTCTTTTCTAATTCTTTTAATATTTTAATTATTTCTTTTTTATCACAAAATAATTTTCACAATAATAAATCAGAAACTAAAAAAATGTTTATTTTTTATTAATATTTAATTCACCATTAATTTATTTTGTAAATAAATTCTAACCATTAATTTAGTGAATTAGGTTTCAAAACTTTAATCTTTTTTTTGTAAATTAAAATATGTAGAAATTAGGGTTTTTTAACATTCTCATCTTTTTTCTTAAATAAATAATTTTCTCTCATTATTATTATTATTAATTACTAAATATTTTTGTAAATAAATATGTAAATAATTAATTAGCATAAATTAGGTTAACTTTTAACATTTTCTCAAATAATTAAAAATAACTTAGAATTAGGGTTTCTCTTGATTTTCAATTTTCTTTATTTTCATAAATACAAAAACCTAAAAAAACATTTCTTTCCTTTTATTAAATAATTAATTAACTTTTAATTTAATTTAATTTCAAAAGGGGTCAAAACCCTCAGACGTCCTAACTTTTATTCTTTTCGCGCATTTATTTTCTTTTTCGAATATTATGTAATTGCTCAAGGCTTGTAATAGTAATTAGGTCTTTTACTTTCCGCATTTTTATTAAAACGGGTCTTTGTAATTTGGCGATGTATAGACCCACGCCTTGTAATAACGTAGGATTTTACTTTCCGCATTTAAATTTCCGCACTCTTAACTGCTAAACTTTGCATGAAAGAATGTATGACTAATTAAAAACAAGCGTAGCTCACGATACAATGATCTAAGATAAATATTGACATGAAAATAACACACAAATTCGCACACCACTTCTAGGGTACGCCTCACATGTTGCCTTACCTTCGAAACGTGGTCGTCGAGTATAGGACGTTTTAGTAAGTCCTTATGTCCATGATCCAGTTGCCTCGAAACGGTTGCCTCGGATTTAAAAAGGATCAAGGGCATAAGGGTAGCTTCTAAGGTGTCCTACTGTTTCTCTGGTGACCACACTGTCCCTAAAAAACGAATTGACCCGAACACCTCCAACGGTGGTGCTACCTACCTCTCAATGGTGGGATGGCACTACCTTAAGGACATTTACACAGCCTAATTCCTTAGGGTAGGTAGATGGCTCATAGATACTTGCTCTATTCAAAAACAAATCAAAACTCTTTTCACACCGACACTTTCAAAAAGCTTTCAAAACAATTTTTAAAACAATCTTGAGGACTGATACAAGAGTTATTCCGAAATCTTTAAACGAAACTTTTTCAAACTCACTCACAATTAAAAAGCAAACATTTTGAAAACACAATGAGCAAGTATCTAAGAGCCCGTGGATAACCACGGATAGAAAGGGTGCTAACACCTTCCCTTTCTATAAATCTACCTCCCGAACCGAGAAACTATCTCATAAGGAATTTTGCTGTGCTTTTGTCCTGTCCATGTTGGAGAAAATAAAAGATGGCGGCGACTCTTGCTTCCGCGACATTTCCCAATCCAGCGTTAAACAGTCAGTTCTAAATCCACTGATCACAACAGGATTCCAAACACTACTTCCTTCATCAGGAGGCATGGTTCTCTTCTCGATTTAGTCACCTCAAAGTGGGACCAACAACTGATGAGTGTCCTGGTCCAGTTTTATGATCCGCTATACCATTGCTTCACCTTTCAAGACTTCCAGCTGGTCCCTACCCTGGAAGAATTCTCTGAGTTGCTTGGTATCTCTATCTTGGAACAGACTACATTTACTGGTTGGAAAAAGACTCCCAGGCCTGAAGAGATTGCTGCAGCCCTTCACTTAACCAAAGAGGAGGTAATGGCTAACTGGGAGACTAGAAGTGGAGTTAAGGGCTTTTTGGCTAAGTTTCTGGTTGACAAAGCTAATGGTTTCTGGAATGACTTAGACTTTCAAGCGTATGAGGACATTCTGGCTCTCTTAATCTATGGTCTGGTATTGTTTCCAAATCCTGATACCTCTGTTGATGTTAATGCCATTAGGATCTTCATCTCTCGGAACCCTGTACCCACTCTCTTGGGTGATATCCTTTATCAACTCTATGCTCCTACTGCCCGAAGACGGGGAACTTTGATGTGTTGTGCTCCTTTATTGGTGAGGTGGTTTATTTCGCACCTCCCTAAGTTCGTGATGAAGAACCAAGAAGGAAGGGGCTGGGCTCATAGGATAATGTCTCTTACTGATAATAACGTCATTTGGACTCTCAGAGGCTTAGATGAGGTGGCCGTCATTTATCGTTGTGGAGAGTATCCTAATGTTCCATTGATCGGAACCCATGGAGGAATCTCTTATAACCCATGTTTAGCTCTCCGTCAGTTTGGAAGAGCCAGGAGAGAAGGGCCTCATGAGATGCTGATACCTCATATTGTCTTTGATTTTCAGGTAGATAGCGACGAGCTGCGTCGCAGATTCATCAGGGCTTGGGATAGAGTTCACAAATCTGACCCACATGAGTTGGGACCAAAAACTTCTCTGCCTATGGAGTCATATTTCAGATGGGTCCGCATCCATGCCCAGATGTTAGGTATGCCCTACGAAGCTGTCAGGCCTATTACTCTTGAAGTTGCTGATAGAGACGGGGTTCCTCCAACTATTCTCCATCCTCATACGCCCACTGATGTTGACACACTGAAGAGGTCTTGGGCGCAACTGCGGGAAGAACGAGATTCTTATCGGGAAAGGCTCAACGAGCAGGAACAGAAAATCCAGAAGCTGACTAAGCAATTGGAAAACGAGCGGATCCTGAATGATTATATCCGCACTGAGAAGAAGAGGCCATGTGAGCATTGATGGACCTTTGAGGATTTCTTTTACGGTTTTATTTACTTTTCAGTATTTCCATTCTTGTAACGCCTAAGGGCAATTTGTTGAACAATTTAAATTCTGAAGTTAAATCTAATAAAGTGTGTTCCCTTTTTGTCTACAAATTTGAATCCCGATTGTCTTTGAAAACATAAATCATACGCATTTCATTTCATCATATGCATAACAGGTACCCCTTTTACAGGTCACTTATCTTCTTCGCTGTTTATTTCAGCAATCATCATGTCTACCGAACCTTCCACTGAACAAGCTATCAAGGCCCTCTAGGCCCAGAATGCCCAGTTCCAAGAGTTGGTTATGAGCCTAGCCCAGGGTCAACAGGATTTGAAGACTCTGATTCTGAAAGAGAGGAAGAAGAAGAAGAAGAGGACCGTCTTGTTCAACACTGGACGCAGATTTGGCAATGGACTGCAGAATGAGGCTGAGCTGACTACCTCATCTGTAGGGAAAGAAAGCCCACAAGAGAGAAGAGTTCCTAGTCCCGTGGTCTTCGACAACGAGATGGGTTATGATGAAGAACAGTATCCTCCTGCTGAGGATAGGTATAAATAGTTGGAGGACCGCTTGAGCACCATGGAGATACAGAATGTGCCCGAGTTGGACTTTGGAGACCTAGGCTTATCCTCTGGGGTGGTGATTCCCCATAAGTTCAAGGCACCTGCTTTTTCCAAATATGACGGAGCCTCCTGCCCAAAGCTGCACCTCCGGTCGTATGTAAGGAAGATCCAACCTTACACTGCTGACAAGAATTTGTGGATCCATTTATTTCAGGATAGTCTTTCAGGGACTCAACTCGAATGGTTCTATCAGCTGGATGGGGCCAGTATCCGCAACTGGGAAGATTTGGCTACTGCATTCTATAAGCAGTATCAATATAATTCCTACCTCGCTCCTACGCGTACCCAACTCCAGGGTATGTCACTAGGGACGGGTGAAGGATTTAAAGAGTACGCCCAAAAATGGAGAGACCTTGCCGGAAGGGTGCAGCCACCTTTGACTGATCGTGAGCTGGTTGATATGTTTCTGGGGACCCTGTCTGGTCCGTTCTTCAACCATTTGATTGGAAATTCTTCAGCCGGGTTCACAGACCTTATCTTGACTGGTGAGAGAATTGAAGCTGGTATCAAGTCTGGGAAGATACAGAAGGGTGCCTCATCGAGCACCGAGAAGAAGCCGTTCAAGAAAGAATCTAGTGCTGTCTATGGTTCAAGGAGACCAAATAGATATGAACACCGCCAAGCTGTCAACGCGGTGGTCATTTCAAAACCTGCTGGTGCTCCTCAGCATCACAACCAACAAAGGGGTGAGAGACCTAGAAGGCAGTTCACTCGACTCAGCATGACCTTGTCCTAGATATTGCCGCAATTACTAACAACCAATTTGGTAACTCTAAGGGAAGCCCCAAAGAATCTGAATACTACATCCCCAAAGTACAATCCTAACGCCCGCTGCGCTTATCATTCTGAGAGCCCGGGGCATAATACGGATGATTGTTGGACTTTGAAGAATAAGGTCCAAGACCTGATTGATGCAAAAGAGATCGAGTTTGAGGCGCCCGAGAGGCCTAACGTTGTGACTGCTCCCAGGCCCAAACATGGAGCAAATGCTATAGAGGAAGACTTGTTTATAGCCTATGTGGATGATATTGTCACCCCGCTGTTGACTGTCAAGAGGAACCTTTTACTAGCCGGTTTATTTCCGGGATGTAGTGAAGGTTGCCATCTGTGTTCTGTTTCACCTGCTGGTTGCCCATCTTTGAAGTTAGGCATCCAAAACCTAATGGATAATAAAGAGATCCTATTTGAGAAGATTGTTGTTCCTGCCACCCCTACAGAAGAAGTGTCAATTGTCACCATTTTCAACAATTATCCCAAGGCTCCCTCGAGGAAGCCTGTCAGAATTACGCTTGTTCAGAAGATTGCACCTATAATCATCACTGTTCCGGGGCCCATCCCCTATACATCCAACAAAGCTGTCACTTGGCACTATGGGGCAGATGTTTATGTGCTCGGAGTTAAGCAAGAGTTTGATACTAATACCTGCGTCAGCAACATCACTGGGCCTGCTAAAGTCACCCGCAGTGGTAGACTTTTCTCACCTGACATTGCGCCACCAACTGTCCGAAGACCTGTTGTCATTTCACCTGCAAATGTACCTACTTCCCTTCCTGATCAAGTTCTTAGTTCTACCCCTATCGCCGAGTCATCTAACGCTCGGGGCAAAGGGATAGCCACTGATATGCATGCCCAGACGGAGGCACCAAAGACCATCAATGTTGAAGCTTCCAAACAGGAGATGGAAGAGATTCTGAAGATCATCAAGAAGAGTGATTATAATGTAGTTGAGCAGCTGGGGCAAACCCCCTCCAAGATTTCTATGTTATCACTATTGTTGTGTTCAGAGGCCCATGCCAAGGCTCTGATTACCTTCCTGAAGACGGCCCACGTGCCACAAGAGACATCAGCTGATCAGTTTACCGATTGTGTGGCCAATTTAACTGCTGATAATGGTTTGGGTTTCTCCGACGCTGATCTGACTGCTAAAGGGAAGAACCATAACGATGCCCTGCATGTCTCCATTGAATGCAGGGGCACTACTCTTGCACATGTACTGGTTGACACGGGTTCCTCATTGAACGTCTTACCCAAGAAAGCTCTAGACAGGTTGGATTGTGAAGGTTTGGAGCTAAAGCCAAGCAACATTGTTTTCTGGGCCTTTGATGGGTCTAAAAGGATGGTGCATGGTGAGGTCGATATTCCAATAAGAGTTGGGTCTCAGGTCTTCGAGTCTACTTTCTACGTGATGGACATTCGATCGTCCTATTCTTGTTTGCTGGGTCGTCCACGGATCCATAAAGCTGGAGCTGTTACCTCTACACTCCATCAAAAGCTGAAGTACTCGGTCAAGGGGAAGATTGTGACAGTACAGGGGGAGGAAGAAGACATGGTCAGCCACCTCAACTCGTTCCGGTACATAGAAATGGATGGGGAGTTCATCGAGACCCCATTCCAACATTTTGAAGAGGTTCCTCAGACACTGGCATCCGCTGAGACTGTGGTTGAAGATTCTCCGTTGAAGATGACTTCCTTAAAGGATGCCCGGGCTGTTATTGAGAAGGGTAAGTGTGCAAACTGGGGCCGACTTCCTGATTTCATTCAGAAGACTGACAAGTTTGGTTTGTGTTTCACTGCAGAAGCTCAAAGGGCTGTTCGTAGTGCAAGGATTGGAAGACCTCCTGTGTTCATCAGCAACTCGGGAGTAAATGCCATCAAAGATGACGTGGAGGAATCTGAATTCAACAGCTGGATCTACCCTACGACCAACGGTGGACCAAACAACTGGACGGCAAAAGACTTCGTCCCTATCACTTTTGTCACTCAGTAATGAACTCCTTTGTTTTGAATTTATAACAGACAATATTGTGAAACTTTATGGCCCGGTGTCTTACCCGGGGCACCGTGGCTTCATTTGTGAGGGCTTTTGTGTGTCATTTTCATATATCATTAATAAAAGCATTCGACATTTTTTGCATTTCAAATCTTGCGCTCCTTGTCTTTCTTTATTATATATTGCAAAACAGCTATTTACACACACTCACATATACAGGTCTCAATCCACTCTGGATCTCACTGGTAACGACTCTGCTACTGCTAGTTATGACTTCGAAAATCCGATCAACTTAGCTGAAGACGAAGGTGAAGATGATTGTGAAGTGCCTGGGGAGCTTGCAAGACTGTTACTCCAGGAAGAGAGGGCCATTCAGCCACATGAAGAGCCAGTGGAAACGGTAAATCTGGGTACTGAGACAGGCAAAAAGGAAGTCAAGATCGGTGCAAATCTGGAGCTTAGTGTGAAACAACGGTTGATTCATATGCTGCATGACTACGTGGAAATGTTTGCCTGGTCTTACGAAGATATGCCTGGGTTGGATACCGACATTGTGGTTCATCACCTGCCTACTAAGGAAGAATGCCCTCCGGTAAAACAAAAGGTCCGCCGTATGCGTCTAGAGATGTCCGAGAAAATCAAAGCCGAGGTTATGAAACAATTTGATGCCGATTTTCTAGCAGTGACTTCTTACCCTCAGTGGGTCGCCAATGTGGTTCCGGTACCGAAGAAGGATGGTAAGGTCAGAATGTATGTTGACTACAGGGATTTGAACAGGGCGAGCCCTAAGGATGACTTCCCTCTGCCTCACATCGACGTTCTGGTTGACAACACTGCTCATCATAAGGTATTCTCCTTCATGGACGGTTTCTCCGGTTATAATCAGATAAAGATGGCTCCCGAAGACATGGAGAAGACCACTTTTGTTACTCAGTCGGGTACCTTTTACTACAAGGTCATGCCTTTTGGGTTGAAAAATGTTGGGGCAACGTATCAGCGTGCCATGGTTGCTCTGTTTCATGATATGATCCATCATGAGATTGAAGTATACGTCGACGATATGATTGCAAGGTCCCAAACTGAGGAGGAACACCTTAACCATCTACAGAAGCTGTTTGACCGGTTGAAGTTGTACAAATTGAGGTTAAACCCGAACAAGTGCACCTTCGGGGTGAGATCTCGAAGGCTACTAGGTTTCGTCGTAAGCGACAAAGGTATTCAAGTGGACCCTGCCAAAGTGAAAGCCATACAAGAGATGCCGGTTCCCAAGACTGAAAAAGAAGTCAAAGGCTTTCTAGGACGGCTGAACTACATTGCCCGATTCATCTCGCACCTAACTGCTACTTGTGAACCAATCTTCAAGTTACTGAAGAAAGATCAAGTGGTATGTTGGAACGATGAATTCCAGGCCGCTTTCAAAAGAATCAAAGAGTATCCCCAAGAGCCACCCATTCTTATGCCACCGGTTGAAGGGAGACCTCTAATCTTATACTTGACAGTACTGGACAACTCCATGGGGTGTGTGCTGGGGCAGCATGACAAGTCTGACCAAAAAGAGCACGCTATTTATTACCTTAGTAAAAAGTTTACCGACTGTGAGACCCGATACTCACTGCTCGAGAAAACTTGTTGCGCTTTGGTATGGGCTGCTCGCCGGCTAAGACAGTATATGTTGACTCACACTACTCTATTGATTTCAAAAATGGATCCGATCAAGTATATCTTCGAAAAGCCTGCCTTGTCCGGAAGAATAGCAAGATGGCAGATGATCTTGACTGAATATGACATCCAGTACACGACTCAAAAAGCAATCAAGGGAAGTGTGTTGGCAGACCATTTGGCACATCAGGCAGTGGATGATTACCTGTCCATGAACTTTGAATTTCCAGACGAGAATATCATGGTAGTGACTGATTGTGAAATACCTGGGCCAGATGAAGGACCTGAGGAAGGATCCCGATGGTCTATGCACTTTGACGGAGCTTCAAACGCTTTGGGTAATGGCATTGGCGCTGTGATCATATCTCCTAAGGGCTCTCATACTCCACTTACTGCCCGGCTATGTTTCAACTGCACCAACAACATGGCGGAGTATGAAGCATGCATCATGGGTCTTCGAGCTGCAATTGACCTAAGGATCAAGTTTCTGAGTGTCTTTGGAGATTTCGCTCTCGTGATCAGTCAGATCAAAGGCGAAGTGGATACGAAACACCCAAATCTTATTCCTTACAAGGAGTATGTATTGACGTTGCTTCCCCATTTCGAGGAGATAACCTTTGAACATTTCCCAAGAGAGGAGAATCAGTTGGCGGACGCGTTAGCTACGATGTCTTCTATGTTCAAAGTCAAATGGGACAACGAGGCTCCCCAGATCATTATTTGGAAAGTGGATGAACCTGCATATTGTTGTGATCTTGAGACTGAAGAGGTAACAGAAAAGCCTTGGTATCATGAGGTGAAGGGGTACCTTGAAGCTTAAGAATACCCCGAGGGTGCATCCATTAATGACAAGAAGTTTCTGAGAAGGTTCGCGGCAAAGTTCTTCGTCAGCAATGGCATTCTTTACAAACGTAACCATGATTCAACCTTACTGCGTTGTATGGATAAGATTGAAGCAGAAAGGATCATGGCAGAGCTGCATGAAGGTACCTTCGGGACGCATTCCAGTGGACATACCATGGCAAAGAAAATCCATCGGGCAGGATATTACTGGTCCACAATGGAAGCCGACTGTTATCAACATTCTCGGACGTGTCACAAGTGCCAGATCTATGCTGATAAGGTGCACATTCCTCCAGTTCCTTTGAACGTCTTGACGGCACCTTGGCCTTTTGCAATGTGGGTCATTGATATGATCGTCGAGATTAGACCTACGGCATCCAATGGGCATCATTTCATCCTGGTAGCAATTGATTACTTTACGAAGTGGGTTGAAGCAACTTCCTTTGCCACCGTAACCAAGAACGTCGTGGAACGGTTCATCCGGCATAACCCGATCTGTCGATACGGTGTACCAGAGAGGATCATTACGGATAATGGTACCAATCTTAACAACAAGATGATCACTGAGCTCTGCGAGCAATTCAAGATACAACACCATAATTCTTCTCCTTACCGACCGAAGATGAATGGGGCTGTCGAGGCGGCTAATAAAAACATTAAGAAGATTGTGCAGAAGATGACAGTGACCTACAAAGATCGGCACAAGATGTTACCATTTGCTCTTCATGGGTACCGTACCTCAGCACGGACGTCAACAGGGGCAACACTCTATTCCTTGGTATACGGCATGGAGGCAGTCCTGCCCATTGAAGTTCAGATACCCTCTCTCCGGATCATGAAGGATGCGGGTTTAAGTGAAGACGACTGGATCCAGACTCGGCTTGATCAACTAAACCTAATCGACGAAAAGAGACTCACTGCTATTTGTCATGGTCAGACGTACCAAAAACGGATGATCAAGGCATTTAACAAGAAGGTCAAACGACAAGAGTATCGAGTCGGAGACCTGGTAATCAAGCGCATCATTCTACCTCAAGGTGATCCCAGGGGAAAATGGACCCCTACGTACGGAGGGCCATTTGTGGTTAAGAACATCTTCTCAGGAGGAGCGGTGATTCTAACCACCATGGACGGTGACGACCTTCCTCACCCCGCCAATGCAGACATAGTAAAAAAATACTACGCATAATTAAAAGACCCGCTAGGTTGACTGGCCTAGGAAAAAATAAGGGCTTCCTGGCGAACCAAAAGGGTTCGGGCAAAAATAAGGGATGAAAATAAAAAAATCTGTACACCTGGCAAGTCGAAAACCTGAAAAGGCAGCTTGGGCAAAAATGGGTATCCCGGTGGACTGAAAACCTGAAACGGCGGTCCAGGCAAAAGTTAGGGATAAGCGTAACACTATGTCTTATTGGATCACCTCGCATCCAGACTTCGGTATCAACTATCAGGCTCGGACAGCACCAATCAATCAGATTCATCTCCAACTAAGCAGCAAAGTGATGAGACGCTTGAAGACATAAAGGCGATAGTAGAGTTGGAACCCAGTGGGATTTTTCACATAGCTGTTTTGTTTTCTTTTTACAAACTGTATAAATCCTATTTGTTCGGCGGCGTTCTCTTACTTGGATGTCAACCTCTTGTACAAAAACGCCTATTTTCAGGCAAATTTCAAAATCAATACAAGTTCATTTTTCAGACAAATTGTAAATTGTTTTTCCTTTATCTGTTTTTTTTTGCAAAGAACGTCCAATGTTCATTTTTGATATATGCATTTGACATTAATTGCTGATCATAAATATTTGCATGCGAAACAAAGGATTAATTACGGGTGACATCGAAGTAGGGGCAATAAGAATTGTCTAAGAGGTCTAGTTGCTCTGTCCACCAAGGTACCAAGGTAGGTTCAGTTGAAGAATATGACCAAGATACCTTCACTCCCCAAGAGTAAGTCAGTAATGGTAGCTATCCCCCGCTGAGACTTACAACTATGAACAAATCAGCAATACTCTCCCCCAAGCAGAGTTGGTCTACCATCAGCCCTAAAGAAGTTGGGTATCCCCAGTAGGTCTTAATATTCCCCAGTGGAGTATAAAGATATTCCTCAGCAAGCATCCCCGACAGTCTTAATATTCCTCGACAGAATATAAGAATGTTCTCGGGCGGAATACCAGATACCCCCAGTGGAGCCTTTTCCCAGCGCAGTCTAAAAAAAGCTTCCCCGCCAGAGTTGAATTATTCTCCCCAGTAGATTTTGGAAGCTTGTCCCCTGCAGAGTACAAATGTATCTCCCCAGCCATATTCAGAAGGTTATTCCCACAAGAGTCTAACTGGGTTATCCTTAGCATGTTGCAACGGAAAGATCATCCTCAGCGAAGTACTTTCTAACCCCAGCGAAGTTCTTTCTATCCCCAGCGAAGTTCATCATCAAAATCCCCAATAGAGCTTATCAACGGAATCCCCAGCGGAGTTATCGTTAAAATCTCAGCAAAGCATCTCTTCCCACAGAGTAACTCCCCGCAGAGTAATCTCTTCACCAGTTTATTCCCCAACGGAGTCATCTTCTCCTACAGGTTTATTCACACAGTCATCTTCGTTCATCATCCCCAGCCGAAACGAAGAATTCAACTCTATTCTCCAGCAACTCTGGGATTTATTTTCCCCAGCTAAAACATCACATTTTCATACATCATGAGACATGCACATACGCATCATATCATACGATCTCATTTATGTTGAGAACATCATTGCTCGATCCATATCATGCATTGCATATGACTGACCTTTACCTTTCAGGAAAGATGAAGTTAAATGCTCAACTATCTCAAAGGAGACAAAACCAGATAAATCGATTCCTAAAGATTTTTCTGATGCTAATTCAGTCAATGGAGACAAAACCAGTTAAATCGATTCCTAAAGATTTTTCTGAAGCCAGTCAATGGAGACAAAACCAGTTAAATCGATTCCTAAAGATTTTTCTGAAGCCAAGTCAATCAATGGAGACAAAATCAGTTAAATCGATTCCTAAATATTTTTCTGAGACAATCCAGTCAAAAGAGACAAAAACCCCTCTGATCCAGTTAAATCGATTCCTAAAGATTTTTCTGATGCTAATTCAGTCAATAGAGACAAAACCAGATCAATCGATTCCTAAAGATTGTTCTGATGCTAACCCAGTCAATGGAAACAAAACCAGTTAAATCGATTCCTAAATTTTTTTCTGAAGCCAGTCAATGGAGACAAAACCAGTTAAATCGATTCCTAAAGATTTTTCTGATCCGAACACAGTCAATGGAGACAAAACCAGTTAAATCGATTCCTAAAGATTTTTCTGATGATAAACTGTCAATGAAGACAACCCGTCAATAGAGACAACCCATCAATGAAGATAACCCGTCAATGAAGACAACCCGTCAATGAAGACAACCCGTCAATGAAGACAACCCGTCAATAAAGACAACCCGTCAACGAAGACAAAACTACCTACCAACAATCTCCAGGTGGCATCTATAAGCCCATCCTCCTATCCATCATCTCTCCAAATGGCATCTGTAAGCCCATTCCCGACATCACATTATTGATATTACACCATGCGAGTGCAAATTTCTAGACACTTTAGTGTTCAATCATCTTCCACCTTCGGATCACGAAAGGCACGCAAGCCAATCTACATCCTCAGGTCTAAGAAGATTGAACAGGGGAAATTGTTGTACTCCAAAATTTTCCCTCCCATATTCCTCAAGATTTGTCAAGAATGATCTTCAAAATTGCTCAAAATGGCTCAAGGGTTGTACAGTCAAACCAACCCCTAAGCCAGTTCAAAATTAGGGTTTTGGTTCTTTCAAGGAATTTGGGGTTCTCAATGATTCAATCAAGTCTCATAGGCCTATATGCATTCTCTAGCACCTACATGCCAAGTTTCAAGACTCACAGTGCCAATTTGCACAGTCAAAAGCCCCATTTGATCCACAGTCAACTGCAAGGGCAAAATGGTCATTTTGCAGTCAAAAGGCAGAATTTTTGGTCAACATCTTATTTTGAGTCCACAATCATCATTTGATCAAGTCTTGATCATGATTCCACAAGAATAGCTCAAAAATCATCAAGATGCAAAAAGTTACTATTTTTGGACAGTAGAAAAGTCAACTGTATCTTGACCAGGGCATAACTTTTTCATGGTTTGTCAGAAAAATTCCATCCAATGCTCATTTTGAAGGGGATGCAATTTCCTACAATCCATCTTCACACTCCAAGATCAAGAAATGCTCTCACAAGAAGTTACCAATTTTTACATTATAGGTCAATTTCAAAAGTCAACAAAAGTACACTTTGAGTCAAAGGCCATAACTTGAGATTGGTAAATCCAAATGAAATGAGACCAAAGGAATTGGTTAGAGGACTTCAAGGGATTTCCAAAATGTCGAACAACATGGTCATATGATCAAAATTGAGCAAGTTGTGCATTGGAGAAGTTGGGAAATTTTCATGAATTTGCAAAAATCAACTTTGCTCAAAACACCTTATTTTTGCTAATGGGCCTCAAATCTCTTCTTGAAACTTCACCCATGTCCTATGCACGACCCACCAAGCTAAATGGGATTTATTTTCTTATTTTTATTGATTAATTGGATTTTTAATTAATATTAATTCATTTAATCAATTTAAATTACAAGAAAATAGAAGATTTGATTTTTTAAATCAATTTGTGAAGCAAATATGATCAAAACATGCTGGCAAATTCGTGCACAAGTCAAAGATACAAAAAAAATCCAAAATTGGCAACATTGTTCAATCATGAAAAATCAAGAATATTTGATTTTCAATCAAAGATTTAAACATCAATGCACATGGATTGGATCCAAAACTTTGACCTAATTTTATTCTCCTATATGTATGCAAGCTAACCATACCCTAACACACGATTGAAAGCTGCAGAAACGGCCATAGCAAATTCAAGAAATTCCAAGAAAACTAAAAACCTGTTCTTGCATTCTAGGTCGATTCAAGGCATTTTGTTCATCCAAACATCTTGCAGGAGGTCCCAGGAACGATTCACAGTCAAATTCCAGCTTCAAAGCTCAAGGAATCGCTACATACCATCTCACGGTTTGCAATTCCTATTCAAAACTGTATATCTTAATTCATGCGCATTTAACATGTTTTTTTGATTGATTTGCATTGCTAGAGACTGAACAAAGCTGATGGAATGATTTAATTGAACCATAGCGCCCTGAATCGAAGAATGCCATGACTGAATTTTTAGGGTTCTTGAGCTTTTAAATGGGGCTTTTAAAACCAGGAAAAATTGGGACTAATTGGATATAGGGTTGAATTCGGGAGGCCAAGACGAATGGAATCCACACCTCGCGAAACATTTATATTCACTGTGCTTCTAATCGCTATTTTTCCTTGCAGGAAGTAGTGGGGGTTAAAACCCCCCGCTATTTGATGTTAATTATACAGGACCAACGAAGAAGATGATGAGGTGTTAGCATCTGGTTGCCCAATTTGAAAGTGCGCACGTTATTTTTT